>JAWNKZ010000187.1:2400000-3600000 GCA_035041615.1 Drosophila anomalipes
ATCGAGCATATCTGCAGGTTGCACGAATTTTCTTAATAAGCAGAACAATATCGTAGGGGACTGATAGGCTCGACCATTGGAAGCAGCGCCTCAGTTAGTCATGGTTGAAAGTGTGCAAAGTAAGTTCTTCATTTAGTTGTTAGTCGACAATCGAAAGGTGTTTCCAGCATAAAAAATATATAAGAAAAAAAGTAATAAATTAACGAGGGCATTACAAAATGTCCATCAATTGAAGTGGATACAAATACATATGGCACTACAATGCGTGATCCAGCCAAAAATGTGGCTAGGCCTTAAGCAGATTTTGCTTTATGTGGGTCTGCTGCTCTGCGTTGTTCTCCAGGTCTGTCGCAGCAAGACCCAACTGCAGCTCAACTGTCCCAGCGTTTGTCAATGTGATCTATATGCACAGCGAAATCGAGCCATTTGTAGGTGAGAGAATGAATGAATAATTTACTTTCACTTTTACTTATAATATCTATTTACTTATTTAGCGCTAAACGTTTGATAAGCGCCAGCATTGAAATGCCCAAAACAGTGGAGCTTTTGGACTTGAGTTATAATGATATCACCAACATTGACGTGGATTCTTTTGAGGTGAGTTTCACAGTTACAGTTGTGAGTAATAAGTGACTACTAAATGCTAACCAAATCAATATCCACCCATTAAATAGATCACAGTGCATCTTATCAATCTCACGCTGGCCCACAATGCCATCCACACGTTGCACGTGGATGCGTTTGCTGAGCTGAGACGATTGCGCTCTTTGGATCTCTCCTACAATCGACTGGAGCAGATGGATGAGCATTTGCTCGAATCGAACTCACAGCTCTTGCACCTCAATCTGGAGGGCAATAAGCTGGCCACTCTGCAAAATTCTCCACTGCTCCGCAGCAGATCGCTGCGCATCCTCAATCTACGCAATGCACATATCAATCAGCTGGGCGTAAGTTCGCTCAGTGCTCTACCACAGTTGCGACAACTGGATCTGGCACAGAATATGCTGCTCACACTCAGTATCAATGTGTTTCATGCTCCACGCTATTTGGCCTCTCTTAACCTGGAAGAGAATCCACTTAATTGCGATCGAGCATTGATTAAGGTCGCCACTTGGCTTAGCTTGCGAGGCGTCGCTGTCAGCATGAGCGATTGCTTGGAGGAAAGGCTGGAGTCCCGTCCACTCGATGTGGAGGTTGAGGACACGGATGTCGAGCCACATAAGCTGGAAAGCATGAAGCAATTAGATGCTAGTAGCAGCAGCAGCAATGATGCTCCCAAGTCTGTATCGACTGTGTGGCGTGAGCTACCCGATGATTCAGAAGAGCAGCAGCTGGAGGAGGAGAAGCAACAGCAGAATTTAGACCAGGAAGAGGAGGAAGAGCTGTCAACACTTATCGACGTTTGTGAAGGTAATCGCGAACAGCTTTGTCTGCGCTATCGCAATTGCCTGGAGCGTGTCAGTCACGAGCTGCTCGCTGGCGGAGCTGTTCAGCCACCAGACCAGGTGCAGAGCACGCACATCTTTGACGAGGACGATGTCAAGCTGGCATTTGCAGTGGGTGGCGCCACTGGCATCTGTATGGTCATATTCATAATCAGCTTTGCACTCTGTGTGAAGAGCGGCTGCGAGGTCCGAAAGAAACGGCAACAAACTGCACAGAGCAACACTTGTAAGTTGTTAAAGTTAATTTAATTAAAGCATAAATAGTTAATTAATTAGTTAAAACAGCTGATTAGAGTGAAAGCCATACTAATTTCTCAAATTTAATAGCGTTGAATTTGAATTTAAATTAATTGGGTACACTAAATGCGTGCTTCGTATTTCATTTATCTTACAGATTTCAAGTGTTTTGAAAAGCTAATTTTAAAAAGCATTCAGGTACAATTAAATCAATTTCTCATAAAAGGAGTAGGTTCTTTGCAAAATTTTTCATTTTTATAAGAGGTTTTTCTTTGCGTTTGAATGTTGATAAGACATTTGAAAAAGTGATGAGTTTAATCGTTTATTTTCCAATATAACTTTTAAATTTGTTTTTTCTCAGCCACACTGGACTGGTCGGAACAGCAACTGCCCACGATTCACACTTGGTCGCCTCCGCGGCCTCGAATTCCGCGTCGCGGCAATCCGCGTTCCCGGAACGTTCCGTCGCGGACTCTGGTGCGGCAGCCTTATGGGCCCGAGGATAATTTTGTCTCGCGTCTGTTTGGGCGCCCGGCAAGGCATCAGTACTATCGGGCCATTAACCAGAATACAGCAACGCTCATTCGACGTCTGAGCCGCAGTAATCTGTTCAGCAATCGCGATCGGGAGCCAAGTAGCCCAGAAACTCCACCAGCGGCAACTACTAGATTCTACACGAACGTTATGGAGACAGGAGCAGCACGCCCGGAGACACCTCCGCCCAATTACGGCGATGTGGTGGTCATCGAGCATTGTGATAACAATAAATAGTGAGCCTTCTACGCTGCCTTAGATAACGAAAAGAGGCAGCAGCCTATAAATCTTTAAGAACGATTTAGAGCAACGTCCTTATAGTTAGCTCTAACATTTTTTTCATTACACACCAAAATATCAATTGGGGATTTCAGTTTTTTCTTTGGTGGCATTACTTTTACACGACTGCAACAAATCGCAATAAAAACTTTTGACAAAACTATCAAAGTTGGCATAAAACGGGAACGGGAAGAGTAAAAACTGTGAAATTGCAGCAGCCAAATCTCCTCAACCAAATAAAGAAAAAAAAAGAATAAAAAAAGCAAGTAAGAAAACTTTACACACTCAAATAAATGCAAGCGTGAAGCATGTGCAATAAGGGACCGAATATCGGGTGGGGGAGGTCGCCGGTCTAGCGGATGTAGGAAGACAAATCGAAAACGCCACAAAAGGAAACAAAACCCAAGAAATATAAAAAGAAACCACAGCGAAAAGCGGAGCTAAACCAAACAATTTGCACTACAAAGCAGCAAAAGTGTCGCAAAAGAATCAACCACCAAAACTAACCAAGCTCCGTTAAAAAAAAAAAAACAATTTATATAAAAGCATAGACTAAAAAAGATCTAGAAAAAAAATGGATTCGACTACTAAGGGGGAAAAACACTGAAAGATTTGGTTTAAATATATTTTTGGAATAGAGTTTGGTACTAATCTGTGTCCAATGCCACTATGATATTATAAGACAATCGATATTTAAAAACCATTTTAAGATAGTATCTAAAAATTGTATATAGACAAGGATAACGTAACAATTTGTTTGACATTTTGAAATATATACTTTCTATCATAGAAAATTATTGAAATAAACATTTTAAACATAAAGTACCTAGACAAGTGCTGGCTATAACAAAGCTCAATCCCAAATCGTATTAATGCGTATACACTAATTTCTATTGCTCTCAAAACAGCAACTGCAAAAACCTTTTTGTTGCAGCCTGCTTCACGTGGCAGCTCTGTGTTGTGGTGGTTTTTGTTGCTGAATGTTTGTCGGTATATCGCTGTTTGTCGGTGCTGTTTGTTGCTTGTGGCAGCTTTCATTGCACTGTGCCGAGCAGCAGCACTGCACAAAAGTTAACGTATCCTGGGACCCAAAAGTTGCGTTGTCAACAAGCCAACGCGAAAGTAAAGGCAACCGTGCGAAAAACCGGGCAACGGCGGCAAGGGCCGGTGCTGCAAAGCGTGAAAAAATATCTAAATCCAACATTAATGAAAAACTTTTTGCATAATCCTTGTCGTTGCGAGTGGAGCACCAGTAACCACCAGACACCAGAAAAGCCAACCAATGCCACTGCTGTAGACACTGTCAAAATACACATAAGAAAATGTTGCGCAAAAGAACCAAAAAAAAATATCAGATCGAAACCCCCGCTGAGTGAATCAAATGCAATAAATGAGCTTTTCAGAACAGATAGGATGAGGGGGAAAGACAGTTTGGAATGTGGTCTTGAGTTTTAAGAATTGAAGGGCAAGCAAAGAAGATTAAAAGGCTGCGAAGTTTTATTGAAAGATAACTGATAACTTGGAGTGAGCGCATTGTGAATAACCATCGATTTCCAGTTGGTAAAGATTTTAAAGGGCGCTACTACAGGTTTTTTGGTAGAAAGTTATAAATAGCCAAACATATACAACAATTTTGATAAAGATGACTACGCATAAGAGCTGAGTAACAGTTTGAGCATGACTTTCATGTTTAATTCATCTTAAATCTATTCGGTGCAAGCAATTTCATGTGCTGCAGTTTTGAAAACAAAATGATTTTTAATAACATTTTTGATACAAATTGAAATTAGCCTTAATTAACACTTTAGGCCAATATCATTCAGCCCCAAGCCCATTGAGGAGCTGCCTGAACACGCCTCCGGTCTTAGGCGGCACTTACAATTTAGATCCACTTCTCATACATATATTCACTGAGCAGTCTTGCGAATCTGGAAATAAACTTCAAAGCATTTAACAGTTGTTCACCGACCATCAATGGCCCACGAGACCTGCCCCATACCTCTCCCCTCCCTCTCAGTCCCCTTTCCGATGTAATCTGCACTATGCCACAGCACAGTTTTAATTGCTGGGATACTGCAGATACGGCTGACTGGAGCTGGAAATTGGTCGCACTGGATAATTTAGGAGAGATGCGCATGGTGGCGGATAGTAGGATAGGGAGCTGGATATCTGCCATTGCTGTTGTCGTTTTCTAATTTGATAAAGATAAAAATCATTTTATAAATGCCGACGATGGCATTGGCAAGGCTGCCATCAAGTGTGCGCCCCTGACAACCGAGTCCTGGGCCTTGGCCAGTATCCTGCACTCAGCACTCTTGCTATGCTTGGCTCTTAATTGAATGCTCATTTCAACGAGGACTTTTGTCAGACTTGCCAGCATCGCGACGTTGTCGTCTTTAATTGCATTTTTATTTAATTTCCCAGCAATTATCGCCAGTTCGTGTGCAAATTTATATCGCACAGTTGAACAGTATCCTTGCACCTGTCGCAGTGGCTGTCTGCAACAGCAGCAAGCCATATCCTAAGCTGCAGAGGTCAATCGTCCTGCATCCTCGGGTCAACTTCACAAGTTATATAACTGTAAATGTGTGTGTCAGACAGACGGACATACGGGGGGAGAGAAAGAGAGAGAGAGAGAGAGAGAGAGAGTGTGTGTGTGCAACTAGTTGGGCATTGCGGTGTCCTACTGTCGTAATTAAAGGCTGCTCCGGACCTGGCCAGGACAGGACTTGGGCGCGTGCTCCTGCTACAGTTGCAACTTGTTGTTGCCACATTCGGGCAATATTTATAGTTTGCTGCTGCGCTTTGGCATTGGTCTTAGGGCAAACCCAAGTTGTCGTTGCCAGTTGTTAGCAAAGCAATTAGCATGAGTTTGTTATTGCAACACGGCAACATAGCGATGGAAACAACAAAGGCAACAGCTAACGGCTCAAATCAGGTATGGGGCATGGTGCAACCGAACTCAAGGCTGCCCTTTCAAGCAGCCAGCACATGCTGAAAGTTTTAGTCCCAGGACCTCAACCCAAAATAAGAAATAAATTTATTTACTTTGCTGCTTGGGCAAAAGTGTTGGCACATGTGGCATTGATCAATTAACAACAAATCTAATGTAAGTGAAACTTGCAAATAAATGGACACAGGCTCCTGCAAAGGATTCGATTATAGAACAGACTGAGGAATGACTTTAAGCTCAATAAATGTTGTTTACACATTCTAAGTTTGCTGTCAACATCACAAGAAGATACAATAATCTCGAACAATTGATAGCAGCTGCCATTTCACTAAAAACCAGTGCATAGATACTGGCCTTCCATATTTGTTAAATGTAGGGGATTTATTTTCAATACAACTGTAGCTGTTCGTTTTAATAAATTGACTCTCAAAACAGAATGACGCATCTGGTTAGAGTTAATTCAAGTCACTATTATTGCCTGTTGCTCGGCTCAATATATCCCCAGTGACAGTTAATTTTTAATTTAATGTACATAAACTGGGAGCCCGTTCGCTTGCTTTGCTCGACACTCTTAATGGCATTTTGGCCCCATTTCAATTTACATGCGAGCACAAAAGGATATAAAGTAATACAGGTGGGGAGAGAGAAAGAGAGAGAGAGAGAGGGGGAGGAAGGGGGCGAAAGAGAGGGTCAAACTGCCGTTGGCAGCATTTTACACGTGGTGCCTTACAGGTGCGAGGGTCGCATTAAAGATTGGCGCAAGGCCACGCCTGCTGCTCCTCCCTCGTTCACTCAAATGCGCCCCGGGGACACCTTTTTGCTTTTTTTTTTTTTTTTGTTAAACTCTGCCCAACTTGCACCAAACATTTGCCTTCAATTTCGCTGTCAGGTTTTTATACTTTCTGTTACTCGTCCCCCTTAAGCACTTATACACAAACTTGTTTGGCAGTTTTGTAAAGTTTGTTTTTTTTTTTTGCTTGGTCTTTTTTCTGTTTTGTTTTCTGTCTGCCGCATCGTTGTTTATCACACTCGCCTCGCCGCCCACTTTAAACAGCATTTTAATGGCTTGTTCTGTGGCTCGACTTGTTGACTGATTGACTATGCCTTAGCAAGACAGGCTGATGAGTTTGCGTTGGCCAACATGATAGGTTAGTTATAGCCAACTTTAAATTAGTAAATACAAGTTGGCCTGACAGGGTTTGTAGGCTTTGGAGTGGCGACTCATTAGTTGCCATTTGAATTTCCATTTCGTTTGCTCAATTTCATAAGCAATTGTGCGCATTTGCTTTTTCCCTGCCTGCCTGCCTGCCTGGCTGCCTGACTGCCTGCGCCTAAATGTATGCACCACAAGTAATGCTAATATATGCCACACACACGTTTATGAATTTCAAATGGGCGCAAACGAAGTTGCAACACAAAAGCAAGCAAAGTTGCCCGCTTTGCCAACATTTTGCCCACTTTTCACTCTTTTGGTTTTGCGCTTCACTCGCTCGATTTGTGCAAAGCTTGTGCAAAACTTTGTGCAACCACATTTTTTTTTTTTTTTTGCACCACCTCTGCAAGACAAAGGTTCCAGCAACAACTTTTTTACCATATCGAAATTTTGTAAGCTCTTTGAACATTTTTGGAATCATATTCACTTTATCTGGAAACAATTTTTCCAAAATTTAAACAATCATATTAAAATGAAAGGCTGAAAGCCTACATTTTAATTCGTGAAAATAAAAATCTGTGTTTTAAAATGTTTATATATATTAATTGTTTCGGACAGCCGTGATTGGCAATATACAGATATGAATAAAGTTTGTATTCCGATCAACATTTTTATTTTTTATTTTAGTTTAAAATACTTTTGAAATCAATAATTGCCTAAAACTGAGTTTATTTCGATGCATAAAATGGAAGAAATATTGTATATATTTTTCAAATTTTATTGTCATAAAAAGAAGGCCACAAAAGTTGTTAGCTAAAAAAATAGAATTTCTGCTACACATGAAATATAGAAATTGATAAAAAAAAAAAATAAATAAATAAAACAATTTATATGGCTCCATTATTTATTATTTTATTGCTAAGCAATAAAACGATAGTTGTTCTTTAACAAAAAAAAGTGAATTAATAATTTTTTTTTTTCCTAACTATTCATATAACTGTGTCGATTTTTATAACAAATTATTGTTGTGTAAAAATATGTGAAATAAAACTTAAAATCAGATCTTTATTGCTTGCTTGTCAAGCATTTCACATAGTCAAAATGCCCGCAGCAACTCGTTGAGAGTCATGCATAAAACTGAATCAGTGCTGGGTTTGAAGTTGCATTTGCCTGATTTTCATATGCAGAGGCTAGAAACGTATGAGAACTTTCAAGTATTCCGTATGCTGCTAGTGATTGCATCATAAATCCATTTTGCAGCCTCCTAATCTCACAAGCGGTGCGGTCAGACCAAATGGCCAAGTGGCTGATTAGCCTTTAATTGGCGGCCTTTTGTTAATTTAGACCGGCGACTGTTGACTAGTGACCGGAAACATTTTGACCTGTACCCTAAAAGCAAATACACACAATATTCTGTACTGAGACGAAAGTAATTACACGGCTTGGCTGTAGCGCTCTGTACATTCAATTTTGGACCCCTTCTTAAGCGGTAAGCGTGTTGATGGTTTCTGCTAATTTCCGGTGTTCATATTTGGCAGACGGTTCCGCACAATTTACACAGCAATAGGAACAGCAAACGGCAGCTGCAAACAGTTCCAATTCCACCACATCCTGTCTGCGAGTGAAAGCAATTCAATTCAGCAATTGCAGTCTCGACGGCCCAATAATGACAACAACAACAACAACAACAATACACACAACAAAAACGACTGTGCCACAAAACAAAAACTGAAAACAGAATTAGCCACAGACTTGTAAACATACTAAATCTATTATTCTGTCAAATTGACAAAACTAGATTCTTTATTTGCTGCCCATCTCATGCACTTACACATGGGCGCTATTGGGGTACTCGCTTCTGACCAACTAAAAATAAAATAAAGTAATAATAATAATAAAATTATATTTTATTTATTTATAAGTTCACTTAACGAGAATATAATGAGTGGAAATGCTTATCGCAAATCTATCTTTAAGTTCACAGTAAAACTGCGATTTCTTGTTGTGTCGAAACATTTTCAAAACTAATTGTTTGCTTTAAGCTTGCCTTGTTAGTGAAACGTATTATTCATAGAAATCTTACAATGGCAGTCTCTTCCATACAAACATTTTTGTGGAAAGAATAATCATGAATACCCCTTGTAGCTGCTAGGAGGGCAACCACAACGCATAGAGCTGCTACTGTCTACTGTTCTCGCACAGGCGTAAGTATCTGCTGCAATCAGTTATGACCTCACAACAACAGTAGCAGCAACAACAATAATACGGTCTCCGCAACAAGGTTTTCCCTTTTGGCCATGCAGTTCCTGTGGCGATTGTCAACAGCGCAGTTTTTGCGCGTGGCTCGCTGCACTGCCTCTATAAATCTGCACAAATTGGCAACACTCTGTGGGCTATATTAAAAAAAATATTTTATAAAAGAGAGCAAAAGTAAATAAATATACAATGGCGGACACAGCATATGTTACCACACAGCCACACAAACACCCCGCACTCTGTCCCTTCACTCCATATCTTTCTTTTTCTGAATTTTTCAACAGCTGCTTGTTTATTTATGCTTGTAACGTTTATAAATCGCTTGGGCGAGTGGAAAAAGAGCGGCAGCAAAAGAAGCGAACAGAAGGCACAAAGCGCAGCCTGAGACTGACCCAAAGGTGGGGCGTACATCGTACCACATGGCGTATACTTTTTGTCCCCAATTGAGTTACCTATCATTCCATCTCTCTCTCTCTCATCTCTCTCTATTTCTATCTCTCTCTCTCTTTCTCATTTCTCTCCCTCATTCTCTCTCTCTCTCTTTCTCTCTCGCACACGCATAGCATGTGCTTCATAAATCAGCTAACTAACCACATTGAATGCTGTCCGTTTGGCTGTTGATGACCTTATTACGCTTAACTTGCCGCCCACAGCCACCGACCGACCGGCCAGTGGTGTCAGTGGTTTTAATATTTAAACGGCAACCAGCTGCAGCTTGAACTCCGCCACGGATTTTGCCACTGATTTGCTTGAGAAGCGACCAACAGACGAGCACAATCGAAGGCTGAGCAAATATTTATTTGGCCACCGTGCATCACCATGGGCGATATTTCATTTGAGTCGTATAGCTCATAAATCTCCTTGACTGGCCAGACGAAAGTTATTTGATGTGGACTCTACCTGTGCGGATGAGCAACCGCAGCAAGCAATCGCCAATTGACAAACAGACATCAACATCAACGGCATACACAGACGGCAAGCGGCAACTGGCGGCAAAATCAATATTTTCATTCGAATGAAAAATGACATGCTGCGTGTCGGAGCAGTTGTTCAAAATGGAAAGCTACAAAACCACTTGGAGTTTGAGCTGGAGTTTTGCTTGGGTAAGCCAAAATAAAGTGAATCCCGTCCAGATGGATACCAAAGCCAGCTTTAATGATTAGCGTAAATAACTCGCCTTCTAAAGGGGAATATGCAGGCAGACTGGCAAATTTGCAAACGTCGCATAATTGATTAAGCATTGAAATCGAATGACTTAATCAAGTGCGTGCCACGTGGCGTATACCCAATGCGAACAACGAACATATACACCGAGAAGCACTCGTCAGCGAAGATGCCAATGAAGTACACAGCAATCCAGATGAACCAGATGATGATGAAAATGATGGACAATAACAACACAGAAACAACAACTGCACCAAAAAAAAAACAACAACACCAAATGAAGCTGAAAGAAAAACAAAGACACCAATCAGCAGCAAAAATAGCACTGGTAAAAAAAAAAAAACAAAAAAAAACCGAAAACATTGTGGAGAAAACAGTAGAATCTTTATAGATGTAGCAGATATGCCATGTCTCAATCTATACAAGGGGGTCACAATACTATGCCAGACAGCTTGAGACGCTTTCGATTTGATAATAAACAAGTTGGATAAAGTATGCGCTTCTGATTATATATGAATTACTGACAAGCTCAGAATAATTTTTTTTGAATGCATCTCAAAATCTATTTGAGCAATGATATCTAAATGTTAATAATGTAGTGAGTTTATATATGTATGTAAATCTATTTGAGCAATGATATTTTAATGTTAATAATGTAGTGAATAATATATATATATATATATATATATATATACATATATATATATTTTATTTTGTAATATCGATTCAAACTAAACCAAAAACCTAAATGGCGTCAGAAAAAGTAAGTTAAATCATTTGGTAAGTTAATAAACTGGTGTCATAATAATGGGATTATTAATGAGATTATGGCACCAGTTTCGAATCGATTTTCTTCAGTTATTTTTTTTAAATATATCGGAAAGTTTCAATTGCCTTGCAAGTGTATCTTAGCTTCGATGCATTGAGTGTACAAATTTTCCTTTGTTGTTATTTGAGATGCTTCGTTTACATCTTATTGTTGTTGTAGGCACTCTGCTACGTGACACTGACATGGATTTTCAAGTTGTTTGTCGTGTGTGTCATTGCCTGCGGATGTCCTCAATGTAGCGACACGGCCTGCCTTGTGCTGCTGTGCTGCTGCTTAGGCTTATCCATAGCTACCTCGGACGACGCTTCTCCCCGCCCCTAGTTGCGTTGCTCAGTTGGTTCGTGCCGTGCCCTAAAACCTACTTGCACTTTGTCAATTCGTAAATCTTTTTATACGACATTGTTTTTTTGGGCGAGTGCTGCTGCTGCTGCTGCTGCTACTGTTGTTGCTGTTGCCGTCGTCACCATCATCAAAGGCAGCAACTTTACAAAACTAACTCGGCAAACGTTGAGACACAGCAGCAGCAGTGGCAGCTGTAGGCAGTCGAAGGAGGCAGGAGGCCACGCCAGTCAACCGTTTGAGAATTGTGCGAGTTAACTTTGATGAATTCAATTATTCGAGCACGATATGTTTGCCATCTCTATCAGCCAGCCTATCGCCAATTCTCTTACATATATGTGCAAGGGGGGAGGGGGTGGGGAGGGGCACGTGTTTGTCTTTGCTGTCGTTCAATGAGTTTATTGTCGTTGTGCTTAGCACGAATTGAAATTCCCCCATGGCACGGTTTGGACTTTCCGCTGCTGCCTGTCCTTGTGCCTCAATCTGTAAAGTGGATTTATTTCGCCGAAATCGAAAGTTGACTTCTTCGTCTAACACGCTCCCACTAAGCTTTTTGTTGTCGTAAAATTTGTGTGCATGTGTGTGTGTGTTTGCGTGTGTGAGTGTGTGTAACGGGATTAAAGGATTTATCAATTTACGCAACGCAACTTAGGTAGGAGAACTTTTTGTGTCTTTTGCCATTTCATTGATGCTAACAACAAGTGATTGATTAAACTGTTGACTTCTGAAAGAATTTGCCAAGATCTGTTCAAAGACGCTATGTTAAGGAAATGTGCAACTTAGATTAATACATTATTCGCTAAGTCGAGATACCGCAAGTGGACAGCAACTGAATACAAAATAAAGAGTCAACAAGTCTTAGAGTCAACAATTATTGGAAATTCTTTTTCTCCAAAAAAAAAAATATATATATTTATCTTATATTTTATATAATTACATATTTAAATAAACATATAAAATATAAATATTCTTGATCAGCATCATTGGCGAAATGAATTTAGTCATGTCTGTACGAACTAATCCCTTAACTTTAAGGCTTTCCTGATGAAATACACATGTATTTTTTTCAGCAGGCAGGATTAATTCATCTAGCTTTCGCTAGATTTTAGAGATGAGAGTTATTTACTTAATTTTATTTTGTCATTTTTTTTGCGTGCTCAAACAGGTTATAGAAATAAAACATAAGCAAACTGGTTGTTAGATTTAAATTAATTAATATGAATTGTATTTTTTGCTTTTTGCAGTGGCTGCAATTGAAATTTGTATGATTTGATTATTTGGCTAAAAGCTGTCCGATTTATTCATTAAATACTGTGCTGGGCACAGACACTCACATTTACATACTTATATACATGCATATATTGTATAATTTAATTTTCTACAAAATAAATTGATTTCTGTTTTCAACATTAATTTAATAGTGGTTGTTGTTATTGTTATTATTGCATCCTGACTGACCGATGAGCTCTGCCAGCTTTTATGATTATTACAATGGGGTCGTTTGCTGATGTTTTTGTTGTTGTCATTGGATACATTTGTAATTTCTCGTTGGGGGCAATATCTGAAATCGTTTAATTACAATTGAAGCGGTGTATGCATTTCTGTGGTCATTTGCATCGCATTCCGGTGATGATTCCGATTCTGATGCTGAAATGTAGTTGATGTCAAATGACTTTTTTGGGGTTATTCAATGGCTTCATTGGTTTCTTTAAAGTGTCGGCCATAAAAGCGTAAAACGAGCCACAACGAAAGCCGCGTAAATCAGTTGTCCGTTATGGTTATAGTGCAATTCGACTTGTATTTCCGTTTAGCAATTTTTATGTATTTTTACTGTTCATAATAAAGCACTTAATGTATGAGTGTTTTGGTCAGCATTGTTCGATTTTGCCATTTTGCTGGTTTTCGGGCCGCTAACTAGATTTGCTGTAGGCATTTTGTTGCCGCCTATAATAATTGACCAACTATCCAACATTTGTTGGTGACAACCACAGAGCGCAATTTAATTATTTACATTTTAATTGCTGTTATATGATAAGAGAGATCGGCAAAAATGTTCCTCAACTGAACCCTCCGCGAGTGTGCCGACTGGTAATAGCATCACAATGGTCTGCTAGCTAAGATCAGTTCCCTGAACTTCGGGCATTGTCTTCATGTAGACATATTCTTGGTTTAAGGTGCATATCATGGTTCGAGGTAGGTCCGGATTAAGGTGTAACACAACCCGTGCCGATAGTCAGCCTGACTGGGAGCCCGTAAATAGCCCAGTCGCTTACCGAGCATATCGGATACTCCGATATTAATAAGGCTTACCTGCATAATGCGGATCTTTGTGCAGGCAAACATGTTTTCTCCGCAAATCGTGGGATTCTAATAAATCTAAAACTAAAACCAAAAAACAAAAATTAAAAAAAGGCTTCAAACCCTTGCCAAAGTGGTTAAAGAACTTTTTGGTCTAGCCAGTGGCGCTGGTGTAATTGGTAGTTGCCTCCAAGGAAGAGAAGCCGAGCACTTGTGCAGCTGATCTTGCGGCAGGAAGGGGTTGGAAGGACGAACTGCCAACCAACAGTGTCCTGGCATGTAAATTTTTCTATGCTGAGCGGCGGAACACAGCCAGCATTCTAAAGAGGCAGAACGCCAACGCAGCGGCAAATCCACCAGCCAGAACCGCCCAAAAAGGAAAAAGGTCTGGCGATTTCCTAGCCCCCTAGTGGACGTAGTACTCCAATTTGTACACTTTGTCTGGTGCGTGCACAGACCAGTCAATAGAAAAGGATCAACTATAAATCTACACTTTTCGATCACCTTTTTCTAAAACAAAAGGCCACACTCATGTCACTCGCCCACCCAAAAGCAATAAATGAAGTGCAATAATGAAGCAATTAAAAATCAAAACGCAATAAGCCACACCCATTCTTACTACTGTGGACATACACAACAATAGAATAATAGAAAAGGCCATTAAATTAATACTACATTAAAATCTGAAATCTGAATTTGAGGGTCGAAAATCGCAAGGAAATTAAAACCCAAAATCGTCCAAACTGAATCGATTTTCAGAAGCAATGTATTTTTGATCATGGCATTGTGTCCAAATCAATACTGCATTAACAACTTAAAACACGATATTGGGATGAAAATTGTTTGAAAATTAAAAAAAATAAATCTGACATTCCACTAAAGTAAATTTGTCAAATCAGAAGTTTATCACATTTCTTTGTTTTAGTGCATATATGATATGTATATACCTTGATTATCAATGAAAATAAAATATTCAATAAGTTACATTTTGAGCAGAAAATTAGATATAAACGAGCAGAGCTACGTATACTTTAAGCTATGAATGAAGGCATCACAATATCACCCAGGAGCTCTTAGTTGGCCAATTAAATTCAAATTTATAATTTATAAGCTGCTAATTTAACGGTTGGGCGCACTGAGTGGCAATAATGACAACAACAATAACAGCAGTAGCAACAATTGATATGCTGAATTAATGACAAGTAACAGGATAATGATTTCAGCACGAACTCCTACAACAACAATCAACAGTAGGGCAATTCTTGGCGCAGCTCAAGTCAGACCCTGGCTGGCCCAGTACTTGATCCTTTTCAGGGCCTCCTCCTGGCCAAAGACCCTGGCACATTTATAGATTATTTGCTTTAAACATTTGTTGACAGAGCACCAATGTCCTAAGCACGAAATGTAAATATGCATGTGTCCTGCATAGCCAGTGTGTCTCCCAGCAATCCCCCACCTAACAATGCTAGCCGTTTAGTTAGTGTTATGTCAAAAATGGTAATAGCAAATGACTGTTTGGCTTTATAAATAAGTAGAATTATATGGCAAAATCTATTTGATTATGTATAGCTTATTGAATTGCGGCTCATCCATTCAGTGGATCACGTGCGTGTGACTCAGGCTGTTGCCAGGACATGATTTTCATATCACATTTGAATTTACATTTTGATTTCTGTTTGCCACCCGTAATTGCACATCGGAAGTGCCAGCTGCCCCATTAATGATGATGTCTACACATTTTGACTTGCTCATTTCGCAGCTCTTTAGTTGTTTATTATTTAGTTTTGCCCAGATTCAAAGTGTGTGCCAAAAAAATTTCCACTGGCGCCATCTATCACATAAAATCATCAACACAAAATCTAACCAGAAGCTTACACTTTGAAGCTTTTTAAGCTTTGGCGTGCTTACTGCGATGTTAGCTTTTAATGCGTTAGCTTACAACCCCCACAGAGGCAAATGTCCTTGCCGGGTTAACGGCAAGAGTCCTCACACCAACATAGGCACGTTTTCGAGTAGCTATTGCCATTGTCATTCAGAAAGTTCCATTGTAGTACGCATGCACCGAATCTTTTCAGTTAAGGGCTCTTTATATCCGAAACATGTGTCTGCATATCAGATGTTTTGCAAACGGTTGAGGAAAATAGACAGAAAAAGAGGGAGACAGAGATAGAGAGAGAGAGAGCGAATGTGAGAGCTTTTGCATCTCTTTCGTTGGCTTTCGTGGGTTTTGCTCTACAAATGACTTCAGAATTGTTTTCGAAATGATGTAAAGCAACCATCGTTAAATTAAATTTGCTGATTTTGAAGAAATACAATTCTTTTCATTAGTTGTATTAAATACTTATATAATAGAAGTGTGTTTAGAATGTCTTAAAAATTTAGATACAAAAATTGTTGGTGTGCTTAAGCTAGATTTAACTGAAGCCAAATGTATAACAAATAATCAATGTAAATGATTTCAAACACATACTTCGCCTAATGCCTGCAAAAGTCTACACTCCCTTCAAAAGCTCTGCTCTGGTCTACAAAGCCGCTCCGCCCACCCGCTGGCCACCAACGCAAAATCGATGCCTGACCCGTTTCGCTCTTTTGGTGACATCTGAACGATGTCTGTTGGCTTTTTCCTCGCAGCTCCTTGACTGTATTGCCCAAAACGCGAATGAACATCGACCGTGGAAGTTGACTGCAAGTACAACACGCTGCACTGAAGGTGAATAGAAAAAAACTCAACAAGAATAAAAAGTTTTTGCAGAATTAAACGACAAATAAGCCATCGAAATACACAACAAATTATTTGCAAGAGTGTCGAAAAACAATTAAATTACTAAAAGTATTTGCATTATCTGCCAATTGAGTTATTACATAAAGCGAAACCCAAACGAATGGCCCGAAAAGTGTTGTGCGTGTGCGTGTCTTTATGTGTGTGAGTGTGTGTGTGGGGGGGGGTGAGTGAGTGTGTGTGTGTTGTGTGTGTGTGATGGCACGCGCTGTGCTAAAAAGCAGAACATTTTTTGTGTATCAGAATTCTGGCGTTGCTTAAGCAAATTCATTTGCGTAAGCTAAAAAATTTGCAATATTTAATTGTGAATTGAAATAATCGCATCAAAAAGAATTGTTGGCGATGGCTCAACGCCAAAATGTAATGGAAAGTGAAAACGTGTGTGATGTGCATGGCTTAAATATTGATTTTTCCACATGATTTTGCGCGTCGTGACCCACTGAGAAAATTCTGCTGCTGTTATCAAGATTAATAATATTTTCTACAGTTGCAAATTGTGCCGAAAATTGTGTAAAATATTTTGAACAATTTAACAATAATTGCACATGCCTAATGGTGCGATTTGACTTTGTGTGTGTGTGTGTGACAAGAGAAAAGCTCAAAAAAAGGAAAACGGCTCTAAGAAAATCTCTATCCTGAATTTGCTTTTAACAACGTCTTCGTGGACAGCAGCAGCAGAGCAGCAAAAGCGAATTTGCCCTTCCCCTGCACCACTTATACACACTCACCAACACACACATACACGTGGACACACAACTAGCAGCGAGATTCGCTCTATCAATATTTACGCATACCATTGTATTTTTAATATTACGTATACGCTCTGTTTTCTGTTCTCTCTCTCTCTCTCTCTCTGTCTTTCTATCTCTCTCTAATTCTTTGCCCGCTAACACTCTCCTCTCCCTCACTCTCTCCCTCTCCCGCTCTCTCTCTCTCTCTCTCTCTCTCTCTCTTTGCATCACTTACCGCTCACGCTGTTTGCATTGCGCCTCTCGTCTGGCAAAATATACACCAAAATACATTTAACTTGTTAAACAACAAAACATTCGACTAAATTCGCTGTTACCGTGGAAATTGATAATTAATCGATAATTACCAATCGCAAATCGAAAATCGGTTAAAAAAAAAAGTGTTCAAAATACATGTGAGACTAGCAGCGCTAAGCAAAGGCCTCACTAGCCAAGCAGCACAACACACATTCAGTCCCCTCACATCATTCACATGATTCGTCTGCCAGCAGCCCTGAGAGCCTGAGACCGTCTTGAGCCTTCCGCCCTTCAGCCGGATCAGCGTATCAACGTTTACGCTTCATTTGACGTTGCTCCAAGCCCAACAGCTACTAAAAACAGCAACAACAACAACAAAATAAAACAACAGAAAACAGCCTTAACTACAACAAACAGCACACAATTTGGCTCTGCGGCTACGACAAACATTGGCAAATTGTCTAAATAAATAGGTAAATATAAAATAAATTGACGTAAAATATGTTGCCTATTTTTTAGGGCAAAGCTGCCGAAACATTATTATTGTTCGACTACCCAATAAAATTACAAGCATAATTTTAGTTCAATTTTTGCATCGCGCTGTCCTTTTCCGTAAATTTTGATTTTTGTATTTTAAAAGTTTAAATTCGCATTTCTTTGTGTTACGAGAAGAAATTTCAAAATATTTACCTGAGGATTTAAAATCTTTACTTCATGCACTTTGTATATTATATGAATATAGAATTACGAATATCATATGCTTCTATCTCATCTTGAGTTAATCTACTTACCTTAGAGGCAAAGTCTTCCAAGTTTTATTAAGGGTCAGCTAAACTTAATTATGCCTATCTTTGTTGGCATGGCTCTGGTTAATTCACAAAGAGGACTTCAGTCAATAGTGGCCCACTTAAAGATACCCTGTAAGCACTTTTAATTAATTAATGGCTATAAGATGGCGGAATATAAAATAGTATCCAAAAAGTGAAATTGTTCTGAACTGAAAAAAAAAAACTACATCCCATAGGATCGAAGGTGTCTGCTTTATCGGGAAGAGTTTTTGAGGAGTGCAGGGTATATTTGGCAAGCACTAAGATGTGTGCGATAAGCGTTTGTTTTATTAGCTCAAATTATGTGTAGAGATGGCCATGGAAGAACACATAAAAACCGCACATAATTGCCAATAATCAAGTTAGCAACGGACTAAGGCAAACACTCACACACACAAATACACACGCACTAACGAATATTTACATTCAGAGAGTAAGACTTATACACACACACACATTGACAGGGGCTTGCTTTTTGGAGTATGTGCGTACTTTTGACCCCTTAGACTTATGTCGAAAAATCTTGTTAAAGCGAATTTTGATACAACAAACATGGAACTTGTATGGACTTGGGTGTGTGCTTGTGTGAGTGAGTGAGTGGGTTGGTGTGTGTAGGTGACTGCAACTGTAATAGGCTGCAGCAATGTAACTGTGTAGTGATAGCATAGTATGAAATATTGAGCGTTGAAAGCGAAAAGCTTAATGATGTGGAAAATTAGTTTTGTTGTCAACATCATCATCATCGGCCTTTTATCATTGTCGCCTTGGGGAAAGTGTCGCCTAAGCAATCTTAACTTGGTTAGACGTTCGTCTGGCTTTATTCAATTCTTTTTCGCGTTACTCCATCCACAGCTTTTAACTTATTTTGTTGCTTTCTCTGGGTTATGTGCGCAGAACACGCAGACAGGCAGAGAGAGACAACGAGAGAGAGAGAGAGAGAGAAAGTGAGAGACGAGGCCAGAGAGTGTGAGCGAGCGGGCTGGCAAAACACATGCCACTCTATCTCTCGTGTGCGCGCGCTCTACAAAAAGTTTAACCGTTTCCTGCTCAGCGACTATCAGCGAATGGAGAAGCTTAACAATTATTGGCTGAGCTTCAACGAGGGTCGCCTTCCTGCTTTCCTGTTTTCCTTTTCCTTTTGCCTTTTGCCTTTTTTTTCATTTTCAGACAACCCTCCCACCACAAAATAACACTTAAATCCATTTCTATTAGAAGCGAACGTCATGTTTGTGTTTTCGCTGTTGCTGCTGCTGTTGCTGCTGCTGTAGGTAAAAATATTTGACTGTGCTCTGTGCTCTGTGTGTGTGCGGGCCAGAGCTTAATTTGTTTTGACAGCCTGATTGTCAGTTCTTGACGTTGGCCTGCAATTTGAGTGCCTGTCAGTGGCAAAAACAACAACAACAATAACTTTTGCTGCCTCGCTCACTTATCGCTGCTGCATGTTTTATGAAGTCAATTTATCTTATCGCGAAATGAACCCGTCCCCAATCTGAACGACAACCAATTGTTGCTATTTTTAGTTGAGCTCTTTCTCACAGGTGCAATACAGCTGAGCTTTTGATTGCCTCACCAGCTTGTAATTGAACGCTACATCGGAGCCCACGCCCACAAGCCAATCTATTTATGGTAAAATGCTGGCAAAGGTCATCAGAAATACATAAGGCAAACGAGTTCCTGTCAATTGGCTCAAATGGGAAGCTTTATGAAATGCCAAATATGCTTGGAATGCTCTTCGCATCATACAAATGCCGAGCAAAATTCCTTATGAATATGAGAAATGCCAAATCAGTTTTGACTACAAGCACCAAGCAGCTTTAGCACGAGCACTGATTTAATTTCACCAATTTGGTTATGCCTTTAATTTAAAATTAGTTTTCTATGAAAATTACTCAAATGCGAAATAAAGCAAGCACAACCAATAAAATAACAGCACTTTGTAGCATATCATAAGTAACACCTTGAAACTGCCTGTCGACCTGCTGGTCAAAAGGGCAAAAGCTGGAACTGCGTAGTTTTTTACACGAATATGCCAGACAAGTGGGCACCAGGCACATCATAAAAAGAACACACACACGCACACACCCTAGAACACCTAGCTGGCCTGCGTGTTGTAAGGCAGAGAAAAAGCAAGTAAAAACACAACAGCAGCGTTGGCAAAATGACAAAAAAAATCTTTTTGCTGCGCTCTAAATATATGCTACAATAAAATGCAAGCGTGTGTGTATCTGTGTGTGTGTGTTTTTGTGTGATTCTGTTGCTGTAAAGAAGTTTCACTGCCCACTGTCCTACTATAAATCCCTGTTCCGTCCCTTTTGTTGCTGTGCTTTTATATCAGATTCCTACGCTTCGCCTCGTATATGTCTTACATTATTTTTACAATGGCCATACAAGGATCCCCGACCACTTGGCCTGTTTTATGGAAATCTTATTCAGCGTGTGATTTGCAGCATTAATAAAATATCACGTACCATCTCCGAATTGGGTGTTCACTTCTTGCCACTTTCTAAGGCCGTTTTATTGCTGTTGCTCTGCTGTCGCATTTATATTTAATGTCTGCTCAAATAAGGAGGCAGAATAAAATGAATAAAACTGGAAGCCCGACAGCCTTGTAATTTGATAATCAACACGCAGTACCATGTTTTAGCTACCTTTTAAATTCTATCACTTACACAATTGAAAATCTCCATGCAATGCTTATAGCCTTAGCAAAGATTGAAGAGCTCATGAAGAGACTCAACAGATGGAGCATGTTGTGTGAATGAAATTGACGCTCAGCTGTTGAATTTTACGGTGGAAAATGCTTCTTTTATTTTCACGACAAGTCATGGCATACAACAAGAATCCAGTACATAATCCAATTGAGAAGTCTCAATTTTTCGCTCCCTCGATTCATTAGTCAAACTCAATTTTCCAGTGAAAACGCACTTAACGCAGTGGGATTGAACTTCATTGTTCTTTTCCTGTTGGGGCACTTGACAGCTGGGTCAGCTGCTTGTAGCTGAAGCTCAAATTGACTTTTGTGCCGAGCATTTAAATGTATTGATTTTGCGAAAAAAACAAAATGTCGCTCAGTGGCACTCAAGTGGCGCCACACATACCGTATCTGCTTAAAGGGACCCGAGTCGAGTGTCTTTTGAAGCAGTACAAATGGCTTGTGTAAAAGAATTTTCGGTGGAACGCAAACAAGCACAACCCATAGCAACTTATATATACATATAGATATTATAAATATATCAAATGCCACGCCCAATGCCCACACCCCGATCACGTTTCCTATACCATAAGCGAGACATTTGTATTTAATTTATACTCACATTTTCCGTCGCATTTAAATTCCACGCATATAAACAAAATCGCTCGAGGCTGCGTCTCTTTGTGTGTGTTTGTGGGTGTCTGTGCATATATATATATGTGTGTGTGTGTGTGTGTGTGGGTGTCCAGTTACCTTTGACGTCATTTGGCGTGCAAGCAACAGCAATAGCAGCTCCGCACGGCGCAGTAAGAAGCAGTTGGTAGCCACATTGCCTACAAAATGCGCATACGACATGTTGCCAATGGCAATTTCCAGATAAGTGAATCTAAAACCGCCAAGTTAAGTAGATAGATAGAATAAAGGATTTTCGTTTAATAAACTTACTCAAATTCATGCAATATTTTAAAGCATTCATCTGGGAACGATGACTTCTTTATTTTTGTATTACTGTATTGACATAGTAAACTAGTTTCCAATAGAATTAAAGCTGCTTCTATTTAATATTATGATTTTTATGTATCACTCGCAATATAATTTCTATGGAGATATATTTTCATATCTCTTGGGGCCTCTTCGGTAAGGAAATCAAGCTTGTTATAGGGAATTTGTTTAGATTTGGCTATTCTGTGTCATTAGTAGCCACAAACACCCCCTCTTGTCTTTTGTCACACAGCTTACTGTCAATCAAAGAAATATGACTGAGAATTGTGAAAAATATTGCTTAAGACTTAAAACGTCAAAGGTTAAACGCAACACAATGTAAACAAAGTAGACTGAATTTGTTTTGTAGAAAATAATATGAATTTCATGAAAGAAAAATGCTCTGAAATTGAATGGCAAACAAAACAAAATCGATGGAATTTAATCAGAATTAAGTGACCGACCAGAAGATACCTTTTTGGAGGTATCTATACTGTATGTATATGCTAAACAAAAACGTATATTTTAAGGCATCTAATCTTTAGTGTTCTTAATCCGAATCAGAAATGCCCTCATCTTTGTGCTTTGAAAATTAGCACAACTTCATTTTATTATGCTAACCCATTTTTATAAAAAGAGAGTTAAGAAATAAGCAGAGCGGAGGGCTAGCTATGAACTTTCCTGTGTATGTGGGAGAACTTATTGTATGTGTGGGAGGTTGCTTAATTGTGTGTGTGTGTCCTTGCCATGCTATTCAAAAGTAATTTTACTTGGTGCCAAGTAATTGCCGACACCCTCGGCGCACTTCTAGGGTTTCCAAGGATATGCTCAGCTAGAGCGAAATTGCCAACGACTTTTGTGGGATTTCCTTTTGAGAAATATGTTGTAGCTATTTTGAAATGCTTATGGCTAACAAATAAAAAGCAAGAATACAAAGAAATTAACAGCAGAAACAGCTTTGAACGTAAAATACTTCAAAGAAGAAATAAAGTTTAGACCAACAAAAGCTTAGCCCATCAGAAGTACTTGTGATAACACAAAGAAAACTTAAAATTACAGAAAAAATTCAATATGAACGCGTCTTTCTTGAAACTACTACATAAAAAGCCAAATTTATCTGTAGGCGAAATATGTGATATTTGGGAAAAACAAATCAGTCATAAAGAGACAGTATACTTTTTAATTGAATGTACTATGCATTTTTCGGAGCTGAGCTAGCTAATAAGTGCAAACTAGTTTTTGTAATTTGCATCTGAAAAATCAATTCTAATCCAACTGAACAATGCTTTTCTATATAGTAATAAACACAGTGCAGAATGCCGCCAAATGCAAAATCGGAAACGGAGTCAGAGCCGGCGCCTGTGGCAGATGCTGAGCCTTCAGCAGAATTGGAGACGGCCAATCAGAAGCTGGAAGAAACGACACATCACTCCAACTTTCGGCAACTGGATCAGCAGGAGCAACAGGCAGCCGAGAGTCAAAGAATTGCACAAGTGGAATCAACATTAGCACCAAAAACAACAACAGAGCCCGAGGGTAAGCCATAGATCCCATTGTCGAAATACGATTTAGTAAATATTCATATTATTCCATAAAAAAGAAGAGGCTACTACCACCTCTGTGCCGGTGATCAAAAAGATTGAGCATGCCGGCGAAGTGGTCACCGAGGCAATTGCTGAACGTACCGGCCTGCCCACATGGGGCGTTGTGGCGATTATAATACTCGTATTCCTCGTCGTCTTTGGTATCATATTTTTCTGTGTGCGCAGATTCCTTAAGAAACGAAGAACCAAAGATGGTAAGGGTAAGAAGGGTGTCGATATGAAATCGGTACAGTTATTGGGATCGGCATACAAAGAGAAAGTAAGTATCTGCAATGCCATCAAATCTTAGTAGTTATTGGGTTCTGGTATGCCATAGGTTCAGCCTGATATGGAGGAACTAACCGAAAATGCCGAAGAGGGCGACGAAGAGGACAAACAGAGCGAACAAAAGCTGGGGCGACTCAACTTTAAGGTAAGCTTCGATCTACATAATAACCAAAGACCCAGAACTCTACTTGCAAATGGCCAACAACACGATCTTAACTAACCAAACTAACCCAATACCAGATACAGTAAATGTCAATGCACTATTTTTTAATAAAGGAAACACCTGTTAAGTAGACGCAAGTCGGGTCGAGAGTGCGAAAAATGCTAAGAAGCGCAATTTTCAATTTGTTTGCATAACTTAACTTTATTACTTGCTCACAACATTTAAGCTATTGGCCAATACAAACATAAAATATACTCATTTAGAGGCTATTTCAAACATGAAATTGCATTCAGATATATATTTCAAATACTTTTTATATGCACCTATGACATTACATGACAATGACATTAGCTGAAAGTTGAACTTTAACTTTATGATAAAATCCTTTACACAACTGTTTATTTTTGAAAGTAAGCTTAAACTTAACCTAATATAACCTTAAATGGAAGCTTTATGTTACTTTTATAGTTTCTTATCTTTACCTAAAGCCTTGTGAATTCAGACCCTTAAGTTCAAAGTAAAAATGAGTTACTAGAAATTTATTTGTCCATTGTTAAAATTCAGTTTTCAGCAGAAGTGTTATTAAGCTTCTCAAACGTTTCATAATAACAAAAGTATTCGAAATACAAATGTATTTGAATTTTCTTTAAAATCTATTGATAACACTCACCTAATTAGAATTGCAGTACACAAAATCCATAACAGTTGATATTTTGTGTAAACTTTCTTCTAATATTGTTTGTTTTATCTCTTTTTTCTTTATGGGAACGAATGCCTCATTTTGGGGCTATTATTCTATAATGTGTATATTGCAGCTTGAATACGATTTCAATTCGAACAGTTTGGCCGTTACTGTAATACAGGCCGAGGAATTGCCCGCCTTGGACATGGGCGGCACCTCAGATCCCTACGTGAAAGTCTATCTGTTGCCCGACAAGAAAAAGAAGTTCGAGACAAAGGTGCATCGCAAAACGTTGAGTCCCGTCTTCAATGAAACGTTCACTTTCAAGGTATGTATTTTTTGATTTTGAGATTTAATAGAGGATGACCGCTTTGACCTGTGAATTGATCTGCAGAGTTTACCCTATGCTGATGCCATGAATAAAACGCTCGTCTTTGCCATATTTGACTTTGATCGATTCTCGAAACATGACCAAATCGGCGAGGTGAAGGTGCCGCTGTGCACCATTGACTTGGCGCAGACCATTGAGGAATGGCGTGATCTAATCAGCGTTGAGGGTGAAGGCGGCCAGGTATGTAGACATTGGCCCATGGCAGCTAGAACAATATATACAAACGATAAACATATCTACTATTTTTTATCTGGGGGTAATGGGCGGTTTATTCCGCGATGGTGTTTTCCACTTTTTATGTATATGTACTTAAATAAACTAAATGTGCCTCTAAGTGTCATTTATTTCATTCTGATTGATTTTAGATTTTAATTTTTACTTACTCAATATACTTATACGTATATGACCAAACAACAACAATAACAACTGTTGCTTATAATTTTTTTTTGGGTTTGTTTGAGTTGTCCCACAAAACAAGCCACAAACTACAGAAAACAGCATACTCAAAGCGCGTGAATTTGTTGACTTATGTAATCTAGACGTGCTTACAAAGTATTCAAACTCCTGAAATCTTATACGAAATTGTGTGTTTTGTGTGTGTATGTATGTAATTCGCGTTTCCATTACTAACGCAGACCAACTTGATGTTTGTTTTTTAAGTAATTCAATTGTCATTTGAATAATGTGTGTCGGCTCCAGTAAAATATTTACCCCAAAAAACTCACTCTGTCCATAAGTACAACAGAAACAACTTACAAAAAAAACAACAACAAATAACCATAACAAAGAACAACAAGAATATATCATAAACAAGAAAGAAACAAATAACAGACAGCAAAGTGCAAAACTTTTATTCAACTTTTACACACCCAGTTCAAAATGCAAATTTAAATAACAGAAGAAAAAAAAAACTTTAAAATAATATATATATTCTGTATATATACCATATATAACAGCTTTAAAGCTCCATTAAACCCAATAACAAAACCAACAACAATTACAAAGACAACATGGAAACAAGCTCAGGCAATCTTTGATCAACCTTCTGGCATAGTTGATGAAAGATTGGCACAACTGAATTTGATTTCTTTGCACATTCTTCTATCTACTACTTTTTACATTATGATTTTCTTAAAACTTTAACCAAACACAGAGTACAACCAAACTACAACTGAAATATAAACTCTTCAATTTCTCTTTCTCCAATTCCCCCCTCAACAAATTGTTTTCAATACATACAAAAATATATATATAAAAACTCTTGTTTTCTTGAACTTTTGTAGAAGGTAAATACAATGAAAAAAAATTCTTAAAGTTTTAAAAGACAATACAAAAAAAAATACAAAAACACTTTTGCATACATGATTTGTTTAGTTTTTTTCATTTTCCTATATACTTGCTCTGTCTCTTTGGTCTGTCGCTCTTGTATACACTCCAACATTTCAATATATCAATATACTACTTACATAATTATAACAAAATAACAGTTTCTATGCATCGAACTACACAAAAAACACTGTTTACCTGCTAACCCAACCTATTGTACTATATACAAGATAATCAATCTAACTCAATATCCAATAAGAATTTAAGAGATTTGCGCATTGTTTTTCAACTTTCTCTTGTTATGTCTGCATCTTTTCTGGCATCATTAATATTGTAGTTGAATTTTTGTATTACTCTATCAAATTGTTTATACATATACTAGTACAAAACTTAAGAACTTAATTAGCATTCCGAAATGCAAATAATCACACTGCAATATTATTTTGTGAAGAGAATTTGTGGCATAATAATATCATATGAATAAATCAATCAGCATGGTCTCAACTATATATGTATATGTACAAAATATGCTTGGCCTACAAACTTTCTAAGAGTCCTTAAAACCGTTTTCCAAAAATGTCTGCCGACATGCTGATAAGTGAAACTAAAAATGCCAAAACTTTAGACACAAATTTCCCACTTAACCCCGCACACTTCCACACTTTGCTACATACACACATTTTCCTTTCCCTTTTGCACTTTGATTGGAACTGTTTAAAGCCCAAAAGCTAAGCTCAATCAACAATATTGCTTATCATTCTTAAAGTAGCCATAAACCGGTGCACTCAATTATAACTCACATTTAAAATAAGAAGTTGAAAATTGGTCCAAATAATTTAATGAATGCAATTCTAAAGAAAGCAGTAACCCAACACACACACACACACCCACAAATACTAACACAAAAAGCACACAAATAAAGAAGAAACTAATTTCGTCAGCGAATGTTAAATTCAAATAAAGTACCAAAGGAAGTAAAAACAAAGAAGTTTGCTTTCGGTACGCCGAATATGTTATACACTTGCAGAATAAAAATATAAAGGTTCAGTTTTTTAAATAAATAGGAAATATAATAACTATAAGTGAAAGAGAATTTCAGATAAACATTTTAAAAGAAGATTGTTTCATATGTTGCTTGTTTAAGGAAAATAAATGTATCTGCAATGGTATACAACAAAATGTAATATAAGATTTTCATATAATTATCATTATAAGCAATTAGTTTAGCAACTGAAACATACTCGTAAATATATAAAGACATTCCAAGAATAAACCAACTGCATGTTTTTGCTTACAAACTATACTCTTCCGACTATATACTCTATAAAGACATTATTGCCACTAAGTATTAGTACTGTATACTCACACCTGACTACACCCAAAACTACACACACCCTCAGACACGCAGAGACACGCAAAACCACTTGTACACAATAAAATTCGTTAAAGCAAAACATTTTCTTTTTTCAAATTTGCCATCTTATTGAAATTCTAATGGAACTGCAATTGAAAAATCTTTAATATACTCTTCATTTTTCTCTTTAATTACTTTTGAACGTATCGCTAAAACAAACCAAAAACAATCAATAAAAAATCTATACAATCGCCTCAAAATTCACCAAAATGAAACCAAACAAAAAATCAATATCAAAACTCTACTCTACTCGAAACAATTTGACTCATAACGATACCGACATCTGGAACAATACTGAATTACCTGGAAACATGTAAGTATCGATACTCTCCGTGGGAGAAAAATCATAATCGTTATTTGCTTTGGTTGTTGTCCTCATAAATGTGTTCAAGTTATTTTCGTTGTGTTTGTGTTTCGTTATGTTTACAAGTAAAAATATAAAAAAAAACCTAAAAATGAATACAAAAAAAAACAAAGATTTTAATTAAAATATGTGATTGCACAAGCATCAATAAATTTTGTGTTTTAATAAAAGAAACTGTAATAATGCTTCTTTCGTGTTTTTATTACCAGCAAATTCTTGTGTTTTTAACTATATCGCTGTCTCGCCCGATATTTGTATAATGCAATTATATATCTACATATATTTATGATTTGCAACTTGTTTGTGTGCTGTAATGTTTAAGCAGAGCTTCGATGACAGTCAGAAACAAAAATATAACAAAATGATCAACAAATGTTAATTTGCTATAATTTCGTAAGTTTTGTTTTCATTAAATTTAGTGTTTTTTTGATTGTTTATTTGAATTTTATTTTCTATTCTGGTCAGCATAAACATGATTCACCCAACATTCGACATATAAGTCTTGAGACATTTTGAAAGCCCATGCAAAGCCAAATCTTTCAATTAAATAACTCAAATTCAAACTCAAATCAAAGTAGCGGTAAGTGACTACGCAAAAACTCTCTCTCTCTCTCTCTCTCTCTCTCTCTCTCTCTCTCTGTTCCTCTCTCTCTCTCACTCTGTTTCTATATAACGCTCGCTCGCTCGCTCTCTATATAAAATACTTTATTTTAATAACAACTCAAAGAACACACTTTTTATGTAGTAAATACTTAGTATAAAACAACTCAACAAAATCCCGGGTTAGTTTGTACAAATTGCTGGCTTTGGAGCAGGCTTATTAAGCAATTGGCATTTGATTAGTGTATATTAGAATATGGCGAAATCGAAAACAAAAATCAAATCGAAATCGAAAACGAAAACTTAAACTTGAACCCAAACAAATGCAAGTGGTTCCAACAAACCAAGGGTTTTTACATGCTCGTATTATAAAAGTTGAATTGTTAGATAATTCTATTAAATACATGTGCAACTCTTTACAATTGTAATATATATCTAATTACTCCATTTTGCATTTCATGTACATATAAATAAATAATATCCAATACTTTCGCTCGTTCTCCTCTCTCTTTCTATTTTTTTGATTTCCTAACTACTAAGTAATTTTTGAGGCCACGGCCCACATAGTTATCCAAGGAATTTAGCCCAACTGTATATATTACAAATCGGCCAATCTTTCTTTTAATCTCAAAACTCTCTCTTTCTCTCAATTAAAATATTCATTTGATTAAAAAAAAAATAAATAAATAAAATAAAAAAGGAAGAAAAATATCCGTTTTGCTTTTTGTGCCGTTGGTTTTGAGCTGGGTTATACAACATAAGAACTCGCAAGCAATTTGTCTATACACACTGTAATCTTTACCCATTATGAACAGTAAGTCAATGAACAGCAACAACAACAACTTACATTTACTACAAATCAATATATAATAATAAAATAAATACCCGTGAAACTACAACAAAACAAACAACACGCAAACAAAAGTCAATAAGTTTGTTTTGTTTGTTTAGGTTTGGTTATTAATCAATTTTCAGTTCTACTCACATATATATACATAAAATATATATAATATATACATATGTATATATATATATATATATATATATATATATATATATATATATATTTATTAATGTATGTATTTATGCCTATTAATATTTATGTATCAACACTTAATCAAATCGAAGCTCTAAGACGTGCAGTAAATGTGTTTCCATGTATCTATTTGTGGCGTTTTTGTTTTGTGTCAATATTAAACTATAAATAAAGTAAATGTAACCATTGTTAAATAATACAATAACTGTATACCCTGTACAACGTACTTAAGTATACTCACTTATCCCCCTGTAAGCCCAACCAATTTTACGTATATACGATATTTATCTATTTAAGTTCCCATTTATTTCGTGTGTATTAAGTGAAAATATCTTACTATATTTGTTTGTTGTCATATAGCTTATTACTATAAATATCGTATGGTAACTCAATTGAGTTTAATTAATACAGCTAAGTCTTACCAATCAGTTTCATGCCTGGTGGCTTTTTTCTTAAACCTGAATTTACTAACTCTCGAGAATTTCTTCAAGAAAAACTTTTCAACTATATTCGTAGTATTGAAGTTTATTATGCCATCTGCTTAATTTGTCGGGTTGTATTTATGAAAATGTTTCATTCGTCAGCTAGCACTAAGACAAGAATATTAATATTGAATAGGCATTAAAACTAAAATCAAACTAAAGTCTTCTTAATATTATTCTGTGAATCGTTCATATATTATTCGTAGATTTCCCACTGACTGAATTTTGATTCTGAATCAATTTCAGGAGTTTTCTCATTAACTAAAGGGATTCTTAATCAATGTTTCAAAATAATTCAATTTAATCCATTTATGGATTGTAAGAGCTGTAAAGCTAATGTCTTGATCTCGACCGATTGAAACCCATTTCGATTAGTTAATATTACTCGTTTATAAATCGTAAATGTATCTGTTTAGAATTTATGTGGTGTTCAATGTTGTAATACTTGATCAAATATAAATGTTTATACTAATTCATTGAAATGTTTTCTTCACTTTTTTTCGTGAACTGACAACAGGAAAAGCTTGGTGACATTTGCTTCTCGCTGCGCTATGTGCCGACCGCCGGAAAACTTACGGTTGTCATTCTCGAGGCCAAGAACTTGAAGAAGATGGACGTGGGCGGATTGTCTGGTAATATGGCGTGCTACCAAAGCGTTGCCAAAATGCAAACAATGACTCTCGACATGAATCGGAGTATTGTTGCAGTTTTGGTAACGCTTCAGTCTCTATTTTGATATGTGTGCATACTCGTTTAACCAAGTGTATTTGATTTTCGTATTGCTTCGTTTATGATTTGATTATTGAGTTGAGTAACTTTTGTGTTACTGTTAAGATCAATGGAGAAATGCAAACGACAAGGCAACGTTTGCAGAGAGCAAACTATTCAATTTTTATTCCCAATTACTTTTGTCAATTCGCAACTTTCGATTTTTCAACTACCTTAGCGCAAACTTTCGACTTGCATATTTTATAATACTACTATTCTCTCTTAAGTAATATCGCGTACGCTAAAAATCCAAATGATATCATTTAATACCAATAATACATGGATATATTCTCGTCTGGCAACGTTAACATCACTAAATTGTGCACAGTTTTTTAACTTATGCCTGGCAAAATCAAAAAGAAAATTATGACGGCTCTTGCTCAAATTAGCAGTACATTTAAATTCGCTTGCTTCTAGCTTCACTTTTGCATGTAATCTAATTCTACTAATTACATAATTCAAACACTCGCATTCAAGTTTTCCGGCTCACCCAACTGAAAAGCCAAATTGAAAGCGTTGCCGCCGAATATATCCAAAAAATTAAAAATACCCCAAAGGGTATTCGAGTTCTTCTAGGCTTTTACAAACAAAAGAACATTTTCAAGTATGTTTTGAAAAAGCAATTGACATTATTCCATGCTCTAACGATATTCGATCCAAAATTCTGATGATGAGACTATTTCAACTGTAACTATTTTTTCGTATCTTATGATTTTTATGTTGTGTGCCTTGAGTTTCAAGAGTTACTGTGTTCTAAAGTACTCGTTAACTAAATATCTAAATATATATTTGATTTAACATTTTTTCAACAATTCTTTTCAACAGCAGGCAAACGAAAGCAGAAACAAACTTTATCAATAATTATCGATAACCGAGCGGATCCTATCGATCTAATGTTGACGAGCTCTTTGTAACTCTTGCGATTTTCCATATGTTGATACCGTTTCTATACGATGAAACCTTAAATGCTAACTTATCAGCATATAAGACTTTATTTAAAACATTTTATTTTTTTGCCATTTCCTCCAAATATGGGTTTGGCTTCGTTTTTTACCAAGTTTCAGCTTTCGTTTGTTGATATGTTTTAATCGTTGTTTTCATTTATTGAAATACTATTTGTTAACTATCTTATAACCAATATTAAATATATATTTAATCAACGTTTTATGTACCGTTTTTCTTTATATATGTGTGTAACACAAGCCAAAAACTACTAAAAGCAAAAAAGAAAAAAACCCAAAAATCTGCTCATCAACTTCAAAGTTTTTACTTTAGTATTATAAAAAAAGTATTTTCTTTTTCTTTCTTTCAATTTTTTCTATTTTATAGATCCATATGTGAAAATTGCAATCATGCAAAATGGCAAACGTTTGAAAAAGAAGAAGACAAGTATCAAAAAATGCACCCTCAACCCTTACTATAATGAGTCGTTCTCATTTGAAGTACCATTTGAACAAATACAAGTATGCGAGAATGTATTATACTATCCTATAAAACCACTACTACTACTACTAACTACTACTACTACTACTAACTACTACTACTACTACTACTACTACTACTCTACTACCTACTGTTAACTGTAACTAAAGCTGTCCCTTCTGAACTATCAACCAAAAACATGTTCTAAACAAGTTTGAGTAACGAACCCGCCTCCCAAAATAATAAAAAAAAATCAAACACTCTAGCCTTTTTCGTGCAATTGTTGTTATTAATATAACTATCTATATATATTAATATATATATATACAAATATATACATACATATTGTATATTACATATGTTGAGTACTCGTATTCTTACTCGAAAACAATAAAAAAAATAACACTATTACAAACACAAAACAAGCAAACGGATAGCCAAAAAACTTTCGTATTGCCCGCATACCTCCAAAACTCCTCCTAAACTACTCGATTAATCAATCAATTTAATTGTTATATGTGTGCTCCTTAAACAAATTTATCCGAAACGTACTCAATGTTCAATGTTGTATTTTAACTTAACAATTTAAAAACAAAAAAAAAAACGTTTTGCTTTACTTTTTTTACTTTTACTTTTACTTTGCTCAACGACTGCCACGCCCACATGCCGGCTGTAAATAATATAAGATATGCTGAGCGCAGTGCGTTGTTGCCAAAGAGAATCTAACCCTGATTTGCTTTTACTTTGTGTAGTTGATTGAGAAACTTTTGTGGTTAAATTAAAAAATACAATACCATTTTTTTTAGTTTGTACTTAGCTCAGCTGATTTGGTTTTAAAAATATTTGTATGTTTGATGCTGATTTTGACACAGACAACATGACAACTATTGTAGGTTTGGTCTGTTCCGGTTCGGAGTAACAACTACAGACGCTCCAAGAAAACAAATTGAGACACTCAACAAAAAATAAATAATTAAAAAAAACACCCACACTGTCTACTCGTAGTTAATATGAGAGAGCTAGCAGTAGTGCCGCTGGCTCTCTTGAATACACTCGCAATGCAGTGCACGAGTCCAAGATTATAGAAAGCTGAAATTCGATAATTGATGAAATAAAATACACACTCACTCTTAACTACAAAACTACAAAACTTTAAACTACCTACTACTCTTTCCATAATACAAACTATCGCAAACTATCGTCAGCGGCGTCAATAATGAACCACAATATGGGTACATTATTTTGACACTGTCTTCTGATTTGAATATCGAATAAACCAATCGCACCACTAAACCACCAAACTACAGTACTACAATACAAGCAATACAGTACAAGTTTCAAAATAATATAGAAAAGAACATAAGCCAAGTCACCACAGAGAAGTATAGCGTATCAATATGAATACTTATGACAACATACATATAGTACATCAAAAAAAAAATAAAAAAAAAAATGTATTCCATTACAAAAGAACTCTGGTTACGTGCGCTAGTCCGAGACCTGCCCCCAAAATGGAAAAACATGTAGTATCTGACCAAAAAAAAAAAAAAAAAAAAATATGAACGACAAATGGGATTGAATATTATACATTTTCGTTTACAAGTATTTAATGAACATTTTTCTTTTTGCTTCAGCTTCAATGTTGACAAAAACCAAAGCATTATATATATCTATATATAAAAATATAAGAAAGTAATTTGTTCATTAGCCCCAAGTTAAGAGAAGAGATATATATTTGTACATTTCAATATAAGCTCATTGCGCATACCACCAGCAAGCAAAGAACAACTAAAAAAAACACTCACAAAGAGAACATCATACGCTTATTATCACTTCAGCAATCTAACAGAACTTTTTATTTACGTATCATTATACAATTTTGTTTAATTTAATGCTTAGACAAATGCATGCAATGCTTGTTAAAATACAAAATAAAAAAAAAAACACCATCCAAAACATGGACACATCTTAATTCCATCCACTTTAGAATTGTGTTTAATGGCGCTTTTTGTAATGCTTGAAAATATGTCGCCCACCTTTAGATAAACTCCTACCAGCTTGTATTTAAATTTGATGGGATTCTCTACAAAATTCTTCACTTTCGACAGAATTCAGGAAACAATCAAGTCTGTTAAAGCTATATAGGCATACCGCTCTCCAAAGCAAAAATCTTCCAAACTCAAATGCACTTTGTTCTAAAAGAGCACCCAAGACCAAAAAAAAAAAAAATCAATAACAAATAAAAATAGTAGTTCAACATTAAACCACAACTATGCCTATGTACTATGCTTTTTACAATACAGAATTTGTAGTGTCTGCCTGTAACCAGTAACTCTTATCCCCTTAATAATCCACAATCGAAACACGTGTATCTCAAATAATATGAAAATATTCAATAAAAATATTCTTCTACTCAATTGTACTATGCTCAACGCATAGCAGTCCCTAACAAATGGGTCGTTAAGATAATTATTAAAATATCCAAGCACTAATTAATACAATATATTGATTTTTTTTGCAATTGCAACCAATTTGGGAAATGTATAGAAAATCTGTCTTGTTGTTACCGTTGTGGATTACGATCGTATTGGCACCTCTGAGCCCATTGGACGCTGTATACTCGGCTGCATGGGAACTGGCACTGAGCTGCGCCATTGGTCCGATATGTTGGCCTCGCCACGTCGACCCATAGCACAATGGCATACTCTGAAGGATCCCGAGGAAACTGACGAAATACTTAAGAATATGAAGTAAACGCTACATGGCTGACAAATGCAGGTGCGTTCCAGCTAATTGTCGCATTATCATTCGACTATTTATATGGTTTGCACTTTAGAATTATAGCAAACCTTAGCGTATATATGAAACAAGGAAACCAAAGAGAACTCAAGCGAACCGTCAACATTCTAATCGTATGCATCATCAGCTATACTATTGATCTACAACAACCTCAACAGCCTACAACAACAAACAACAACAATCAAATCAAATATCGTAGTTATTGCAAATTGTTCATTCCGTAAAGTTAATCAACGACAAAAAGGGGAAGAACATCTAATGAGAAAAAAACCTTTGAAATGAGATCTAGAAATTTAAGTTATGTTCACATTGGTTGATCCATCACACATTTTAATACTTAACAACTTTTCGGATTAATCAAATTTGTTTCAAATTAATGCCGACATATATTCGTTTTCAAGTCTACGACTACAAATATTGTTGTCACCAATTTAAAAAAGCGAAACTAAAGTTTATTGAGCATAAATAAAAATCTACGAGTATGTTAAAAAATTTTATTCAAAAAGTCTATATACTCAATACATATATGCATACATTTATTTAACGGTAAAAAAGAAGGTAAATCATCAGTTTAAAAACTTAAGTTGTATTCATTTGTAATAATTCGAATATAAATAAAAAAATATATATTAACCGTTTTCATTTTGATTAATAGACAAAAAAAACTGTTGAAAGTTTATTATTAAATCAATGAAAAATATTAGAGATAATGAAAACTAATAACAACAAAGATGAACATAAATTGTTATGAAAATTATTTATTATATTTAATTATTGAGCATTATGTACTACTGTAACTGTGTAAGTACATAGACATCAACATATATGAGAGTACATAACAGACATATGAAAGAAAGAAAGCAAAACCAAAACTAATGATGAAAAAACAAAAAACCAAATCCATAAATAAATATATTATATTACGAGTAAATATATATACATCTATATATATATATATAAAAAAATATGTATAACCGTTGCATAGTCTAATGTTATGTATACACAACGCTGTGGTTTGGTCAATCGGCGAAACAAGCTAACAGAATCAGACGTTTAAGTAGAACAAATACAAAGAAGAACATCAAAAAACATAAAAGCAAATAACAAAAGTTTAACTTTAAAGCGTGATTTCAATGGAATATATCATCAGTTTAAACCTTAAAATACTATTAACCTATATCGAACATTCCACATTATAGGATTCTCCTATTGTTTTTGATTTATCTATCATTCAAATACAAAATATTACTTTTTAATTTATGCAATTATTTTCAATTAACTGATTTTGTTTGAGTTGCTTCTGCTCTTTGTCGAAATTCTAAGGTTTCTAAGAACTCTAAACTCTTTTGTATTCGTTAGTCATATTTAATGATTTGGAAAAGCATATTAGGTCATAATGAAAATATACATAAATACTAACTAAATGATTACAATTATGGCAAAAAAAAAAAAACAAACAAAAAACAAAAAAACCATGTTAAAACAAGAAATATTAAGAACAATAATAGTTATTACTATTTACATTATATTCAAGTATATATAAACATATATATATACATGAACTCTAAACAATATACATTTATATATACATATATATATATATTTATATATATATATATATACATATATACTTCTATGACATGGTGCGGACTATGCACAAACCTACTAAATTGGTATTTTCAATGAACTGGCAAAAATAACAAAAACAAATAACAACAGCAGTCTTTAAAATGCTTAATTGAAAGTATTCCAAAATGAGAGCTGGCCAAAATAATTCTTGATTATTTCCATATTGCAAGTAAAATTAACTATTAAATTAGATGTTTTTGTCCTGTAAAAAATATATTTAAAAATGGATAACAAAAAATTATAATAATTATATGTAATAATGATAATGCGTAGCCAGGGACCTAAAAACTCCCTCACACAGTTTGTAGTTATGTTCACCAAGGCTACAACTGAAAAAAAACATAGAAACACATACACACAATTTGCAAACTGAATATACTAACAACAGAATATTTATGTAATATAATTCAACTAAATTATAAAAAAACCGGCAACCAAATTCTTCAATAAATTACGAGTATTGTTCAATAAAAAACAAACAAAAAATTAAGTACTTTGCTTTTCCAAATAATTACTGTAAATTATCAAAACTAAACAATGACACAAACCATAACAACCACAAGAATAAACTATATATATATACATATATATATAAATATATATACATATATATTTATATATATACAATACTTGCATATTAAACAAATTATATGGAATTATATAAAATGATGTTGATTATTGATTTAAACTGATGAATGAATAAAAGCAAATTATATATATACATATATATATATATATATACATATATATATACATGTATATATACATATATATATACATATATATATACATATATATATATATATGCTTTAACATATATAAATATTAGCAAAAGAAACAAATTAATTCATTTGCGTTTTTCTTCAGTTTGGTATATTAATTGTGACACATATTGCGCTGTCCAAAACATTTTAGCGGACAGTGTAATTAACCCAACTACATGTACATACTTACAGAAATAATAAACATACACACGCACACACATAAAGCCACCCATGAACTGACCAAAGCAAAAGTCGAACACTTCAATATGTATTATATCTATACATGGATGTACAATATGATTATCATTAGGCATGTGGTATCTGTATTATTTTTAAACATTTTAAATGCAAGCAGCAGTCAAAGCGCAAAGCAGAAGCCATCACAAAAGCACAAATCAGTAGTTAAAAGAGAAAAAAAAAAGAAAACTGAAAACGAAAAAAACAAAACAGGTATTAATAACAATAGCTAAAAATGAGTAATAATAAAAAAATACAAATAGAAATTACCAAAGCAAAAACAAAACGGTAGATGTCCATGTATTTTTATTTTTAGATATTTGTGTATGTAATTTATATTCGATAAATCAGGCATAAATGCATTTAGCAACCCCATACGAAAACGATATAAAAACAAACTAAAAACGATACTATATAGAGCGCACCTGAGGATCGAACAGTTGGATCTGGCAGAGAGTATTTGCATATATATAATATGTTTGAGTGTGTTGGGCAAAAGGAAAATGTAATAATGGCAAATACAACAGCAAGAATTATATAAGTAAACAAATAAACAAAAAGGTAAACCAAAATATAGGGCAATGTTTGATGTTGAAATATGAGTTAAAGGGCCACACAGCGTGAGCATTATATGAAAGTACATACACATATACATAAGGAATATGCATAACATACATACATAAATATTTACATAAATACATATACATACAAATGCAACAAATTCAAAATCATTTTATATACCAAATAACGGAAAATAACATTAAAACAAAGATTTACAGACATACGTACATAATCACAACAGCACCGCATAGTATGAAGTTTAGCCATACGATATACATATATATAATACATAAATAAGCCTGCATAGGTCGCTGTTCAATGCATCACTTCCACTCCCCCTTCGATTGTAGTCCGTTGTTGGGCAACTCAAAATTAGTATAGACACTCCAACTATTTACCGTTAATTCATAGATGTATGTAGTGAGACACATGGCGGCACACATTCTCACCACACTCTATCCAAACGAGACTCACCACATTATTAAGCTCTTTCCGGAGTTTTGTTGTTTATGATAAACTGTTTATAGCTGTTTTTTGAATTTTAAATAAATTATATTTACTATATAAAACTAAAGAAATCAACAAGCAAAAAAAAAATCATATATAATAGTATACATAATACAAACGAGTATATGTTTTAAAAAGTTCTTACTTGCAAACTGAATAAACTGGAAAACGAAAATGATTAAATTATGTTAATAAATAAACTGCATACTTTATATATATATATATATATATATATATATATACATATATGTGGCAACTATATTTGCAAACAACAAGTATATACTTTTATTTCAAAAAAAAAAAAAAAAAAAAAACGCAAAGAATTTAAAAAACGAAAACAGATGTTTGCGAATTTCCAGTCGCAAACCTTCAACAACGGCGTCTATAGATAAATTAAACCACAAGAAAAACACATTGATGTGAATACTCAAATAAAACGACATGACATTGAAAACGTTTATAGAGAATAAACAAATGTTTGAAACTACTACAACTACTTTTTATTTCGTTTTATTTCACGAATATTACTTACCGGCCAATTATCGATTATTAATTAGAGCTGTTATCGCAGAGCGAAAGTTAACATAACAGCTATCAGACAGACAGACAGAGTAAAGTTGTAAATCAGGGAAGAAAACTTTCACGAGCTCTTCAATTGATTGATCATGCAATCGAAACTGCTCTTTATCGATAAATCGAAAATTGTCAAGGCAACTTCACAATTTGGAATATGATAAAATCAAGCAGGCTCTTCTTGCGTTCATTCGACTGCTGACGGTCGTGAGATATAATTGCTAAAGCGTACAATATCATTTCAAACAAAAATGGAGCAAAAAACAATTCAAAACGTTTCCACAATTCGCATTTTGGTGCTCGGCGACGCAGGTGCGTTTCCCGCGAAATTAAATCAAATTAAAAGAATCCCCCGTTTTTTTTCTTTTCTATTTTTTTTTTTTGCAGGCGTTGGTAAGTCAAGGCTCACGGATCTGCTGGCCCGAAGCGTGGACACGCCCACACCCTCGACGAGGAGCGTCGGTGACGAGTGGTGGAATGTGCAGGTGCGTCTGCACGAGTATCCCAGCAATAAGGGACTGCCGCCGACACCAGAATGGACATCGTCCTCGTCACCTGGCTCCTCGCGGAACAGTTCAGAGCGATTGGCTTCCTATGAATTGTTCCCACGCGGGGAGTGGGTCGCGTGCGAAATGATTCCATATTTTGTGGAATTTTACGATTCAAAGGGTTCGCTGCGAAAGCGATGCAATACACTTAGGAATCGCCTATATGGCAACATCGATGGCATTATATTAGTGTACGATCTGCTAGATATGAACACACAGGACAAACTGCACGATTTACTGTATCGACCATTGTGTCAGATCAGTCGACATCGCCACCATCGAATGCGACCCATTTTGAAGCGGCGTCGCGTACCCATCTTGGTGGTGGGCACCAAATTGGATATGTTGAAGACACGTCGAATGTGCCGCTCGGGCGGCATTGCCGACCAGCTGGGCGCCGATGAGATCTTGCTGAATTGCATGGACACCGACAGTTTGGCTGAAAAAACACGCAATGGGGGCAAACTGCGTAATTTTCTTAACAATGCCATAGATTTCAAGCAATATTTTCCAGCAACATGCTAATATTCTAATTTGTATATTTTTGTACATTTTATTTTTATTTGTGTAAATTGTTATTTACTTTTATATTATATTAATATATTAGCCAGGTGGCCATTGCATCTGACGACCGCCGAGAAAGTGCAAATGCAAATGGTAAACGGACTGGGCGCCATGCTGCCCATTATTGATTACCACCCGGTAGCCCTTCTCCAGGCCCACTACCTTGGCAACCTTGCGACCCACCAGCATCAAGTGGCCCAAAAGCTCAGCGTCTCCATCCTCGGCTAGCGAAAGCTGCGCAATTGGCTTGCGAGGTATAACCAGAAAGTGAGTTGGTGCCTGTGGCGCAACATCATTAAATGCCACACACTATAAATTAAAAGATATAAAAGATAAAATGAATAGATACTGTAAAAATGCCCTTTGTACCAACTTTGTCGTCTTCGTAGATAAATTTGCATGGAATCTCCTTGCGTAAAATCTTTCCAAAAATAGTGTCTTCGGATGCCGCGGCGCTTTGCGCCTTATCCACCTCGCTTGCCATTCGGGCGCAGGTAGTTGCTAAGCTGCGATAACTTGAGAATACAAGAAATGCGCAGTTAAAAATATATAAAATGTAATTGGAAAATTGCATGCACACTTACCGAAAAGCAATTGATAAATTCCGGCCGGCTGACACGAGCATTGATACGAGTGCTGCCAACTGACTTCAATTGACGAGGCAAAATGATCGAACTATCGCTTTGCTACGATATAAATGTCGATAACATTCAATTTATTTTAATTTTAACATACATAGACTTAGTAGCAAAAACAATTATTGTAAATAAAAATAATTGCAAATATTATTTAATGGTCCAAGAGTTCACAAGCTTAGAAAATCCGACATCAATATAATTTTAGTTGGGCTGCATGTAGGGTGACCATCTATATATATCGCACAAATTATCGATAGCCAACACAGGTGCTCGGTGCTTTCTAGATTTTATAAACGGTCACACCTCCTGAACCATCGGCATTGGTCATCTGAGTTGCGAGTTGTATAAAACAACAAAACACAGATTTAGTTTATATTTTGCATTTAACTGTCAAAAAAATAGCCTTGATTACTGGTGATGTCAGAGCTGCGCTCCAAAGTTATCACTCTCTATAAGCACGTAAGTAAATACTCAATTGCAATTGAGCACGTGCAAATGCATTGCAGCCGAAAGTTATCGAGGGAGGGACAAGTGAAGAAGGGGAAATTGTGAATCTAAAGTTGCGTAAATTCCCCCATTGCAGTTACAATTTCTGGGCCGTGACTATCCTGGCCTGAATGGGCCGCAAAAGTTCCGTAAACAAATCCACGATGCGTTCATAAAGAACAAGGATGAGCGTGATCCCAAAAAGATCGTCGCCCTCCTGGCGCAGGGACGATACTTGGCCAAGGAGGTGGAGGCGTTGTACTCGCTCAAAAAGTATCGAAGCGTGAAGCAGCGATACAGTTACAACGATTAAAGCGGAAACACAAAAATGAAGGACTGAATCAGAAAGAGAATATGATACATGCAAAGCTTTTGTTTTTTTAATATTGTTCGAAAAAAAAAAATAACCAAAACAAAAAAAGCCAAATGTATACACACATACTAAAACCCAACAGCAAAAAACACACAATTTTGTTGAATTCGAATGTCTTGTCAATGCTTAACTTTAAGTTATTGTTGAATAAAAGAGTCAACAGTCATTGATTAACCAAGCCAAAAATAACCGACATTTATTTGTTTTTGTGAATTGTCTTTTGACCTTGGAATGGTTCGCGGGGGCTTGACAGGTGCCGTGATTGTTGCTGTTGTTGCTTATGAAGAGATATCACAGCCGATAATAAATGTTGGATACGTTTGCCAAATAATTGCCACGAGTTGATGGTCGAGCAGAATGCGTTTGGGGACGGCGCCTGGTCTATCTATGTTATTGACAAAATTGCGTATTTAAATTCAGTTGAACGTTGATCATCTGTCCGCACACACACACACACACACATGTATATGTATGTGCTTGCTGTCTGCTTGTATTGGTGATAAACAATTCAGACGCCGTTGCCAGCGTATTGAGCTTTTATACTCTGATACCGAAGGTATTCAGAGTATATTGGTTTTCTGCAATGTCCGTCTGTATGAACACAACTTTTTTAGACACCCTTAGAGATAGAGACTTCAAACATATAAATGTTATCAGATGGTATTACTTATTGGTATCAGAATATTTCACATTCGGTTACGCCCGACTGCAATGTTCTCGCTTGTTTTCTTATAGACATGTCGCTGGTCGCACTTTGTTATTATGCGCATTAATTATTAAAATATAATGAAACAGTTTTATAATAAATAATGTACTGGTTATATATAATATACTAGCGCACTTAAAACGACAGCAAGTATATTCCGGTTGAATTGTGTTCAAATTCGAAAGCTGACCGCTTGTAATTTGCAGTTTCTGTAATCGTATCTGCTGTCAATGATCGTGGAATGTGTCTACAAAGACTCTCTGCAACGTATTTTATGTACGTAAGCCGAAGCCGGAGCCCACCTTCTGGGTTCATTGATGCCAAGTAAAAATATACGGAGTATATTATTGCATTTGCATCCAAGCAGGGAAAAATATCGCATCGCATGGTGTCATCGACTGCGACACAAAACGTAAACAAATAATTGCAAACTGGCCCTTTGGTTTAAAATGACAACAGTCTGTAATAGAAATATAAACATATTTTGATTACGTTTAAGAAATGACAAATTAAAAAATAAAACAATTCATAAACAATAAATTCTGGCAGTTCTAAATAACAATGTTTACTTTGAAATAACTTTAGATTTATGGAATATATGCACATTTGTAAGCAGTGCGTTTATTTTTGAGCTATTCATAATTAATTACTTATAATTTAATTAACATGCATTGCTTATAATAGATAATGAATAACAAAACTAAATTAATTAATTTTGAATTTAAATTCTTGCCAAATCAAAAAAAAACAAAAGAAAAAAATCAAACGAACGAAACTATTTTTTTTTTGAACACCCAATCCCTAAAAAATATATTTACCTGCCACTTGGCAAAGGGTTCGCGCACTTTCATATATATTTAAATTGTTGGTCGTACCACACACAAAAATTTGACCCCCGCCAAAGAACCTGATCTGCCCCACGTCTTTTATTTTTATTTTTTCATAGGCAAAATTCTCCCTAACCTATTTAGCGCCACCTTGTGGAAACTGCGGTAACCTAAACTGAGGTCTCGTTAACTCTGCCAACCTGTTTGGTTATATTTGCAATGTGGCTCTGTGAAATTTCCTCTTTGGTGGCGGTAGGCGATAGCTACTTATCGACAGGTATTCAAAAGCAAAACTCGTTTCTTTTGAACACCACATTTAGTAAAACATAAGTTATTAATGTTTCGAAGGATCTTGAAATGGCAACTGCTGCTTTGGTGGACTGGGTGATCGTTAGATCAGAAAAGAAGAAATCGAGCGAATCTTTAAATATTCTGCTAACATTCACATACTAAGAATAAGATCTTGTAGATATATATAATGCAAAAAAAAATAATAAAACTAAATAAAAAAGAAACTAATATTCGCATGCCGCTGAATTAAGTGCAAAATAATAACTAAAAACGATTACAATTAAACTTAGTTTAAAATCACAAAGTTTTCCAGTGGAAAGCGTCATGTTCACAGTGCAAATGATTTGAAAGTATCTGAGCATTTACATATTATAACACTGAATGCGGAATTAGCCGAATTCAAAGCCTAACACATCATCCATGCCGTAGTCAAATAGGCGAAAGTCCTCCTCATAGATCTCATACAGACGCCGTATGGCGCCAATGGGCAGCGGATCAAAGTAATTACGCAGATTGGCACGCGTGCTTGACGGCTTGTGGCCCGTGGGGAATGTCAAGTTCTTGGCACCCGCCAGATACAGCGCCAATGCGGAGTCATCCAGTAAAGTGTCGTATTTGCCTGCAAGGGATTACACATTACAGATTTGAGTCTCATTGGAAAGGAAAGAAACCCCAGTCCCACACTTACCCACAACGTTGTACTTCATGATACAGGGATTGCACAGTTTGGCGATGACCTCCCAGTGCTCGTTGTAGTCCGTCTGATTGCTGCGACTCAGCTCCGGCGTCAGCAGATACTGCACAAACTCGCCAAACTGTACATCGTTGCCCTGGTCGAGGGACTCGTTGCTGGCGCCCGGGCGTAGTTCCCGCACAATCTGCCGGCCCACACGCGACTGAAAGTATCGCGCACTCGTCGAACCACCCTCCAGCTTGTTACGATACGCAGAGAGCAGTCGCTCGAACGGATGCCGCACCAGTATGAAGCGTGTGTAGTCGTCGCCAAGCACCTGGGCGCGCTCCTCCTCGCTGAGATCGTACAATTTGCTGAACATGCCCGACGAGTGCGCCAGCGATCCAGGTATCTGTAATGGATCCGTGCCATTCTGCCACTTGCCCGTTAACAGCATCAGCACCCGCTTCCAGTTCGTGCACGCCACCTACATGGGAGGATATAAAACAATTTGTATTCTGAACGAAATTCCATTTCAACTAAATAAACAATGATTTTGATTTGTATTGAAATGAGGCCACTAAATGTGTTTTGTGGTTTTCTTTTGAAATATGTTTACCACTGAAAAAGAAGAAGACGACGCATTAAATGCTGACTGTCTGTGATTCACAATTTTTGTATCTATCCGATTGCGATTCGATGGAAATCCAATTAGTGATAAGCACACTTCCAGCGATTCCTAATTCTGACAGAAGTGGGTCTTTGTTTGATTTATTTTTGAGTGTAAATTGTCAATGCAACCAAAAGATATGGGGTATAAGAGTTGAAAGTAAGCATTCTAAAGCACAACAGTTGTAAGCGAGCATTCTGAGCTGGAACCTATTCAACGTAGTCATTTAAAAAAAAAAAACCGTTCTATTTAATTTGTGTCGCTTTTGTCACATGTGTACATGCAATTTGTCACATACTTCAGTTAAGATACGTAGATATGGTTGCCAAATATTTTTAAAGCGAATTTCAAACGACCTGACAACAATTATAGAAAGTAAATGATCAAAATATGTAATATGGTTAGAGAAAGATATGCAAAAATTGTACAACTATATACATTAACATTGCTACAGGGTGACCTTGTTAAATGAGATACTTTACTTCAGATGCAATTCACTTAATTGCCAATCGTAATTACACAAACTATTCATTTACGCAACAAGAGGCGCAGAAAATCGGCTAAATATGTATATAGACAATTCGCTTAGACAGTCAGGCCGGCAATGTCGAGTGTAATTAAACGCTACAAAAACATTTCAAATCACAAAAATAAACAATTTCTCGTACACAGGAAACACTCGGTGTGTGCCAAGTGGCAGTTGCGCACAGTGGTGCCAAAATCAGTCAATCAGTCAGCCGAAGAGAGCGCGTTGTCAACTTGTCAGATGAAAGTGAAATTTTTTAAATACGTCTAAACAAAAAAACTTTTTACATTTTGCATCACACTGTAAACATTATGCCTTATTGTGAACATTATGTTTATCAATTGGCCTTGCTCCACTGTGCACGCCGGCAAGTAAATCATGGCAAAGGTTCAGGTTCAACGTTATTCGCACACACTGCGTACTCACACATATTTAAACATTATTTGCAATACGTAAGCGAGATCATAAAATACAAAGTTTAACAATTTCTTTCGGCTATAAACCTCACATTAAGCACAACACGCGGTGGTCGCATAAAAAACTAAGTGAAAAGTGGACGGCGGGGCTGGTTAGACACACAATTACGACTTCATGGAAGAAGGCTAGCCAACGAATATATATGTACATCTATGTATCTCAAAATTGAACCTCAAAGTTGGTAAAAGTTCTCCCCTCTCTGCGCACTCCGCTCGAAGCCAAGCTTATACATCAGGCCACACCTCCGTTCGTCGCTTGCTGATAACAGCTGATAAGCGAAACGTGCACGAGCGTGTCATTCAACTAGATACGCACATTCAGCGCGGCAAACGAATCGATCGGCAATTATCAATGAGATTGGAGCATGAGGTAGTCTCTTAAATATTCCCACTTGATAACTAATCGAAGCATTTAGCAATTAGCTGATTTGGAAGCGATCTAACAAAAACAAGAGAGAACCTTGCAGTCGGACGTAACCGACTGCGAAATACTTTGATACCATAAGTTATTCCAGCGGATAACAAGTAACAAAGAACAGGGTAGGTGTAGCCAAGAAGTACAGTCCAAGCTTGCCTTTAAAATTGCGGTAGATATAAGCTAGTAACGTTCCTTCGAAGTTTGGTAACTGTAGTTCTTAAATTGCGGGAGATAGAGGCTTTTATCCTTTTTAGGGGCGGGAGTGGGCGTCGTCAAAAATGTGTATACCTTTCAGATGTGGTGACTCTAGCTTTTAAATTGTGTGAGATATATGATATTATCGATTTACACTCACAGGTGTGTATTGGTTTAGGGAGGCGGAGTGGGCGTGACCGTACAATTTATATCGATTTCATCGGGGAGTTACCAGTAACATACTATCAAAATTTGGTGACTCTAGCTTACAAATTGTGGACGATATGCGCATTTCGGATTTCTAAAGCCAAAGTTACTGGGGGCGACGGGTGTGGGCGTGGTCTGAAAATATATGCCGATCCTTGGAGGAGCAAGCTACCTTCCAAGTTTGGTCCCTCTATCTTTAAAATGCCGATCTTTAAAGGACATCGCCAACAACTTACCAACCAAATTTTGTGACTGTAGCCTTAAAATTGTGGGAGATATTTGGCTTTATCGATTTGCGAATATCGGTTTTATCGATCAAAGTATAATTATTTGGAAGGGTTTCCCTGTTTTTTTTTGTAATCTGGGATATTTAAAAAAAGCACTAAGCAATCTTGCTTTTCAAATAAAAATGTAAAACTAAACTTACGAATTAAATTATATAAAATTAAAGCAGAAAATTTAATTACGTTTCTAAAATGATGGAAAAAATAAATAAAATAAAGCTGTTCAACATTTATTGCAAGAAGTTTCAAAGATATATTCTAGTAATGAAAATATAATTGAAATAATCTTAATTTGTATTTTACTTTCCCGTTTTTTTTTTAAGTTCGCATCATTGAGGAAAACTTTTATTTCGCCTAGTCAAACAAAGACAAAATCAAACAACTATTCTAAAATACATTGATTAAAGTAAAGCGTAATCTATATATTTATGGCGCCACTGGCAAGAGGCATTCACCATTGACAGTGCCAATTGATATTATTACTCAACTTACGCCGACTGTAATCCGAGTCACCAAACACTGGTGAGTCGTTAGCTCATTATGTTGTGCGATGGTTCAAAGTGCGTCGGATACGTGAAACACGCAGCTATTTATATATATATACCGCACCTTCAACAGGTGAGGTTTTGAGCTGTGCGCCAATTAATCTAATCAAATGGTTCGTATAATTCTGTGCAAAATAAGTTTGGGTAGTTTTGATAGCTTACTTGAAGTGCTCTGCTCTTTTATTAATTTCCTTTAAATAAGCTGCTAAGTTATAGCCGTGATTCTTATCGAAAGAAGACCCAATTTGAATTCAAAGTTAATTAATAGATCCGCCGAGAGACACAAACTTTGATAACCTCCCAAATGGATGTCAATTAATTGGCACCAATTCTGATAAGTGTATTCGAATATTTGTTAGTCTTAGCCGATTGCGTTGCTCATAACTCTCACGACAGCTCAACAACAAGCCAAAGCAGCCTGATAATAATAACACTTAATTGTTAGACGCTGTACTAAAACTACTAAAGTTTGCATATTAAAACTGAGGGTATACTTCACAAGACAACGGGTGTATACCCTGTATAGGTAAAGACTAGATTGAAATTATATTTCAAGTTTAATTAAGAATCAATTCGATTCAAGAGATTAGATTTAATGTACAAAGAGGAAATTGTTAACCGTCATATTTGGGGCATAAACAGACAAACTCTTCGTCGATCGGACTATACAGGGTATATAAATTAATATTGCACTAGCAAGGCATTATAGTTGATAATTGCTTGGAGTATATAGGGGTTTATTGAAGGTTATGCAGTCTATATGTCTATGCGAGTGCTTTGTAATTACTGACCGTTTTAACAAACATGGAGCTGAATCGCAAGCAATCAAACCATTGATAAACCTGCAAATCAGTGTTGCAAGCCTCAAGATTAGCAATCAGCTTGTACTACATTGATCAGTTGTCTTGTCAAACTCGTCTGGTGAAAGCGCTTCGAGTAAACAACAAATCGATTGATCAATAATCATTCCACATGTGGCAAGAATAAGCAATAGACAGGCAAACAGCGGCGTTAGGGGCCGGTCTGAGTCAATGGGAGGAGAGAATCGCATGTCAGCAGGCCAGTAAAAGAGAAAACGTGGAGCAACCAAATAAAACTAGTTTTTTTTTTATTTATTCTGCTTATGCTTCGTTTTTCTGTACAGATGCGAGGCAGTTGACGAAGGGTCGGTTGAAACACGACACACGCTCAACGGCCGGAAGGGAACTAAAGCCACACATGGCGAACACAAGTCAGAAATAGAATATCAAAACAAAATACTGAATGCCGGAAAGACTGACGCATTCAAATAATTCCGTAGCTTCAATAAAGCAATGTTTAAAGGGGTACCTTGGGCACATAGCAATAGAGCAGCTTGTGCTCCTTGTCCACAATCATGTGATCCATTTGCAGTTCGGTTAGATCCTCGACAGTTTCCATGTCGGCGCCGATAAGATCACATTGCCGCTGCATAAATTCCTGGCGCTGCAAGTTTATCGTTTGTGTGAGTTGCAGGCTATGTTGCGTGATCTTCACGTTGTTATTGTTGCCATCTTCAAAGGCAGCAGCGGCCAAGAGACGCAACAAGGCGTAGAGCAGCAAAATGCTAAATAGTTGCACATTATGATCCATTTCCTTCCAGGCTACTCTTTTTGATGATTTGAAAACTTTTGCTGTTTTTGTTTTTTTTTTTATCTCTGTCGCCGGCGACCAAAATATTTGACGCGATGCACAAACTTAAGAATGGTACCGTTCTCAATCCCCAGCGCCGTTAGAGTTGCGCGTCCGGTGACAGCGTGGTCATCGATCGGCTGATTTGTATCCACGTTGAACAGTGCAAAGCAGCGCCATAGAAAGCGCCAAGAGACAAGCGTGCGATGTTCGTGCCCGTTCCGCAGCGCAGAGTTAACTAACTCGCCACTGGAGCACGCCATCGCTGCTCCATCTCCAGCTAGTCCCGTCACAACCAGTTGTCGATCGTTTTCGTCTCCGTCTTCGTCGGCTCGGCCAGCGGTGTCTTCGTGTGCCGCACGACGTTGCTCGCGCTGCCTTCGTTTCTGCTGAGCGAGCGAAACTGAGGCGATCGCTTTCTTCAGTTGGGCAATCGTCGGAGAGCGCTGATGGAGCTGAAATTCGATGAGAGTGCAGAGTGCAGAGTGTGTGAAATGCATGGAGAACAAGTGCTTTTATTTTTTGCAAATTAGAGTTTTTAGCATTCTTCGCATTGAGATTTGTATTTAATAAGAGTACAGCATTTTTCCCCATAAGTAAGGACCACTTGACCATGAAATCTGATTATTCCACTTCTGTTGAAGCATCAGCATTTATATCTTTGCTTCATTATAATTAATGGACTACAACTCTTTTGAATTAAAACATTGACTGAAAAAAAAAACACAATTCAGCAATTTAAAATAGCCTCTTAAAGCGTTCTTCCGTCATGTTTGCTGTTGATTAAAATGTATTAACTTATTACATTATAATATTATGTACTAGATTGGAAAATTCTTTTCTTTTCTGTTCATTATCATATTCCTCTCTTGAATATCTAAAGCAATGGGAATCAGAAAAATAAACAGTCTATATTAATCAAAAGTATTCAAATAAAATAAGATAAATACTTCCTTTGTATTGTGAACGCTCTTAATTAACTCGATATCAATAATAATAGATATTAGTCAAAATCAAGCAATTGAAATTGAACAATCAAAAATCCAAGGACATATTCAAATTTATTTGAGCGTGACGCCATTGGCGCTACCCTTTTGCACAGCCATAAATAAAGTGTTTACATTGACAGTGGAAATTTCACCAGCAACTTAATCAAATTGATGGATTGCTACCCTCAGACACACACACACAAACACACACACACACACACATGGAGTACGTTGATTGAATGGTGATCAAGTGCAAACAGCTGCGCATGCCGCTCGAATATTTGGGTCAGTCAATTGAATGCTAATACTCACCACAATTTTGAGCGTGCTGAGCCCGTCGCGCAGCACGTGGATCGTGGTGGAATGTCCCTCTGCTAAGGCAATCTGTAAATATGAAATATGCATATGGTCTGTATGTATTGAGAAAGCCCGATCTGCAGATTACTGTAACATTTAGCTGTAACAGCCATAAAAGCTGTCATAACAGTCGTCAATTAGCAGCTTCTTCCGCAGTGGGTCAGCCAAAAAAGCGTTGTGACGAAAGCAACGAAAGTATGCTAATTGAGATCAATGATCTGTAACGTCACACCCCCACCACAAGAGAGTGCTTCATGCCATGCTGCCATGCTTACCTCACCCAACAACTCAGCCGGCGTAGCATCGTGAGGTAAATCTGCTAACTCCTCGCAATCCTCAAGAATCTGTTGCAGTTCATGCGATGTTGCCGTCAGCATTGCATTGTGTTCGGCACGCTCAAAGTCGTTCTGTTTATGTCGTAACCTTGGTTTTGGCTTTACAGCTCTTTTGGCCTGCTGCATTCCTGCCAAATTGCGCGCTTCTCTGACTGCTTTGCGACGCAAATTGATTGGCAAACGCTTCAATTTTTTATTGTTTGGTTGCATTTTGTTCGCTCAAATCTTATCAAAATAAGCCCAAAGTTGCACTGTGACAGTTGTCCTGTGTAGATGAAATAATAAATTTAGTTAGTGAAAACTTTGAATATGGGAAGATTTGCAAAGCAACTACAATCTACTCACATTAACAATCTTCGATGGCGTCTAGCCATTCAGAGGTAGCGTGCGCAAAACATCTGTTTTCCAATCAATGTGACCAATGGATGCAACTATTGTTCACCGCTCACTCATTTCGTTCGCTCGCGCACTTAATTGCGCGCACTGCTCTGCTCACATTTGCGTTTCAAAATTGAATTCAAATAATTTGCAGCAAAAATAATTCATTTACGGATATGACCATTCCAAAATTCTAGTCAAGCAGCAATCGAAGTAGGTATATCAAAGCATTCAAAATATATGCTTCATATGCATTACTTTGTATTTGATTTTAGTTACAGCATCATATTTCGAATAATTCCTAATTCAGAAACAGCAAAAAAAAAAATAATCAAAATTCAAAATATTGGGATCATGTCGAAGGGAACAGGACCTCTCTCTAAACTGTATAATGTGGCAATCAATTCCGTTGACAGAGTAGTGCCACGACTTGCACGTCCATTATGGGAATCACCCGCAGGTGTGTGAATTTAATAATTAATGAAATAAGTTAGGCTAACCTAAGTAAGTTAAATAAATGAAATAAGGGATTTTCTTTGCATTTTAGGTCCAAAGACTGTTTTCTTTTGGGGACCACTGGGCAAATGGGTGAGTTCTGTTCCACAACATTTTAATATATATTTTCTGATATACAGATATGATCTTCAATTCAGCTCTTGGTTTTGGCTGGCATTGGCGATATCGCAAAGCGACCTCCTCAAAATGTGTCCCTCAATCAGTCGGGGGTCCTGGCTGTAACCGGTTTAATTTGGTCGCGATACTCCGTTGTTATTATTCCTAAAAACTACAGCCTCCTATCCGTGAATTTGGTTGTATTCCTAACACAAGCATTTCTAATTGCAAAACATATGAAATGGCGTAACGAAAATTCTAAAAATGCTTTTTATCAACATTCCCATTTCCCATTAGATGACGACCAGTAGACAGGCATTTTATAATATCTAAAAAATACAGCTGGATAATATATATATATATATATATTATTCATTTCACTTTTAACTTGACGATGAACTATACTGCCTTTATTTTATTATATAGATCCATTCAAAATTAAAATAAAATCAAATACAAAACATTAGTTTTTTTTTGCGTGCCGCTCGGAAGCTTTACAGTTGTTTTTATTCTTTTTTCTTACGCATTTTGCAATCATCCTTTTTCAAACTATCGTGTGTTAATCTATGTATGTATATATATAGAAGTATATCATATATCATATATAATATTAAGTAATTCACGTCCACTTCTGCAGTTGTTGTTTTTTGTGGTCGCTGTGGGCTTTGGGCATGTGACTTATAATAATATAATTATTAAGACTTAAGAACTGAACTAAAACCAAACATAAAAATAAAATAAAATAATCAATGTGGTATATACAAAATGTAATCAGCTTGGTTGCTCTGGCATCGTTTCTGTATGGCCAAGGATGGTGCGCACGAGCGTCGCTCTGATTGGTCGTCCTGCATAGGGTGGGGAGACCAATGCGCTGCCTGCAAAGGAGGCTTCATTCGTGCAATTGTCGTTCGAGCCGGGCTAAAACGAGCGCAGCGCACTGCAATTGGCAAACAGCCCGTTAACACACACACACACACACATATACATATATATATATATATATATATATTTATATATATATATGTAGACATACACTGACAAACGTATAGTTTTTGCTGTGCCAGCAGGCGTATGCGTGATTTATTTATCAACGTCTTTCTCATGCGCGTGTGAGCGCAGCAATCAAATTGTTTGTGTGTGTGTGTGTTGTATATATATATATGTATATATGTATGTTACTTTGTGCATGTAAACTTTTGTGTGTGTGTGTGTGTGTGTGTGTGCTTTGTAGTTTGCCAAGTGCATTACGCTGCTGCTAAGTTGAAGTTCAGCCGCTGCTGCGCTGCCATTGGTTGGTCAGACCCAGGACTAGCTGCAACGGCCGTGGCCGCCAATTGGCCAACGAGGCTCCTTTAACGCATCGCTGCAAAGAGAGTTGGAGACAGAGACAGAGAGAGATAGAGACAGAGAGATAGATAGAGTAACTTAGAAAAAAGGAACGAGTGCAAGTGAGTAAGTTGGTTTTCAGAGTGGAAAATGTTGCCAAACTTTGGCCAGACTTAGGCAAGCTCTAATTTTATTTGTCAATAATTTATTAGTAAGTCTAAGCAAGTTCTATTGTTAAATAAATTAGACTTAAAAGTCGTAAATATAAGCTTAATAAAGTAATGTAATTTTATATAATAATAAAACGGTAATTTTTCAGTGTTTTTCATTATTATTTACAAAAATTTTGGCTTTGATTTTGAAGGTATCTGTAAAACAGTTAAAAATAATAACTGATAGGCATGAAAAAAATGTGGTTTTTTCTATCAATTCTAGTTTCTGTTTTAAAAAATCCTATAAATTTGATAGGTGCCCCCTTGCCCCATGAGAACGTTTGCTGCAGCAAATACGTCAGGGCTTTTGGACTGCCCAGCCCTCAAGTTGGTTTTGGTGAGGAGAGCTGGTTGGACTTGCTCGGGCCACTACGCATTGATGGGAATGGGAATGGGGATGGGAATGGGCGCTTGCCAAGATGGTAGGTTGCCAAAATTTCGAGAGATTTTCTCACGCTCGCTTCCAAAGAATCTCAATGGCAATGAACTTTTCCCGCTCTCAAGTTCTGTTGTTGCGTAATGCTGCTGCGTGCTGAGGAATCTTGGCAGCCGTCCTGGGATTTCCCCACACACACACACACACACAAACTCGCACACACAAAATGCCTCTACAGTGTAATTAAAGCGCCACCTGCCGCGTAAACAAATTTGGACTGCATAATTTATGATCATGGAGTTTTGCCAATAAGTTTCTGGATGAGCAGACAAACTGTCTGCACGGAAATACTCAAATACTGGTCTGACGATCTTGCCCCCTCACACACACACACACACACACACACACATACACTCTTAATGACTTTATCTTGCTGCTGAGTTAGTTAACTGAGGTCAGGGCTGCTGATGCCATTGGCTCACACCGAAATTGTGCTATTGAACAGCTGCCAATTGTGGCCACAAGATACCTATCCATTCCAGGCAATTCCTCAACCCCTCCATGGAGTGCCCCCTTCCTCGCACAGCAACGACTACATCTTCATATAGGCTGCACGTGTTAATTATGATGTGATTTATGGACTCCTCTCGAAAAGGGCAACAATTGCTATTAATTGCCAATTGAACAGCTGTTGAGAAATCAATTTATGACTTTAGTCGGAAGATACTAGAAGATTATTGTATAATCTAGAAGGCTGCCTTATATTAGTTGCGTTAAAGTGCTTGGCTAAAAATAGCAAAGTGTCAAATATGACAAGATGTTTTTTTTTTTGCATTATGCAAGTTGTGGCAATAGTTCTAAGTACTTTGACTGCGAGAATGAACAGATTTTTGCAATACTTAAAAGTAGATCCAACTAAAGTAAAAAAAATCAACTTTAGTAACTTATTTTCTAAAAAAGTCTTGACCAAGTTGCCTTTTTCTTCTCATTAATCGTCCGTCATTGATTAAGCGCAGAACACTACTTAGAGAGGTTTTTCTACATAAATTGAGTTCGCTTTTCGTTTAACTTTTAATTTTTTAAAATTTAGTTAGGCCCACTCTTTCTGCATTCTTTACGTTTTTCTTTCAAAAGCTACTAACGCTTAAAAATGTTTGGTCTGTTTGGTGTTTTTTTTTTTTTTTGGCTTCCCCAATCTATGCAATAAATGTTGGTCGCTTTTACAATTCAATACCAAATTTGTTATATCGTTTTTTTATTTATTTTTTTCTTTCGCTTTTTATTACTAAATAATTAATTTTGTTTTTACTTTGTAATTTTATAAAATTCAATTCGTAACTTTATTTTTAAAATTTTTATTTAAAAAATGTAAAACCTTTTTAAAACAGTTGTTTTTAGTCCACTTCAAATAAATAAATAAAATATTGTTAATAAGTTACACTATATTTTTTCTATTTTTTTTTCGCCATTACTAATTTTAAGAAATATTACTTGCCATCTAAAACTCACTCATCAACCTTTCTATGGTTTGTTTACTGCTAAATTATGTAATCAAACCGATCCCCCAAACCCCCATCATAAAATTCGTGAACATTTATTATACCAAATCATTTTCTGTGTCTAACATTTAATATGAATAATAAAGACTAGACATTATTAATTAATGAGTAATTTTATATATATACACATAGTTATTATGTACATATGGATATAGTTTTTATATCGCATTCTTGGGGTCTGTGCTATATAGAACGATTCACGGACAACGCAAAAAGCCTTTGACGCGTTAACCAAATTTCGCTTTTGTATATTTTTGTTGTTTTCGTCGCTGTTTGTGAATTGGGAAAATTTTGCATTTATTTATTTTGCTAGGCAGCTAAAAGCTGGTTTTCTTTTTTTTTTCACCCAATATTCTTGTTCTTTTTTTTTTTTTTGTTTTTTTGGTAATTTTTCGATTTTCTCGTTTGTTTGTAGACTTTTTATTTACCTTGCTATTTTCGGACACACTTGACGGGACCGAAGATCGACAAGCGAAAGGCACAGACCAAAAAATTGCGCAGAACTGTCGCCAGAAGGCCCTTATATACAACATAAGTGGTACATGCTCGCATGCATATACCCAATATATTGTATACATATAAATAGTATTTCGACTTCTGCTGATGCGATATTCTATATACTGTCCGCCGATCTGCGAGCTGAACCGAGGCGATGACGCGCAATTGACGCGGGCAAAGACGCGTTGAAAACGCGCAACTCTCGTCGCCGTCGCGTCTATTTTTGTGGAGCACATAGAAAAGCAGGCATAAACACACTGAGATACAGAGATATATCTATATCTATATATGTATGTATGTATGTAGATACATCTTGCACAGTTAGAGCAAATGCAGGCGTCTGTTTTCGTATATTTCGCCTAATCTATTTCAGTGCTTCATCATTTTGTTAGTTATTCGTTAGTTGGTTTTTCTTTCTCATTTTTTTTTTTTTTTTTTTTTGGGTTTTCATCGAAATTGTATTTTATCTAGTGGATTTGTGTGCTCTGTCTTTAGGGCGGCGGCACAAATTGTAATTAGTGCTAGTTTCTCTAGTTTTAATTAGAATTTTTCTTATTTTGCACGTATACCTTGAAGATGCCATTGCGATGTAGTAAGACAGAAGCTGTCACTTTGATACACGAGAGTGGTTCATTAAATATGTACGAGCTACCACATTGATTTAAGCTATACCAGATTTAGCAAAGCAAATATATGAAATACAATACTAATGGATTATGGCAAATGCGAACTGGTTATAAAATTTACAAAAAAAAAAATTAACAGCATACATATGTAGTCGTTTAGCAGGGATTAACCAAAATTGAGGATATATTATATATAAATTGGAAGGCACTCCTTTATTTTCTATCGGAAATCGATATGTTTCGATATTCGTGAAACGGGCGCAGTCAGTCAATAAACTTGATCTGCGCGAGATATGCGAGAGCCTATATTCCATTTTAATTGGCATACAGTTGGACAGACGAGATATTCCCTTGTGCCTATTACATTCGTACAAAACAATTATACTCTTTTTACACATTTTTAATTGGTTCAGGGTATAATATAATTTTATTTTTCTTCTTAACCAACCCGCTCATAAATCAAACAAATTGCAATTTATTTCGGGATTGTTTCTAATAAGCACACACAAGATAAAATCAAGGCGTACAGCACATAAATAATAACTTAAAATTTGAAAAAACTTGTCACACATTCGATTAAGCGGCAAGAAGCAGAAGAAGCAAATGTTATTTATATGTGTCAGAAGCGCTTAAAATGCGATGCTGTTGTTTGCTGTGGCTGATTGAATGGCTGCAGATGTGTCAGCTTTCCAATAGATAAGCCGCAAGCTTCAGTTAGCCAATAAAGAGTATTGCGAAGCGGCAACTTTCACCGACGACGACGCGTCAAGAACTGAGCAACTGAACGTCAATCAAAACAAATAAACAAATTGCGAACAACAACAATCAAATATAGATCTGAGGAAATTGGCAACAAAACTTGAATATTAACTGCTGCCAAAACGACTGGCAGCATTCGCAAGCCAAGAACAAGAACAAAAAAAATAACACAAAAACTGTGATGATGAACAAAAAATTTGCCTGAATATTGGCCAATAAATTTTACAAGTCGTCGACGATGCGGCCAACGATTTTCTTGGTCAAGGTCGAGCCAATCAAGGCGTCATTACATAAATATGTATTTGTGTGTGTGTGTGTGTGTGTGTATAGAAAATGCTTATAATCATAATAATGATAATTGGAAACGGAAACCTGTTGCCAGAGCCAAGTGCTTTTGGCCAATAAACAATCAGGCAGAACAACAATAACAACAACAACAGCAGCAACAACTGATGACGTTGTCAAACTGGGCAACTCGTCAAAAAATTGCGTCATCAATTAAAATCATAATGAGAGTGCCAAGTGGCTCCTACCGCCCATCAGTGGCCAGCAGCCAACTTGCCACGAGCCTCTCGCATTCCACACAAACGAACATACACACACACACAACAACAGCACACACACACAGGATGCGTCGCTGGTGCCAAGTTGGCAGACAGACGCAGTCATCGACGCAGCTGCGTCTATGTTAATGTTTCGTTGTTGCTTTTGTTGTTGTTGTTATTGTTGATGTTGGATGTTGTTTTTGTTATCTTCCAGATCATGTTGGTAATGTGTGCCAAATGCGAGCAGGAAGTCAAATGTCTTGGAGCTGTACCAAGAAAATTGCTGCAGCAGACTTGTAGGCGCTACAAATTGCGGAACAGACAAACGCTAGACGAATGCCACACCAGGGCGTATACGCAATGTGGCCGCGGGCAACACAAATTACGTATACGCCCGGACAGCACCAAAAAAAATGTTCAAGCCTCATGCATAACAAATAAATAACCAGGCCTCATTATGGGGCAACAGCAAACAAAAAATATTTATAAAAAAAATACGCAGTCGGCTTCCCTTTTGGTCATCAAAGGCTCGCTGCGGCGCACTAATAAGTTTTCAAGAAAATGAAAAATCGTTTGTGCATTTTTATAAGTGCAAAAATATGCAAATCGAGTAAATCATTATGACTGGACAACGGCGCAGACAAAGTTTTGTTGAAGCGCCGCATAAAAATTGGTGAGCAGCATTTCTAGTTGCAGCAGCTGGCTGGGTGGATGGATGGATGGATGGATGGATGGATGGAGGCAGTTTCCAGGAGTCGCAGGACCAAATAATAATTTGGCGATTTATTTGTTTGTTTGTTTTATTTGCCATGTCTACGCCATGAAAATTATGGCGACTGACTTTTGCACCCGAAACATAATTTCAAGCGACAAATGCGAATGGCATTCGAAGGCGAAGCGTGATTTGTGTTGGGGGAGGGTTGTGGAATCTGGCGACAAAGTGGTAATGACAATTGAATATCATTCAATAGAAATGCGAAACTTTAAAAAGTAGTTATTAGATCAAGAATTGTTGACTTTATTATTAGATCACTAATATATTCATATGCATATACAGCTGCGCAGTTGGAAAAATGCATTTAAATTGCAACAAATTTAGACAAGTTGAATAGCAAAACAATTAAAATACTCCATTCTTCAAAATAATAGTAATGCTTTTTACATTGGCTAACTAAGTTATCAAAAATGCTTTTCGAATATCAAAATTATTTAGAATATGACTCTATTAGAATATTGGACTATTTTTAGTTATTTATTTATTAATATTATAGTGCCATTGGCAATTACTGATATGTTACATAATTGATAATTATGGTTGAAATAAGCACAAAGACTGAAACTTGCATTAGCGAACATGTGTCCGACGACATTCGTCCTTCTTCGTCCAAACTAATTCAAACTAGTTGCAAAATAAGTAACAAAATAAAATAGACGACTATTTTAAACTTAACCCTGCGCCATTTACTCTATTTGTATTTCTGTTCTCAATCGTCGCTAAATCGTTTATTCGCAACTATTTGTCACATTGCATGTTCTTTGCGTCACAGAGAAATTTTCGGAGCGATTCAATTAGTTTTAATTGCTCGTCGTTGCGCGTTGCCTTCGATTTATTTAAAAAAAAAAATGCACCCAGGGACCATCAATAAAATCAATGCGGGCCATAAATCTTTGGGCCGTTCATTGAAACGTGCCCAAATGCAAAACGGGCTATCGTTTTAGCCAGCATCTCTTTTTTGTTTGGCGTGAATGATAAGAACTGGCAAAAAGGAAGTGCGAACTCTGGCCGGGGCTGACCAGGACCTTTGTTTGTCTTGTGCCGTAGACTGCACGTCGAACATATGCAGGCACTCAAGAGGAAAGGACACAATGCGCTCGCTGCTTGGCTTAGTTGCCAATTTCCGGCTAAGAACAGCGGACGGGGCCAAGAATTATTTGCCAGGATGTCCGAAACATTGTTGGTGTCAACAAATTCTTTTTCAGCAAATGCCAACTGCAAAAAAATGTTCGACTATCACCAAAAAGAGCGAAAAAAAAACTCTAAAATTAATGTGCAAACATTAAGGAGCGAGTTGTCCAACGGACCTTCGCCCAACCCCCTACAGCTAGTCCTGTCGCTGTTCTTTTGCATACCGCTCGCCCAATGAAATTCCGTGTTAGTTTTGAGTAAGTTTTGGGCCCAACATCTCCTTTGAGCCAATTAACTGAGTGCAGTCCGTCGTGTAGTTCGCTGTTGTTAATTGCTTTAATGGCTCGAAAATATTATGTACAAGGCAGAGTGCAAAATACGATCGCATTTGTCTATAATATACCCTGCAATTGAATATTTCGTATACATATGTCTATTTATCTTGTGCAATAATAGATCATTTTGCCTCTCCTTAATTGAGTCATTAAAATGCAATCAAATATTATGATTTTGTACATTAAAATTTGAGAACAATGATTATAATAGTGTACGTAGCATCTGCGTGTTTTTATAGATTTTTATGTTTACAGGGTAAATAATAAAACTTGTACAAGTATAATTGTAATTGAACGTAATTCGCAGTCGCGCTCATAAATTAGGACATTAAAATTCCAAAACATGCGCACGTTCTAGTATTTTAAAATTAATTGGTCGGTATTTGATTTTCCTTAGATGTTTGCTTTGTTTAATATTTACCATAAAACAATTATAGTCAAGTTTACGATTATTATCTCTTCAGGTTACATATTTGGTTTGTGAATCTTGCTATGGTTCCGCACCAAATACAATATTGGTATGTATTGGCAATTGAACCAGAACCAGATTGGATAAGTGAAACGGGGCAAGGGTGAAATCTCTGGATTGTGAACCCTCTGAACTTCTCATAAGTAGACATTGTGGCCTTGAGGCATAGGCTGGTTGTGGGTTGTGGTTGTGGGTGCTTTAACATTTTTGCAGTTCCTATGAATTGTCTGTCTTAACTGTTACTGAAACGCCTACAGCTCTCTTACGCCCCGCTTGCCGCATGACGCATTTAACATGTTGTCATTTTGTGCTGCATTTTGCTTTATTTATGTGGCGCCAGGCTGTTGTTTTTTTTTTTTTTTGTCTAAGCCAACGCGTCTTGGAGGGAAGTGGAACGAATTGGACTGAAGTGATCAGCTTGTGAAGGCAGATGTCAGAAAAATTTGGTAGTTCATTAAGGGCTGGGCATATTTCTTACAGATAATAGAATATTATCTTTGCAATTGCAGTAAAAAAAAGAACACGAAATAACATGAAGTAAAATGAAGTATGGAAAATGCTGAATTTGCTTTATGTTCTCTTGTGCAATAATGTTGTTAATGTTCCAATAATATGCAAGACATATAAGAAACATAAGATCAAATTGTCTTCAAAAGATTTAATTTTTGAAAAAACAAAGATAGCTATTGAATTTATATGAACGAAATACATGCACAGATATTTAGGAGTTTTATAAGATCAGAACTAAAATAACAATAAAAGAAACCCTTATTTATATTCACTTCGTCCTACTCACCATTCGTCCACTCTAATAACTGCTCAGATGTCCTCGTGATACTGTTGCTGCTTCGCTTCCTCTTGCAGATTTTTGCCGGGCTGCCACTTCGATTGGAAGTTTTCGAAACGATGCCCAAAACTCGCGCTGATTTTATTTTATGTCATCAGTTTTGGGTTTTACTATACGTAAATTGTCTACGAGTGTCTTCAGTTACCAATTGAATTCATTAACTGTTTCTAATTGTATGTAAATTGCAAAATTATTAATAGATTGCACTAGTGTTTATATAATTGGGTAATTGTTGGTGTTGGTTATATCATAGTTTGGTTAAATCGTTTATATAATTGGCATAGAAGTATTTAACACTATGTTTGCTACCTTTTTTTTTTGTATTTTTTTTTATTATATAATTTTCTTTTTTAATATTTAGTGTGGTATTTTAAGTCACTAGTCACTACTTGAAGTTTGGTTAGAGTTTATGTATATTAATTTTAATTTTGTTATTGCACACGGCTGCTGCTGATGGTGTTGCTGCTGCTGCGGTTGCTGATGCCTGGTGCCTGATGCGCATCCTTTGAGGTTTCGGACGCGTGTGCTTTGAGCCAATTTGTTCGCTGACATTGGCGTGCAACACATGATTAGCGGCCAGTTGAAACAATGGTTGTTGCCACCGCGGCTGCTGCTGCTGCTGCTTTTTTTCTGGGCTTTGCGCCAGTTGCTCCATTGGCGCACGTCGCGTTTTGGCACTGGCCAAAAGTTGGCGGCGCACGTTGGTCAGTTCAAAAGGTTGTCACACGCACATACACACACACACACACACATACATACACACATACATATATAGAACACAGCGCGTTTTGTATGTTGTTGTTTTTGCGGCGCGACACGTTTTTATTGTTTTTTGTTTTATTTTGTTGTTGTTGTTTTTATTTTAGCTGTATAATCGAGACGAACGCATCCTGCATGACGCTGTTGTTGTTGCTGCTGCACCACTGTGTCTATGCAAGTATGTATCTGTATGTGTATGTGTGTGTGTACAAGCTGTCAATTGGCGTCCATTGTGGCGATCTTGGCCAGGGTCAAAACCACTGTTTGACTTGGCCAATCAAACTGCGTCTGCGGCCAAAAAAAATATATTCCTTGACAATCATCCTGCACTGTTTGGCACGGTTTGCTGCTGCGTCGTCATCATCATCTTCTTGGACCTTTACCATCACCACCTCACTTGGCCAGCAATTGATGTTGTTGGCTCACTAACTGGCTGGCTTGGCTGACTTGGCTGGCTGGCTGGCTTGCTGACAGTTGGCCACTTTTCTTGGCTGGCTACGCGTCGCTCAAAAGTCAAAGCCAAAGCCAATCCAACGGCTGCCCCGTGCTCTGTGGTGGTTTGCACTCACACACACATTTCTCGCACGGCGGTGCCAGAGCCGTAGCCGGTAACTGTGCCAGCTGCCCAGCTGCCAGCTGCCAGTTTGCCAGTTGCCAGCCTTTTGTTGGCTCACAACACCGACGCTACCAGTTTCTTGGCCAACTGACTGACGACTGCTCGCAGTCAGCCAACAGCAGAAGCAGAAGCCCTCAGCCAGCAATAGCAGCAGCGGCAGACAGCTGCTGCTGCCGGCGTCGTCGTTGTCATTGTCGTTGTCGTTGTCGTTGTTGTCGTTGTCGTCTCTGCTGCTTTTTGTGTCGTCATCGCAGCCGCCGCCGCTGCCCCTGCAGCCCCACACCCCTCCCCCTCGTCAGTCGTGCAACGCCTTTGTCGCGTGCAATTCCAACTGGCTGCGCTTCAAGCGATTCCCCCGGCAACCCCCACTGCAACAAAGCATCGCTCGTTTTGGCCATCGTCTGGCTTCGGTCTCTGCCACGTCGACCTCTGCTGCTTGCTCGGCACTGCTCTCATGCTGCCTGCCGCTCTCTTCGTTCTCGGTTTTCAAAATTTTCCTCTTTTCAAGAAAAAAAAAAATAAAACACAATTTTCAGAATACGGATTTTCACATGTGCGGCGAATCTTTTTACCCGCGCAAATCGTTTTAGCTGGGGATCGAAGATTTATGGCAACATGTGGTGAACAGGGGGAAGTGGGCTTGATTTTTGAATAAGATTTACTGTTAATCTGCGATTGAGTTAATGCGTTAAAATGTTAGTCAAAACTGTTTCAAAATTGTTACAACTCATAGAACATAACTCGGAGTTTTTCTATATATTTTGTTTTCTGTAAAGAAGCATTTGGAGTGCCGTTAAATAATAGATCCGGTGCAATATGTAAATATTACGATTCGAGTTGACAATATAGATATATGGGCAAAGTACCGATTTCAAATTCAAAATGTAAACTTTCTCAACTCCCTTAAGGGATCTTGGAACTATTCGAAACAGAAAAGATTCGCAGCTGAAAATTTACTTAGAATTATTTGATAATTGCATTTTTTTGTTAGTTACAAACCAGATTCGTTTTACTGCTTTGTGTAACATAACCTTATTAAAAATAATATTAAGCCAAATGTTTACCTATGTAAGATCAGGTACTTAAGATATGATTACTTCGTCATTTGGCAAACAATCGAATTCAAAAGACGAAGAGCTCTATCTCAACGACAATCTTAAGCTGTCTTGTTTCTTTGACAATTATGAATGTACTCGAATATGCATAATGGAAAGTCCGCACAGATATATAAATAGATAGCTAGAGTTTATACACCGATATGTGTATGTGTGCTGTGTGTTGTGTGTTTCTTTGCCTTTCGACAAAAACATAAACGCAGTCATAAAATTAGAATTTAAATGAGGCAGTAAAAAAAGTGCTAAGACAAAACTCACAAGGGAGCGTCGAAAACTTAATGAAATGCAAATGGTCAACAGGTTCCCAATGCTCAAAATGCCAATCAGTGTTAGTATGAAAGAGCCTGCTCCTCGAATCCATGCCCCAACTCGCCCAGGTCGCCTGGTCGCAGTCCTTTATTTAAGTTATGAAATCGAGTGGCGCCACTGTAAAAATTTTATGCAATTGCATAAAATTTGCGCTGTAAAAATATGCAATGCGCTAATAAATTTCTAATAAATGCATGTTAAACAAAAAGCCACAATGTAGTAACTGAAACGAAGGACTGGCAATGGAGCGTAGGGTTAACTGTGTTAATTGAGCGCCGATTACGTGGCTATTAGTGCGGGGGTAGGCGACTTAGTTAACAGTTAACAGGCGTGCAAAAATGGTAACAACAATGAGGAGCCACACACGTTGACCGCAGCCCGCAACAGCACGTGATGCCACTAGACAAACAAGCGTACCCCAGCCACCTCCTTCCTCTCACCTCCCCCCTCGCACCCGCAACGCATCCATTTTAGCCTGTATTACAGACTGCTGTTGCTGTCGCTGTGCTTCCGCACCAACTAAACGTTTATTTATTGCCCAAACAGCGCCAAAGGATCGAAAATGTAAAACTCCCGCACCCGGCACCCAGCACCCTGCACCCCCGTCACATTTGTACCCGTTGCATACCAGCGCCACTTCAGCTAGACAAAGGCCAGGCCAAAGATAAACATACGATTCGAAACTGGGGCTTGAGTAACAGCCACAACGATGGTTGTTGCCAAAGCTCTCTCCCACTCTGTATCCATCAACTGGGCAACGGCAAAAACCAGCAACCATCAACCAGTTTTAGGGTTTTTTTTTTTTTTTGGTGCAGCACACACATCTTGATTTTTGCCAAACAAAACATTTCTCGAGCACTTGCTGTGGCCATCGCTTTGGCTATAACTGTATTTGCTTATGTTAGTCACGTGGCTTTTACTTGGTTTTGCCAAATTGCTGGACAGCAGCGGGCGGCAGTGGGTTGGTGGTAGAAATCATTTTGAGTGCATTTGTGCAAAATAAGAGAGGTAAAATATAAAAAATAATAATAACAATAATATACATATATAATTTACTAAGAATTAATATATCTGAAGAAAAAAAATCTGCAAATATGCCATATTTTTGTAACTCTGTTTTTGAAATCCTACACGTGCAATAATATAAAGGAGAATTAGATCTAGGAATCAATTTAAAGCTGAAGAGCATCAAACATTTTCTTATCATTTTTGAATCCGAGATGTGTTTTAACTCTGACCAAACTTTAAAGGGAGAAACAAATCTTCTGGCTTAAGTTGCTTTTCAATTTGAGATTTTATCTATGCACTTAACACTAAAGACTTAAAACTTATCATGCCCCTATAGAATTAATGCCCATATACATTTTCCTTAACCAATCCAAGCTATTGCTCACAGCTCCAGTTTTATCCAAAAAATATTTGGTGTCTGTTCTTATTGCTGGCCACTTTTTTGTCAACCGTTTTTAGAGCAGAAACCTTTTGTTTTTGCTGCCACACTAAAATTGCACGATTTCTAATCGCCTTCCTGGAAATTAGCTTTCATTCGTGTTGGGGTTTTTTGTGAAGTGCGGCGAGTTGATAATTTCCGCAGGCGTGCACACACTTATACACTACACACACACACACACACACACACACACACACAATCCAGAGCACCCACACATTATCGAACAGTTTTCAGGTCATTAAGTTTGTCGACAGCTTTGGCAGAAACCAGGCGAACAGACAGACAGGGGGCAACGAGTAGCAGACGAGTAGCAAAAGGAAGGTGTAAATTAACCCAAAGTCAGGAAAACGGCAATAGAAAAACAATTGAAATTTCTAGTAGTCATTTCAGTAGTTGGGGCAATTAAAGCACGTTCTGAATATACTCATATAGTATGCTCGAAAATATTTCTCAGATTTTTAGAGAGCGGGTTGATAGGGTGAAGCAATTTAATGCACATATGCTTAGATTTATGTGTTTTGCTGGATTCGCTTGGGCAAAGTGCAAAACAAAGAGACATTTTATTTTGTACAACATTTTTTTCGAGGGTCTCAACTAGAACGGCATTTGGAAAGGGTGGATGCGTCTGCCAGCCAGCAATAAATAAATGCTTACACACTTGTTATACCCTACCTGAAAGTATTACACTTAGTTAACGAAATGTGTAACGCATTGAAAGAGACTCTTTTAATTCAGAAAGTATACATATATTAATATGAATAGTATGTGGATTAAACGTTTTTCAGCTTCATCTTTTTTTTTTTTTTGACAAACATGAGTAAAACTTACATCTATAGATTTTTTAAAACTATATCGATGGTTTTCCTTTGCTCGAGTTAAAAGAAAAAAAAACAAAACATAATAATAATGATAAATGATGATAAGGGCATATTGGCTTTGGGAAATATATGTCTGTGTGTAGGAACGCAAATGTTTTAACTCTGAGCAACTCGAGAAACCCAATAACTTTCACAGGAAATTAATTTAATGCATTTTTGAGTATTAAGAGGGTATTTAATAGTCGTCACTCCTACGGGAATAGTTCTTGCGACTCATATAGATGCTGTCATGCTGTGCGCTCTGGCATTTGAATGCATGAAATTGTTTTTGTCGCGATTTTGGCATCCTGCAAGGAAGGATACACGAATACTGTTACTTACATATTTCACCATCTTGGCCGACCCTGTCAAAGGACAGCAAATTTTTGGTATTTTTTTTATTTTTATTTTTTGCATAGTTGGCATCGCGATAGCGCCAGCAAACTTAGGAGGTAGCGTCGGCAGTTCAAATATCGGCCAATGCGTCAAGGAATGCCCGCTGATACCAGAAGCCAAGCAAAGAAGCACGCAGCGTGCATATTAATTCGATTTGATTCGCATGTCTTGGACTCGGTCCCGGCCTGGGATCGTCGATTGGGTCTGGTGGGTCGGTCGGTCGGTCTTTATCTGCATGCAGGGAGCGTTGCTTATGGCGAAAAACTAAACAGCGATTTTTTTTTTTTGTTTTTGATGCACTTTGCATTGAGTATGCAATGCAACACCCTAACAATTGTTGTCCATGTCGCCGTTGTTGTTGCTGTTGTTGATTGATCAGCTTGCTGAGAAATCAGGGCAAACTTTTGTTGCACATGCAAATTGTGAAAGTTTAACTGTTGGATTCAACGACTTTGACAATGTTGCCAATGCGCTGATTTGTGAGCTAACTAACCAAACTAACTAAATGGTAAATAGTCTCACATAAACAACTTGATTTATGTAAATCCTGTTCACAATTGTTTCGACTAAAAATTACTGATTGTTTATTTGCTTATATTCACTGTAATGTATAGAAGACTTTTTATTATTATTATTTATTATAAGTCTATAGAGTAAGTTCGTATACTAGTTTTAATTTTAGCACTGGCGACCTTTGGGTATTATATAGAAGACTTACATTGTGTTTAGCTACATTTCTTATTTTTAAGAATGTGAGCATTTCTGATGGATCACCTAAAATTTGTGATATCTTCGTTCAGGATACATACAACTAGATCTCAACTAAAGACATCTAAAATAAGTTGAAAAGATGTTGAGATATTTTTAAATTTTTCCATTATTTTGAAGAAAAACGATTTTTTATCAAATACTTCCTAGTTGTTCCTAAATGATATCATTACCCGTTTTTTTATCCTGCTTGTGCACACATCAAAAGCAAGAGCTGTGCCCTTACTCACTAAGTCTTATGTTCGGGCAGTACTACACTTTCTGGGGATATATTTTGAACAGGTGTAGACGCCAGATTTCCACATACATACATGCATTACCTATGCTATTTACAGAATGCAAACGCTGACTTGGCTATAAATACAACAACTCGAAGGAGTTGCGACTGCTGCAGCTGAGAGCACACAGATTGTTCTAAATTGTAGCCAGCAGTTAAATAGATGACAACTTAAGAGCTACACACACACACACACAAGCACACACACAGCTGCACTTTGGATATACATTCGTATCAGGAGTCAACGTTCTTCAACAGATCCATTACCATTGCTCGATGGGGTTATGACCAAGCCGCAACATTGCGACACAAAAACACTTGAACGAGCAGCACTTTTCCAGACCCCCCGGTCCCCCCTTAAGCCGAGGGGACCAGCAGCACTTTTTGTGTTTGAGTTATTTTACGAGTTTTATTGGCTTTTATTGGCAACGAGATTTGAATTTTTCAAAACGACACTTGCGATGCAGAGGACAAGAGTTTCGGATGCTACTCTTTTGCTACATCTGCCTGCTCCTGCTCCTGCTCCTGCTCCGCCTGCTGCTGGTCTAATCGCTGTGCTGTTTCTGCCCTGTCGCGTTGTTAGTCATTTTTTATGAGTTTTCCAGTGTTGCTGCCCTGCAGGTCTAACAGGTGTCACTCTGGCCAAACATATGCAGGCATGTGTGCCTGTTTCGGTGATTTCTGGCCACATAACTTACCACTGATTGCAGTTTTATGGTCAAAAAGTTTTTGGGCTGGACATTTATAGACAGCGATAACGTACAAACTGCTAATTAACTCTGCCATAAAACGCTTAAGCCTTTACCCAATGTTATCGCCAAGCCAGCAATCAAAGAGAGAGGCCACAAAAAATAGAACAAGTATGCAAAATCAACTCGCAGCTGCCATTCAAAGTGTGCCGCATAATGGCAACCGCAGACAGACAACTTGCTAATTTTCATGCGCCATTTAAGGGGCGAAATCTCGTCAGGATAAGCCGCCCACTTGCTGGCTTTCAAAGCGGTTATACCCTGTAAGCTAAGCAGAGGGAGTATCATAATAAACAGCAGCCAGGAAAATATTTATTAAATTTTTTAACTTTCCATATATGTATTTTGAGCTTCGCTGTTTATTGCTTGTTGAACTCTTTTTAAAATTTTATATTATCTTTCACTGGTTCCAGGTGAAGTTTTTTTCATTTGGATTCTTAACGTACAATGGTAAATTTCGAATCACGCCAGGATTCGTTTTCAGGAAGAGATTCACAGCATCCGTCCCGTCAGCTGTGGATTTTGAACTTCTTAAAAAAGAATATGGATATAAGGAATAAGTTCAGATTGTATATATATAAAAGTTGTTGTGAATATGTATTACTTCGAGTACTTAGAAACCGTTTACAGAGTATCTGCTTGTCGAACACTCATGACACAAGCATTTTAACTTGTTTGCTGTCGCATCACGAATTCACTTGACAACTCTTTTATTTTTTATTTTTTTCTTTTCGTTTATTTTTGTTTTTTTTTTTGTTGTAATGCGGCACGTTGTCAGCCTCCTTTGAACTACTTAAAATTCATGCCTGACATAAACATCCTTAAGCAACCTAGTCAACAATGCCAAATGCGCTTTAACGATATGTCAGAGATTAGAACGCCAGAAATGCCAAAGCAATTAATTCACATCATTTGGGAAGGGAGAGAAGGGAGAAGCAAGGCAGTCAGAAAGAGGAAAAGTGTCTAATTTTTGGCTGTAATTTTATGAAGTTATGTGTTCTAGAATACTCATTCGCAGTTATTTCAACAAAATTTTACACTTTAAGGTCATAGTTTTTGGAATAAACTGAAGAGAATGGAAGGAGAAAACGATCATGTTCTATGAGAACTAGTAAAGGGAACAAAGCAAGAAGAACCTTTGTATTTTATTATTGGAGAAGAAAGTGAAAAAGGAAAACCTGTGCTTTTAGAGCCAAAGAAGCAAGAAGATTCGTTGGGTCCTAGAAGCGTTTTTGAAACAAAATCGATAGAAAAAGAAAAATCACGACTCCTCATTAGAATAAGTGACACAATTACTACTTTAAAAAATCTTGCAGAAATAGAGATGAAAACGTTTTGCCAAAACATCCGAATGAGTTCATTTTGCGCTTTTTGTCAGCAAATGCAATAATAACCACAATAAAATGTTATAAAAATGAACATTGCATGGAAATGCTCATGCATATAGCGAATATATATCGCATAATAAAGGCTGCCAGCGGCATTGCCAACAAAGCAAACAATAATTTCCTTCATATATAAAAATAAGGGAAGAATAAGGACAGAGGGAGATATAAAGTGTGTTAGTGTGTGTGTGGATGGATGTGTGTGTTTTTTATGTGTGGGCGATTTCAAACGGCAGAAACGGATGTACAAATTGCAAAACATAATTCAAATTGTTTGACTTTTTTGACAATGACTGCGCCAGTTCCACTTATCCCCCCTTATGCCGCCTTTGCAACTGATCCTTGGCAAGTGCTTTTATCTTGGCATATGTATGTATGTCTTTGCGTGTATGTATGTGTGTGTGTGTGTGTGTGTGTGTAATGAGATGAAGGCTGGCGCCATTCCTCTGCAGTAGTTTTGCTTTCGCTGTTTATTTAAGCTGCAGCCGAGTAGCAACTGAGCGGTTGCCTTTAATAAGGTTATTAACTGGCATTGTACCACGTTGCATATGAGTCACATTAATTAACTGAAACTGCCAGCGAAGTGCGCTTAAAAAGCAATTAAATGTGATTAGCATAAGTTGCCAAATATTTTGCATGCTTTTAGGCGCCGCTTCAAAGACCATTGCATACCCACAGACAGTGGCATTGAATGGATTTTTGGTATTAGCGGATTTTTTTTTCGAGTTTCTTTTTGGCACACACAGCAAACCATTTGACTTAATTAGTTGGCCGACGCCGCCACTGTCGACGCCCCCCGTGCTGGGGGCGGGTGTGGAAAAACTATGAATTTATTTGACACTTGAATAAATGCGGTTTTTGCGGCGACAACGAAAAATGTCAGCCCATATTTTTCAAATTCCCCAGTTTGCGATTTTCGCCCATCGACAGGGTTTGTCGACAGGGCCGCCCATGCGGTAACCGTTGCTCATATTGATATATGTATAACCCATGTCTTATCCTTGTCCTCCCAATACTTCATGTTCAATTCACAGTGCCGCGTCGCACATTTCCGTTTCCTTATTTTCTTAGGCCAGTGTGTGTGTGTACTTAGCGTTTTGTAAAATACCATTTGCGCTGTCTAATTTATGATTGTATGCGCTTAGTATGCGCTCATGCCAGCCAGTAAGTGTGATATGTGTAAGTGCATTTGGCTGGCAAAGACGAATGAACAATGCTAAGGCCACAACCTAAAACCAAACCCAAATGCCATGATGTCATTTCATAAAAAGTACATAGATTCTGCTTAAAATTTACGCTTATTATTTGAACATAGATAAGTGAGAGTACATAATGTGAGTACATAATAATCTTTTTTAGTTATTTGACAAAGAAATTTATAAGAACCTAGTTAACCATTGTATTATATGTTGTCTTTGTGCAACAGCTCTGTACCCGAAATGTCACAATATGTTAATATCTCAGATCCTTCGCATAATAATAATCTGCTGCAAGTCATAAATACATTTTATTTGATTGCTACAAGCCAAACTAAATAATCTATTCTGATTCTGCTTTCGGGTTGCCTCTATACTTTATAAAAGTAAGCAAACAAGAAGTGATTGGGTGAACACCCGTTTAATTTATATGACCTACATAGCCTATACATAGCTATGCAACTAGAAATCCTAATAAAATAGCACAATGCACACATCATTTGTTTTGTAAACATTTTGTAATTTAACTATTTAAAAACTAAGCAGGTGGGTTCCCGGACAATCAGAAATACCAATAATATTATTCATTTAAGGTGCTGTGAAAATGGAAACGCACATATACATATAAAGCTGCTCGTAGCTCCCAAATTGGTCGGAGAATAAGTCGCACATTTTGAGTTTGTTTTCGCTTTTTAACGCTCATTAATATTCCATGCAGAGACCTTTATAAATTGATTACATACAAATCGATACAAAGCCGCATATTGTTGCACTGCGAGCTAAGTTCCCTTACAGTCCGTTACCGATCGTCGAACGCAGTTGAACACTCTTATCAAATCGGAATTCTTATAAAAATAATGTTGACCGCCGTATCAACATTTTTAACATATTTAGGTCTATACTCGTTAATTTGTTATCTGTATGAGCACTTGCGAACACCGATCCGATTGCTGAAGTTGCGTTTGGCCAGCGATCCCAAGCAAAGGTTGAGTTTGAAGGAGCGATATGGGTCCTGGGCAGCAATAACTGGCAGCAGCGATGGTATTGGCAAGGAGTACGCCAAGGAGCTGGCCCGGCAGGGCATCAATGTGGTGCTGATTGCCAGGAATGAGGAGAAACTCAAGGCAGTTGCTGAGGAAATTGGTGGGTACATTTATTATGCAGTTAACAATTGCGTGTCTGAAAACTTATCACCGTTTCCTATAGCTTCAGAGTGCAAAGTGCAGACAAAAATTGTCATTGCGGATTTCACACAAGGTGCTCAAGTTTATGAGCATATTGAACGCGAACTGGCCGATCTGCCAATTGCTATACTAGGTAAGTACTTGACACGGTCCGGAAAAAAAAGTACCCTAGAATTTTATTATTCGCTCTTGGAAAAATATAAAAAGTAAAGCGATTTTAAAAATTCTGGGACATATTTTTCTTCTGAGCTAACAATCAATCATACACACACACACCCATTATAACTTAACGCTTCTCCTAGTCAACAATGTGGGCATGGGCTTGCCGGTAGGCCTGATCAAAGTCAGCAAGGAGCAAACGCAGCAGCTGCTCGACACAAATGTGATGGCCGTCTCGCAGCTCTCGCGCTACTTCTTCCAACGGCTGCGTGAGTCCAAGGTCAAGGGTGCCATTGTGAACGTTAGCTCCGGAACGGAACTTCAACCTGTGCCATATGCGTCCCTGTATGCCGCATCGAAGGCGTACACGCGCAGTTTCACACTGGCACTGCAGTGGGAGGCGGCTCCGTTTGGCATCCATGTGCAGCTGCTGTCGCCCAATTTTGTGGTGACCAAGATTAACAACTATTCCAAGATCATTATGCGGGGGGGACTCTTTATACCCACAGCAAAGGCTTACGCACGCAGCGCGGTTGCCCAGCTGAGGGATGGTGCGGATGAAACTCCGGGATATAGCTGGCATCATTTACAGAATGCTGGTATAAGTATTTTTCCTTGGCGATTACGTCTAAATATAGTGCAATTATTCTTTGCACGAGTTTCGGACAAGAAAAAATAAAACCATGGCATACTTTTACGCACACGCTTTTTTTCGTGGTTGGTGTATTTGCTAAATATTTTGGTTACTCGGTTAATGTCTTGGTTATTGGGGATTGTGCTTTTCTACAGCTTTCGAACACTTCTTGTCAAAATCAATAATGTTTTGGAATGCATACAAATATTATGCTAGTTCTTTTTAGTCACTTAACGGGAGCTGACACGTTTGCTGCAATTTACAGGTATGCTATAAAATAGTGAATTGTTCTTTACAATAAAAAAAACCACAAGCGCCAAGTTTTAGCATGTCATCCAAACATTTCTCGCCATTCTCCGTCAAATTTATTTCCTTATCGGGCTTGTCTGCTATTGGTTTAAATAGTCATTGTATTTTGTATTCAAGGCATACACACACAAAGTTCAAACAACGTGCATTTGAAGTGTTTTGTTTGTTTAACAATTGCAGTTTGATGTATGTATTGCTTGTTGGTTCTGAATAGAAAATCACTCTTGAGAAGTCTACTAACTACTGAAGAAGTTCACACTATTTTCAAGAGTTCATCACCAATTACAGTTTAATACGGCTAATAACAACATTTTTGTTCTTCAAATTTTAAATAATTAATAACTAAAAAGCTTATAACATGCTGACTAAACTAAAAAAATGTCAATTTTAAATTGGAGCAAATACTCCGAGAAATAAAATAAATTTATATGATCCCTTCAAAAATGCTGTAATGTCATTGCTACGAGAAACATGATCACTTAACAATTTTAATAATTACTCATTGAAAATGTTTAACATGTCAGAGTACTTTAAAATAAATTGTCAATTTGATATCATTAACAAAGTGGCCAAGTTCAGCTCGTTGCGTGTTGTTAAATATTTTGCATCTTTCACCTTACTGTTTTGAGTCCCAGTCGCAGTGTCAAATATTAAGTCCCAGTAAGAGTAGACTGTTTATGCACTTGACAGTCATTATCTTCAAACATAATTTCATCTAATTTGACAACAACACATTTCACTCGCTTCGAAAGGGCCGAAGAGAGTGACGGAAATATCTGGCGGCCAGCGGTGATTAAATATCTAATAATTTGTGATGCCAGGCGGCAGATTTTGTAATCTTCACACCAAAAGCAAAACATAACCAAACATAAAGCTTATGTTTATGAAGTAATGAAGCTAAAAAAAAGAGCGGCATTTTTTCTATGTGTCTGCAGTGTTGTTCATATTCATGTCTTCGAAGACAATTGCAGCTTGTAAAACTCGACAAAAAAATGTATAAGCGCGGAGCAATTTAATGTGGTCGTAAGCTCTGGCCTGTGAGCCTGTAACTCGGCTTCAGTTTCGGCTTCAGTTTCGGTTTCGGTTTCGGTTTTTAGTGCGTGATTGACGCTCAAAGCCGCCGCTTGTGCCGACAGCCCAAGAAGTGAAGCATCGGTTGTTGTTGTTACTAAATTCAATTGGAAATTCATTGAAATTCATTGAAATTCAAATATAAAACAGTGTTCAAGTGACGCGTTCATTTTGTATACTACATATGTTTAGCATGCTGATAAATTTAGCATGCTTAGTTCCATAAGCCTCGGCTCTTATCAACTATTGCTAATCACTCGTTAAGCGTTCATTGGATGCTGTACATGCATATCTGTATAATATATAACATAAAGAGGTCACTTTCATTATGCAGCCGGCTGTGGAATTGAGCATTTATACACTGCTACGCATGGCGTTCATTTGGCAGCTTGTTTCGTTGGCCATTTACTTGGTTGGCGCTTTGGCCATTGGTGCCTATCTCTACGACAACTTTAGATCTTTGATAAGCATTATAAAGGCCTTGCTGGAGCCGTACTTTCAGCCGCAGTTGCCGCAAAGTTTATTGGATAAATTTGGCAAATGGGCAGGTGAGTTTTTTCTCTACTATTACTTGGCACCTGCACGCATTCACAATACAATATTTACATAATTAACAACTCAAAAAAGACCTAAAACCTTGCTTCGCATACACCACTGTTTCTTTTTTTCCTACTTACTTTTTCTTTGTTTTATTTTAACTTAATTAACCCTTAAGCCACTGAAATCAAAAACAAATAGTTGATTTTAATTTGCAAAGAAAATTTTTATATCGCTTTGCTAATCAGGGACGTCGAAAAGCATTTAAAATCTAAGTTCATGAATATACCCACCACGAATATAAATGTATACGATCTGTGTCTAATGAAGACTGTGTATTAAATAGGTATTAAAGAAATAATTGCAAAAATGTAGTTAGTAATTTAGAATTTTACACGAAGATGCGATCTATTCATTTATGGCGGAAACATTATTTTCTAAGCATATGTAAATTGCATACTGAAGGCATCTGTTCATTTTAGCCACCAATTTTCATATATTTAAATAGATAAATATCGTGACAATCTATGCAAGTGAATAATTAAATTATTTTCTATATTCCTGTAGTAAATAAACTATCATAAGCCATGTCAGCATGAAACCACAGATACTTATCAAAACGTACTAATCGCTTTTATTATAAATGATTAATTGATTAACCAAAGTAGTGAAGTTTTTATGATACCGTCTTATCGATCAGCTGCCCCAGTACTCGAGTTCTCAGTTTGTTTGCGCTTCATTAATGGAGCAAACCAAGTCATTCAACTCGTCTAACGAAACCGAAACCAATACCAAAACCGGATTTGCCAAGTTAAACTTTTCGCATGATTATGAATAGAAAACAAAACAAAATATAAAATAATATAAAAAATAAACAATAGATTTACAACTACACAGTTAAAGTCTTCACATTTTTGCTGTCGCTTTATTATGTTTATTTTATTTATTATTTTCAAGCACTTTTGACCTTGCGCACAGTAACCATGTTTGTCAATTGACAATTTATTTTCGAATGAATTATTTGCAAATAGTGATGCATGCTTAAAAAAATCGGTGTACATTTCCCGTAGTTGGGAAACAACTTATAACTTGACGCAGTTGCCATTTGCTGCCAATGTTTACGCTGCACAAATATTTGGCAACCAGTGGCCAATAGTCAACAGCAACAACGGCAAGTAACGTTTTTTAACGGTGCCAGCAATTGCCGCCTGTTGGCCAGTTGCGCAGCCGCAGTGGCAACTGTTGCATTGACTCATTGCAACAGCACAGCACAGCACCAACGGCCGCAACATAAACAAGAAAAATAAACCAAGTTTCTTGTTTTTCTCCTTTTTTTTTACCATTTTTTTGGTATGGTGATTTGGTATTTGTTTTGGGCCTGGCAGTAACAACTACCAAATGCCAACTAAATAAGTTAACTAAACTAACAATTAACAAGGGTGTGATAATTATTAATGTTAGCTGAAACAGCTCAAAATGAAAAATTGAAAGTCTCTGGCTTGATAAGTACATCATAAATAAATGCATACGACTAGTTTGTCTCTTATACTCAGTTGAACATAAAATGCTCTTTCACTTTTTTCAGTGATAACTGGCGCAACTGATGGTATTGGAAAGGAATATGCCAGAGAATTGGCACGTCAAGGTCTCAATTTGGTGCTGATCTCGCGCACCAAGGAGAAGCTCATTACGGTAACCAATGAGATTGGTATGTAAACAGATTTACAGATGCATCTACAGGTCTAACTTGTCCATCAACTTTCACAGAGAGTGAGCACAAGGTGAAGACAAAATGGATAGCCGTAGATTTCGCCAAGGGACGCGAGGCATATGAGCAAATCGAAAAGGAACTGGCGGGCATTGAAGTGGGTATACTTGGTAAGTGAATTAATATTTACAGTATATATGGACAAAAATAAAGTGCTGGCAGCACTAAGGTTCAAGACAAAATAAAATAAAACTCTCAGAACAAGAATTCAATAAGTTACTTTCCATTTCATTATTCTCAAATTGTTGCGGTTTAAATACAATTAAATTCCGTTATAGCTTTCGAACTCCTGTTATCAATTCGATAAGCTTAAAACTCTTCCTTAAAAACTCTCTGAGTAATAAATACTTAAAGCATAATTGAACTAGAAGAAAATAATATATAATATTATATTGAAAATTAGTGAATCATGAGACGAAGACCCTAGCATTTATTATTATGTACGAAATACTAAATATATATTTTAGTATTATGTGTATAAGTATTATACATATATATAAATAAGTAACACACTTTTTAAATTTTTGGTGGGCGTTACTAGCACATCAACAACTTGTCAGAGTCTCTTCCCTCCCATCTGCAGCTGTATATTAGCCAACTCATTGTCAACTCACAGTAGCCGCTATATGTCACTGACAACAACAATTAAATCTGTTGGCTTTGCCTATTTGTTGTTGTCAATGTCATTGAAAAACTGAGTTGAGGTACTCGTAATTGCGTGCAATTATAATGAATCTTTGCTGTAGGGCCATTCAACGGACTCTGGGCCAGATATTATAAACATTTTCAAGTACATGCATATAAATAATTTCTGTTTCGAACTTTTGGAGTTTCATTTGCCAAACTCATAAACGCTTTGACGCGCTTCAGCAATTTACATTTTTGTCAGTTGCGTTTTGGATTTGTTTTTATTTTTTTTTTATGTGGTGTCGTTTTTCACGCAACCTTGCCAGAGCAAGGCTTAAACCGATTAGCATCTATGGCCTTAACTGGGAGATTTTCGCTCTTCGTTGCAGTCAACAATGTGGGTCGAATGTATGATTATCCGGAGACTCTGGAATTGGTGCCGGAAGATATCATCTGGGATATTTTAACCATCAACATTGGCGCTGTCACAATGTTGACTCGCAAGATAGTGCCTCAAATGAAATCGGCCCGGAGGGGTGCGATTGTTAACATTGGCTCTGGATCGGAGCTGCAGCCTATGCCGAACATGGCCGTTTATTCGGCCTCCAAGAAATACGTCACGTATTTCACCCAGGCTCTGGAGCAGGAGCTGGCCGAGTATAATGTGACCGTGCAACTGGTCATGCCCATGTTTGTAATTACCAAAATGAATGAGTATTCAAACTCGGTCATGCGCGGTGGATTTCTCATACCCAATGCACGCAGCTTTGCTCGCTCGGCGGTCTTCACGCTGGGCAAGACGAACATGACGACGGGTTTCTGGACGCACGGACTTCAGGTGAGTCCGAAATGTATTCTTTCTACATACCCTGCAAATAGGATTGGAAAAAATCGTATCTTCAAATCGGGTGCACGCACAGTTACAAATACTACACTGCCATAAATTTCTCAAAACTTAATCTATTTTCAAAACCAATGAATTTTTTGATCATTGTTTGGCCTCTAGATTAATACTTTAAATCTCCAAACACGATTCACGTGAAAGAACAACGGTAAGAATTGGTATGTAGAGTTGGGCCAAAACTATCCAAAACCATAACAAAAACCGATTTTTGGGTTAAATGCGTTTTGGTTCATAAATTGACCACTAGAAAAGTACTACTAAAAAAAATTTAGCTAAGCACTTACATCACTATTTGGAAACACATTATTTAACTACCAACATTTATTAGGCACACAAATATAATACCTAGCATTTAAATTGCATTTGCAGTACTTTTTCATGAAGCTGGCTCCGCTGCATTTGCGTATGCTTATTGGACACCAGTTGACACGGCGTCTTCGTCTCGAAGGTCTAAGCCAAAAGAAGGTGACTTAGTCATTAAAATTGTACCGCATTTATTTACTTATTAATCTTAAGATTTTTGTAAATATTGGCGCATAGTTTTTATCTTATTAAAAAAAAAAAAAACAAAAAAAACTGTAAGCATTTTCCACACAGAAAAACTGAATGCACAAAATCAATTTACGAATCTTTGTGCCAGCTGATTGCTTAACTTCTTTTGCAGTTACAATTTGTGTAGTCGGAGGAAGGGGGATGGGGTAGCGGGTGTCTGCTGACGTTATTAACAAAGCTGTGAAACCGGTTGGCCAGCTCTCGGGATTCTGCTGACCAACAGGCGGAAGAGCTGCCAGTCACCCAATAAAAAAAACCAAAACGAAAACGCAACTCAAGCTTCGCTTCATTGCAGTGCCATACTTTAGACATTCAGTCTTTTTTTGGAAGATAAAAACTTAAATTCGTATTGCATGCATGCGCATGCAAATGAACCTCAAGCACAATCTGTGAGGGTCTTGCTATTGTAACCACTGGCCAAGAGGCGAGCTGCCCAAATGTTGACATTACAATGCATGTTGTGGACCCACGGAATTGTGACTGTGCTCTAATAGGCCCATCTTACTTGCAGTTATGGCTGGCTTGAAGTATGTACAGCTTATTGATGGGGCTTGTTTCGCTTATGACAACCTTAGCACAAACCGATTGTGCATCTCAAAAGCTGTTCAAGGTGATTTATTCAAAGTGCATTAATCATAATTTTCGAGGAAGATTGAAGGGAAAAATATGTTCTACCCCTAAATCCATAAGCAAATGTTTAAATTTATAATTTGCATCTACGTGAAGACCGCTCGAGAAAGAGGTAAGGTAAAATCAAACTATAGCGAATTTCAGCTTGATAAAGAAAGTCTAAAATGTCAATATATATCTATTTTTCAATTTATTAGATTTATTATTAAAATCAACTTAAGACTCTGTGTGTCTCCCAAGTGAAGTATATCAGACATTTCAGAAAAGTAAAACACAATTTACTGTTTGCTTTTTTTGTTGTTTTATTCCTGCTTGTTTGTTGTTATGGTTAATGCATTTTTATTATTTATTTTTTTTGTGTGTTTTTTTTGTTGCTTGTTTAGATGTTGGTCTTGTTGTTATTTACGAAAAATGCATATAGAATTAAATAAAGATCTTACATAATTTGTGTGCAAAGTGTTAAACAATGAAATAAACAATTTTCCTATGTGTGCGTTATGCGGTTGTTGTTGTTGTTGTTGTTGTTGTTGCTGTTGTTTGCTATACACACTTATACTGTACATTATGGTCTAGAAATTATAAATTGAATAAATTCCATTGCGAAACAAAAATTGCCAGTTAATATTTATGATTAGAGCAAATGACGCCAATGCCTTTAGGCCATTTTAAAAGACGAGAGATGTGGTTGCAACCCAAATTGACCGAAGCGTTGGCTAAATCAAACGCGGCACTGCAGAAATAAGAAGAAATATTTTATAAATATATCAGATATAGAAATTGATTCAACTTACCGCTACACACACTCGCTCCGTTGCAGGCCATTGATGTCGAACCCCCGAACCGGGCAGCTCTTTACTGCCTGCGGCTTTGGCGTCATCTACAGGAAATACAAATCGATTAGGTATTTGCATAAAATTTATGCACTATGGCTTTCTATATATAAAAGCCTGCTGGTTAAGTAAAATTAAATTAGATTATTGGTCAGCATGTTTATTTCAAGATTATACATTTGTGTCTAAATGGTTGCGCTACTTTAAGCAATTTTGCAACTGATATAAAAATTCATTTTCGGTTATTTGCGCAGATGTTTGTTTTTCCATTCTTTAATTTTCAAGTGGGAAAACACATCCACAGTGTTTCTTGTTATTTATAGCACAAATGTATTTATTTCTTGAAATATAAATAAAGGTTTCCGACCAACTATATAAGCATTTGTAGACTAACATTATGATTTAATTTAAATTCAGTTCTAGCTATTTTTCTATATTCACACTGTGCGAGAAAAATACATCAAAACTGATCATTAATTTCGTTTTTTAATTCATTCAGCGATAATAAGAACCCAATCCAAAAAAATAATAATAATAAACAACAACTATGCAAATTATAAACGCTTAAAATATCACACGAAATTCATTTGACAAATTTCACACGCTGCAAAAAATGTTTCAAAACCGATTTTATACATATTGCTCACATCGTAGGGGGAGATGGATATTTAGTGAGCCATGTCGAAATGTCGTCGTTAAAAAGTGAAAAACTTTTTTGGGAAAATGATTTTCTAATGTCGAAAGTGTTGGCAGCGCTGCCCAAAAAAAAAAACCAGCAAAGATAGGCGATGAGCTGGTTGTGGGCTATATATATATTTATTCTATACCATGATATTTTTCAAAGATTTTCGCCTGCTAATTTTATTAATTAATGTCATCGAAATGCTCATCAAGTGCCGAATGTCTGCTTAAGCATTTGAACAAAAAAAAACAACAAACTTTAGATATGCGGCGAGTGGCAATAATTTATATATATAATTTTGATTGGAATATTCTTTTGATATAATGAGGTTGACTTACCTGACTTAGGGTACTAATAGAAATCCATTAAATGCTAGCGGCTTAAACGCGTAACGTTCTACAAATCCTAGTCATAAGTAAATGTTGTTGATTGTTGTTTTAACAAACATATTTTTAAGAAATTGTTGATGGAATTAAAATTCAACATGTAAGTATATCCTTGAACTATTCAAATCATAATTTAGAAAGCGGCTTCGTAGAAGGCATAGAGCAAGAACAGCAAAAATGCCAGGATTAAGAAGGTGGTAAACAAACTTTTGGCTTCATTCATTTTGTATGAGTTGTTGTTGTTGATGTTGTTGTCGCGTGCTGTGATTATATAGAAAAATATTTGTAAATATCAAAAAAGTAAAATATGCAAGTGCCACACTTCAGATTGCTATAGAGCTGAGTGTTTAAAATGCACTAGCACTATGGTAATCAATCTTAAGTATGACCAATTTTAATTGATCTGTCAATAACTCATACACTATATATACACTAAATACAACTATTTACGTGGGTACACACACTTGGGAGCTGAGTTTTGAGGAATCGCCAAACCGTTCGTAGCAAATGGCACCGAATAACTGAGAAACGCACCAAAAAATTCTTCTCCACAAACTGGCCTACAATTTTTATCACGAATCAAAATCAGACAGCAGCCAGCTCATTGGAATTATGGTTCTATATGTGAATATATACGACATACCCATATTTTTAATTGTATATATGTATACGTGTTTATGTGTGTGTGTACATCTAGAGAAATATAGTTTTCTGCTGGTATGGGTGTCCAGTTGTTGCGCATTTTTTTTGGCGTAGCACAGATCGTGTCTATATATACTTATATTGCCAGCACACATATACATGCCATATTTTTTAAGAATGTTTAGATTCCATGAATATGTGTGGGCGACGCAAACGCGTCATAGGTAAAAACTTTTCATAGCTTTCCTTAGCAACTTCTCCATAACAATTTCTCTCTCTTGTTTTCGTACCTGTTACGAATTGGTTTTTTTGTTTCTTTTTTAACTTGGCCATTATTCATTCTTGCCAGTGGCAAATTGCCATGTGCCTTGTGCAGATATTGAAATATATTTTCAAAAATTCATTTATTTGTTTATTTGTTTGTTTTATTAGCGGTTCGTTGGTTTACTAAAGGCAGATAAAAGAGAAGGGTGGGGAAGGTGTCGTTCTCCAGGCAGCTGAGTTAAAAATCGTTATTTCTATTTATTTTCGTTTGCCGCTAAATACATTTCAAATTGCCTGTACCATATGTTTGTGTGCTGAATTTCCAATATATTTGAATCATTTTATATCGAGTCACGTAGCACAGTCTCTGCACCTCACACATGGATGCACGTAATTAAATTGTAAGGGCAATCGTGAGAAACACATGATTAAAAAAATATTTTCAATTAGGCGATTTTAGAAATTTGATTCCAATTTCTTTTTGGCATTTTACAGTTAGCTTTTAATTTACTTGGGGTCGTTGGATTATTTCAAATATAATAATCAAAGCTGGATATCTTATATTTCTCGAGATCCTAGGTTAGTATTACTTAAGTCTTGTATCATATTGCTTATTAATTTATAACTGATTTATGTTCAAGACTTTGGAAATTTCTTTCCATTAGCAATTTTTTTAACATTAACTTCTATATTTAAACTTACCTTAACTCTATGCCTCTACCCATTTGATGTTGATTTACAATACTGCATAGATGATCCACAGGAAGAACAACAATATGGCCAAAATGCCGAAGGTGGTAAACAAATTCGTTGCCTCACTCATTTTCGATTAAGTTCTAAAAATATAAATACAAAGCAATTAATAAATTATTAAGGTATTATATGTATTTAATTCCAATTTTTGTATCTACTCAAGCAAAGGTCAGATAATAAAAATATTTCTAATAAAATTTTCAGCTGGCGCGTGAAATGTTTTTTTTATATTAACACTAAAATGCGCCCATAAATTTCAAAAGCACATATCATTTTGTTTTCAAATTATACAACATGTTTTTTTAAAAAACCGCACACACCAGAAAATTATTAAAAGATATATGAAAATATCGTTCGTATCAAAAGTCTTAAACTGAGCGACAGACTCCATATAGACGAGTATACTATATACATATAGTTGTTTGATGTTTTCCATTGGTTATTGTATTTTCCTTTATTTTTTATTTGTTTTTTTTTTTTTTTTGATGATGATAGAACAATCTTAATGTCTGGCTATATGTAGTCATTGAAAAGTACATATAGATAGAATTAGTGGCAAAATAATTCCAGCTTTATAGATTGGAACTGTTCCAAATATTTCTCAATATATTTATGAGCACGGCACACGTAAGTTCGATTGAGATTCTGCAAAAATATCACTTCACATTGGTTAAATTCTCAAATAAATTCCATTTTTACCTGGTTATAGTTTTTTTTCTCTTTTGAATTTTTTTGCGGACTGTGCTATTAACTGCAGCGAGGCTTTGGCCCAACTAAAATCGATTCACGCACTTGGCTGTTGGGTTGGGCAAAATATAGCAAAAATAAATTCTTTGAAACGCCAAACATTAGTGCGAAAGTATCTATTAGAAAGACCAAATATATACACACACACATACAAAGAGACGGATTGTATATATTTTCCGTAGACAGCGACACTCAAGAGAAAAACGTTGTGCTGTCAACTGACAAGTTGGAAAATGTATGCATATATGTATTGGGGACTATAATTCTGGTCTCCAAAGAACACATGGGTTGAAATGAGATGCGAATAGTAAAAATTGCTTGGAACATGCTTAAAAGTTTAGAAAATCTCATCGAAAATAAATAAAATAAATTTATGCCAGCAGTTTGACAGTTTGCGAGCAGCCGCAGCCGCTAGTGAAATAAAAGCATAATAACAATGCCTTCCATTAAAAATAATTTATATACTATATTATGTAAACATTTTCATAAAAAAAAAACATTGGGTTCAAAAATCATTCAAACGTTCTTTTTCAGGTAGTCTCTCTTAGCAATTTTTATATTCAGGTGCAAACGTTCTTACTATATCATATCGAAAGTTATCTGAAAAATTAATGAATTCAATTTGATTGCAGGGCAACTTAACATGTCTTAAGTTTTTAGATGATGGCGCTGTCAACTGCCATACAAATTCATCGGATTGAACTAACGCATAAATTTTAAACTTTAGCTGAAAAGATTTTCCAAATCGAAACCAAAATTGACAAATACGTAAAACAGAACATAGTACATAGTCCATAGTAGTTGGTATAGGACAGTGCCCACAATTTCATAAACAACTTGTCGCATTTTTAGGTCCAAGATTCTAGTCCCAAAAGCACTACCTGACAGTTGTCATTAACTCACTGCGCAAAAAGTGGAACTGAACTCTAGAAACAACAAACATATATTTCAACCTAGAAAAACCGTGCATAATGACTTAAATCATTATAGAAAAAATTTTTGAAAATATTTCGGTTCAATGCTCACGATGTTGTGCTGAAAATTATTGATTTCTACCTTGACATGCCGACAATTGTGTGGAGAGCAGATGCAATAAATTTAGAATACTCAGTGGCTAGAAAGATAAGTAGAAAATCCAAAATTTCAACATCAGTGCTTGTGATTGTTTAAGTGAAGAACATACAGAAAATAATGTGCTTAAAATTAGCTTAACGGTGGTGCAAGCTGAAAAAGAACTAACATAAATTTTAGAAAGAATAAATAGGGGAACCATATAATAGCAAAGATATAGAAAGGATATATTTATATATTATCATTCTATATACCAAATTATAACTACTATCTTACCATATTTCCCCATATTACTCGCATCTGTTCAACATGCACTTTGCTGGTGGATTCATAAAAGCATCCGGATCACACTTAAAGGCAGCCTGGAACTCGGGCAGGTTCATATAGCCGCGATTGATCTGTGCCGCAAGAATTTCGTCCTGGCGATTGCACAACTGTTGGGCCACCGCATAGAAGAGCACACGGTGCTCATCCAATCCAAAGTATTGGAGCACAAACTGCTCGGCAAAGACGAAACGCTCTCCGTGCAGCCAAAATTTATAATCCCGCAGAGAGGCCTGGAACGAGCGATAGAAGTGAAACACATTGGCCACCTCATGGCTGCTCAGCGGACGATAGATGGGCGCCACTTCCGCATCATAAAGCTGCTGAGTTTGCCGCTCCAAGCAATCCAATGCTGTATAATAGCCATCGGTGTCCTGCAGCAGACGTGACTGATGCCACAGCCGCAGTCCCTCTGTCGCATAATAATGATACATCGGTCGATGCAGCGATAGCAGCACAAAGTGCAGAAAGTGCCGCAGAAAATATGCGGACTGCTTCACATCATCCTCGTCTACATAGGGCGACTCGAAGCTGTGACGCAGTTGCACACGACGCAGCTGCAACAGGTTGCCATAGAAGCTGCCCGGCACAAACTGCACCTGGTTATACTGCATGGTTAGCTCAGTAATATTCAAATAGTGCTGGGCGTGGGCCTGCAGCAGTCGTGCAACCTGCAAGTCCGGATGCTCCACAGAGCCGGGCAATAGCAGTCCATACCAGTCTCGGCGGTTCAGCGTTACGCGTCGTCGCTGCTGGAAGCGTGTGGTGTGCAACTGATACATAGCCAAGGCGACATCGCGTCTCAATTGAGGTGCAAGCACATGCCACTGCCAGTACTCGGCGTGGAGCAGACGCTCAAATTCCGTCGCCAGCTGATAGCAATCCTCGTATTCTAGGTGGTGCCGGGCTTGCCACAGCACATAATTGTACACAATGCGTGGCTCCGTTTGGCGCAACACTTGCCATGCCTGTGTTATACGCTCCACATTCAGTGGCAGTTTACGTGCCTCAGCCAGCTGCCGCTCCGTAAAGTTGAGCAGCCCAAAGAAGCTCTGCAGGTAGTCCATTGTATTATCGTCCAGTTGCAACTGTTCCTGCCCGGGCGCTGGTGTACTCTGGTTGCGCCTGGTCAAGCTGTTGGTCAATGGCAGCTCTCCGCGCATTCCACGGCACAGGACGCGCATCTCGTGCGCCACAATGTGAGCCACCTGCGGATGACGATCCGTTAGCACTTCGGACATGCTCAATTTAAAGCCGCGCAAACTGGGACAGGGCAGCTCCTGCATGGGCGCCAGATAGATGGTCTGCTCGGCAAAGTAAATGTGCAATAAGGTGGGCAGTCCGTGTGCCGCCAACTGTGCCGCCAGTTGAATCCAATTGAGTTGCTCATCCAACTGTCTGCGTTGCCATTGATGACGCAGAAAGGGCCACGACGAGAGCACATCCTCATGGACAGCCAAAAAGGGCAACTGTTCCAACATGCGCTCCCAGTGCGTTGCTGATCTCTGGTGGAGACTCCCCACATGCTGGGGCCTGCTCCTCATTTTGCACTCACTATACAGCTGTGCCAATAATTTACCGGGCAACGTTTCAAAGTTGCCGTGTTGTGACTGAAAGAATTGCATGCGATCCTGCATGTTGTACAAAAATGGAGGCAGTGCCTCATCTTGATCCTCTGCCTTTGCCAACTGACTAAAATTTCCACAGGCATGTGCATAGAAATCAGCACAGGGCTCCGCGCTGGCATTTCTCAATTCCATCATTTGCTTCAGATTACGCTTATACAATCGAGTAAAGAACTGGCCAGTTTCGGAGTCCGGGTCGGACTCCTCTCCTGCTGTTGCTGTAGTTGCTGTTTTTGTTTTTCCGTGTGCCAGGTGACTGACTATAAGCAGCATTAGCAGCTGCCATTGCCAGAGCAAATTGCTCATCTGTTTGTTTGTTTTGCTACCCGAGAACTGAGCTTAGCCAATTCTAGCTTTGAACTGGAGGCAGCTCGCCGCTGATAAGCTTGAGTCTATGTGGAGCTCTATGTTCTGGATGAGATTGTGACTCTCTCTCTCGGTTGTGCCACCTTGACCTTAAAAATGTAGCTTTCAGGCAAACTCATCGCAAATATTTCTCACAGATTAATCATTACTACGCATCCGCACTGTGAGCCCTAATTTTATTTTGATTCTTTCTTATAATCAGGAAGTGGTTATAGCATTTGTATATTTCGGATACTAAACTCATTTTATTTTAAGATTGATGTTAAATTTATTCTACGGGAGTCGTTGGATATGTGGATATATAATTAATGGGTATACCATGCGCATACAAAAACTTTCTGAATTAGTATAAATTATATTAAATTTTTTTTAAACTTAATTAATGTGGTTTTAATATGTACACACTATGGTGTGGACTTTAATCAAACGCTATAGGAATATATTTTTAGTTTTGATATTTCAGCCAAGGCATTAAGCAACTTCTCCAGGGGAAAATATGAACAGAAAAATCATAGTCAAGCGGCATTTTAAAAGTTTTATTAAATTAATTAATAAATCAAATATCAGCAAGACAATCAGTTAAATGTTTTGATTGAATGATAACATACTATGCTGAATATTTACATATATTTTTATCTTAAATAATAAGTAAGATTTAATTATAGAAATTTGCTTACGTGCTGAAATACTATTTCTCAAAGGTAAGGTAATAATGTTGCCAACATTTTTTCCAGCTATGCGAATATATATATAAGTTTATATTTGATGAATTTGCCGCGCGTGTCAATTTATAAATCTCTTTATGCCTTTGACAACTCAGTAGAACGGAGCTATAAATAAATTAATGGATTCTGTGGAATGGTTAGCAGATTCACAGTTTCAGCCCCTTTTCTCCCCTATCCCTTCACTTGTAGACTGACAGAACGAGAGTGAGAGCGGCAAATGAGGTCGCACAGATGTCTCTCATTTTTGTGGCTAATGTTTGTCTATAAGTTCACATTTTCTTTGACATTCCATGTCTTTAAGATTGTTACTGCCCCTGAAAATATGGACAGCAACTACTTACATATATATAAATAATTAGATATACATATATATAAAAGTTCTATATATAAATTACGATTGTGGCTTTTGTTGGCCACATGCTGAGATGCTAAATCGAACAATTATAGAAATTTGCAAAGCAAAATAATCTGCACATTTATTCAGAGCACTCGATAAACACGAGTTGCAAAAGCCCCCAAAAATTGTTCCAATTAGCATTTCGCGTGCTGTTTAATTGTGACGATGTAAACAAAAACAAACCCAAATTTACGTATGCGGTCTGTTGTTGGCATGGGTCGGGAAAGAATGCATTTAAAGCTATCTGGTATGTGGATATTTATGGCTCGTAAAGCCTATGCCAATAGAGATAAAGATCCATATATGAAGATCCGAATAAAAGCTGACGACAAGCCAACATTAAGCGATCGTTCGCCCTCGATCGATGTGCCCGTGAACACAAAGTTTTCATTCATAGCGCACAAAATTGAAACAACAAACACGTTCGCAGCCCACAGGTGTGTGTATGTGTGTGTATGCGTGTGTGTGTGTGTGTGAGTGTGTGATTGAGTATAAGTACTCACAGGGCAAACTCTCCGAGCGGGTCTCTCAACCTGTCTTAGTTAATCCTCTGATTCGCTTGAAATTCTCAGCGTTTTCACTTTTCTGCCTCAACTCTCACTTTATAATTACACACACACACACACACACACACACACACACACACACGCACACACACACGCACACACACACACTCACACGCACTCGCTGCTCGGCTACTTACTACATTTTGGCCAAAATGGTTATCGACTCGAATGCCGGCATTCAGTTTCTCCGACATTTTTAGACAATGCAGTTCGAGCCGCTGTACTTCGACCAACAATTCGCAATTTAATTGAAGAATTTAAAGTTCAACATGAGATACAGGCTTCTAATATTACCATATCTATTCTTACGTAAGTGTCCGTCCGGGCTAAGACGTAAACACAAATTCTATATGAGTCCATCTTTAGTCAGCAGATGTGGCGGCGCCTCGGTCTTTGATTTCGTCACACAATCCGCCCCACAATCGGATAATCCGACAACAACTGCAGTTTCGGCGACAACACAACCAGGTACGAATCGTGATATAACCGTTGGACCCTGCAAATGGGCCATAGGACGACGCTGTCCAGATCCAGATGTCAAATATTACATTTACACGCGTCACAATGTCATGGATCGTCAAGCTATTCACATTGATGAGTCAGCGGAGAAGTCAAATCTCACGAATTCCTTTTTCAATCCCAGACATCCCACTAAGATACTCATACATGGTTACAACTCCGATATGTTCCTAAATCCGCTGCAAAATATGCGAGATGGTGAGTAAACTTAATAACGATAACAAACTGCCTGACACAAAACAAATTAAACAACTTGCAACATTGCACAATATTCTGTACCCAATTTAATTACAGCTGAGTTTGTGTTCCTGAGAAAGTATATTTTTTGTCTAACTGTGAACCTAAAACTGTGATCAGATTATGTTTAGCAAGATCTTTGGCGAAGTTTATCAGTAACTCCACTGACCACATTCAATGAATGCATCCAATTAAATTTATCGACTCAAAGTCAAATTCAAATTAAATGGAATATCAAATTATTTTTAGCCAAACACCTTTTTGTTAAATCATTTTAATCATTCCACACACTTTTTTACAGAATACCTGGCCAAATCGGACTATAATGTGTTATATGTGGACTGGAGCGTATTGTCGCCGGGTCCTTGTTACATAAGCGCTGTTCACAACACGCGGCAAGCGGGCGCCTGCGCGGCGCAACTGGTGGAGCGTCTGGTGGAGACGGGCAACACGGATATACACATCATCGGGTTCTCGCTGGGCGCTCAGGTGCCCAACTATATAGCCCGCAACTTGAAATCGTATAAGCTGCCCCGCATCACTGGACTGGATCCGGCGATGCCACTATTTATTACTGCCGGGGTGAATGATAAACTGGATCCCAGTGATGCGGACTTCGTCGATATTATTCACACCAATGCGCTAGTGCAGGGCAAACTGGAGCAATGCGGTCATGCGGATTTCTATATGAACGGCGGCATTTCACAGCCTGGCTGCAGTGGACAAATTTGGATGAGTAAGTGCAAAGTTCTGTCAAGCTGAAGACGATCAAAATCAGTTCACGCAACTCCCTTTGGCAGATTCATTTGCATGCAGTCATCAGCGGGCGACGGCTTACTATCTGGAGTCCATACGCTCACCCAAAGGTTTCTGGGGCTGGGCATGCAGTGGCTACATTGCCTACCTGCTGGGCATGTGTCCGCCGACAAACTATCTGCTCGAGGCTGGCGAAAACATACGTCCCGGTACGCGTGGCATGTTCATGATCGACACAAATGACACCTCACCTTATGCGCTGGGCAAGTGGACGGATTTGCCAACGCTGGGCGTGAAGCATCCACGCACTCCACCACGGCCACTGATGAAGCCCACACAAAGCGTTGATCCGCTGCTGCAGCACATCGATCAGTTTGGAAAGCTGGCGAGCAACTTTAACAATTTGCCAACAGCACCGTTTGCTGGAATCCACGATCCCTATGAGCAATGGACGAGTTACAGTCCGCCACAGTATGCGGACAGCGAGAGCGATGACTCTGTGGAGGAGCAGACGCCGGATTCGGACGACTTTGTCGACATGGATGATAGTCAATTAAATAAGCCACTGAACTGGTGGGACTATAGACGCAATCTCACACTTGGCTATATAGACAATTACATATTCAGCACGCCAAAGGTGAATTAGTCGTATTAATCCTGGCAGTCCTTGCTAAACTCCCCTCCTTGCCCCTAAGTCACATAAAACATTATTATATGTAAGTATTGAAAGTCCGCTTTCGAGTACGCTTTTTGAATACCTAGCGAATTTGAAATAAAAGTTCTGCAACATACTCTTATATATTTGAGGATCTAGAATCTAAAATTCTTGTTTTTGAGAACATTTTTTTTTTATTTCTTCTGTTTCAAGCACTTTTAAATCTATGCAAAGAGCCTATACAATTTTTATTTTATAGAAATCATAAAATTTATTATATTAGATATATTAGAGTCATTGAAAAAAATAGTACTTCTTGAAATGAGAACTATTTACGAATTTCAATCATCTCGCTCTAATTAGCGAGCTAACACCGTATTTGGTTTAACATGATATTATGATTCAGGCTTAAAGTGACTACCCCAAAAAATAACTAGATAATATGAGTAAATATGCATATAACTTATTAATTGATTCATTGTATTTTCAAACAAATCGCAATACAATAGCAGTTCGTATATATTTTGTAAATTGTAATAAATTGCCATATAATTAAAAATTGGCTTACGAATGTAGGTGGGCGTGCGCGCAGAGAGCGTCCGCATGGGAGTGAGGATGGGTGGTTGGGGCAATTAAGCCACTAGAACACGAAAATTGTGCCAATGGCATATACATAAGCGCTAGGCCTCGCCCCACGGCAACGCCCTGCTTTTGATTGACTGACATAAGACTGACAACATGAGACTGACATAATAGTTGGTGACATATTTTCATATTTTCTTTTACTGGTTGGCTGACGGTTTCCCGAACCGTCATTTCGTTTGGTGTTATTTTGAGCTTGTGGATAAAATGCTAAGTCGTATCTTTATCGCCGCTGATGCTGCTGCTGCTGCTGCTGCTGTTGCTGCCACAACACAAATGTGCTCTACACTTTCTTCTTTACCACGCGTTTGGCACGCGTCGCTGGCGCTGCTCGGCCAGGAGTCGCTGGCGTTGGCGCTGATGACGTTGCGGGAGTTGCAGCAGCTGCAACCGGTTCAGGTGTTCGTTCTGGTGATGACAGCTCACCGGCTTGCGTTTCAATCTCCTCTACCTTTTCCACCTTCACCGGCTCGGGCTCTGGCTCTGGCACTGTCTCTCTCGCTGGCACATCGTCGGCGGGTTCAATCTTAACATCGACCTCCATGCCCGTCTGCTCCGTATCGCTGGTGCCGGACATGGGAGACGGCGGTGCTCGCACTGCATCTGGATCATCGTCCTCCTGCGCATGCGTTGTATCATTTGAGGCACTGCCGTCCTCCTCGGGCTCAGCCTCCTGTATTGCGAGGTGATAGAGTTTCATTTCCTCTTCGGAAATGGGAACCGGTGCATTCGAGAGCGGATCGCGTCCGTTGAGCGACTTGGGGAATGCAATCACATCGCGTATGGAGCGCGCCCGGCACAATATGGCAATAAGACGATCCAGGCCCAGAGCAATGCCACCATGTGGAGGACAGCCAGACTCGAGGGCGGCCAGCAAATGTGACAGATGATCGTGGGGTATCTTGAGCACTTGCTCCAATATAAACTGCTGCATATCACGATCGTGTATGCGCATCGAACCTCCGCCCACCTCCTGGCCATTGAGAACCAAATCGTATGCCTCGGAGCGTATGGTCTCGAGATTATCGCAACTGGTGGCAAACTTGTCCAAATCCTCGACAAGCGGCGCCGTGAAGGGATGATGCACACTCTCCAGCTTATTGGTGGTGGGGTTGCGCTCAAAGAGCGGGAAATCGACAACCCAGAGGAAGCGATAGTCGTTGGGTTTCTTTGTCTTAACATTTTCCACGAGAAACTCGTGATAGTCCAGGCGAATGCGACCCAATAGATTCCGCTGTATAGGCGAACAAAGTGATTAAATTGATAATCAAGAAAATAGAAAAGTTAATATAATGATACTAACCGCCTCCACCTTGGGACCAATGCAGAGGAAAAGCAGATCATTCTCCTCTAGATCGAATTTCTCAATTATCTCAGTGGCCACCTCGGTGCCCAGCAGTTTAGTGAGCCGCTCCTGCACATCCTTGGCGAAATTGAATTTACGCACAAATAGGGTGCCAGGGAAGGCTTTAGCCAAGCTCTCATAGTGCTTGCGTGCGGCACCATTCCAGAAGGCATCGCTGGCACGCACCACAATCGCATAGGCACTAAAGTTCTCATATTTGTCCTTGAAATTCTCGCTCTTCTCGATGATCTCCGAGACATTGTTGAGCAGAAAGCCAAAACGTGTGTCCGGTTTATCGTTGCCATATTTCTCCATGGCCTCCTCGTAGGTGATGCGCCGGAATGGTGTCTGCAGCTTGGGCAAATGCTTGGGCCACGAATAACGTAGCGTCTCCTCAATCAATTGCATAATATCATCACGACTGGTGAACGACAATTCAATGTCCAGCTGCGTGAACTCCGGCTGGCGATCCGGACGCGTGGCCTCGTCGCGATAACAGCGCGCCACCTGAAAATAGCGATCAATGCCGCCGGACATCAGCATCTGCTTGAACTGCTGCGGACTCTGCACAAGCGAATAAAAGTGGCCAGCCTTACGTGTGGGCACGACAAACTCCTGGGCACCGCCGGGTGTGCGACGGAACAGCGTTGGCGTCTCCACCTCCACAAAGCCCAGATAGTTGATTAAATATTCGCGCATACGCATTATGACCGCCGAGCGTAAACGCAAATTGTGCTGCATATCATTGAAGCGCAAGTCCAAGTAACGATGCGTGAGACGCAGGCGTTCGCCAGCGCGATTAAATTTGCGTATCTCAAAGGGGAGATTCTTTTTGGCCGCATTCAGTATGTCGACCTTGTCGGCCTCGATTTCGACATGACCCGTATTCATTTTGGGATTTACGGTTGCTGCTGGACGTGGTATGACGGTGCCCTCGACGCGCACAATCGATTCAATAGGTACACCCGATTCGGCATACTCCTCTAGACCTTTTGTCTTGGGTAAGATAAGCACTTGTGTCTGGCCGTACGCATCGCGCAATATGAAGAATTTGTTCATGCGCTGGAACTCCAGCCAGCCGCATATGACGACCTTCTCGTTGATTTCATTGGAAGTGAGCTCGCCGCAATTGTGTGTGCGATCTGCAAATTTATTGGTGTCCGCCACCTTGATGCGCAACTGTTCAGCATTCGACTGGGCTGCGCTGGGTGCAGCCGATTCGCTGCCATCCATGTTGCCTTCGCCATTGTTGGCGCTGATGGCGTTGTTAGCAGAAGCAGCGGCGGCGGCAGCGGCCTCTTCGGCCTCGAGATCATCAATTGACATCTTTTGCAGTTTCTCTTTAACCTTGATGGGACCCTCGTAGGGATCGTCGGGATTTAGGACCTTGACATTGGTCACACTGACTTCCACTTCACCAGTGTCATATTTCTACACAGATATAAAGAAGAGCATATCTCAGTACTTTTTAAATAGTCAACTGTTTCATTCACTTACCAAATTTATGTTTGCTTTTGGCCTGCCCAGCACTTTTCCGACGATTTGCAACACCGTTTGCTCCGGTGTGGACAGGAATGTGTCCATCAACTGTAATTAACAAAACAATATATTTCCATATTATGATCGATATTAAACGTTTTATAAATGCTTAGGTAAATTAAATATTTACTCACAGATTGATCTTCGATCATCAGCTGTGTCTGACCATAGCCATCCTTCAGCTGTAAGAACTTGTTGTTCTTGGTCGATGGTATCCACCCCACCAGGGTCACTGTTTTGCCAACATCATCACGTCGCAAGTCATTGCAGGTGAGATCGCGATTCTCAAAGTATTTCAAAATATTCTCATTCTCTGCAAGGTAAAGAACAATATGATCAGGATTTAAAGGTACACTTTATGTGGTGGCGCAACTTACTTGCAATCTTGTACTCGGTGCTGGTGATACCCAGGCTGCTCTGTTGCTGTACCATGGTGCTGTATGTTCGCTTATCGCCGGCACGTTTCGTTCCACTGGCTGGGAAATGTATGCTGAGTATGTCCTGCACCTCCACCTCAATTTCGCCGGTGGGCATTGTCTGGTTGCAAGAGTTGTGCGGTCTTCGCATCACTTGGCCGACGATTGTCAGTGTTGTGTTCTCGGGCATGTTGTTCATGCGTCTCGCCACACGGGGATGCTTGTCCTCCAGTACGACCAGCTGGCAAGCGCCGCCATTGCGATCGCGCAACTCGGCAAATCGATTTACGCGCTTTTTAATCAGTCTCCCCGAGAGCTCAACAAACATGCCGCAGTGATGATTACGCAACTCGCCACAGCTCTGACGCATCGGCTGTGGTGGCTGCGAGTTCATGCTAAAGTTGCTGGCCATGGCGCTCATCAGGTGCATCAGATCATTGCCCGAGATATTGGGACCCACTGTGCAAGGAATACAATATTGAATTACAGTATTTAATTAAAAAGATATAGGAAACATAAAATCTACTTCTTTTCTTCTGGACCTGAATACTTGGAGCATTATTTCTTTTGAATTGACTATTAAAGTCAATTTCTATAATTGGAAATCAGCTACACATACTAAAAAGTGATTTTGTGCTTATCAGATTCAAAAAATTTTAAATAAAATTTGTTTGGCGCCAACTGTTCTCGATAATCAAACTCGATAACGTTATCGATAGTGACATTAAAATATTAAAGAACTTGACTATCGTTGATTGCTGTTGCAATTGATGTATTACAAATGAAATGAATTACTTACTGTTGAAGGGATTTGGTCCTGGACCATAATTGTCGTTATAGCCTCCTCCACAGCCGCCACCGCCACCACGGTAGTTATCAAAGTCATTGTAGCCACCACCGTAACCACCGCCGCCACCCCCACCATAACGCCCACCTCCTCCTCCTCCTCCTCCCCCGCCGCCTCCTCCTCCACCGCCGCGATACCGACCGCTCATGATCTGTTGTTAAAAATAATTAATAAGGATTTGGTGCTATTAGCTAACCAAGAGCCTCAAAACCTGACAAAACTTACGTGACTACCAGCTACTGCAACTGCTGAGGTTTTTTCTGCCGGGTCGCTGCTAAAATTGGCTGATTCCTCCGTTGATTTTGCAGTGGCGAAGGCCGCAGATTGTTTGCCGAGTCGAAGCAATAGTTGATGCTGCTGCTGCTGGCAACGCCAAAGGTTTCTGCAAATTATTAACAACATTTTGTTTTATTAAAGCGTTTTCGCTCTTCACTCACACGGTGTGCGCCTCTTGCAAGCCGATAAATAATTTTCTTTTCAAAGCACGAGCACCAACCACACACACATTGAAAGGCTGTTTTTATGTGTGCTTGTACATATCCGTGTACATGCAAACATTTGATTGTGTGTGCATGTGTGAGTGGCGGGCGTCGCGAAAACGCCGACGAGCTATTGACCAATTTGCTATTGTGGTACTATTGCGCTCACCTTAACAATATGATGGATTTGTGTAGCTCAATTTTGTTTGAATTTAAATGCACCCAACACGTTTAACTAGCGCACCAAATATTGTACATTTAATTTCAAATTGCTCGCTTTACGTATTAAGAAAAACTTAAATATGTTTTGGCTTGGTACCGGTGGAGGAGAGAAAAATTGTTACCACTAAGTCGAGCAGGCACTTATCGATAGTGTTATAAAAACATCGATAGAACGGCACGCAAGTGACGACAAAGTGTCACAAGGCAAACACTATTATCGGAGCGTTCCTCTTGAAACTAGCTATAAAATTTAATAAAAATAAAAAAATAAAAATCCATTTTCTTTATTTACATGACGGCTTAAAATCATTATCAAATGCATGGAAAAACAATAGACGTGTGTTACCCACTGCAATGCATTTGCAAAACTACAAAATTGATTTGTATGTGGCAACCAAGTTTTATCAACTTGCATTTTTGGCTTATTTATTCTACAAGTACAGACCAGATTATGGTGTTACCAAAAGTCTAACTATTCTGAAATTCGGTACCATTTAACGCAGTCTGTAAATGTGTAATAACGTAGTCATGATAATAACACATAATGCACAATGGTTGACCCAAAATAATAGAAGCCCAAACGACAATATTTCCCATGCGTGGCCCAAGTCGACGTTCTATATACCGAGATATGAACGACAGCGGTATCTGACCCATCATGCCAAGGAAGGCCCAAATTTTGTACGTTTGCAACGGTACTGAAACCTAAAAGATAAACAAATATAAAACTCAGAATGCAGAAAAATAAAAAGTAAGCGAATATTACCAAATACTCATGGAAAAAGGCGCTGAACAGAAACACCATTGTGGATGCCTGACGTGCGGAATAACCCATCTGTACAACGGGAATATACAGATGACGAACACACCATCTGTGTACAGGCATATTCCAAGTGCGCCAGAAAGTGTCAATATTATTGGCATTCCACCAGTCACAGTAGAAATTGCGATCCGCAAAATACATCACCTCGCCAATAGCATTCAGAAATGAGTGGAACATCAGGTAGAAAAAGCACAGCCAGCACAAATGATTTGGTAGCTAAACAAAAAAATATTTATATCAAACTATGTGAAAGCCATACATATTTCAGAAATGATTACTTACAGCGAGTTTCAGCAAACGTTCCGTAGCCACTCCCATGTTCATATTGGAGAAGGGTATCAAGGAATTGCGCACCGAGGGTGAAATCCACTGTTGGACTATGGCCAGTACAACATTAACACCGACAAACGTTTCCAGCAAACGTTTCAGCAAAAAATGCTTACGAATCCGCGAAGTGCGCGGGAAATTGAGTTCGTAGCAAAGAGTGGGTGCCAATAAGAAGTACATGAGATCTTTGTAGCTCAAGTTATCGGGATATTGTACCAGCTTCGCCACATCCTCATCATCCTCGACACCACTCTTGTGATTTCTGTCTAATATTCAAATTATAAACGAATTATTAAATAAGATATCCACTAGTCACATGAGGAAACAACTTACCGAGCTCGGCTAAAGTGATACTTGGTCGTCGTTCACGGGGCTGTCGCTGATAATAGGTCTTTCGACACCACATATTTGTCTGGACGTAGCTCCATAGTTTCAAGAACAGTATGGCATAATAGAAACACACAGTTGTGGCACCCACTAAAGGCGATGATACGGTTAGTAAAGAAGTCTTAACAAATTCTTAAACTCCAACTTACTTATGCTAAACGTGGAACCCTTGAGATGAATAATCACAACAGGGAAACAAACCGATACAATTATGTTTGTTGTCTGAATAAACATGCCAAGGCCCTCGGAAATTATTTCCTGCAACAGAGAAAGTAACGTATCAAAAAATTAAATACGATTAAATCATCGGATAAAAAGAGCTAGTTTTATCGTTTGCAAAGTTCATGATGTATCGATAAGCCCCTGTTATCGTCATCAAGTCCAGCAAGTCCATCACCGACACATCGGCACATTCGTCATTCCACCGTTTTGCACGACGCTTGTTCGTATTTCTTTGTGATTGCTATTTCGTTATATGTTGTAGAATAGAGTTAATAGAGTTAAGCAAGTTCAAATCAAAAACGCAAAGCTAAGGAGATATAAATACATAAATAAAAATCGAATAGACATAGCAACAAAATGGAAGTCACTGATGCAAATTTGCAATTGCTAGCCGGTTATTTGCAACAGACGCTCAGCGCAGATCCAAATGTTCGCAGACCCGGTGAGTATGTGAGAACATGCTTCTGTATGTGCTAAGAGAGAGAGAGAGAGAGACTGTGGGAAAGCGCGCGCTGGAAAACGGCGGCAATCAATGGGAATAAATGCATTTCTCGCTCTCTTTTTAAATTTAACATTTTTTCATAGCGGAAAAGTTGCTGGAGTCGACGGAATTGCAGCAGAATTATCCGGTGCTGTTGCTCAATCTGATCGACAAGGCGACAATGGACATGACCATTCGGGTAGCGGGCGCAATCGCATTCAAGAACTATGTGAAACGCAATTGGGCCGCACACGAGGATGGCGATGAACCGGATCGTATACATGAGAGTGATCGCAATACGATCAAGACGCTGATCGTGACGCTAATGCTGCACTCGCCGACGGCGCTGCAGAAGCAACTGAGCGACGCTGTCAGCATAATTGGTAAACATGATTTCCCCAAGAAATGGCCTCAACTCATCGATGAAATGGTTGAGAAATTTGGATCTGGCGATTTCAACATTATCAATGGTATATTGCAAACGGCACATTCGCTTTTCAAGCGCTATCGCTTCGAATTCAAATCGCAAGCATTGTGGGAGGAGATTAAGTTTGTGCTTGATCGCATGGCCAAGCCATTGACAGAGCTGCTGCAGGCGACAATGCAGCTGAGCACATTGCACGAGGGCAATGCAGAGGCCTTGAAGGTCATTTATAGCTCGTTGGTGCTGGTCAGCAAGGTGTTCTTCTCGCTCAACTCGCAGGATCTGCCCGAGTTCTTTGAGGACAACATGAGCATATGGATGGGCGCATTTCTACAGCAGCTGGCCGTTGACGTTGCCATTCTGCGCACCGATGACAATGAGGATGCCAGCGTTTTGGAGCATCTGCGTTCGCAGGTCTGCGAGAACATTTGCCTCTATGCACGCAAATACGATGAGGAGTTCAAGCCGTACATGGAGCAGTTCGTCACTGCCGTCTGGGAGTTGCTGGTGAAGACCAGTTTGCATACAAAATATGATGCGGTAAGAGTCATCCAGCTGATAATAATTCCATATTTGTAATACTTCCGCTTTCTTAAGCTCGTCTCGAACGCTCTGCAATTCCTTTCGGTTGTCGCTGAGCGGAAGCATTATCACGGCATCTTTGAGAATCCAGAGATATTGGCGCGCATCTGCGAAAAGGTTGTCATACCCAATCTGGACATTAGACCGTCGGACGAGGAGCTGTTCGAGGACAGTCCGGATGAATATATACGCCGTGATATTGAGGGCTCCGACATTGATACACGTCGACGTGCCGCTTGCGATCTGGTCAAGACTCTGTCCGTCAACTTCGAGCAAAAGATCTTTGGTATCTTTGGCCAATATCTGGAAATCTTGCTGGGCAAGTACAAACAAGATCCGGTGGCCAACTGGCGTGCCAAGGACACGGCCATTTACTTGGTCACCTCCTGGGCATCCCGTGGCGGTACACAAAAACACGGCGTTACACAGAGCTCGGAGCTGGTGCCGTTGCCGCAGTTCTGCGCTGAGCACATCATGCCTGAACTGGAGCGACCCAATGGTAAATGATCAGCAGATCAAATTTAAAGTTAAATTGCAAATAGAATTTTAAAATTTACATTTTTTGCTGCAGTTAATGAGCTACCCGTGCTAAAGGCAGCTGCAATCAAGTATGTGATGGTGTTCCGCAGTCTGTTGGGGCCACAGACGTTGGCGGGCTGTTTGCCCCATCTCATACGTCATTTGCCCGCGCAGAGCATTGTGGTGCACAGCTATGCGGCTTGCGCGCTAGAGAAGATAATGACCATGCGGGATGCAAGCAATGGACTGTTGTTCGGGCCACAGGTTCTTGGGCCACACTCAAATCAATTGGTAAGCGGACTATTTGCCACATTAGCGCAGAGTGGTTCGGCGGAGAACGAGTATGTAATGAAAGGTGGGTTCAAGGCCACAAAGTAGAATCTTACTTCAACTCAATTGTCTTTCCTCTCTCTCCAGCAATTATGCGCAGCTTTCATGTGCTGCAGGCCGGCGCAATGCCATATATGGCTGTAGCATTGCCACGGCTCACCGAAATTCTCACGTTTGTCGCCAAAAATCCCTCGCGACCACTCTTTAATCATTACCTCTTCGAGACACTGTCGCTGTCCGTCAAGTAAGTTTTTAAAAACATTTAAAAGATGTGCGAAAGCATTGAACTTTTTAATTTACTCTTCTAGAATCGTCTGCCAAGCAGATGCCACAGCTGTCAGTTCATTTGAGGAGGCATTGTTCCCAGTTTTCCAGGGCATACTGCAACAGGACATAACTGAGTTTATGCCATATGTATTTCAAATGCTATCGGTGCTGCTGGAGGTACGTGAGTCCAGTGGACCAATACCGGAACCCTACTGGGCACTCTTTCCCTGTCTGCTGGCTCCACCCCTTTGGGATCGCAGGGGCAATGTGACCCCATTAATACGCCTGCTCTCGATTTTCATCAAACAAGGCTCCGCGCAAATACAAGCGCTTGGCAAATTGGTGAGCAATCGGTGAAAATACTAAAAGAAAATATCTCATTTAATAATCCCCCATCGTTTTAGAATGGCATTCTTGGCATCTTCCAGAAGATGATCGCCTCTAAGGCAAACGATCATGAAGGCTTTTATCTGTTGCAGAATTTGCTCTTCTATTATAACGCCGATGAGCTACAGTCGAGTATGCGACAAATCTTTGGCTTGCTCTTCCAGCGACTGTCGCTATCGAAGACCGCCAAGTATCTGAATGGAATTATTGTGTTCTTCAGTTTCTATGTGGTCAAAATTGGTGCCAGTGCGCTGGTGCAGCTCATCGAAGAGATTCAGGCGGGCATGTTTGGCATGCTGCTGGAGCGTGTCTTCATCACGGACATGAACAAGGTCACCATGGAATTGGAGCGTAAAATGGTAGCAGTGGGCGTTAGCAAAATGCTTACAGAATGCCCCGAACTGTTGTCAGGTCAATATGCACCGTATTGGCCACGTTTGTTGCACGCTCTTATCGATCTGTTCGAGCGCCTGCCAGAGAAGTTGCCCCACTTGGATATAGATGCGATCGCTGCTGGGGGCGATGTTGTGGTAGATTTCGAGCCTGGCTACCAGGCGGCCTTCTCCCAGCTCACATTCGCTCAGCCCAAGCAGGTGGATCATCTGGCCGAAGTAGCTGATGCTCGCCAATATTTGGCCAGTGCATTGTCCAACTTGTCGCAGAGGCGACCAGGAGAATTAACCACTTTGCTTGCACCGCTCGAGGCCGAGTATAAACAAATGCTTCAGAAATATTGCGATCAGGCGGGAGTACGCATTGGCTAAATCATGGATTAATTTGCACACACCTCGCACACATACACACACACACCCCCATTTATATGTACGAAATTGTCATACAAAAATTATTTATAAATCAAATGATTGTAATTATGTAATTCAATATAAAGTTATGTTTGAAGCGTACAAAATATTATCGCATTATTTGGGCTACTTGTACTGAATCCATCACGGAACAGACACATTTTCTATCCGCTGTGCTCTGAATCAGCTGTCTGAAACGGTTACTTTTTTCAATTTTAAATTCAAATTCTTTGCAACAAGGCAAAAACAAAAACCCTCGATAGTAAAATGTGATCACAAATAAGCACATTAGGACGCACATTGCCCCAAACAAACAGTCGAAATTGTTAGAGTGAGTAAATCTTATATCGAATCTGAACTTGAAATATTTGAGTGCTACTTACCAGAGCGAGACCCTTCTCGACAGCCAAACAAATCGATATGTGTACAAAAGAGTCTGTAAAACAAACATTTAGTGTTAAATGAGAATAGCTAGATTTGAGTAAGTTGGGCGAGTGAGTTAGGCTTAGTTAGACTTACAGAGTACTAGAAACAGGGAATTGTGACCTTCGCCCTCGTTGCGACCGCTTAGAAAGAAATACCAGTCAATGGGATTGATGCGTATGCCATATCTGCAAAAGATGCAAGGTGTAAAATAGAGCATATGTATATATTTACTCTGTTGAACTCACTTGAGCAGATTCTCGAGGCCCAGACGCAGACCGCCCATGCAGAGCAGAAGAAAGGCCCAGTTAACCAGACCCGAAAAGTTGGTAAAGCCCGAGCTCCACGAGAACAGCGAGTCCCGTGGACGATGAATACTGCAGGTATATTTAAGATTTAGATATATTTTGATGTATATAATAAATTTAATTGTTTACGTACGATCTATCGGGTTGTGCTTTGCGCTGTTTAGCCTCCTTGTTGGAGATCTCCTCGGCACGTGTGACGCTTTGGGTGCGTCTATAGCGTAACTTCTTTTCACTGGTTCCATTGCCGTTCTCGTCCTTGTCCAGCACCTTGCGGTACTGTTGCAAATCTATTGGATTGCCATGCTGATCGAAGAGATGCTGCGTGGACTTGCGATTGCGCAGGCTGCTCAGATTGTGCTCAGTTACGGAAGCGGATCGTCGCAGACGCTTCATAAGACCACCAGCTCCTCCATTGGTTTGGGCCGGTTGTGCTGTTGTCTTTATTGTTGGTCCCTTCTCCTTCGGATCTTTGGTTGTTGTCATGGCTCCTAAGTGGTCAGTTCTTGCTGGGCTGTTTTTAATAAACGGTAAAAAACGGTCGCTTAGATTCGAAGTCGCCCGGTTAACTAGTAAATAAGGAATGGAATTTCTGAAATCTTATCACCCAAACGATTTTGTTTTTGGTATTACTAAAAATTGCAATATACATTGATAAGACAACACTGGCGATTCGCTTTGAAATTTCATTGAAATAATTTTCGCACTCAAATTACTTTTGGTTATTATAAACATGTTCAACAAACTAAGCGAAGCAGATGAAATTGAACTCACTCTTGTTTGCATCGAGTTGAGAAAAACTCAATAGTAATAAAAATAAATCCTCATTGTGGTTAAAGTTCACCAGAGTTTGTGAAAGCAGATTAAATAAACCTATATTTGCATGGATTACTATACATATATATGTATTATACAATATATATGCACACAGATGTGCAAATAGAGGCTGGCTGTTAACAACCTTCAAACCTGAACTGTGATATGAAATTACTCAAAATGCGCAAATCGGGTAGATTAGATAGGGTACTTTGTTAAGCACGCCCTTTCAATTGCAAATACTAGTTAACCAAATGATCCCAGAAATGATCATTATTGATTGCAAAACAGTTCAGAAATAGTTTCTCTAGCTTCAGGCACATTTTAAACACATTGTTTTCAATGCAAACTTTTTAAAGTTGTAGTAATATTTTTTAAAGCTGGATTGCAGGCTTACTTAATTTAGCTTAAACTAATTATTTAAACAGTCAGCAGCACTTAAAAGTTATTTTAAAATTCATTTCATTTAAAGCTGTTTTCAAGTGATATACTTCTTTGGAATAAGTGTTGTGGGGCCCGTTGAAATTTTTGGATTAATCTAATACATCTGAACCATTTAAACCAATTCCAACACACAAACAAAAAACTTGGCACATTTATTGTATGTACAATTTGTTGATTAACGCTTCACACTCTTTAGAGTATATACTCTAAAAACACACACAATCGACCGAAATTTGTATACCAAATAGGTATGTATATTGTATATAAGTTTATAGACTAATTGCGATCGTATTCACGTAACTTGTTGATTGTTAATGACGCCTTCTCACAACAAGATTTTATTAGAAAATTGTTTAAGCAATTAATGGAACTATATATATATGTATGCATCTAAATACGTATATTTTTCCAATTCTGGTTTATTTATAAATAAACATTTAACATTGAATCACAGTTCATTTGGGTTATCAAAAATGCTTGAGTAACAATATTCTACGTCATTTGCATATCAAAATAAAATAAATAAAACAACAGAAAAAGAACGGAATGAAAAGAAATTAAACTAAACAGTGATAGCAAAAAAATAAGAGCGATGAATATCGAACCTTATCACGCACTGTAAATACTCTATTTACTGCTTCCATAGACCGATAAAACGTAAAGTGTTATTGTAATAAATACACACATGATGTGCGTGTGTGTGTGTGTATGTGGGGGGGTGTAGGTAATGCGTGCATTGAACTGATCTTTATATACTACGACACAGCCAGCACGTTTGCTCACGCGTTATTCAAGCTATAGTTCATGTGCATGCGTCTGTATGTTTTTTAAGTCGAGTCATCGTGAGGCGTCTTCTTTAAGCAGCTGTAATGGCTAAGGCAGAAGAAGACCCCAAGTGCACATGTGGGACTCCAACTACGCACACACACACGTGTATGTGTGTGTGAGCATATGCATATAGAATACACACACACACACACACAAAAGCAAATAAAAATAATAAAGAATACTTGCGGTGCTTGCTGCGGTTTTAACAATAATTTCACTGAACTTTTCGCTTACACATTCACTTATGTATAAGAAGGGGCATTGACATTTACCATTATATCTTATATATCTGTGTAGTCGCAATGGGAATTTGTTGTGCATATTGCGTAATTGTTGTTGATTAAAATGCGTTCGACAACTGATTGAAATTCATTGCATTGCATGAGGCGTGTATTTATTTAATTTGATTTAATTGTGCTCAGCTAATTGCAGCCGGAAACCGGTTAACAGGTTGAACCTGACTCCTAAAGTAGGTCAGTCAAAATTATTGGCATATTTGCCATCATTTCATCAGTTCAATGTTGAACTGTATTTGGGAAATGCTTTGTAAGGGCATTCCTCTGCTGATTACATTGTAAACGGATGCAAGTCGACGCAAACAAAAAATAAATAAAGTTTGCCGGCTTATCATCAACTAGCTGCAACTCTGTCTGCTCCCAACAAAATGTTATCAGTGGCGTCTGACTTTTTGCTGATAAACTCTCGAAAAACTGATTTGGGCTTTTCACACATATTTGAATGAGACTATTCCAATTGCCAAAAAAAAAGACCGATTTTCTGCATTGTATCATTTCTGCTGTTCTGTCTCTCTTTGTCTCACTCACGATCTACTCTCCCTTTCTGTCTATTCTCTGTTTGTGTTTAGCACACTCGATCGGTGAACCTGTTTTAACTTAGAAGTTTGTTTTGCTGGGGCCGGATTGGATTTGTGCTTGTTGTTGATTGACGAGTTGCCAAAAAAGCAAATATATATTTTAATGTTATTTCCTATGCCAGCAGACAAATCAAGGTTATTTAAGCATGCACAAACACACGACACGACACGCACACACACAGACACACACGCACACATGCGTACACTGAAGCGTATAGAGTCTGATTATAATTAAAGGCAGCATAAACAGATGTAGTCACACTTTCAAAGTCCAAAATGTGCGGGTGAACTATTTGTTTTTATCACTAACTTATCGTAAGACAGCAAGTGAGTCATAAAACACTGCCAAATGCAGCACGTGTTTCGTGCATTTCTTGTTGCAGTCTTGTGCTTCAATGGAAAGAGACGGAATAGAGACGGAGAAAATTGCAATTTTTTCTCAGTTCGTTGCGTGGTTCTTTCAACTTTGCTTTCTTATTAGACTCCCGTTCGCGCTCTATCTCGCTCTTACACTTCAAACAAAAGCAAAAGCGAATCAGAGAGCAAAATAAAACAGCAATAACAATTTTTGCGGTCAGTTTCGCTTGGCAAATAACAACAATAGAAAAATTCTGAAATTCTGGCAACCCATTAAATAAAGTGCTGTTAATATGTCTTAAATTTACACTTTTAACTTAGTTTAAGCAGTTGTCGTACGTTTTAATTGAGTAGTGGTTGTGATTTGTCACCCACGACGCACACGCAGTTTCTTCCAGAGAACGATGGAAGCGTGTCACAATACCGTCCGGTTCGACGTTAAATGCTCAACTGCTACCGTTGGAGAACCGAAACAGAAATAAACAAAGCAAAATTGCAGTGTGGGAGCGAAAGAGAGCTGACGCCGTGAACATTATCCAGTCGTTTTAAATTTTGAAAGAGTAAGAGTACTTTAGAAGAGCGTACTTTATAAGCAATGTGTGCGATCCGTGTGTGGTTTGTGTCAGTGATAAAAGCTGCTATTAATAGTGAGCTGCACAACAGGTTCCTGTATTAACTTAACTTGCCGGCAACTGCTTGATCGACGAGAATTAAATCCATTTAGAAGAATTTAGAAGAGATTGAAATCGTATATTCTTTGTAGAATATTCTATTTGATTCTCTTTGCGGCTTGATGCTCTAGAAATGGTTCGAAATATTTTATGCTCACTATAAATATTGAAATTAATTATTACATCACTTATCAATTGCTCACTTAACAATTCAAAAAACAAAACAGTTTTCAATAATTTGTGTGTGGTTTGAGCTTGTGCTAAAACTGCTTTGCCAACAGGTTGTCATATGCACTGCTTGCTCTCTAGCAAAGTCAAAAACCTTTTGTAAACATATTGCAAATAATTATTACATAAATTATTTGTTTATTGTCAATTATTGCACACTTAATAACTAAAAACAGAAATTTTCAATAATTTAATTTAAATTACAATACAGTACGAACGACACAATACAAGAAAACCGATTGTTCTCATCTGGTATTTGGATGATAAAACTTAAAAACTAACAACGTTAGATCAAACGATCCAATCTTTAAAGCTTAGTTATTTACATGTAAAACATTTTAAGTGTGAGAAAAATTTGTTCTGATAGATTTGGTATAGAGCACAGTTTTAAGAAAATATATAACTAATGTTGACGATGCTGCGGCTGAGAATTCTCATTATCAACATCATCATCATCATCATCGTTTTCCTCATTGCCAGGCGAGAGACCCTCAATCAAATCATCCAAGTCATCGTCTCCATCATCCACTTCATCGACAAATTTATCGATGCGTTTGAGTAAATTATGTTCGCTATCTGACGTTTCTTCATCTTCGCTCACATCGTCCAGATTGTCCAGTTCGCCATCCTCCAACAGCTCATCATCATTATCATCGGTATCAGCATCATCATCACCATCATCATCATGATCATCATCTAGCTCATAGTCAGGTTCGTCTTTAGACTCGGCCTTGATGCGAGACTCGGGCAATTGATCATAGTCAAAGACCTGTCGTGTGGCACGTGGTGGCTGTTCAGGTTCGGTGCTGGTCGCAATCTCTGAACCCTTCCTGACCTCATCCTCACCATCCAGCAGGCTGCTCTCAATGCTACCCACCTGGCTGCCAATTCGCGGCTCTGGTTGCTGTGGTTGTAGTTTCATTTTCATTGTCACCGGTTTGAGTCGGGTGCTCCCGCTGCTTGCTGTGGACATGATTGTTGTTGTTGCTGTTGTTGCTGTGGAAGGAGTTGTTGTTGTACTGGCAATTTCATGCGCTTCGGCAAACATGTTGTCCAGCAAGCTGAGCAGATCATCAACGCCGCTGGGCTGCTGTTTTGTGCTGGGACTAAGCAACGTTGGAGTTGAAATCGCAGTAGGAATCGCAGTGGGAATCACAGTTGGAGTCTTTGCAGTGGTTGTTGTCGTTGTTGTTGTTGTTGTCATTATGGGCATTGTCTTTGTATGCAAATGCTTGACCTGAAAGGTCTCGACTGTGCCGCGTTTCTCGCTGGGATCCGCAATCCTCACCACCGGCTCCCGCTTCGAGATAACGGGCACTATCTTGGGACTATGCGGATCCAATTCGTTCTGACCATAGGTCTTCACCTTGGAGTGGCCCTCGATAATGAGATACATGGGTCCCAGCAGCGGCTTCGGTGGCTGCTTATAGTGTGAGAACAGAGCATCTGTGGTTAGTTCCGGTGCAGGAGCCACTGTCGGTCGCTCCTTCAAGTTGCTTGTCTGTGGGATCAGCAGGCGAGTGCCGCTGCTCATCGTTGTCGGAGTCTGCGGTCGCTGATAGATGGGTATTGGTGTCGTTGTCGTCGTTGTTCTTATTGTTGGCGAACTGGAGCTGGAGACGAGCATGGGTTGGAAGCCGTAGCTGGCTGAGCTGGTGGGCGTCAGTGTTGTTGGCGTAATATATATTTCTGGGCGTGCGCTTGTTGTGGTAGGCGTGGCAATGGTGGGTGGACCGGGCACAAAGGTCACCGGCCTATAGCTTAATGTTGGTGCATGGGTGGAGGTACTGTAGGCACTCATCAAGTGCTGTGGCTTGGTGGTGCCCATTAGATACTTGGTGGCTGGCATTGTTGGTTTCAAGCGCTGCTTCATCGTCGGCTTAACCAGCTCCTTCTGCAGCAGCTCATGGAGCCAGGGCTTGCGCGGCCCCTGCTTGGCGCCCATAGAATGCGTATGAATCGAGTTGGGTGCATAGCTCCCCGAAGTCTGAGGCCTGGAGAAGCTGTAGTGCTGCATGGACTCCAGATGATGGGCGTCCGCGTAACTCATGCGGGAAGGCATACTGGTCATGCTGGGCGAATGGGTCAACCAGGATGCACTGCTGGCTGTGGAGGGACTGCTATAATAGTGCGTGGAGCTAACGACTGGCTTGCTGTGACTGCTGGAGGAGCTAGTGTAGCTGCCGCCCATATTCATGCTCATGTAGCTGCTGGGTGAGCTCTGACGATACTCCACATGACCCATGCCCTTCATCATCATGGGTGGTGGCATTAAATGTGTGTGTGGCATATATTGCATTAGTTGCTGTTGTTGCTGCAACATTTGTTGATGCTGCTGTAGTTGTTGTGGCGCATAATAACTACGACGTATGGGCGCATATTTCACCTGCTGCTGATGCTTTTGCTGCTGCTGTTGCTGCTGCTGTTGCTGCTGCTGCTGCTGCTGCTGTGACAAACCCAATCCCTGATAGGACAATGGCTGCTGCTGCTTCGCTCTGGAACGTTCCCTTTCGCCAGCCACTCCCAACAGCAGAATCTCGCTCTTTGTCTTGTTGCGCAACAGCTCCGCTGGCAGTTTCTGTCTGGCATCCTGAGTACTGTTCACATTGTTCTCCGCCCAGTAGCGCACACGATCGAGAGCAGGCGGACTATAATCATAGGTGGGATCCTTTTGCAGTGGATCCCCATGGCCCAGTGGTCGCCACTCGTTGTTGTTGTTCGGGTCCAGGCGTGGTGCTGCAATGAATGAGAAGAGCGTGGCATCAATTAACTTCAACGTGTGTCTGCAGCTTTAATTGCTCGCCATCCAAATGGCCGGCGGGCAAATGACGACGGCCACCAAATCATAACTCGTTAAAGTGTTAACAAATGTTTTTGCAGCGCCACCAGGCAGAGACGCCACACAAATGAGTGGGTAACACGATACGTAAACCAAAAAATTATAAACTATTAAATGGAAAACTGCTAAAGTCAGTAAGTCGTTCAAATTAGTCGAAGAAGGTTATTAAAACAAATCACTTCATCTAAAATAATAGTTAGTTTCCAAATTGAACGCTTATCTTCATCCTTATTATAGCTAGGTAAATTCTTCTATATTATACTATTTATTAGCAGTAATTCTGCAGATCTAAAATCGATGCTCGAATATTATTTTTTGCGTTTCAGTCTTCATATTATTTATTAAATCCTTCTACTAGTTCCATGGACTAACATCTTGATGAGATTGTTTTAAGCCAGTGCATATAATTTAAGTTAACCCGACTGCTTATGGCCAAAGCAAGCTTAATCCCAGAGCAAAGATGAGAGCATGGACAAAGCGTGGGCCATGACTAATGTGCGGACTACAGTGGGAGTCGCAATCCAATAATGCTAAAGTCACAGTTCAAGTTGTGGACCGCAGGCATGCTGGTTCGCTAGGAGGCAGTGTCCACCTGAACGCCACATGGCAATCACCAGGTAGATCACTGCCAGATCACTGGGGGCCATCAGTCAGGCTATCAGCGAACAACAAACAACGAACAACACACACAACAGCTGGCCAGTGTCGGTTCGTCTTGATTGACTGATCAACGGGGCAACGGCAACGGCAACAGCGACGACGACGACGACGCTGACGACGACGCTGACTGGCAGCTGTGTCTAAGCTGGAGTCTGGGATGGGAGGCCGAGTCGCCGAGTCTGAGTTTTGGTGGTAGCCGTATAAGTTATTAGCTACAAGCAGACAAATCGCTTTCCATTTGAATGCGACGCAGATCAACGTGAGGACCTGCAACTTGACTGGGACTTGGACTTTTGTCTGGCTGATTTTTGGGGAGTTGGCTTAGCGGAAATGTGGCGACTCATGCATTTCAGATCTGCCAGCTGGCAATTTTCGATTTGTGCAGACCAATTGGTTTTTGCGAACGCTTTTATAAATTACCAAAGATTAAATGCCTCTGGGGCGGCATACTACCTACGCTCCATTTGGCAGTTGGACTATGCATCGATGCGGTTTTGTTTTTGTGTGTGTGTGTGTGTGTTTTTATTTTTTGTATCCCATTTATCCTTGCATAATTGCTGGCAGTTTGCTGGCCAGTCCCAAGTTGTTTTCACTTTCATTTGCTGCACCACATTAAAATACCGCGCATGATTGCGTTAAAATTGTTTGGATCCCCTAATGCTGGCCATTAAAATAGCCTGCCACTGCTTCTCTCGCCTCTCTTCTCGTCGTCTAAAGCGGAGCAAACAGGTGGACTGCTGGACTGCTGGACTGGCGAACAGGTGATGGCGTCTCGTCTCGTCGTCAATCTCGTGGTCGTGTCAATTATGTCGGCATTTGGTGGTTAAAACAAAATCAAAGTGCAAATCTTTCATATTTGCGGCATTTCATGCGGTTCATTGGCAGCTCACATCAGCTACCCAGTTGCACCCCTTCCCCAACCCCCCCCCCCCCCCCCCCCCACCACCCTCTGTGTGTCCCTCCCTTTCTCACCTGTTGTCGCATTGGGCGTTACAAACACCAAGCCATTCACTTCATCCTGATGACTGCCTCTCTTTGTCGTCGTCATCGTCGCTGTTTGTGGCAAGACCTCAAACACCTCATCGGCCGCACAGGGGGCGGGGCAGGTGGCTTGCAGGCAGAGCCAGCAACACAATATTGTTACCAAATTGAGGGTTTTGTGGCGTTCGCTAATCATCGTGAAACGGTGCGGGTTATCTGGAAATGCAAATCAAAATTATGCTTATTAAGCTTTTCCGGTTATTCAATCCTTGTCGTATTACAAGCCAAATACTTGGCCAACAACAATTTTTTTAAGGAAATTGTTCGAAAATTTACTAATTGATCTGTGGTATTTCTGGGTTTTGTTACTTAAAAAACATATTTTCTCACAACATGAGGATTGAAAAGAAAAGACTGAGACAACAAGCTTGATTAAAAATCGCCGAACAAGTAATTATTCCTTAACGATAATCAATTAATTTCTATATTATCTTTATCATCTAAAAATATATTTTAGTCACTAAAGTGTACTACTGAAGATTGCTGCCCTCAAGCCAACAACTTGGGCAACAAACTTTGTGTTTCTTTAATAATAATTAAATTGTTCAAACATTTACTAATTTATCTGTGAGATTTGTGGGATTTGTCCCAAAAGGAAGAGGATTAAGCGCAAGAGACTGAGAAAACAATCAACAACAAAAAATAAAAGTCGGTGAACAAATTTATTATGTACTTTGTAATGAATTTATTTAAATTTTAATCAAAATCTCGGCTGAAAACTGTGTCAAGTTGTTGGCTGCAATATTGTAGCATTGTATTAATGTGCCATCAACTGTCCTGGGAGAGAAAGAGGGTCGCACATCTTAAAACTGACAACTTTATTAAAAACATATCGCATTCGAGACAGCGATCGGTCTGTGCCTGTTTTGGGTGGTCTTCTTTGAGGCGGCTCTTTTTTTTAGGACATGTCTTTAAGGTTACGTGCGCCTCTCAATGGTCTTCGTTCCGATGTGACTTGTCATCGGACGCGTTCCCAACGAAAGTGAAACTTCTGCACAATGTTTCGATTTTGGAACATCAACAAAAAATTTGCATTTATTTTGCAGACCCACGGGTTGTTGTTGCGGCTGCTGTGGCTGTTGCTGTTACTGTTGCGGCTGTTGCTGTTGCGGCTGTTGCTGTTGCGGCTGTTGCACGACGGTCACTTGGCGGCAATCGTAAAAATTAACGTGATTACTACACGCATAAATAAAGCCATTAAATGGCGAACATCTCAGTACGGCGGGCAATTAAAATCAAATAAAATTCACCGACAGCTTCGCAAAGAAGCCAACAAAAATGGCTAACTGTTTTGGGGGGTGAGGAAGGGGATTTCGTGGCCTTCACAGAATTGGCGTTAATTACATTTTTACAACCAATATAAAATGAGTAAACAGGCAAAAATGCTCTATTCGCGAGTGGTTGATTAGAAGATACCCAGTTCCGTCCATGCGCTCCTGGAAGTCCAAGCAAAAAGCTGCTAAAATATTAGTTGACAGAAAGGAAGATGGAATACCATCATCAGACCATCGTATAGAGAATCCACTAGTCAAACACTCTCCACAATTCGATTCCCCTGTTTTTGTTTCTCCTCTCCAGCATTAGCTGCATAATAAGGAGCTGGCATATAATACCTAAATTAAGCCTAGATTTGTGACTATTAAAATCGAAGTAAGTTGCAATTTTCACACGTTCGTCTTGTTAGTTGCTTAATGGCCGTCTTACCTGCATTCACAATATATTTTGCATAATAAATTTAACTATGCATAACTTTTGTGTTATTTAATTGGATTTAATTTTGTTTACATGAATGAGCCGTGAGTTGGCCGTTAAACGAGTTTGTCTTACAATCAAGGAAGTCGTTACCTCTTGCTGTTGTCGTTGTTTGTTGTGGCTGCTGATGATTTAACATATTATGGTAAACATCAATTACTGAATCGATCCATTTAATATGCATTTATCATTTATCGTTAATATCTAGATGAGCCATATTCTTTCACCAAGATTTAACAATTAATATTGTATTAAATGTTATCCAATTATTAAAAAAAGTATTGCTAAGAAAGTTTTGTCATCGATGTCAAATTTGAGTTTCTAATGGAAATAGGAAAATGCTTAAAAATGTGCACATGTTAAAATTGTTTTTTCAAGTGGCAGCAGCTATAAAAGTTGCTTTAAATTTACTCAGGTATAGTAAGTAGATCAACTACAATGTGACGCTGTGTGTGGTATTTATTGTCTGTCTTATGTGTGGTCAATATATTCAGTTGCTTTCAGGGAACTTTCAATGTCTTCAAACTATCTGCAACTTCATCTTTTAAAAGCGCAGCGGCCCAACCCAAAGCGCAATTGACTTTGCTGGATGCATGCAAAGCGACTGCTGCTGTTAAGTTAACGTTTAAGCCAATGAGGCGGCTGTAAGTGCATGAATACAAACAAAAACTATATTGAAAAAAAATATACACAGCAACAACGAAAAGACAGACAAATAAACATACAAACAAGCGCAACAGCAACAGCAACAGCAACAACAACAACTTGGCACACTAAGTGACAAGCAAAGCCAAAGCCAAAAGATTCATTCAAGTGTGCGACACTTTTTATGCGTGACATAAAAAGCGACCACAACAACTGGTCAACAACAACAACAGCAACAACAAGCAAACTGGGGATGCATACCAACATGGCAGCGTATTAGCAAAGACAAATACTAATTGCAGCCAAAGCAGCAGCAACATTTGCAGCAGCAGCATCAGCAACACCAGCAGCAGCAGCAGCAACAGCAACAGCACCAGCAACTTGCAACGCAGTTTTTTATTTGTGGTTGCTTTTGCTGCCGGCAGTTAATTTCATTTAAAGAATGTCATCTTCACTTTAAGTGAAAGATAAATACACGTACAAGTAAACACACTCACACACACTCACACACACACACACATGTAGTTGTAGAAAAATCGACAGTTGCAAGTGTTTGGCATTGTCTCCTTTTCCTTCAACTTCAACTCGTACATTTGGCGCTTGGCGCTGTCAACGCTGCGTATGAGGGATGTGTGTATTTTATTGTTGTTGTTGCCGCTGCAACTTGACGCAGCTGCTGTTTGTTGATGAGCAGTGCGTCTTAATTCTTTGTGCAAATAGCGCTGCACATTCGATTTCGCTGAGAGTGCAACATCCGCTGAGAAAACTCACAGCTTACTCAAAAGACAAACACAACAACAAAAACAAACAGACAGCTAACAATAAACTATTGTGTTTATTGACAAAAATTGCGAAAGCAAAATAATTCTAATTACAATGGGAATTGCATTAAAGTTTGCTTAAAGATTTAAGCTATATAAATTAATAATCTTTTGCTAACAACAAAATTCCAGCCAAGATGGAACATTTTTGGCCTTTGCATCGGCTTTTAAAATTGCAAATAAATCAAAAATAACAAAGCCATAAAATACCAAAGCCAATTGCCTTTTTTGGCATCGACCTTTTTATATAGTAAATGAAAACTATAAAATTTATGTATCGAAATAAAAAGAAAATAGTAACCAAAAGTATTCAATGCATAAAAACCCAAAGCTAATAATATTTTTTTTATTTCTATCATAATCAATTAGAAGTAAAGAATGAATAAGACACTGAGATTTGTATTTTATGTATTTGTTATACAATTTGTGTATTTGATATACATTAAAAACCAAAGCTAATTGCCTTACTCATTAATTCTATAACATCTTGAGAAATAATAACATAATTATGATCACAATATTGGTAAATTTTGAGGAATATGATTAATAATTTAGATCAAAATTTGTACGTATGTTAAATGCAATCTGTATTTGATTCATTTGATTATATGCTTAAATCACAAAACTTAAATCACAATTTCTTGACTACTCTTCAGGTGATCTTACATCATGCAACATTTGATACGTACCATATAACGCGGGCACTGATAGATAGAAATAAAGACGAAACTCAATTGACTCGCTGTAGATCTATGTATAATCCTTTTCTTTCCAATTGATTTTTTGTTTTTGTTTTTGTTTTTGTTTTTTTTATTATGGTAATCACTTTGCGTTTAACTTGCACTCATTTCCATTGGCTGCTGCTGCTGCTGCTGCAATTGTCAGATGTGAATAGTAATCACAGAGGGGCTTTATCGCTAACCCAATCCCATTCCCAGTTCCGATGGCAATTGCATGAGGCTGGCAAACATTTCATTTCATTTCATTCAGTGAATTTCACTTTTAAACGACGACGCCCGACGTGCCGAGACGAGTCACACTTTGGGCCCCGAACACCGAAGAGTCATTCGCACTTTGGCTATTGAGGAGCAGGAAATTTGCCGCTTTTTCGTTTTTTTTTTTTTGTTATCGAGTGCGAGTGGCTGCTGTTGCGCATCCGTTTCAAAACGCGTCCGTTTGTTAACTGATTTCGCGTTGTGTTGGCCAAAACACAAATTCGAAACGGCTCAAAGAAGCGTCAATGTGTGCGCCACTGCGCTGCCAGCGTCGCTGCGGCAGTACAACGAACCAGACAACTGGCCAGACAGAGACTCTAGACAGACCAGACACGAAGCCCCTCCCCAGCAAAATATTGCCCCTCGCCAACGACAGCCAGCCACCAGACGACAAAGTTGAGCGGCGTTTACTTTGCAACTTTGCTAGCTGCACTTGTCGCTGCCGTTGGCACAATTGACGTCGCTGTCGCTGCTGCTGTTGCTGCTGCTGCTGTTGTTTACTGACCAAAGCGAATCAATATATGTGCGTCGCAGTCGACGTCAGCGTTGGCGTTGACGCCACTGCTTGCCGGCAACCAAAGTTGTCGTCTTTTCGCTTTTTTTGCTGCTGCTGCCGCTGCTGCTGCCACTGCTGCTGCCACTGCTGTCTTTGGCTTTAGCTTTGGCTTTGGCATTGGCATTGCTTTTGGTTAGTTGTCGTGGCTCCTTCTTCGCACCTCTTCTTCTCCCGCGAACAGACTCACTTTTCACTGCAACATGTTGCTGACTAACTGACTGACTAACTGACTAACTGAATGACTGTGTGACTGACTGGCTAGACTGACCATGAAGTTGTCTGCTCGGGGATTATCAAATACAACAGGCCGAAGACAATTTTACGCTAGATATAAATTCAATGAAATGTTATGGTTGATATCTCTATACTATATATATATATACACACACAACGGCAGTGTTTTCTACTATATATAATAAATACAAATATTTGTTTATAACGAAATTACTTTAGGAGAATGAAACTAATTCAACTAAATAAAAAAAACAGTGGAGAGAATTAATCAGCTGAAATTTCTAAAATAACAGATACCCAAACTGGAGGGCCAAATTCAACCGATAAACTGATAAACTGAGGGAAACCAACTTACTTAGACTAACATGTTATGATAGATAGAAATACATATTCTGATATGAAAAGATCTCAACTCATATTGATACTTGGTGCTACGTATAAAAATCAAACGAACGATTTCCATAGTGAGTAAAATGCACTATTCTCAAGTTTTGCCAAGAAGCGTTGAAGAACCCAGCACATAAATCGTGTTTTAAATGATTTAAGCTTCAACCTAAAGTTTATACTGTTTTAGCCTGTGATTATCAACTGGTTGCAGAGGTTGTTGTTTTATGAAGCTACCGAGAAGTTAGTTCTGTTGTTGTTGATGTACAAAATTGTTGGCTTTGTTGTCGCTGCTGGTGCTGGTGCTGCTTCTGCTGCTGCGGCTACCTGGGCGGTCAATGTCTGATCAGCTTTCGCTTTTGTTGCATGGTCGAGTACAGTAACAATTGGCATGTTTTGTGTGTGTTGCATAAAAAGCAATCTTCGTCATTTGACTGAATAAACATTTCTTTGGCGCTGAAATGGAAAAATGCGTTTACAGCTTAAGGCAAATGGCAACAAACAAGCAAACCAAAATTGACAGTCAGTGGCCAGTGACAGTCCAGTCATGATGCCGTCGCCCAGCCCATTACTATTGTCGATTTCTTGTTGCTGTTGTTTTTGGGCGTGTGTGCGTATTTGCGAAGAGTTTTGTAGACGTCGATACTTGAGACATGCATAAAACTTGTAAAGCCATTAAAAGCGCTTACAGTGACAACAGCAACAGCAACAGCAACAACAACAACAACAACTTGTGGATTAAAACAATCATCCTATATTGTTGTTAGTTACCCCTTTTTTTGAGGCGGCTCATTAGCTTGATGTGTTAATTAAAGCGAAATGTCAAAAAATTGCAAACGAAAGACTTAGGCAACGAACTTGACGAATCATGACTTTCACAAAAGAATGCAAAACTTGTAAATATGACACTGACGGACTGATTGACACACCCATACACACACACACCCACATACACACACACCCACACACACACACACACACACACATACGACACACAGACCTCACACCCACACGACACACACACACACTACACACACACCTCACACACACTACACACACACGACATACACACCTCACACACACAATCAGCCCCCGCCGCTGCTGGCCACTTCTTTGTCGGCTTTTTCCTTGTGTGTCAGACAAATGTGTGCAGTCAAGTTGGTCCATTGGTAATTTTTATTAGACTCCGCACCACGCCCCTTCTCTCGCCCCTGCTCTAATTAGCGTTGTGTGTGTGTATGTGTGTTGTTGCGTGTGTGTTGCATGTGCTGCATGCTGCATGCTGCCATCCTCGCTGCCCATATAAATTGTATCAATAAATTTATTGATTTCAACTGTTGCTGCTGACTTGTTAAATATTTTGCCAAACGATTTATGTTGCCAACATGCAAATTTGTTTTTTCGTCTCTTTTCTTTTCATTCACGAGCTGCGCCGGCCTGGTGCGGCTTTAATGAACATGTCGCCGTGGAAAGAGTCATCATCGACGCACGCAGCAGAATATATATATTTTTGTAGTGATTGCTTTTGTTTTTTTGAAGCAACCTTTCACTGGCCAAAAAAAGATATATAAATACTTAGCTGTAATTTCACCCACAACTTCCGGGCCAACAATTGTGCGTAGAACACTTTCATTTGTTTAAACTTGCAATTGGGTTTAGGACAGTTTCGATTTGTTGGCTCTGCCAATGCCACCTGCCTTGCATGCTAATTGCGCTGGCGAAACCAGCGCCCCACAATATGTAGCAGGTGAAATGTTGTTGTCGCCCGGTGCATGGCTAATTAGATAAACAAATTTCTTGGTTTCATGTGCTCTTTGCTTGCCGACGGCAGCAAAGTCAGACTTTGGCTAGCTGCCTCGCTGGCTGGCCACATTGTTGCACGCATTAGAAATTCGAATTATTGAAAAGTGAAAAAAAAAAACACAAATAAACAAACTATGTACGAATGTGCGTCGGTTTCTAAAAGAAAGTGAAAAGCCAGCGATGACAGAACGCAGTGTTAAGCGTTAAGCATAAAGTGCGCCGCCTAATGGCCGTCAACGTGCAGCGCCAGGACCAGCCTCAGCCTCTCTCAGCCAATCGAGCTGGCCGCGTGTCTTTGCTTCTCCATGGCTGCATGCTTGCAACACGCACGACTTGCATTGGCTAAAAACTGCAGCCCATTTTTATTACAATTCTTGTATCTAAAGCAATAAGGATGACTTTAAGCTTAAGAGCTGGACTCATTTTACAAAAAAAGAGAAGATTCTGATCTAAGATATCGCATTTAAACAAATATTTATAACCTCTACTACTATACGAATTAAGAACTCAACATAACAAGTTAGAAACAGCCCGACCAGCAGATGACTCGTCGGTCATCTAAAATTTAAATTTATGCATGATCTATTATAATAAGACTCACTAAATCTTAAAAGTTCCGCTAGTTGCGTGCAATGAGCTGCACTTCTTAAACATAGTCAAAATTATGAAAGTATTTGTTTAGATGCATAAGTGTCATTTAGGTTAAATGAACTCCTTCTTAATATATACTGTAGCCACAATTATCCTTATACTTGGTACAATACATTACCAGGTCTGGGTCTAATCTAATCTAGTATTATATAAAATACGTTAAATATCGTGCGTGGACACGCGCCCATCTCTGGCAGCCAAGCGGCACTGATCCACAGCAGCGGGCACAGTCATTCACAAGTTTTGATGCTAAACAAATATGACTAATTATGGAGGAACTGAGACTGGAGCGCACTAAACAGTGCCACATAATGCGATCGTCGTCTTCGTTTCGACGTAGATGGGCAGTCCGACTACGACTACGAGTACGAGTGCGACTCCAACTGCCTCCAACCCCTCTCTTTCCCAAGTGGCCAGTAACCAGTTGGGTTTAAACACACACAAACCCAAACAGAAACACAAATACAAAGCAACACCCGCAATTTCGCCAATTCGTGGAAAAAGAAACAAAGTAAAAAAATACAAAATAAAACAAAATCATGCAATTGCAGTTGCCAATTGTATGAATGAAATTCGTTTTACGCGACAATCGCTATTCATCTCTACCTCTCCCTACCCCTCTACACTCCTCGCTCCCCATCCTTAACATCATCTTCGCTGTCGTTGTCACAGTTTTCACGGTATTTGGCCATAGCAACTCAACTCCCTCCCCATTCCCACACAGCTTTGGTGGCAGCTGCACAGTGGAATTGCGGCAACCAGCAGTTGCATGGCAGACATTTAAGTCAAGTTGAGCAGCATGCGAAGACCCTTCGCTGGGGCATTGCGCCCGTCAGTCTCATGGCTGAGGATTTGGCCACGGATCTGGGTGTGCTGCCGCCGGAGCAGCATTACATCACCTCCTGCAGGGCCAACTATCAATCGCAGGCCTGCGACTTTGCCGGCAAGTATCGAGTGACCAGTGTCTTTACCAGCTTCGCTAAACTGGCACGCACTCCCGATGTGCGTGAGTACAATTTCTATGCTTAACTCGTAGAAGATTTGAGCAGATTAAGATTCTATGTAAGAACTCAATCGATTTTTTTAGAGCATTTATGGTTTGTCCTCCTTCGATTTGCAGACGCCGCTTACATATCACAGTTGAATCAGAGAAACTGCGAGCTGTGCCACCTGATGCTCAACCATGACAAGCATGTGCTGTGCGGGCAGCCGCTGTGCATGGCCGAGCACGAGGTGGCCCAGCTGGCAAACAAGGCGCTGGCACGTGGCTTGTTTCTCATGGAGGGTTTCTGGTCGCGCTGCATGCCCGCCTATAGCTTTCTGCGCCGCGAGATTAGTCACCATAGACTGGGCAGCATACATCGGGTGGAGTTCACCTTGGGTTGGCCCCGGAACGCAGCAGACATCAGTGCAATGCGCTATGCGGGCGTAGTCAAGGATCTGGCTCCGTATGCAATACAGCTGGCACTCTGGGTGTATCGAAAGGTGCCGCAGCGCATGAGGGTCACGGGCAGGCTCAACGCTAATGGCATCGATGTGGTGGCCTCCATTCAGCTGATCTTCCAGGGCAATCCAGGGCAAAACTATTATAATTGCTGAAAACCAGAAATAAATAACTATTTAAGTAAATTTTCTTTTTCAGTATAAATCGAACTGTAAACTTAAAGAAACATAATTTTTTTATTTATTTAACTGTGCTATTTTTTCTCAAATTACAGATGAACAATCCGTGGTGTCCAACGTCCTTGACTTTTGGTGATATATCCATTACATTTGAGTTGCCAGAAGCGAAGCAGGCGACCCACTATAGCCATCGCATTGCTTTGTGCTACGAGACGCAGGAAGTACGCAAATGCATCTTGGTCGGTTTCACGGAGAGCCAAAGATTCAATCATTCCGAGAGTCGACTGCTGGCCAACTTGACCAATCAAATCAAAGAGATGCTTGTCGATAATTGTGAGTCGACAGAGCTACAACGAAAGCAAGCAGTGTGCTGACCAGGTAAGCAGTGCTCAGATCGTATTAGAAACTTACCCAATTAGGCAAATGTCTGCCACACAAACTATAGTCAAGGCACTCGTCAGGCAGTCAAGCTTAGTGTGTGCAACAACCCCCTGAAATTGCTGAGCTTTTCACAAGTATTTGAAAATGGTACGCTGTTCGTGGCCAAACCAATTTCGACTAACTTATCTTGAAATAGCTTCGTGAATTTTGGCGTTGCGTATTTTCTGGAATTTTGTTATGAAGCATTGAAGCAATTTGCGAGAAAGCCCGAGTTGTTTGAGTGACTAACACGACTATCGCAAGCAGTGCTGAGATCGTATTAGAAACTTACCCAATTAGTCAAATGTCTGCCACACAAACTATAGTCAAGACACTCGTCAGGCAGTCAAGCTTAGTGTGTGCAACAACCCCGTGAAATTGCTGAGCTTATCACAAGTATTTGAAAATGGTACGCTGTTCGTGGCCAAACCAATTTCGACTAACTTATCTTGAAATAGCTTCGTGAATTTTGGCGTTGCGTATTTTCTGGAATTTTGTTATGAAGCATTGAAGCAATTTGCGAGAAAGCCCGAGTTGTTTGAGTGACTAACACGACTATCGCAAGCAGTGCTGAGATCGTATTAGAAACTTACCCAATTAGTCAAATGTCTGCCACACAAACTATAGTCAAGACACTCGTCAGGCAGTCAAGCTTAGTGTGTGCAACAACCCCCTGAAATTGCTGAGCTTTTCACAAGTATTTGAAAATGGTACGCTGTTCGTGGCCAAACCAATTTCGACTAACTTATCTTGAAATAGCTTCGTGCATTTTGGCGTTGCGTATTTTCTGGAATTTTGTTATGAAGCATTGAAGCAATTTGCGAGAAAGCCCGAGTTGTTTGAGTGACTAACACGACTATCGCAAGCAGTGCTGAGATCGTATTAGAAACTTACCCAATTAGTCAAATGTCTGCCACACAAACTATAGTCAAGACACTCGTCAAGCAGTCAAGCTTAGTGTGTGCAACAACCCCCTGAAATTGCTGAGCTTTTCACAAGTATTTGAAAATGGTACGCTGTTCGTGGCCAAACCAATTTCGACTAACTTATCTTGAAATAGCTTCGTGAATTTTGGGGTTCCGTATTTTCTGGAATTTTGTTATGAAGCATTGAAGCAATTTGCGAGAAAGCCCGAGTTGTTTGAGTGACTAACACGACTATCGCAAGCAGTGCTGAGATCGTATTAGAAACTTACCCAATTAGTCAAATGTCTGCCACACAAACTATAGTCAAGACACTCGTCAGGCAGTCAAGCTTAGTGTGTGCAACAACCCCCTGAAATTGCTGAGCTTTTCACAAGTATTTGAAAATGGTACGCTGTTCGTGGCCAAACCAATTTCGACTAACTTATCTTGAAATAGCTTCGTGAATTTTGGCGTTGCGTATTTTCTGGAATTTTGTTATGAAGCATTGAAGCAATTTGCGAGAAAGCCCGAGTTGTTTGAGTGACTAACACGACTATCGCAAGCAGTGCTGAGATCGTATTAGAAACTTACCCAATTAGTCAAATGTCTGCCACACAAACTATAGTCAAGACACTCGTCAAGCAGTCAAGCTTAGTGTGTGCAACAACCCCCTGAAATTGCTGAGCTTTTCACAAGTATTTGAAAATGGTACGCTGTTCGTGGCCAAACCAATTTCGACTAACTTATCTTGAAATAGCTTCGTGAATTTTGGCGTTGCGTATTTTCTGGAATTTTGTTATGAAGCATTGAAGCAATTTGCGAGAAAGCCCGAGCTGTTTGAGTGACTAACACGTCTATCGTCGTTGACTGCCTTACACAACACAGCAGCTGATAACATTGAAGGACGCTTATCACCGGCGAGCTTGATGCGTAAACAATTAAATTAAAAGCTTTTGTATTCTAAACATAAATCTACCGAAAATTAAGGGGAAACTGGGTCGACGGACAGGGGAGAACACAAGTCAATATATATAAATATATATATAATAAATAAGAATGAAGGTCTATCTATATATATATATATATATACATATATATATTTATGAGCACATATGAGCACCAAATCACGTCTGCCCTGCTGCTTGAGGCCAAGTACTCATTGTGTTCACGTTGACATTTGATTTGTAACGGAAAATTTTGTTGGCAATGAGCCGGCCAGTGACTTGGAAGCGCAACATGTGTTCTCACTGTTCACCTGATGATGATGCAACTGGAAGTGCAACTGGAAGTGCTCTCTCCAACAGGCCAATGGCATCGCAAGGGTTGGCAACGTGGCCTTATATAAGAACCTTTGCATACATTGTATCCAAGAACCGTGTGTATTATGAAGAACAGTTTAAATAATTTAAATACTCGAGACAGAAAATATGTTTGCTTGACGTTGTCATTGCCTTTTTATATTTTTTGTTTACCGCGCATTTTGTAAACACAACAAAAAAAAAATTAAATTGCGCAGCAAAAATTGTGCAAAGCTTTACACGTTCTGACTCCGAAGAACTTTTCGCACTCTCAATTTGTGCGAGAGTGAGAGCACCACAACTGACATCCCAATGGTAAATGGCATCGAAATTTCTGGAATTAAAGATTGTTGAGCAAAACTAGAAAATGAACAAACAGTAGGCGAAAGGGCAATATTATTAAACTATTCAGCCAGTTTCTGTGCTAGACATCACTTTGTTTCAGAAATCGTTTCAGAGCTAGTCGGAAAAAAAACTAAAAAAGTTTAAATAAAAACAAATTCTGGAAGTTTCTCTTGGTGCTATTGTATAAAGTTGTAGAAAAAATAATTATTAAAATAAACTCGTTTTGCTCACAGGGTCTGTGAGAGCGAGAGCAGCTTGGCAGCCACTCTACAACTAAAGAAAACGGCGAGAGAAAAAGCTCTCACCGGGTATAAAAGCAGGTGTCGAACACCGATAAAAAGTTCAATTTCCATTCGTGTTTCGAAGCGAGGAGGTCGTGGACAACCAGTAAAAGTGTCGCATATACACCAAAAAAAAAAATAAATAAAGAAAAAAAGACTCGAAGCCAAAAGAATCTACAAAGAAAAAGAAGCCCTCAATTACAACTCATTTTATATAAGCACAAGATCTCAAATACAACATGTCTGAGGCACACTTCGATGAATACGAACACTACAACTTCGACCATGGCAAACACATCTTCTCGGGCCACAGCGGCAAGCAGCGCTCCAAGAAGGAGGCCAGCGAGCACACCAACCACTTTGACCCGTCGGGCCACTCGCGCAAGATTTTGACCAAGCTGATGAACACCAACAACAACAAGAAGACTATAAAGAACTGATGTCCGAGGCCAAGCCAAGGCAGCAGCAGAGAGAGACACAAAAAAATATTTGAGTAGGAAGAGAGTGCAGAACAGAAAAGAAAAAGGAAACGGAAAGAGCAAAGGTGGAATTAAAAATCAAAGCAAGCAGCAGCCTGAAGAAAGGAAGAGAAGGAGGAAAAGAGAAGTTGCTTTAGCGGCGGCAGCTTGTACTGCTGTCGGCTGTCGGCTGGAAAGTAAAATACAAAAGAAAAAAAAAAATCTACACTGGAATATCGTATTGAATAGCTAATAGTTTCAACAATATCCTAAACTTACGTACTGTTACGGACTTATAATTTTAATTTTATTCTTAGTGCGTTTCAAATTATGAAGTTTACTATAGGTCTAACTTATAAAATAAAAAGAAAAACAAACCAACTTGATATGGTATTACATTTAATTGAGAATATTTGCGGCGATTGCATTGAAAGTGGAACTCTCACGCACACACGCAGCGAGACAAAAGCTTTCAATATTCATGCAATGTCTGACTGCATGCATCTCTCGCCTTCGCTTTGGGTCTGTTTTCGCATGTGTGTGTGGCTGAGTGCATATTTATAGCCTTTTAGTTGAACTCATTTGCACTCAGCTCAACGCCTCGAGACGACCGCCAACCACATGTTTTCCTTTGTTTTCTATAATCAACAAACTTCGATGTAAAATGAATATGCATGTGGGTTTGTTACAATGTAAACATTCGAACATATAAATGACATTTGTACATTGCCAATATACGCGGAAATAGTCGGAGCTTTATGAAAAGTTAAGGTACACGAACACAAGACTTAATTGGTTAAACTCATTATATAAGAGGTCTTAAACTTTTTGATGGATAAATCAATAAGCGATGTATTTTGATTATGTTCTTTGTTAACGGCTGCAATGTTAACGCACAGAACGCGATCTGTTATTTTGAACCAATTTGTATCATAGCAGCGAGCTTTCTGTAACGATGTGGCCAGCTGTCACATGTGCGTAAGAATCGTTCAGAAATTCAACGGTTGTGCCACTGCTCCATACGGTGTGTTCTATTTGCTAAGCAGGCTAGCTGTAATCCAAAATATTAATTTCTATTTACTTTTCACTAAAAAACATTCAGCTAACTGTTCATATTTGCAAAATTTATTGCAGTATTAAATTATAAAACAAACGTGAGTATCCCAATGCCACAATACACCGCTCACAGAGAGTTACAAAAAAAAAAATCAATATGACAGAACAAAGGCACCAACTAGTATAGCAACTGGGTGACAAATGTTGCAACTTGCCCGGCATTTGGCAATTAGCAGTGGCGATTTGCGCTCTGAACTCTGTGTGTGATAAGAGGGACAACTGCTATTACACAATGTTTCGACTCTATTTGCAGCACACCACACCGCACACACACACGGAGTAGAAAATGGCGACGTTCCTCAACGTAAATTCCGTAAAGCTGAACAAATGGCAGGTGGCCTTAATTCTTGGCACGCCCGTCGCCATCGGCCTGGGCATGTATATGTTCAATCGGCGGAGCGAATGTGCCAGCGATGATGCGTCGAGTGGCAAACAGACGAGTAAGTCGAACAAGGATACGGGCAATACACGTCAGAAGGGTAAAATGGAGACACAAACGTTGTCCATTGATGGCACCGCACCCGATTCCGAGCTGGAGCGCAAGAAGAAGAATGCTGAACTGGGTGAACAGCTGTCGCCGCTGAAGGAGGCCAACAATTACAAGACGGAGGGCAACAATTGCTATCGCAATGGCAAATACGATGAGGCAATCAGTTTCTATGATAAGGCAATTGACAAGTGTCCCACGGAGCATCGTATGGACATGGCGATATTCTATCAGAATCGTGCTGCCTCCTATGAGATGCTGAAGAAGTGGAGCAAGGTCAAGGAGGACTGCTCCTTGTCGCTGGAGTATAATCCGCGGTATGCCAAGGCCTATTATAGACGTGCCCGGGCCCATGAGGCGACCAAGGACATGATCGAGTGTTTGGATGATGTGACGGCCACGTGTATTCTGGAGATGTTCCAGAACAACAACACCATCATGTTTGCCGACCGTGTGCTGAAGGAGACTGGTCGCATCGATGCCGAGAAGGGTCTGCGCGATCGTGTGCCTGTTGTGCCCTCGGCGAGCTTCATCAATACCTATATGCGATCCTTTATAGCCGATCCGTTGCAGACAATGGAAGTGCCGCCCTCAACAGTGGCGGATACGCCACCGCGTGGCTTCCTGCGTGCCAAACGTGCCTTCGAAGAGCAGAAATATGATGAAATCATTGCGGCATGCACCGAGGAAATTGAATCCTCGGAGGCGGAATCACAATACAAGGTAGAGGCGCTGCTAATGCGTGGCACATTCCATTTACTGTGTGGCTCCTTTGCCGAGAGCAAGCCCGACTTTGATGCCATTCTGGCAAACGGTAAGCGAATGCTGAAAAGGTTGCCATTTGTTTTTATAAAATAGAGTAATAATTGAGTAATCTTTTCACAGAGGATGCGGATGTGACGCTGCGCTCCTATGCGTACATCAAACGTGCTGCTCTCTTCATCCAGACTGAGGAGCGCGACTGGGGATTGGCCGACTTTGCCGAAGCCGAGAAATTGACGCCCAACAATCCTGATGTGTATCACCAACGGGCACAGATACTGCTGCTGCTGGAACAGATCGACATGGCACTGCTGGAGTTCGAGAAGGCGGTGCGCCTGGCACCCAATCATGCGATTGCCACCGTGCAGAAGTGCTATGCTGAATATCGTCTGGCCCTCATGACCGGCGACCAGAAGCGGCTGGAGCGTGTGATAAAGGACTTTGAGGAAGCCATCGAAAAGTTTCCCGATTGCGTTGAGTGCTACAGTCTGATGGCTCAGGTGCTGGCCGATCAACAGCAGTTCCCACAGGCCCAGCATTTCTATGAGATGGCCACGAAGCGTGCGCCCACGAATCCGGCGCTGCTCGTCCATCAGTCCATCATGATGCTGCAGTGGCGTGGTGATATCGAAGCAGCTGTGGCGCTCCTCAATCGTGCCATCGCAGTGGATCCCAAGTGTGAGCTGGCCTACGAGACACTGGGCACTGTCGAGGTGCAACGGGCTCAGCTGCAGCATGCCGTCGATCTGTTTGAGAAGGCGCTGCTCTATGCGAAGAGCAAGGCGGAGCTGGTGCATGTATACTCGTTGCGTAACGCTGCACTGGCTCAAATCAATGTGACCCGCAAGCTGGGCATCGACATGAATTCCGTTTCAGCAATGGCCCAGACCGGCCTACTCGGCCAGTAGATGGACAGATCAGCCAACACCACCCAGCATTTAGACGATTCGCACACGTTGTGCTAACTAAGTTAAAAAACAAACCCAAGCCCCAAATTCAGCAAATACCCATCATCCATATTATGCACACGATAAAATCTTGTTTTAGTTATTATGCTCCTAGTTTTAGCATTGAAATGAAACTTTGATGTCTGTTAAGCGTATTATTGTGTATTATGAAACATATATACCTATACCTATATATATATATTATATACATATATACATATATATATATATATATATATATAAATCTATTATAATGTTGCCTAAGTCAAGACTATACCAATAGTTAAATTTTAGTTTAGGTTGTAATCAATATAAACATTTGTAATTAACAATATGAGAGCATTTCAGACGCGAATGGGCATCTCATTATAGGACTGCACATCGCCCGATATATAGCCGGCACAGACTAGCCATAATGCGGCACGAATGCTGCCCACAATGGCGTACTCTGATTCCAGCTGCTGCAACAGTGGCATCAGCAGGCCAGGCAAGGCGCCCAGGCCATTGGAGATACCCATCAGGGTGCCGGCAAAATTAGGACTCATGTCCAGCGGGAGCAGCTTGATGCCCGCATAATATGCACCAAATGCCACAATGATCCATGAACGTGCCAAGCATTCCTGGTCGTGTACCAAATACATGGAGATGCTGACAAAGACCAGCCAGGACATGAGACGTCGCGTCTGTGTCCGACTCAATATGCCCTTATCAATCAGATAGTCACTCAACGATCCGGATGTGATCGAGGCCAACCAGCTACACAGATGAGGCGCTATTAGCTGCAAGCTGGCCTCGAGTTCCATCCATATTGTTTTGCCATTCTTTTCCAGTTCATCCAGCAGCTGTACCAGCTCTTTGGCCAACTCCTGTTGACTCCAGTCGTGTTCCATATTGGCCACGACCAGTGCCCAAATGGGTGCATTCATGAGCATGCTGCTCCAGGGCACATTCCCACTGGCAGCCGCATCTTCATTCACCAGCGTTGCGCTGACCTGCCCTCTTATGTAGTCAAGCTCGTCGCTTTCGATATAAGGCGAGGCATCCGGAGTGCTGTAGCAGATCATGACCTGCAGGAGATAGCAAGGAAGAGATCAGGAGATATATGTTCGTCTGATAATATTGGGTAGCAGAAGGCACTACCTGGTATTGTAAAAAACTTACGAAAACAACAAACCACAGCAACGCACCACTGCCAACCACATAGAAGGCCACAGCCCAATCCTGATCGCTGAGCCCAAATCCACTGACCAGATGCATGAATGTGATGCCAATTTCTCCACCACTTAGGACACAGCTACACAGCAGTGCGCGCTCCTTCTCCGGCACCCATTGGGCCAGCAAAACGCTAATCGCTGGAAATGTTGGCCCCTCGCAGACGCCAATTAGCAGGCGCAGAAAGATCAGAGCATTTGGGCCACCATTGCGCACAATTGTTGGCGTCAGCAATGTCAGCATTCCTGACAATAATATGGAGCCACCCAGAATCCATTTGCCACCGTAACGTTCCGCCAAACGGCCGCCGGGAATGTGGGTAATCATATAACCGGCATAGAAGGATATGGTGACCAAAACTTGCACCTCCTTCGACCAGATATCGGTGCTGTTCGCCGTAGTAATAAACAGATTTTGTGGCAACACAATTTGCGGTGTGTTTTTGTATTGCGGTTGATTCGTAGGGTTTCCGCCTCCCCTTTGCCTTCTCGGTGGTTTGTTGGGGCTGCCCAGTTCCAGTACTCTTTCCACCTTCAACTTATTGGAGTCCCGCACAATACGCTGGAGTGTGAAATCCAAGCACAAGCGTATTGCATAAGCATTGATGACGGCTAATAAGCTGAAGCAGCAAACAACCAATCGCTGCTTCACCTGCAGATCTATTGCATTTAGTTATAAGTTGGTCGAAACGAGGACCTCATTTCCCTCTTTTTTTGGGGGGTACCTACGATTGAAGAGATCTCGTAATTTGCATTGTATCACTGGCAGCATTATAAAAGAAAATTCTATTTAAAAAAAAAAAAAGAAGTAAAAATCCTATTTAAAAACCACAACTAATTTACATCATCTCAAAACAATGATTTCAATGAGTTGTTGTTTTTCAAGATATTGTCTCACAATACAAGACTCGTTTTAATTGATTTATGCACTTTATTTGGACTAACATTATAAAAACAAATATGCTTCAACGATAGCGTTAAAAAACAGATGCATTACACATTGATCAACAATTTTAAAAAATAATGCCATACAATATTTAAATTTAATTTTACACTTTACATTTTGCAATACAAATTAGGTACATCCTAGACTAAAATTGAATTTCGTTTCAATTAAATACTAAATAATAATTAAGAGAGTAAATTTCTGCAATGGGACATGGAGCTGTGAACTGGATTGAGGGGCGACTGGGAGGGAGGGGGGAGTGTGGGAGATAGCAGAGCTATCCCTACGTATTTCGGGATTAAAAATTAACGCTTAAGGAACTGCAGCTGAATGCTTATAGATTAACATTTATATATATATATAGACAGCGCACTGGGGGCCGACATTTTGGCATACTATAAAACTAGCAATTGCAATAGGTGATCGCAAGTTGTACAAATCCGTGTTATATAATACATTCATACATTAACAATGCCTTCGCGGGCGGTAACCACAACAAATTCGCAAAATTCAACGGGTGCACACGCATTAAAACTGATATAGTACATATATTGTAAATATGATATGAACTAGAGCACAACGTTAATAGTTATGGCACTTTTGGCTACTCAGACTCTAGGAGCTGCTTTGCAGAGGCTTCATTTTATGCTCGGATTTACGCTCCTCGGCCTCATAGTCAACGCTGAGTGGCTCGATGGGCACGTTGTTGAAGGGCTGAATCTCGCCGGATGCCCAGATGCAGTAGACGACCGCAGTGACGCAGAGTACACCGAAGGCCACCCAGAAGACAGTTCGCCACTCGAGCAGCGAGGCATTTGGTGTCATAACACCCACCAGATATGGCGTAATCACACCCGTAATTGCACCAATGCCATTCGTAATGGCCATCAGAGTGCCGGCATAGTTGGGACTCATGTCCAGCGGACTGAGCTTCATGCCCGCATAGTAGGCTCCCATCAGGCCCATGCAGATGGTGAAGAGCACAACGACCAGGGTGCGATCGCAGCCGGCATATGAAGCGGCCACCATAAATATGGCCGGGCCAAAGGCCGCCAATCCTGTCATCATTTTGCGCGTATTTGTCGTATTCATAATGCCTTTACGAATCATCCAGTCCGCCACGAAACCGCTGCCAACGGACACGATCCACATCATTATGTAGGGCAGGGAGGAGTACAGACCATTCGCCTTGATGGAGAACTGCAGAACATCGGCCATATATTTGGGCAGATCCGTCACCATGATATAGAAGCCCCAATCGTGACCGATTTGAGCAGAAACCAACGCAAACATGGGCAAACTGGTGAGGATCGCTTTCCAGGGTGTGGGTGGCAGACTCTCATTGCGACCAATGTTGCCGATCTCCTTGACGAGATACTCACGTTCGCTGGGCTTGATGAAGGGATGCGAGCTGGGATCGCTGAAGCACAGGAAGATCTGCAACATAAGATAGACCCCTGATTAAACCTGATTAAACTAGGAAAATAATATTTCACTTACAAAGATGACAAACCAAACGACGCCAAGACCGCCGAAGAAGTAGAACACAAATGACCAGTCGTAGGCCTCGAGGAAGACGCCCGATAGTAAATTACCCATAATGGTGCCCACTTGGCCACCGCCAAGAACCAAAGCGCCCAGTTTGCCACGTTCGTTGGCCGGCACCCATGCGGCTAGCAGGACACTCAAGGCTGGGAATGTGGTACCTTCGCCCAGACCCATCAGCACACGGGTCACAATCAGCCAGTCGGAGCCACCCAAGTCGATGGCCAGCGGTGTTAGCATGGTAAATACAGCCGTTGAGAGGATGCCCAGGCCGAGAGTCCATTTGCCGCCAAACTTCTCGGCAAGGAGACCGCCGGGCACATGGGTGACAATGTATCCAATGTAGAAGGACGACAAGATTAGGCCCTGCAACTCTTCGGACCAGTTGTAATCGCCACCGCTGGCAGCGCTGCCATCATCCAAATCATCCGCCTCGCAAATCGCATGACCGCCATCCTCCGTTTCCGAGTTGTTCTTCTTGACCACAAGGACAGTGATGGCCTGGGAGAGACACACGCGCATCGTGTAGGCATTCAGGATGGCCAGAAAGCCCATGATGGCCAATATCACACGTTGTGGTAATATAAAATCTGTTTGGGGAAAAAGAAGCGACATTTTTTTGGTGTTACAGTTGATCAACATCAATTAACAAAGTAGTAAAAACACTTAAGTAGTAAAGTATTGACGTCAATCCATTCGGAATTTGAGAATGTTTTTGTTTCTTTTTCTCTTTGGGTAAAATATTCATTGTCTTTGTGCAAACTTAATTGAAGTAAAATATATTTAGCATGCGAATAAACCATGAAAGTTATTCAATTAGAGTGGGTTGATAAATGGAAAATTGCATTTGATTGCCAGCTAATGTCTATATTTAAATTCTATCTATTTATATATAATGGTCATTTCAATTAGTTTGAAACGGATCTGTAATACCCCTGAGTACGTCGTGAGCATTATGACTATACATTTCCCGTTGTGAGGGAACAAAAATAAATCATAAATATTTAGAAGCTGATGTATTATGCAAGAGTCAATATTGTTTTATGGTTCATTTTAAAATTGCTGGAATTATGGCAGTTAGTATCATAATTTGTTAAGTGAAATTATGTCTAGATAAGTTCAATTGCCAACGAATTGCTAGGTGATAGATAAGGTGCAATACTAAAAATCCTATAAACATATACAAACGTTTATAACAAGTGTTCTTTTAACGGCCCATAAATCGCCAGTTTTTTTTTGGCAATTAAAATTGAATCGAGATATTTTTGAGGCCCTAAAACAGTCGCAACAATTAAAATTAACAGCAGTCCAATAAATACCAACAAATTGTTATACGATTCGATTGAATTGTCAACTTAGGCTTTTTGTTTGCATACTGAAGTTTCTTAATTCTTTTGTACATTGAAATGTCAAAATTTGAAGGTTGAATTAATGTAAACAAATTTGTTTTATTTTCGTCAAGGGGGAGAGCAGACAAAAATTGTGTTAAGATTAACATTTACTCATCTTGTTGTACTTAAACCATCGAAAAGTGATATCAACAACAAGTTCATTAGCACATTATTATAATGAAGCCGTACCCCCGCGTATAAAGCACACGAAGAGCTAACAATCAGTTTTTTATCGCCAACCAATTCATGACAATATTATTAGAGCAAAAAAAAAGAGAACATTTTTGATGTTCTGGTTGTCACAGCCGTAATTATCCACGCTTCGCTCATCAGCAGCTCCAAATAAAAAACTCTAGATTCCAGACCCAGTTGCGTTATACACAATTCATACACAATTCGTGCACACTCAGGCAGACCTGAGTTGATTGTCATGTTAATGTTTGCATAAAAAGACAATAATTTTGCGTAGCAAAGCGGTTTCCCTACAAAATGCAAAGACGTCACTGATTGCCAATTCAATTTAGTATATGTATACATATATATATATATATATATATATAATTAGCATACATAAATATATTAGTTGCAATGGAGCTGACAATTAAATGATGTCTCAATATTTGCCATTTTACTTAACGAATGCTTTAACTAAAAGCCGACAACTGATAAAAATTTACAACCAACACGTTTCTCAAATACAAATCAAATAATAGCTATATGATAGGATGTATAATACTACTTAGGCAAAAATCGTAGATAATGTCAATTTTCATATCAGAGACGGAATCCGCACCTAGTATATATTTTAATGCGACGCTAATCATAACTACGAGTGTGAATCTCTAGTGTGGTCGAAATTAACTGGACTAATCACGATTGGGTGTCCAAATTGAAGATATAGTAGCTTAATGAATAACGTATATGTATATGTACAAATGCGTGTGCTAATTACGAAATCATACGAAATCTTGATGAATTGTGAGTAGACATATCCTGACATTTACAGATAAGCGTTGGCTGATTGATTTGTATTATCGACATGTATATATATATATATATATATATATATATATATGTATATATCTCAACAGCTTGTAATCGTTCTACATGCTACATGAAAATACGACATCTTTTTTGCACAATTTCTTTGGACATGCTCATATTCGTATTCACTCTTGCGAAAAATAAGCACGAGGCTGAAGTACGACTTGTACTTACAAATATCTCAGATAACATTCGAGTTCCAATTCGAGATCGGACAAGGCATGGAAAATTTGTTTTGTGCTGATTGTGAGTTCACAAAGTTCAAGCCAAATGTACTGGAACCTGGGACGGAGTTGGTGAAAGTGTGGCTGAGTCACTTGTTGTATAAGCAACTGCTCAACAGAATCCAAGAATCTGTCCTACACTAGCCTAATGATAAATGGATGACACATGATGGATTGCCAGTAATAAGTGTCAAGAACCCATTCCATTGCACAATATACAAATACTTAAGTACCTAACTCACGTTTACAGACAAAAATAAATATAAAAATAAAAAAAAAATACCCGAAAAAACATTTCCAAAACTACAAAATATTCTTAATAGTTTTTTTTTTTATTTGTTATTTATTTACCGTGCAAATAACAACAAAGTCATTTGCATACGACAAATAACAGGCCTATAAACCAAACAAATATATAAATTCTGGCTCGAAACGTTACATTTTCATTTCTCGCCGATATTTACATGCAATACTCATTCTTAAAAAATAAAAGAAATGATTGCTCAAGAATAAAACACTTATTATGAAACGTATGCAACATAAAGATAAAGAGGGAAAAATTGAAAAAGCGAATTCTTTTATTGCATTGACCTTGCCCAAAAACAATAGAAAGGAAACGAGCGATGGCTGTATAAGGAGGTCAAACTACCGCTAGCCCCAAAAGAAAAAGACGAGATTATTTTTATTGTTTTAAAAAAGAGTTACAGCACTTCAAAGCTTTTTAGATTCGATTAGAGAAACTGCATTGTTCCTTTACGAAGTTTCAATAATATCAAAACATATTTACTTATCCAAGCATAATCATATACATATACATATCTGCCATAGTACCACTTTAATTCAGATTTCGCTATACACTCTCATAGGCAATTTTGGATAGAATTTTTTTAAACTAATAATATATTTTTAGTTTTTTTGATAGATATTTAAAATGATATTTTGGACGTTGAAGCAGTTTAGTTCATTATACCAAAATGTTTATATATACTCTAAGAGACGAGAAGTCTATGTCATTTCATTGTCATGATAAAAAATCAAGAAATATGCAAGAACAAATGATCATATTCTGTTGACATCCCGGTAATAAATCCATCTAAAAATTACCTCTAAAAAAAGTTGTCAGTCGACGTTTTAAAGATAATTATCTGTCTGGCCTGTTGTATGATAACACAAAATTTATTCATAGAATTATAAATTTGAAAACTAAATTATATGTGTACCCTACGAAAATGCGTAGACAGCTATGGAAGAACAAGAAGTCTCTGAGTCGAGCTATATACATACTTATACGTATATATTTTTTGTCATATCATATATGATTTCGACTTCTTCCGAACATTATGTTCGTCATCGTCTCGCCTTTCGTTATTCATATGCTAATTGGGTTGTTCGGAAAGGCATCATTTGTACATAGAAATAGGCGAATTAAGATCGATATACCGAAAGATTATTGATGATTATGTTGACGCGTGCCTGGCATAATTAAGCTAAACAAAAGGCGCAGTCAAAACAACCAAAACAACCAAAACTACAAAAAGATCAAACAGCTTAGTATCCGTAACCAAAGCATGTACGGAAAAAAGAAAAAATAACACAAAAACTGAATCGGAAGTGCAAATGCAGAGAAATAAAAATAGTTTGTCATTGTTTATTATACGATATACACGATGTATATGTATGTTGATAAATAAATACATACATATATACATACATTCATAAATACATAGTTATAAGCTATGTAGACTTTATATACTTAAGTTTGCATTTAGTTTTGTTGCTGTTGTCGGTCAATGTCGGTTAAACAATAATTAAAATAATTTAACAATGTTGAGCTGGAGTTCAATGAATTCGAAATCCAATTCGAATTTGAATTCACAATTCAAAGCACAACACTCACTCAAAACACACATACACACACACCATTTTGTTGTGGGATTCTTGTTGCACTTACACTTTGATAAACTTATGCCCCATTGTGGTTGTTGTGTCATCTCGACTGCGTTCTGTTGTAACGTTACTAAGTTGGTCAGTTCCTTCGCCACGGTTACAAACTAGGATAAACTGAGTGCGGCAAACAACTGCAGTTACACTCGCCACACACTCGCACAGGTCCTTGCTGGCTTACACCTTTCTCTCTCCAACACTTTTCACTTTTGGCACGCACGCGCAACAACAGGACTGACAGCGAAAGTGGGAGAACGACAGATAGACAAAGACGGCGAAAGAGAGAGACAGAGAGATAGAGAAGCAGAAACAGAGTGGCAGAGAAAAACCGTACGCAACGACAACTTAAATAGTACTGCGGACCGCGAACGAGACTGGAATGTGCAATGAAAATGCACTGGAATCACGCACTTCTTGTAGTTTCTTCTTCTTCTGCTTCTACTCTTTCTGTATTGGATTCGTTTCTCGCTTTAGCGGTTTCTACACCACACGATCTTCGCGCTTTTTTGTTCTGCCCACCGCGCACGTCGGCTGTTAAATTTCAAATGAGAAATTATTTCCACTGACTTTAGTTTATATGCGAACAGATAAGCAATGTTGCTGCTGCTGCTGCCGCCTCTGGAGTTGTTGCTGCTGCTGACGCCGCTGTCAGCGTCGATCGTCGAATAAGCTGCGACAAGGAATCACAAGCTTGTTGTTCCAAGGAGCTTTGTTCATTTTCACACTTGATGTGATTGCGAATATAATTCGATTGGAAACTGTGTAGAGTATTAAGCGGTTTTTTTCGTGAATCATAAGCTAATCGTACACGCGCAACAGGTACCCCAATAAGTGAGTATATAATAGCTCGTACTATATATATACATGTATATTTATATATATATATATATGTGTGTGTGTGTGTGTGTGCTTAACTGTAACATAAAGTCATTAAACTATAAAAAGCGGGTATTGTTTTTTAAGAACTACATTTAAGAAAAAAAAAAAAATAATGTTCAAAACGAATCTAAGAATACTGTATACTTAATCTTTATTATATCCAGATCAGATTATTTACCTAAATAAGTCATAATCTATAGTGAATAGTTTGACAGAATAATATAATCAAAGTAGAAATGAGCATAGTTTCCAATGAGAAATGTGAATTTTCAATTAGATAAACAGAATTTCTTAGCTCGTTAATAGAGTATTCACGATTCACGTCACGATTACAATCTCAAATGATTTTTTATTTTTTTACAAACTTAGTCAAAAGTTGTAAGCAGCTATTTGGGGTTTTTTTTGCCTTTTTGTGCAATGCAATTAAGTGATGTTGAGTGGGTTTCTAGAGGAGGCAGAGGGGGAGGAGGAGCAGCTTCTAGGAGGGTGCCAAAGTGAATGGTTTTACTTTAAGTCGACTCAGCACGCTATATTCGTATTCGTATATATATTATACAAGTCGATTATATGCTTTGAAAATTCTAGCCGCAATTGATTTTGCGTTTTTTTTTTTATAAAACTATTCTGCATTTGCGTTAACAATTGCGGTCTAATGCGGTTGAGATATAATCAATACTCATATATATATATATATATATTCCATTTATATATATAATTAGTAGTATATGTAGAATTAGTAGTTGTGCTAACTCAGAGTTTCAGCCCAAATCGAAATTAGCGATCTCAATGGATGATCATTGCCAGCTGTTAACGTTTATTTAGGAAACGTGATACGTATTGCAAAAAAATATATAAAAGCGTTTGTATTTCAGTATGCTTTGAACTTAAATACCCATAGTATACATTATATAGTATAGATAGATATTACCACAAATATGTGTGAATAAAGGCATTTACACATGCTTACAATCGACTTTAGATTATAGAATCTCGAATCTCGAGTCTAAGCAAATGAACGTCATATTGTTAAATCAGAGTTAACCAGTACTTGGGGATAGTTCAGTGTTAGATTCAATGTGCATTCTCTGAATATAGTATATAGTATGTACATATATGCGTGTATAATGGACATATCAGGTTTATCAGTGAACTTTTTGTTGTTGTTTTTGGTCATTTTTTTACATATGTTTTCTATTATCAATGGCACACTTTGTCCAGACTGCAGAGTTAAATATACAATTGAACTCAAGAGGCCTGATAATCCAGAGCTGTTACACGACATGCACCAAAGTTTATGGCATATGTGACTTGCATTAAGTTATTAAGCAATAAAAAGCAACTTCTATGAATTTGCTTTTGGCAATAATACATATTAATTAATAACAACGGCCGTTAATTAAACAAATTTATTAATTGTAAATGCTATCAGCACTTTTATTTATGGCACTCACAACTCCCCGCGAGCATACCGACCGATGTGTGTTTAATGAATGTCGACAGCTTAAATTAATGTACACACCATTCCCATCAGATCCTATTCCATCATCTCACATTGCCCACGCATGTGATATAATCCGATGATACGATCATATCACACATTTGGGAGCTGTGTGTGCTCTGATCTTCAATTTGGTGGCTCTCTTTTTAATTGGCCAGCAAGTCAGCGAAGCAGCTATCATATCATAGTACCAATCCGCCGCATGGGTGTCTGCAATTGAAATTGAATGGTTTGTCAACATATATTAATTAAAAATTATGCCAAATATTAATAAGAAACTAACGCTTTCCAAGGGCTTAACGAAATTGAAATACCCTTGCCAACTTAGTAAGGGCCAAATCCAATAAATTAAAAACATAATCTAATTTTAATGCGTAACTTTAAAAATAAAAATAGTAGTAGTAATTAATCATTATTACTGCCAAAGCTGATGCAGATTTAAATCAAACATATCTAATACGTTGTTAAATAGGCAATTCCTCCCAAGGAAAAAAAAAACGAATGCAAAAAGTCGGGTATATTTACATGTAAAGCCAAAAATCCGGCTCAAACCGCATGCCGATTGTCCCTGACCGAAAACATTTCCGGCTCAAGCTGGTACGTCTGTTTTTATACATATATACAATATATGTATATTTGTATATAAGTCAACAATAACAACAACGGAGTACTGTCCATACCCTCAATATCTAACTTGCAACTTGAGTATTTTGTGTTATTTATTTGTACAAATTAATTGAAGCGTACGAAATGAAATGCCATTTGTGGATGGATGCGGCCAGAGTTTTGTCAATCAGTAGAGTGCGGACTGTGACCTCTGAATTTCTTAATTGATGGAACTCACACAAACACATTCAAACAGAAATATAGTTCTCCAATAGGCGCCGGTCAATTAAAACCCAACTCAAAGGCGTTCCACGTCAGCGCCACAAATCTTTTGGGCGGGGGCACAGACGCCTCTGTGCTGGCGGCTTGTGTTGCATTTATATTGCAACAGGACAAGTTGCAGATGCTGTCATAAGAATGCGCTCTTGATTAGCTTTTAAGGGAAATTATGGCTCATTGCACCCCAGTGGCATAGTGCCATTTAACAATCAGATGTCCAAGTGTCAACCACAGAGCGCAATTCCATTTGTATTGCGGCAGTGGAGCGTCAGCAGCTGGAGCACATCTTGTTCAATGTGTTTGTTGTACTGTATATGAGTAATAATAATCTTAATTAAGGATCGACGCGATTCCCTGCAATGTGTGACTCTTTCAAGGCCAATTTCAGGCAGCTCAAGGCGAGTTCACAGATAAACAAAGTGCCTGACCTTGAGCGCACTGCGTAGGATATACTAATGTATGTGGGAGTGATAAGATGAAAGGTTCAACATCCATTTCTCATAATATATATCACCATTTTGCAATATATATGGCTAACCCTCGAATTGCTACCGCATATACGCTGATATTCAGAGATAATATATTCAATATTATATAGGACTATATACATATGAGAACGAAACGTTTCCTAAAGATGATGTTTTAGTCACAGAAATACACAGAAATCCTTAACTCGTCCAAGAATTCCTGAGCGAACTCGAGTTGACTGGAAAGCTATTGGCTGACGAGGGGGCATACTATACTTTACGGTTATATAGAAGTGTATATAGAAGTGTATTTAAGCAGTTTTTCAATTTTTATATGCACTCATATTCACAATAAATCTGGTTTGTACAACGAACAAACGGCTCAAACGATTTGAAGGTAATATTTTGTTGGATTTTCCAGACCACTTCTAAACGATTTAAATTTACATATAGTATATATATAAAATATATGTATGTACATATATTGAAAAATACGAAAAATTCCCTTAGTCGGGTATTTTTTTATAAATAAAGCATTGAGAAGCATTGCACGGGTTTTTAGAAGTAGCACAAAATCTATGTAAGAGCAATGCGAGATGCAATTGTGAGTTTTACATTATTTTCAGAACGATAGTAATTCAAGAGACTAATTAACATTTTCGTTTCACAATAGCTAAGGCAACAATGACAAAAACCAGTTAATAAACCGTCATATAATTAAAAATAGTTGCTATAAATGAATCGAGCACTTGCCACACAGCTTTTGACACTTTGAGGGTCACTATGCCAGGAAAACCGACCGCAACCACAGATTCTTGGTGTTAGTTGGCAGCTGGCTATTAAATGTGTATTAATATTAGGTTTAGTGTTAGTCGTAGTCACGAGACTTGAACTACTTTTGGCTGGAGTGGCTCAAGTACCTGGCGACTCAATCTCTAAAGAGTTGACATCAGTTGAGTGATTTCCAGGGGCGCCAACGTATTGAAGGCTGTCAAGTTAATTGATAACCATGTCTGTGTGTGTGTCTATGTGTGTGTGTTTGAGTCGGCCAATGTGTTTTGATCTTTACCCTGCATTTATGTTGGGTTATTTATTTTTTTCTAGTTTTTTATTTCTTCTTTTAGCTTTCAGCAATATTTCCAGATTGGCATTATCTTAACTAATGTACAAGTCGTAAACGGAGCAACCTGCTATCTTAAATATAGCATTTACAACTGTACTATTATAATTTAGTCTAATCTTTATAGTGCAACCGACTTTGTACCAAAGGCAAAAGCATTTTACCTTAGAAAGGTTCTCGCAGATAAGATTGCATATTTGTATTAATGTCAGGAACATGGTGGATCTATATGGGATACTAAATATATATGTATATATCGGATATGCATAGTAAATCTTGGCAGCATGTGACTCATTTTATTGAAGTCGCACGCTTCCAATCCAGATTTGGCCATAATTCGTTTTATAGGTGCGTCAGCTAATTTAGTAATATCAAAATACTTCAATTGCTCGAGCAGCTCATTAATGGTTCAATAAATTTATTATGCCTTTGTTTTAATAATACAAAATTCATATTCGTATATGGCAAATTTCCCAAGCATTTTTAAAACTTTTTAAATGCCCTAATTATATATACGAGTATTCAGTGCAATTTCATTTTATAAATACACAAAATATGATAAAGAAATTATCAAAATATAAAGACACAAGCAGCTGGTCAAGGGGAGGCATGTTTATATGTATATTCGAGTTTTAACTTAACTTACATATATATATATATATATTGAATGCATGCAAATCCGTATAATCATTTCGTGTTCGAAACTCATTAAAAGTGTGAAAAGCAGTAAGAACCTCAAACAAGTAAATACTACACGACCTGAACGGCTGTCAAGTGAATTAAACGTTTAATTGTGACATTTTTTAAATATTTGCTCGAGTCTCTTTTTGATAAACACAGCCGGATTCCGACTGGAGGAGGCGGGGCCTTTAAACAAAGCAAAAGCCGAGACAGATGTGTGATGCACAACAATTAAAAGAAAAATAAATAAATACATATAAATTTAGCTGGCAATTTATAAGAACGGAAGCAAACGGCACTTGTACGGGCAACGACAAGTTGTTTCTCATGAAATGTGAGTATGCCTCGAAAACGGATATTTATTTAGACTGTCTATCGAGTGCTTGAACTCGGCAGATGAATTACTCTCTTATTAGATTTTCCATCATCCCTGTGGCAATCGTTTCTAGCCTCAGGCAGGTTGACAACCACAAATATGTGTATGCAAATAAAAACTGACTGACTCAAACACACTCAGACATACATTACAATAACTGCTCATATAATGAAACTAATTGACTTTTCAGAGGTGGTGTTATTATTGTTTGTCCGCTCTTTTAAATGCCGGCAAACAAATAGTAGCCTAGAATCCGCATTGATAAGATTATGCTTACAGAGGGCATGGGAAACCCCGCTAAAGAATCTTTAACAATAAGTTGTTTATGAGATGTAAACACAAACTCTATCAAAGTTGTGGAAAATTTATGTTTGTGAAACTAAAGTTGTAATAGGCATAAATACACTGGTAATCAACGCACATTTATTAAAACGCGCAAATTTATTTTTTTATATATTTCTGAAAAAGAAAAAAAAACATCATTGCTTAAAATGGGTTTCAAAATAGTGATTCGTCTTATGACTGCCATTTAAATGGGCTATTGGATTATTCAAATATTTTGTTGTGTCTAATGAGCGGTGTAAATAACGAGAGTCTTGATCCCTTTTTACTTATTTTAATTGTCGTTTCGTATTTGCTTTGCTGTGTAAACAAGTGTAAACAAAATTCAAAATTTGCTGATAACCGCAATGAAAGTGAAAATACTCCCAAGTGCATCGCCTAAATGGGCAATTAATGAACTCAGATTACCTACGGACTGTCATTGAGTAATTTATGTTTTAAAATAATACGTTTTTGGTTGGTGCTGTTCTTTGAAATAACAAAAACATGACATTGGTATGTGCCGCCAGTCAACGAGCCGGAGTCAAGTGTTTTCACAGCATTGTTGATGCCGCCGGCCTTTTGAACTCGACACACAAAAGTAGCGTATTGCTTGGCCGTTGACCTCGCGACAAGCGGTTTTCTAAATGTCCAACAATCAGAATTTTAACCTTTAGTCTGTAGTTTAATTGTGAAAGTATGGGTGCCGTCTCTTTTATGTATGCAACGTGACATTTCTTACTAGTTGAAGTATAATAAAATTTTTAGAAATTTAAAATGTTATCATTCAAATGGCCACTTAACAAATGATCAGCGCGTAGTATTTTATCGCAAACCAAAAATAATCGATTTAATTTTATGGTATTTTTTTAGGCAAGGGTCACTCTTTTGGATCAGCTGATAGTGCTGGGAAACAACCACCGACTATGTCGAGCTAGAGATGGCAGCGTGGCACGTCACGTTGTGTCAAGCTGCTTTAAATGAGCGATTTAAATAGTTTAAAAATAATTTGCAATATTAAACTATATAATGTATTGCGACCACATTGAAAAAATAAAAAAAATCATCATTAGTAAAACTTATTAAAATAGTTTTTTTTTGTGGAATAGTCTTACGAACAAATTGCCCGTTGGTTCGTGCTTTCTGTCTGTCGTGATAAAACATTGCGAGCCATGACCATCTCTACATTTGCACATTTAGTTTTGTTATTGTGTTGGAGCTACTTTTATAGTTGGAGGCGGATGTTGTAGATTTAGACATGGGTGATATCGACGATGCGATATGGCTAGAAATCGGTATTAATCCGCAACATGTTGTGAGTGAGTCAGACGAAGGTCTCTTCAAGCTAATATGCGACAAGGCCTGGCTACAGTCGCTGGAAACACATCGCCAATTGACACACTTCACACACTGGCCACAGCTGGACAGACGGGCGCATCCCACTGGACAACTGGAGCATCCGTGGACACGCCTTCTCGTGCAAACATATCGCAAGCAGCCGCAGCGCAAAGTCTATCCACTGCCCGTCCGCGTCACTGCTGGAGATAATACGCAATTCCCATTGAGCTACTCGCAGGCCGTTTCCACTGTGACTCACCTCAATTTTAAGCAGCTGTGGGAATCAGCCTATAAGCAGTATGCGGGCGCCCATGTCAAACAGTGCAGGTCGAGTACGGGCACAACCCAATCCAAACAGCTACCACAGGCCAGCTACACTGGTGGCGGTGGCTTTCAGCCACATGATGTGGTGCTCCGCGAGCTAATCCAACGGATCTACAATTGTCCTGTGCTTCAGTGTCAACAGGATGGTGATGGTGTTGCTGGCGCCGATGCGGATATGGCTGGCGATTGTCATGCAAATGTGCTGCCCGCTCTGGTGGCCATTGAGACAAGCACACACTTTTGCGTGTTTCATTATCCGCCGGCGCTGGAGTGCAGTCTGTATGACTGCATCACCTACAGTCCGGCCCTGTTGGGTCGGGGCTACAATAAGACGCTGTTCATCATCTATCAGCTGTTGCAGCTGTCGAGGCACTTGGAAGCACAAGGCCTTTTTCTCGGCGATCTGCGGCTGCAGCATGTGATGCTGCGTGAGAATCTCTGGCTGCAGGTGATGCCGCGCCTGCAGTGCAATCTCCTGCTGGGCGAGCAGTCGGCAGCGGTGGACATGTCGCCGCTGAGCTGCCCAGAGCTTCCGGAATCACCGGAACAGCTGCCCTCCAGCAGCACCATCGATCTCAAGCTGGCCTACGATCCGGCTCAATTCAATCTGCGCGAATATTGCGAAATGTGGTGCAACGGGCAGTTGTCCAACTTTGACTATCTCACCATACTGAACAATGCGTGCGGCAGGAGTCTGACCAATGCCGCGCATCATCACATTATGCCCTGGGTCACGGATTTTGCTGCGCGCAATGGCCTCAACTGGCGTGATCTGACCAAGAGTAAATACCGCTTGAACAAGGGTGACATCCATTTAGATCTCATGTACACGCATCCCACGCAGCATGCGCCGGCTGAGGCTGTAACGCCCGTGGAGCAGCTGCAGGTGCCGCATCATGTTACCGATTTTCTCTCCGAGATCACGTATTTTGTGTATATGGCCAGGCGCACACCTCAGTCCATCTTGTGCGCCCATGTGCGACCCATTTGGGTGCCCGCCGAGTACCCGGTGTCCATACAGCGCCTCCAGGAATGGACACCCGATGAGTGCATACCCGAATTCTATTCGGATCCAATGATATTCAAGAGTATACACGAGGACTTGCCCGATCTGGAGCTACCTGCCTGGGCCACATGCCCGGAAGACTTCATATGCAAGCATCGCGAAGCCTTGGAGTCGCAGTACGTCAGTGAGCGACTGCATCATTGGATCGATCTTAATTTTGGGCACGTATTTTCGAGTATTTGACTATTATATTATGTTATATTTAATCTTATGCTTTTGCAGCTACAAATTAAGCGGCAAAGCGGCAATCAAGTCAAAGAATGTCTGCCTCAGCCTTGTGGATCAGCATTGCAATCTCAGCCAGCGTGGCATCGTGCAGCTCTTCACCCAAGCCCATCCGCCGCGTCGATATGCCTCGCCGTGGTTCAATAGAAGTGCGCCCAGACTGTCGCAGCTCTATGGCAATAGCAGCGGTTACATCAGCAGCACCGGCAGCAGGCGACTCGCCAAGAGCAGCGAGAACCTGAACGCATCCAGCCAGAGCAACAACAGCTGCCTGGATAACAGTTCGCCTCGGATGTCATTGCGTCCGAATGATGAGCAATCGACGGGATCAAGCGCCAATTTCTATCAGATGACCAACTTTATTGAGCTGCCGGAGCAATATAATCCGGCACTGTTGCTGCAGCAATTGGAGACGCTGGAAACTTTTTATGCGCGCACCTTTCCACAGCAGCGCGCCTCAGCCAACCCCGAGGAGAAGATGATCAGCAGCGATCTGCTGTTCGAGCACAACTCGGCTGAGCATTCCTTTACGAATCGGCTGTTCGCATTCGATGCGGCCGTGCAGACCAAGTCGAAGAATCTACTGGTACCGCCAGCACGTCGCCAGCACAGTTTGCAGCAACTGCTGGGTGATTGTCGGGAGCGGGAGCTGCTGGTGCTTGGCTGCCTGCATGTCGAACTGTTTGCCATGCAGCGTCTGCGTCCGCTGCTAACGAGCAACGGGCCAAGTGCGAGCTTCGAATGTCGGCTGACTGCCTGCCGCACGCTTGCCCGCCTGCATGGCCAGGAGCTGCCCAAACCGGTGCGTCATGTGGTGCGACTGCTGCTGCAGCTGGAGAGCGATGTACCCGCCCAGGGTCTGCCGATGCCAACGAGTGCCGCCCAGTTGCTGGAGCCAATGTTTACCAATGCGCTGCTTCCATTCCCCAGTCACTATATAGCAGTCTATGCATTTGTGCGCTCCCTGCACGCCTTCCAGCTCAACTTTGAGCTGCTCGAGCTGCACACGCATCTCAATTGCAGCGGCGGCAGCGAATGTGCCCGCTACACTGAACTGGATCGCCAGCGTGTGCTCTTCGAGCGCAAGATTGCCGAGTGCAAGGTGATGGCGTCTTGTGCCCATCTGCGCCGCTTGCTGGAACCCCTCTCCTTTGCCTATGAGCAGTTTGCTCCGGTAGAGTTGCTGCTGCCGCATATCATTGATCTGCTGCATGATGATCGCACCTCCATACTAACGGCCTGGAATCTCTTTGATCCCGTTGCCCAAGCTCTGGGCATTGCGCAGACCCAACAACATTTGCTGCAACCGCTGCTCAAGCTGTACGATGTGGAGAGCAACGTTTCAACAGATGATGCCTCGGGTAGCAGCAGCAGCAGCAGTAACAATAATGCTGGCCACCTGCGCTTCTCCTCCAGCAGCTCGTTCAAATCGCGCAAATCCGTGAAGCTCTATCATCACAGCTTCCTGCTGCGTCTGATTGTGCGCTTCGGGTTGCGTTGCTTTCTGCAGCATTTTATTGCGCCACTGATCGAAGCTGTCGGCGGCTACAAGGAGCCGGAGCAGGGCAATGGCTATCACTATCACAGTGGCGCCAGTCGACGCACCAGCAAGAATCTTAGCTATGCCGCCGAGGAGCCGACGACGTCAGCGCTGCTGCATTCGGTGGTGGCCAAGCCAGATGTGGAGGAGCTGTTCACGTTCGAGGAGGATCAGGAAAACAAATCGATTGACTCGTTCGACATGCGTCCCTCGTCGACGGCAATTGCGGAGGAGGCGCGTGAATCGGATGGCAGCTCACCCGACAAACTGGCCATCAATGAGCTGATGTATGGCGCCAGGCTGTCGCCAGATAAGCTCTCTTTACGCAGCCAGGGACAAACACCGCCGCCCACACTGCCAGCACCCGTCGTCATTGGACCACGCTCACCCACAATTGAGATACCAGCCAGTGGGATCAGACGTAGCTTCCAGCTGAGCGCCATCGATTGTGACATCGGCTCCCGCAAGAGCGTCGACAGCTTCGAGCTGATTAGCCAAGAGACAAACGCTGCAGCCAATAACAATGAGTCAACGGAGTCGGCTCCGTTGCAAGCGGAGAACGAGGCAGCTGACTCATTGCAGGCATCGGTCATATCGCGCATCTCGGAGGCGAAAGCGCTGCAAAACAATCGCATCAGCGAGATGAGCGCTGAGAGTCTCGTCTGGCTATCGCATCGCCTGGGGCCAGTGCTCACTGCCCGCCACATCACACGCAATCTGCTCAAGCTGCTCTCCCTCTGCTATGTCGGTCAGGAGAACCTGCTGCCCGAAATGGAAGCGGTCTGCTGCAGCGACTTATCACAGGATGCCTCCAATCTCAATTACTTTAGCATTGCCAACGCCCGAGTTGTGGGCGATCGCAGCGCGGCTCGAGTTCTCGAATGCCTCATGTCCATTGCCGGTAAGTCTGATAAGCGATGATGACATCATGCATTGATTCCACTTTTATATTTAGCTGGTCAGTCATTGCATTTAGTTATCTATTTCCCACTTGTAATTAGCTGTTTTAACCAGAGTCTGTGTCATGACCAGCCCCCCTTTAACTTGTGCATGCGTTTTGTAGCCATAAAAAGTAGCAGGCAGCTCAACCTCAAAGCTATGTGTTCTCTACCTTTTAAACAGAACTGTAAAAATTTGCTTACAACGGAGGAAATTGTAATTTAAGTCCAGTAAACCTTGGCCTTTCATTTCCAATTTTTAAAATTGACGAAATTATTATCGGTTCATTGAATCTACTAACAAATCAGTTGCACACGGACACTTTGCAAACAATTTATGTATATGCAACAAATGCAACCTGGAACTTTTTTCAGCTTGATTTTATGAATATTCTTTCATAGAAGTCCTTTCTTCCCTCTATTTTATCAGCACTCTACGGCGAGAACTTTCTGCTCGTACAGTATTTACCGCACATTAGTGAACTGATTTTGCTGTGCTCCAAGCGGATGACGGGCAGTCTGGAGGGAGCCGTAATTAGTTCGCTGCAGTTGATCAAATACATGCTGCCCTGTTTGATGGATGCCACAATAATGGAGCACTTGCAGCACATTCTACTTGATGCCATTCTGCTACCCATACTCCGGCTGCTCAGCTCAACCAATCTGCTGATGCCCAGTGGCTATTTGGGACGCTCGCTTTTGACACGCAAATTCCTGGACGCATGCTATGCACTGAGTGTGCGTCTGGGCTCGGACATGACACGGGAGCATCTCTGCCAGTCACTGCTCGCACCGTTCTTCCTGATCTTCAACAAGGCCTTTGGGCTGCCCAACGATTTCAGCTGTCGCGTGGCCAATCTGTCGCTGAGCGGCGGTCCCGCCCAGCAGCAGCGAGCTCTGGAGGAGCTGCGCGACGTATTTGGACCGGAGCTGGCCCATACCGCCTACTTGGCCTTTCTGCGCTTTCTGGGCGAGTCCATAATGCAGCGCACCCTGAGCAACATGGAATTTGTGCTCACGCTGTGCCACGAGCACGAGCAGCCCGTCGCTGGCCAGGACAAGGCGGGAGAGCATCGAGAGTCGTCGATTGTTAGCTCTGTGGATGTGCCGGATGCGGCGCCCTGCAGCGAGACGGCTGCGAATAGTTTTGGCACCCAAATCGTTGGCAATCGTCTTCAGGTGCTCAGCAGCAGCATGGAGCTGCTCGATAAGGTTGCCTACAAGCTGGATCACATGCCCAGCACAAGGCATCTCAAGGGCAATTGGTTGGCCTACTGGCGACATGAGACGACACGCAGCGACAAGGATAACCAGGCGCTGAATCTCAAGCAGATCCGTCTGCAATCTTATGTCGGTCACACAAACTCGGTTCGTGCGATTTATGCGCTGGAGAACGAGAATAGCTTTGTGTCCGCTTCCAAGGATAAGACGGTCAAGCTGTGGTCGTTGCGCAGCGAAGGCGATGGACGCAAGAGCACCGCCTGCCAGTTCACTTACACGGCACACAAGAAGTCGATCAACTCGCTCAGCTTCCTCGAATCGCTACGCTATGTCGTCTCCTGTGATTCGGGCGTGCATCTGTGGGATCCATTTATTGGCAGACCATTGGGCATATTGGATGCGCCCAGACACAGTGCGGTCACCGTTGTCAAATGCTTGCCATCGCATTCCCCCCTCGTCGTCGCCGGCACCGCCGAGTCGACGGTAAGGATCATCGATGCCCGCTCCATGCAGTATGTGAATGAGTGGCGCGTCTGTCATGCCGCCTTGCCAAATGCCACAGTCCGTTGCCTGGCGGTTGCCCCATCGGGCAATTGGCTCGCGGCTGGCCTCTCCTCTGGCGGCATTATGCAGCTGGACACTCGCACCGGCACTGTGCTCAACTCGTGGCGACCCATGGAATGTGATTTGCTGCAGTTGACGGCGCCCAGCGATCAACTGCTCATCAGCTCGGCACTGGATCACAGTCTGGCCGTCTGGCATGCTCTCGACGGCATCCTCCACTATCAACTAAGGTTCGAGTTACCCTTGAAAAGTTGTGTCCATAAAATAAGACTTGATTATAATTTGTTTTTTCTTAGACCGCCACCGGAACCTGCACATTTTCTACAAAGCGTTGGCTCCTCGCTGGTCTATGCGACCACGGGGAATCGTGTGGGCGTCTATGCAGATGTGGGCAACTCACATGCCCTGGACACCGTTACCAAACTGCGCTCCGAAACGTTTCGTGGCGTGCTCACCTCCCTCGCCGTGTTGCCCCTCAATCGGGCCATCCTGGCCGGCAACGAGAGTGGGAATATTGCACTGCTCTGCTAGCCAAGTACAACAGCGTTATTCTTACACATTAATTAACGTATATATAGAACAGATATCGGTCTGATATATAGCAATCTGTATGAGCTCTAATTTAATCTCACCAAATATTATTTTAATTCAACTAAGGAAATTATTTAATATACTCAATCGGAACATTCGAACACTTAGTAAGTATCAGTTAAGGAAAAGTGCTAGACGCTGTGTTGTTGTCTACACACAAATAGAATTCCACTCCAAAATGTTTATAACATGTATTAGACTTAAGCAATATAGTTTCTATATTATTTGGTAGAGGTACTCCATACGTTTGTATCATATAAATAAACTATTTAAATGGTAAAAAATGAGTAGTATAAACTGAACAGCTCGTGGCATCTTTATGCCCTTATTGAACTGTGCTGGAAGCTGTGACCAAAAGCGGAGCAAAAGTGAAACATGCTATGGGAGCACAGAACTTTAAAGAAACACTCAATCTGGGATTTGCTTTTGTTTTTGCTTGCGATGTTTTTATTTTATTCGTAAATTTTTTCTCAATTTCCTGTTCCACGATGCGACGACGCCTTGAGTTCGGCCAATGAACTTGGGACACTGAGTTAATCAACGAGTTGCGATCTCAAAGGCAACTACTGTGAATGTGTGTGTGTGTGTGTATGTGTGTGTATGTGTGTGTATGTGTGTGTGTGTGTGTGTAGGATGTATACTAAGTATGTGGGGACCGCATTGCATTTATTTTTGGGGCGACGCCTGGCAAAGCGACTTTCAGCGATGCGACGACATTTCTCGTGGCTTCTTTTTATGGCAACTTTTTGCATTGGGGCTTTTTCTTCTTATTTTTTTTTGCTGATTTTATTGTTGTCGCTATATGCACTTTACGGGAGAGTCTGGGCGACGTATGCGTAAGACAATGATTCTGCGCGCTTGTTACAATGAGGATTTACAGAGGACAATAGTGCGTCTAACTCACAAGTTGGAGCAACTCCACCCAAACAACCACAACGACAAACCCAACGCGTGTGCCTCCACTGCATCCACGGGCTCGCAGTCTGCCCTGCCCCAAACTGCTGTCAACTGCTCCAAATTGCATTGGGGGCCATCCCAAGCGATGCACCTTGAATTTAAGGAGTCTTCTTGGCCAGCATCCATGCGTAAATACAACAATTTACATTTGCAATCAATGAAAGCGCAAGCTGTTCCAAGTGAATGAAAGAAGATGGCCTTGAGTTATGTTTTTTGTTGCATGTTGCATGGAGATGGCTGCTAACATGCTGCAAGCAGTTCGCCATGGAATACGTTAGTTTCAAAGGGGAAATCAACAAAAATAAGGGTATGCAAGGCAAGTTGTGGATAATATGAATAAAAAAAGATGTGTTTATTATTAAGAAATAATAGTTTGTCAATTGACACAGCTTATTAAAGTAGAAACAATTTTTTTTGAAATAGCTAACGGAAAGTAATAGATGAGGTAGGTCAAGTACAAGTACTTAGTTGCTGACGCACAACAACTGACAGTAGATGATAACACATTTTTGAAAATCAAAAAAGAGCAACAGCAATCATGGAACACTGCCCCAGTCACGGCGTCAAACCAAACACTGAGTAGCTCAACACACATCAAACTCAAACGTCATGGTCACGCAATTCAAAAAAAAAGTAAAAAGAGAAAAAAAAATAACACACAACACACAAAAAATACGTATCGCGACACAAAAGTATGCGGGGAATTTGAAATGTCCGAAGAATGGTTTTGCATGAAATTTCACTTACTTGCCCGAACAGGCTAACAGCGCAAAGCAGACGGCATTGTTATGCTTGGAATGCTATGGCATTTGGAGTAGAGCGTGCCGACAGGGGGGGCAACGCAATAGCAGCACCAGCAGCAGGGTTGCCAGAGCGCTCACGAGGGCCAACATGCTGTGGCGTCCAGCGATCGAATCTGGCAGCCCGACAACACTGCCACGAAACCGCAAGAATGTTGAGGTTGAGGTTGCCTCCGTAGACAAATTGTTCAGTTTGTTGGAGTGCACGCAAGCTCCACGAAAAATAAAAATAAAAAAATTATCTACTTATTTGTCGTGTGTGCGTTGTTATTTACATAGCCGGCAGTTTTACTTAACATGCGCACTTCAGCCTGCAGGTGCGAATGAACGGGCAACAGCGGCGTTGCCAGAGTAGCAGGAGCAGCAGCTGCGACCGCACTTGCGGCGAGACACAGTACTCAAAATGACAATGTTACCAACATACAAGCGAAAATTAACAGCAGGCGCACAGCAATTGGCAAACGACGAACGTCTGCCCGCCAGTGTGGCCTGCTCATATTTATAAATTCATGACAGTTTATGCCATCAATTTTATAACTCACACCCGTTGCCGGGGGCGGCGAGTCAATAAATTCTCAGAGGCCGACTACGTATTTTATAGTCGCGCATTGCAGATCTGACATAATAACTAAGAGGCGCGCAGAATGCGTAGCTGCTGGTCTGTTAGCTACATAGACAGCCGAACTCGACGCCGCTGTTACCTACCATTACCCCAACTTGGGAGGGGGGGAAGTGCACAACTGGCGGGGAATCCACTCTCTCTCTCTCTCTCTCTCTCTGTCTGTCTGTCTCACTACAGCTGATGCGGGGCAGACGCCGGCGGCTGCCAGCTTTATTGTTTGGCTGGCCTTTGTGGGCGTTGCTGCATTCTATAAAATCGAATTTTTAACGTTCAAATGCTAACAGAGCAACAGCAATGGGCGTAGCGAGCATTTTTGATGTCTGCCTATCGATTTTCGTCATGTTAATTTTGGCGCGCTCGTTGCCTGCTAGTTAACAGGCGCCCACCCCATGAATTGGCATTACATATTAGGATTGCCAAAATAATAGCAAGACGATTAATGGGCCACACTAACAGAGCCAGCAAAAGAGAGACAGAGAGAAAACAGTGAGTATAAATGAGTGCAAGTGAGCCGCTCGACTGTTGTGAAAGTGAAGTGCAAGCGAGAGAGCAGCAAACTAATAAACATTTATGCCCAGTTGCAAACAGTCATGCGCAAGCAAGTGTTCAAATTCTACGATATAATGAATTTCGGCGAGTTTGCCAAACTGGAAAGGTATTTGGGGAGTGTGTGTTTCCCCTGTTACCTTGCCTCCCCTTGGCAGCAGCCCAATCAACGCCGCTAACAACCACCACTGCAAATTGGCAACTGGCAACAACTCTCGTCGTTCACAGCTCAGCGCTGCAGTGCGAGCGAGACAACAGCTGGGTGCTGGCAACATTGCTGGGTAGGCGGCAATTTGAAATCGTTTTAATTTCGAAAAATAAACTGCAACCCGCCGGTCGTCGAGTGCTGTGCGCCTGTTCGCAAACGATTAAATTCAGTTTAATCATCCACTAAACAGCTACGAGATACCGTTTCGTTCGTTATTATTATTATTACATGCAACAAGTCGGCCATTCAGACAATAAGGGAAGCGACCGAACTGGCATCGGTCGAATCGTACAAGAGACCCGCAGCCCATTAGCGTGTGTGCTTCTTACACACTGTATGAGTATGAGTATGAGTATGAGTACGTTGTGTTTGGAAGCAGTTTGAATGAATTGAGTGCGCAAATTGGATTATCCGACAATGGGGAGCACAGAGCACATCAAGCGAATGCAGCAGCAGCCCAGGCCTCAGCTACAGCAGAAACATCTCTAATCCCACACTTACGCACACACACACAGGCATACACAACTCATACACACACACACACAATCATCACTTCTATTCACATTTGTCTACACGTATATATTCATCTCACTCGCACCTGTTGCTAGCTTTCTAACATAATTTCTATTGAGTTTTCATTGAAAATCTAATCGTGCTGTGTGAACGAGCATGCTGCTAAATCTCATGCAGACCTAGTAAAAATGTTTGTTGTTTCTTAAAGAGCAAGAAGAAGCCCCGGCCCCAGTGCGATGAGTAGTCGAATTCGACGAGTCTCGTGTTTGGTGTGGTCGGGTCGGTTTGGGTTGTGTTGGGTTTGGCGCTTGGTTGGTTGGTCGACGACGGTGTCTATTTGGCTGAACTGAACTGAACAGAACTGAATGTTGCTGGCGCACGAGTGAATGCTGCTCACAATCATCCGCCCCACTCTCCTGCCGTCTAACGTGCGCGTCACACAGATACACACATATACTGGCGCACAATCCAATCACTCGCTGCTGCCTTTTCTCAGCCAATCACGCTTTGAACTTTTTTGTAGAAATGTTGTAAACGGCTGCTATGCACTCTGTTCGCCTGTTACCGTGTGGAACATTCGCTGAATTGAAACGCTGCTGTTGGCCACTCGGATTGGTTGGAAGTGCGCAAGCAACAAAGAAGCGCAACTTTTTCAACTTCCATTGCTGCTGCGGCTGCTGCCTGTGCTGCTGCTGGTGCTGTTGAGGCCCACAGTCAACTGACGATTGCAACTGGCGCAGTCGTGATGTTTTTGTCGAATGAGAGATGAGAAAATTTGAATTGCCTTCTGGGCACACGATGTGCGAGTGAGTGGTAGTGGTGTTGGTGGTTGAAACGCTGTCCATTGATTGGACATCTTTAAAAAGGCTGTGTGGACAATGTCCGCTGATGCTGGGCTCTGCCATAGTGAATATTGCACGAGTGCAAAAGCATTTGCAACATTCGATCGTTAAAGTTATCGATCTTATTATTATTGTTATCCCTCCCAAAGGGTGCAAAATGCCCGAGCTGATTTTTGAATGCCAACTTTTTTTGGTTTGTTTATTTTTGGAACTCTTTGCAGTTCATTGCGTGTAAGATATAGTCTATAGCTGTATTATTATCCCTAATTAATATCCATATCCAAGTCAAATCCATTAGTTTTGAACGCTCATAGCCAGCGTATCGCCACTCACGCTGGCCACACTCTCCTGTCCGCCTGTGGAGCCAGAGCTAGCATATTGTTTCTCCCGTATGCCCAGCCAAGGTAGCCGACGTTCCAGTTCGAGGCGATACTTTGGATGGCTTGTGGCATACACCCAGGGATCCAGGCAGGACACCCCCTTGCAGGCCAATGCAGGCACCATGGTAACAAATGGCGTCAGCAACTGCTGCTCCCCAAAGCAGCCAATCAATGCGACCACTGAATACGGCGTCCAGGCTACCACAAAGAGCATATAGATAATCAGTGCTGCTTTGGCAATCCTCAGTTCCACACTCATCGATTCGTTGTTGGCATTTGCCGAGAGAGATTTCACATTCATTTTCTTGGCCTGATCAGCCAACATTTTCTCATGGCTGCGGACATGGGTGAATAGCTTATAATATGAAGTGAGAACCATTGTCATCGGTATGGCATACGACCAGACAAATATGGTGCGCACAAACAAGCGAATCTCATCGGTGTTCGTCAAATAATCGAAACTGCAAGTGGTCAGGTATCCTTCTGCAAATTATAGACATATAAATAGCATAACTAAACTGGATAATTCAATGGCTCACCTGGCTTATATTGGCCCCAGATCTGAAAGAAGGGCAGCACCGAAAATGGTGTTGCCCACAACCAGGTGAACATAATACACATAATGATTTGTCCATAACTCAAGCGGCCATCAATTGGGTTCGATATGGTCTTATATCGATCGAACGCAATGAATGCATTTGTTATCGAGGCACCCATCCCAGAAATGCCCCCGCATACCGCATAGATGTCACAGCCCAACTCGCCACCGACCACATAGCCAACGGCAGCGTTGATCAAATAATGCGGCATATTCGTGCACATGAACAGATCAAAAACGGCCAGATTTAAAATTAACAAATTTGAGGGCGTGCGCAGGGACTTGGAACTGAGAGCAAGAAAGAAAATAGTCATAGTTATAGTTTTTTTAAGAAAAATATTTAGAAATATAGCATAAAATAGTCAAAATCAAAACTCACGTCGTGAATATCCAGATGACCAAACCATTGCCAAAAATATTGATGATCATAAGCACAAAGTAGGCAATGTAAAGGCCGGCACGATGGTAAATGGGAGGCGAACGAAATCCACGCCAATGAGCGAGTATCATGTACTGATACTCCGCCGGATAATCCTGGCCCAAGGGCAACACAGAGCCATTTGCATCGCCCGAGCTATCATTCAGAAAACTCGCATACGACTGCGGACCAGCCAAATTGTCCTGCCCGCCGAGATACATTTTGTTGCAGGTTTTTCACTTGAACTATTTTAGTTGCCGACTAATTCCGGTGGAGGCACATGCTCTCCATTGACGTCTCGCCTTTTGGCTGACATCTGACATGCTGGGCAACGGCATTTTTATAGTGCTCCTTGGGTGAGGGCATGGAATTTAATTAAGGTGATTAAAAATTGTCGCGGTGTCTTCGAACGCACTTAGCCCGGATTAAATGCGCTTATCCCCGCGTCTTAAGACATTTTTTCGCGGCTCAAATTACTCACAAATGTACACACAAACATATGTACACACATACATATGTACATACGTATATGTATATGTACGTAAGTGTACTACATATGTATGTAATTTCTTCTTCGTCATCTCCGTCAGTGGATTCAAATTCAAATTCCAACGTCTCTGGCAGCGCGGCTCGTTCACTCGCTCTCGCTCGCTCTCTCGTCTAAATCGTAAATTGTAGCAGAAAAATACGAACGAACTTTTGTGCGAAATATGACACTAAGTAACAGGAGCACAGCAGCCTGCAGCTGGCAACTGTATTTGGGTGCGATGACGAGCACACGTGCCTCGCAGCTGTCGCCGGCCGACAAGCAGCAAGCAGCAGCAGCGGCATTTCCATTTCCGCGGGTCTTTTGCGTGCTTCGACCTGTTTCTCTCAAACGCAAAAATGCGCACCGGCGCCCAGTACGACGAGCAGGGGTTCCAGAGCGCCAGAGCGAGACGACCACTCTAACTGCGCGCACATGGCACGTGTCACAGACACGCCATCTCGCTTGCGCGCTGCATGCGACTGCTGCCGCTGGTGGCGGTGTGCTGCGCGCCTGGTTGGTTCGGCGCTGTCATTTCACAATGACCCACCTTCACGACGAAGTGTTGACGACTGACAGGATTTTTGTGTGTTGGTTGTTTGTACAACAAACGTGTGCTGCAGCAACAAAAAACAAGAACAGCAACATTTTCATTAGGCGGCCAGAAAACATCGTACACATGACCCTGCCGAGAACAAGAACTTTTTTTTGTTTCTATATTGTATATGCTTATTTGTTTGTGTTTGCGTAGTGGCAAGTGTTGTTGTATTGTTGTGTTGTTGTTGTTTTTGTTTTTGTTGCGTTGTATATCCGTAACCAAGTGAAACCTTGTGCGCTCTACCACCCCAGCAACGCGCCATTACGATATACACACAAACACACACTTATTTGTACTTGACTAACCGTTGAACTGTTCTCACCTACTTTAATTGTATGGCCAGCTCTGCTGAACTGGTTCTCATTTTCAAATACATTTCGAATTTCCTGAATTCATAATTTGTAGTTTATTTCTGATTTTGCACTCCTAATAGTGTCAGGTTATATATATTATTTTATTTCCGCTGTCTGGGCACTTTCAATAAGATATGCCGTAGTTTTTTAGCTTGTGTACCGCATTTGCCAGCAGAACACAAGGCCAACGAGCGACTTGTTCTCGTTTTCGTTATCGTTCTCGCTTACTTGGCTTAGTTGTGTGTTCGTTCGCCTTGACCGTAATTTGAGGCCGTTCCCATTGCCAAGTGAAGGACGCACCTTGAAACTCAAGGATTTTCAGCGAATTGCGAAATTTTGGCAAACTTTGCGGCTGTCAGTGGGTCAAAGCAAAATTTGGCGAATGCCTTTGTCAGTCAGAGAGCACAAAGTTTATGACACACAAGCAGCTGATATCATTTTCGGATGGCCTTGAAATACGGCGTGAAACAAGTTTACGTTGTGTTTGGAGTGCAATGGCCGATGGAAGAGGGCATGAGGGGGAGGGTTGGGTGCTCGAATACGATTCACTCGATGCGTCGCAACACCAACCAACCAATTCAAATGAACTCTTGCTTTGGGGTTTTTTTTTTTGGGCAGCCAACGCATTTTGGCAGCCGCAGACACTTGCTCTGAATTTTTGGGCGCCTCATAGCACAGGTTGTGATTTGAGCTTTTTTGGAAGCTAAGGTTAAGGTTACTCACTAATTGCTAACGGTAACTAACCACACTCAACACACGAGCGGCGACAGCGACCGTTGACGATTGTTGACGTTGCCGTTTCGGCGGTGGTGCCGCTGTTGCTGTTGCTGCTGCGACACCAAATATACCACTCGAGTGTCAACGCCTGCAGCGGATACGTAATATTGTATGTACTATGTACAATATGCATGTCCGTCCCGTTTTAATTGTGCGGTCAGTCAGGCCCCAAAATCCAGTTTGGTGAACAGGCGCACACAACCAAGCAACAAGTAGCTCACTGGCCCCAATGCCGCTCAAAACTGAGGCGGCAACAGCGTAAATCGGAAATACGAACAGCTCCCATCTATTCTGACACGGAACGGGACTTGTGCGCGATGCTTATCGATAGTGATTACGAAATTTGAGAATATTAACTTGTCTCTAAGGTAATCAGAATAATTTTGAAACATACTCCTTCTATAAGCACGCACAGATCTCTATCTATATCATATGAATTTATGATTACTCTTTTTTTACCATGTTTACCACACTCTGGTCGTGGTAAGAGTAAACAAAATCAATCAAAAATTCTCTTACTGATTCTGAAACTTTAATAAGTCAGTTTGCCATTTACACAATCAATTTCTCAAAATACTCCTTTGGTTTAATGTAATGCTTCTTTTCGATTTGGTTTGCTTCTTTGCTACCTGTCTTTACAGTCTGAATCATTTGTGTAAATCTTTTACACTTGAGTCACACAATAGTCTGCGTTCTTCAGTTATGCCCCATTGGCGACAAGTGTGCCTACATATTTGTACTATGCGCCTGGTAAGAGATTCTGCTGCGGCAGTAGGGTGACTTTTTTGAAAAAAAATAGTCAAGGCAATCATCAAATGCTGACCACACACTGACCACTTACAAAGACGAGCGTTGGAGCAGCTCCAACAACAACAACAACAACAACACGCACACAAACTGGTTCTCGCCTCTGGCAGCTTCTTCACAATCACGCACATGAATATATACAAACATATATACGTTATATATGTACAGACTCTTGTGTGTGTGTGTGTGTATGTGTGTGCGTGTGTGTGTAGTTTATTTTTTATCTTTTTTGTTGGGGCACGCAACAGCAACAGCGGCAACGATCTCCAACTGAGCGTGCTGTTTGCCTGTTAGTATGCATGTGGGAAAACGTTGAACGCCCACAATAATAGATGTTTTTTTTTTTGCTCTCGCTTTGTTTGTTTGTTGTTAGTTGTTGAGCGTTGAGCGGACTGCTAGTTAACGCTAGTTTATTTGTAGTTGTGTGGTTGCCGGCGGCGGCAGCGTTGGTGGCGACGACGGCGTTTTGGCGGCCTGAGCACTGCTCGGGTTTGCTGCGAGCCTAGCTAAGTTTTGTGCAATAAGCAAAATGACGGGCACAAAACAAAATGTCCGGGCCCCCAATGTGTCGCTTCCGCTGCCGGGGGCCATGATTATAAGGCGCCATTGCAATCAATTTCAATTTCAATTTCTAGTCAGCCAGCCCCCTCTACAGTCATATAAAGCAGACACAGCAATAGCAACAGCTACAAATACAACAAGCATAGCCACAACCATCTTATCGTTCCTTCGTTTGGTCGGTCATAGTTGTAGTTGTAGTCACAAATCGCAATTGTTGGCATCTTTTCTGTTGGCCTGTGATGTGAGCAAACAAAATGACTACTCAAATTTCCGCAAAATGTTCGTGCGACTGCTGCAACATGTGTGTGTGTGTGTGTGCGTGTCTGTGTGCCCGCCCAAAGGAGAGGAAGGGGTGCACAGAGCTCTGTTGTTTGCCTTAGAAATTCAAACAAACATGTCGCTGCTGCTGCTGCTGCTGCTGCTTTCTACCCACTTTGTTGTCGCTTCAGAGTTGTTTTTTTTTTTTTTTGGATTTTTTGTTTTGTGACGCTTGGCAAGTTTCTGGGGGCATGTCCGGGCGCATTTGTGGGCGTATTCAGCCTGTTTGTTGAACGTAATTGTCGAGCTTGGCCGGGGGAAACTTGCAATTTGCCAGAGCGCCATCTATGGGGCGTTAGATCCACTTGCAAATTATACTGCTAGTCAAGCCCCCAATTAGTGATGAACATACATACATACATACATAAACATACACAAAAACACAATTCACCTTCATGGCATACAAAGGGCGACAACCTGTTCGAGTTGCCATGTAACAAAAATAAAAGAAAAAAAAAGAAGAACGCCTGCACAGCATTAACAGCTCTGTTTTAACTCAATTGACGCTGCAAACAATTAACTAGTCTGCCAGTAATATTCGTCTTAAACGGCTGTTACTTAGCGCAGCACTCAGCAATAGAGCAAACAACAGCGACATTCATTCAGTATTCACAAACACAACGACTCACGCACACACATACTGATGCGCACACACGAACACACACACACATACACTGACGACCAGTCACATGGCAATTGAACCAAACCCCTGCCACTGTAACAGCTGCCATCTCGCTTGCACACACAACTTGGCCGCACCTTCTCCACCAGTGTTGAATTTGCTGAGACATCGTTTAGCTATTTTTGCTGCTCGCTTGGTAAAAAAGAGGGAATTCACTTTTGGCGGGGTCTCGTTTTTCCTGCTTTGTCCAATCGGCCTTTTTGTGGGCGCTGTCTAAACTAGTCCAATTGTATGGGCCGTCACCACGTCGCAACCCTCGGCCGACCAGTCGATGCCAGTTGTTGATAAGGCTAACTGGATGATAACAGCGCCTGGGCCTGGAGAACAGTTCTTGCAAATTAATTTGAACGGTAGGCGTGGTTGTTAGGCCTCCGCCCACACAGCACGTGTTGATTACAAAATATGCCATCATTGCGCATAAGGTTCGAAATGCAGAAACACATGCACATGTACAACACACATACACACATAAATACATACACATAAAAATGTACATAGAATGTATGCATCTTTGCCTGCGTACATTATGTAAAACTTTAACTACAGTCAGTGTATTTTAAATCGATTAACCACCCCCATTGAAACCGACCAATTAGTAAGCACAACATTTTGCTCAGTCAAAAAACATGGGAAATTTTTGAGTGCTGCCTGCTGCCTTTGCCTTATCTGTGATCAGCATACCAGTCAGAGTCAGAGTCAGAAACGGCGCACGAAATTCAACGACAGCGCCAGGCAAAATTGAACAAAGTTGGGGAAAGAATTGCAGCACATGTGCTGGCAGGTGTGTGTCCGACCCATGTGCACAGACCGTGCCAGACTTTTCAGACACGTTCGGTTTTCGGTTCGGTTTTTACCAGGCAAACAGCACAAAATAGAAACTACTCGGCAGGGGTCAGCTGTTGTGGTATCTCAGTATCTTTAACATGTGCTAAAATGTTTTACAGTGCTCAGCAAATTGTTGCTACAAAAGCTGCCGACTTGTTTCTTACTTTTGCAAAGTATTGAAAAATTTATTTTGGTAATGCACCTTGAAGCAGCACTGGTCTGCTGCAATACAATTGTTTATGTAAAAAGTCTAGTTAAGTTAATAAAAAAAAACGAATGAATTTAATAGCTGATTGCCTGTTTTTTAGGACAGATAACATACCTACACCATTACAGCTGTTGCATACATTGCCTATCGATAATATGTATTATGTGATCCTATCGATATATTGACTTGCTTCGTGTGGCGTGTTGTCAAAAATATCGCAAACATCCAGCGAGACGGAAGGTGAAAGTGGTGATACTGTCGCGCGATTGTGTTGTAGAGCGATTACTTAATGAAAAGCATATGTAATAGCTAGCGACAGGGTGAAAGTTCACAGTCCGTTCAAAATGTCCGCAAAGACTGCAACCAAGCCAAACAAAGCGCCCTCGAAAGAGCCGTCGGCGTTGACTAAACTTTACCTGTTTGCCTACAATGCGCTGCAAGTGGGAGGCTGGAGCTACATTCTGTATCAGCTGGTCAACTACTATGTGCTGCAGGGGCCCCAGTTCCGTGCCCACATCACGCTATGGGATTACACACGCGTCGCTGTCATCATCTTCCAGAATGCCGCCTTTGTGGAGATCCTGAATGCGGTATTTGGACTGGTCAAATCGAATCCGGTGGTCACAACCTTCCAAGTGTTCAGCCGAATGATGGTTGTCGTTGGCGTTGTCATGGCCACACCCACGGCCAAAGTGTCACCCGGCCTGCCCATTGCTTTGTTCGCCTGGGCCATCACCGAGATCATTCGCTATGGTTTCTATGCCCTGAACATTATCAAGGTGGTGCCCAAATTTGTCGTCTTTCTGCGCTACACCACATTCATTGCTCTCTATCCGATTGGCGTCACCGGTGAGCTGTTGTGCTTCTGGTGGGCACAGCGCTATGCCAAGGAGCAGAGCATCTGGAGCATCGAGATGCCAAACAAATTGAATGCCACTTTCTCCTACTTCACACTGCTCTGGATTGTCATGTTGGCCTACATTCCCCTCTTTCCACAAATGTACCTGCACATGTTCACGCTGCGTCGCAAGATCTTGGGTGGCGACGCCAAAAAGAAAGCCAACTGAACTTTGAACTCAATCGGGCAAAACAAGCGAACAAAGCAAAACAATGCAAATTTCATTCGCATTGCATTTCGCACCTTGTAGCTCTAAGTTAATTTGCATTTGAGTAACCTTTACTTGACACCAAGCTAAGCTAATATTTAAGTGGTTTCTGTGTACAAAATAAAATCAAATAATTCCACAATCGATTCTATGAATGTTATTATTATTGTCTGCTTAGTTGCTTTACTCGGTTTTCATTATAATGACAGCTTACAACTTTCTTCGCTTGCGAATGTAAATCCCCATCATTATCATTATACAATTTCAAAGAATAATTAACGGTGCTAACGACTCGTAGAAAGTTTATGATCCTAAGTAGTAAGAGTCATTTGACACGTGCCTCGGAAGGATACCCTAAAAAATGACTATATTTTTATATATATAGAATATTCCTTTTATCCGAGTTGTTAAAACGATCTACGCGATTTCGGTCGTAACTTCCGATTTTGCAGAACTAGGATTAGGATACCGACCGCCATCCGGTTAATCCTTAAGACGTTCGCAGTTACCGCACAGTTTATATGCTTTTTCCGTACCTAACCTTTTTTCCCTAATCCCTTAAATCATTGAAAGCCGAACGATAGTTTTTCTCAGAGCTTAAGTGTTTTTTTTCTACAAGTTTTATAATTATTTTACGTGTTTCATTTGCAATAATAATTCGAGAGTGCATTTAGTGCTGTGACCATTGTATGGTCTTCAGGTCAATGCCCTCCTGCACCATTTCCCACAGTGGCGACATTTCGCGGAGTCTCTCCACATGCTTGATGCACTTGTCGGCCGTATAGTCGACCTCCTCGATGGTGGTGAAACGTCCAATGCCGAAGCGTATGGAGCTGTGAGCCAAGTCCTCATCGGTGCCAATGGCACGCAGCACATACGATGGCTCCAGTGAGGCTGATGTGCAGGCAGATCCACTGCTGAGTGCGACATCCTTGAGGGCCATCAGCAACGATTCGCCCTCGACGTAGGCAAATGATAGATTTAGGCAACCATTATATGTGCTCACCGGATCCCCATTGCGTATCACATCCGAAAGAGCGCTTGTTAATTTGTCCATCAGGCGCCTGGATAGGAAATCTACCCACTTCTTATCGTAGTCCATCTCTTGCATTGACAATTCAGCTGCTGCGCCCAGACCCACAGCCAAAGGGGCGGGCACTGTGCCGCTGCGAAGGCCTCGCTCCTGGCCACCTCCACTCTGGATGGGCTCGAGACGCACACGTGGCCGGCGACGCACGTATAAAGCGCCCACGCCCTTAGGGCCATAGATCTTATGCCCCGATATGGACATCAGATCAATATTCATGGCGTTTACATCCAAGGGAATTTTACCCACGGCCTGCGCCGCATCCGTGTGGAAGAACACCTTGCGCGATCGGCACAATTTGCCGATCTCCGAGATGGGCTGATGAACGCCAATCTCATTGTTCACCGTCATGATGGAAACGAGTGAAGTGTCTGGTGTCATTGCCTCGTCAAGCTGCTGCATGTCAATGATGCCATTGGCCTTAACGGGCAAGTAGGTAACCCGATAGCCTTCATTCTCCAGCGCACGGCACGAGTCCAGCACACACTTGTGCTCCGTTTGTGTGGTAATCACATGCTTCTTGTTGGTGCCATAAAATCGTGCCACACCCTTGACAGCAATATTATTCGACTCTGTGGCGCCGGATGTGAAAATGATCTCTTTGGGATCGGCGCCAATCAGTTTCGCGACTTGTTCGCGTGCCTTTTCCACGGCATGTTCTGTCTCCCAGCCGTAGGCGTGGGTGCGCGAATGCGGATTGCCGTAGTAGTTGGTCAGATAGGGCAACATTGCGTCCAACACGCGCGGATCCATCGGTGTGGTGGCCTGTGCATCCAAATACAAAGGTCGTCCCTCTGTCTGTTCATTCTTTATGTTGAAACGCACCTGGCGCTCACGAAATTCTAGCATGGCAACAATTAATCAATCGACATGTAATGGATATAAATATGTAACTTTACTTGATACCTTTTGATGTAGCCGCTGGTTTCACATCGGTCGATCGCAGTCGCACAACTATTGCCAGTGGTCTGGCAGTTGGTCGTAGCACATGAGCCTGCAAGCGGCCCAGCATTTTATGCATGTTTGTACTTCACGTGCGTTTGTGTTTGTTTTCACTTTAGTTTATTTACTACTTTTATTATTTCACCATCTAATCAGTATCGGTCAATGTGTGTGTCTTTTACAGCACTGTTATGTTATGCAGGCAAAACAGTGCTGCCAGACTGTACATTTTTGTTTAGCGCCAAAGCGTTTGGTTTAAAAACTATAAAACCAGAGATAGTTTCAATAATAATTTAAAACACTTTTGAGTTTGAGTGTGCAGGATTAATTAATTGGACCAATTTAATACTTTTACGTTATTTAAACACTTTCTATAATTTCATGTTGTATATACATAAAAGCATAAAATATATATTGCAAAAATAGATATGCTATATGCTGTGGTGTAAAATTTTCTCATGCTTTATCTTTTTGTTTTATATAAAGGTGTATAAGTATATATATATATATATATATATATATGTATATATATATTACATAATATGCCTATTGCTTTTAATTAGAATAATTTTTTACATTTGAACACTTAAAATTTTTCTGTTTGTCAGCTAGCAACGATATTTGTTTACAATTTTTAACTTAGGGACTAAATAGATTAACGAGTGTTTCTTTTGTTTCTTGTTGTTTCGTTTTTAGGGAAAATCTGTTCAAGTGCGAATTTGTTCGAACAAGTTGGTTAAAATACATATACACTAACACAATGTCGATAATTTAACAGGAAATAATAGGTATCAATTAAAAATAATTGAACTGGTTAAATAAATAATCGTCAACAAATCCAATAACCATTGCATATCTCATAACTGTCCGTCCGTTGTCAGAGCAATTGCTCCGTGACCAGGACAACGCTCTGTTCCAGTGCAATTGCCGCCAGTTCCTTAAGCCATTCATCCAGCAGGACGGCACACAAGGCCAAATCACGTGAGCGCTCCGTTCCGCTGGTATTTGCTATGATGCCCATCGAGGCCACCGAGTCCAGGGATACTGGTTCCGAGTTAAAACTGGCCGTCTGTGGACCACTCTCCACGCCGTGCAGGGTGCTCGATGAGTGGGTTGCGGATAATGTTTGTGTGGAGCCACCAATGGAGCTGTTCGTGCTGCTCGCTGATGTTGCTTGTGCGTCTGATCGTGGCGTGGTGCTCAAACTCGTCTCACAGGTATTTCCCCTCGGGTTCTCTTGTGCGACGCCACGTGAATTCACCTCCCCGTTGATGCCACCCACGAGCGTGGAAGCAGCACCTGTAAAATTCCAAAATATATTAGTTGTGCCTCATATGGAAAATGCGCTTTGTGGGTTAAGCGGAAACAACTACAACAATAACGTAAAATTGGTAAGCAAATAGTTATTAGGTACGTAGACACAGTTAAGAGCAATATATGTACAAAGCTACAGGAGGCGGTAATCTACTCAACAGATTAATTAGACTATAACAACTATATATGTATTTATATAGATATTTAGTTGAGTTTTATTATTTGGTATATTCTATATATTTAAGGAACTTTTACTTAAGCGTGAAATATTTACCGGTGAAGAATGCGTAAATTTGTGATAAGCCAGATGAAGCTAAGATTTTCGTAGTAGAAAATTGTTCGTTTTGATAAAAACAAATAAACAATAAAAAAAGAGAGACAAATTCATTATAAGCAACATCTGCAGACATTGTACAAAATATCTACATATGTAATATGTTGTAATGGATGTGTAGTTCAATAGTTCAACTCCTCTGACCAGAACAATTCTCAATTCGGTCAGTGGAATCTTGTCTATTATAAAGTATTTAAAATGTGTGTAGTCTTGTGTGTGTGTGTGTTTGTGTGTATGAGTTTTATGGTTAAGATCCCAAAACCGACTTTGTTCCAACATTCCCTGCAGCGTTGTTGTTTTTCTTGTTGTTTTTTTTTGTGAATTTGTTTTCTTGGTTGTAAAAAAGAAAATGTGCAATGTTGTTAGATGTGAACGCTGGCAAGGGATCACCTACCCGGATTCGCATTTGCGGCCGCTGTGGATGATGTGGATTTCCGGCCGAATATGTTCGATATGGACGCGCTAATGCTGCGTCGCTTATTGTCACTGCGTCGAAAGGGATCATAGGCGCTGGTGGGTGTGGCATGCATTGGTGTCGCCGCCGACAGCGTTGCATACGTGGAACGCTGCTGCGCCTGTTGTTGCTGATGTGTGGAATTGGTTGTATGTTGGAGCTGCTGTTGCTGGTGGTGCTGCTGATGCAGCGGTGAATTGTCGCTAACCTTGCGCGCATTTACCAAACGAAACTCGCGATCAATCAGCGATGAACGCGCCACATCGATGATCTCCAGCGAGTTCTCCGCCACCGGCAGCTCTGCATCGATTTGCTGCTTCAGCATGCGCAGCACTTGATGGAATGAGGGCGTGTCCGACGTGATCGCAATGTCAGAACGCAGCAGCAGCGAATGGATGAGCGGCAGTGGGTACCAGGCAAGTCGTGTAATCAGCCCAGTTAAATGCAGATTAACATACAGCGAATTGCTCGTAAAGGTTTGCAGTTTGCCCCAAATGGCATTCAGAAAGGGACCTAAATAAATCAAATCAATATAACAATTCGGTTCAACATTATATTCCGACTCCAACTCACCCAAGTTTACGGTGCCCTGCGCAAACAAATCCTCCGAGAAATCCAAATCGGTAAGCAAGATCTCATTGCGTGTGCTGTGCGAGACGCGCCACAAATCGCGCCGTCCACTACTGTTGCTGCTGCTGTTGTTGTGATTACTGCTGTTGTTGTGATCCACATCTGGATCGCTTGTTGATGTTGTGGTCGCATCGTTGGCATCGGCATCCTCTGGCCGCCATTTGAACGACTCATAGCCGCTGGACTCACCAATGGACTGCAGGCTATCCAACTGTTTCTCGCCAAGCTCGCTGCTAGCAACTGGCGCAACTGCCACTGGCGTTGCTGTGCCAAATTCGCTAAAGAACTGCCTGGCCAGCTCCAGGGCATGGGATGTAGCTCGTACCTGGCCCTGCCGCGGCCACTTCTGATAGCGATAGTTGTTCGCCCACTTGCTGCAGTCGCGTTGGCACTGAGCGATGCGTGAATGTGCCTCAAACAGATACGCCTGGATGTTGGCATACAAACTGTCGCCTGTGTAGTGACCGTAGTAGTTCCAGTTGGCTCCAATGGTTTTGCTCATCACCGGTGAAGGCAGGCTGGGCAGCATTGTGGATGATAGCGCTGCTCCTGGATCAACCAGTTCGTGTACGCTTTTGGGGCGCGCCAGATCACGAGCCCGCTTCATTACGTCCGGAGTGAGCTCCAAGAAGAACTCGGTCGTGTTCAGATACGGATCGATCTTGTTGATTTTGTGGCGATGCGAGATGGGCACATGCTTGCCCGGCAGCATATACTTGAGTAACAGCTCCAGCATCAGATCCTCACAGTGCAAGCCGAGCAGAGTATCAAACAGAGCCATTGTCACCATACACAGATTAGCATCCGGCGAATGCAGTCGCTCCACGAGCGCATCCAGAATGCGTTCGCCGTCAAACTTCTCCGTGTCGAGCAGAAACTTGACAAAGGCACGCATCAGGCCAGGCTCAGTGATGGAGCGCAGTATCAGATCAAGGTAGGACATGGCCGAGATTTGTGAGTCGATGTTCGTCTGAAAATGTTTGCCCTTCAGTGTCTGCGAATTGGAGCGCAAAACGTTGTTTCGACATTTCGAGGCGAGGTGTTTGGTTAGCTTGGGGTCGGCCCAAAAACAGAAAGGATAGCACACACACTATATACTACGCTCATGCCGTAAAAGATATCGCCGATAAATAATGAATTTCCTCAGTCTTTTTAAAAGTTGTTACCCTAAATACCCTGATAACTTTTCGTAAAATCTTTGTAATAGAGCAGCTTTTTGATTGATTCGATTAACTAAAAGCAGCGACTTGCGTATGAGCGTAGTAATAGAGATAAGTAAAAAGCAAACATACACACACACTGACACAAGAGCACCAGGGACAAGTGACAATTTTGCAACCAACACCACAAGAAATGCATCGAAGACAAGTTTTTACGTGAGAACAGAAAAGAGCAGGCGGAGACTCACCTGGAGTATGGCCGGGCCGAGCACCGGCACAATAAAACCCTGGTACATAAAATCAAGTAGCTGCTGTTTAATCATCTCATGCGCCACCTGAACAACCGCATTGCAGAACTCCAGCGCGTTCATGAACAACGTTAGCTCCGGTATCTCGGCGACATCGTCGGGCGTTATGCGATGCCAGTCAACAGCACTGACCTCGATGCTGTTGGGCAGACGCGAGTAGAGACCGCCGAGGCCGGTGACCAACAGCGGGCAAATGGACGAGTATTGTGCAATGTAGTGGCCAATATTGGAGTTCTTCTGCGATAGAGCCATGCACAGAAGCAAAGCATCGCGCGCCTGATGACCCAAACTGCCCTCTCGATGCACATACGGTATTAGCAGCGAGAAGATAATGAAACTGGAGAGAGCCGAAAAAACAAAGACATGATTAATGAATGCATTAGGCAAATGTCAACTTATAAATTATATTTTTCCAACTCACTTGGTTGTTGTGCCACTTTTGGGTGGGGCCAAGCTGCCATTTTGAATTTGCTCCTGCACCTGTGTCTGGGCCGAGAAGAAGAACAGATCGAGTAGATGGACATTCTGCATGAGCACCACGCACAGCTGATTCAGCAGGATTACAAGACGTTTCTCTAGATCGGGCGGAAAGATCTCGCCCTGGCTGGAGGCGAGAATTTTGAGCAGCGGACGCAGAAATGGCTCGTGACACAGCAGCTGATGCCGTGAGTGACTCACGAGCAGCTCGTATAGTTTTAGCTGCTCCAGACGCACCGCATTCGCATAGCGACCCGTTGTGCTTGCCCATTCGTATAGCTTGTCCAGCAGATTCTCGCTGAGCAGATACTCCAGGCAGGGCGCTGTCGGCGGTGCAGCATCTGCTGTTGGCAGCGACACCTTGTTGCAATGATGCAGCTCCACCAGCAGCAGCGTCACCATATAATCCAGATGCGAGACGACGCCCAGAACATCGTCGTGCGTGGGCGGACCCGCATGCTGAATAATTTCATGTGCCTGCTGCCAGTGCTTACAGAAGCTATCATAGCAAGCGCGCGGATCACAGTCTGTGGCAGCGTCTATGGGGCGTTGACGCACCGTTGCTGAAGCATTACCAGAGTTGCTACTGCCCCCGGAGCCGTTACCACCACTGTTTCGTGTGAGACTCTGACGCAATGGACTCGTACGAAGCCAGCTCATTGTTTGCTTGTTCTGTGCACTTTGGCGACGAAGTTGCGATAAGTGGAAAAGTTTGGCATGTACTTTGCGTGCTTATCTTTTGTGTTTAGTGATTTGTTTCAGCTTTGTGTATGAGTATTTTGACTATTCTCGTATTCCCAGTTTCCGTTACAGCTACAAACACAAATGTACAAAAATTATATATAGCTGAAACCGACAAAAGCGCCAAAAACAGATAAGCTTAAAAAATTGCATATGCAACAACAACAACAACAACAATAATAACAAACTCATCAAGCTTTGGCACACACACACACACAAATATAAATATATATATGTGTATATATATTTGGGTAGATGAGCAGCTAACTAGCAAGTGGCGTTTGATATTCACTGAAGCGCAAATTGTTGTTGGTGTTGTTTGCTCACTGATTTTGCTGCTCACCTGCTGAATTTTCATAGTCTTCGTCTTCGTCATCGTCTTGGCCTTTCTTTCTATTGCTAAATGGTTCTTGCAGCAGGTGTTGTGTTAAGCGCGCGGCAGCAGTTTGTAATTATCTTTTTTTGGCACTGGGAAATTAGAGCGAAAAAGACGACGTCGTCGACAGCCAGTGGCCCGTCCTTGTGCGTTTATTTGAAAGGTGAAAAATATGCAATTGTTGTATTTTTCAGGTTGAACAACATACACAAAACCTGGTTTACACTTTAATGCCTCATTTTGGACTATTTTAGATTGGCTTTCTGCTCGCTTAATGCATTATAAATATTTACAACAAATAGAAAGTAATGAATGAATTGGTGGTAGTCAAACGATAAGTTGTGGTGGTAGTCCGATCACAATATGTACAAGCTGCTTGAAATGCCTTTTACAGCACTGGTCCACCTGCAATCGATTTTTTTTTGTACACGCCACCAATTTTTGCGATAAATATTTCGCGGCCAATTAATGGCCTTATCGGCATTTTGAATGGTTGAAATAACTTTTGTGCTTGTGCGGTATTGCAAATTTATTATTTGATATTAATAGACGTACAATTTGATATACCATACATTTACACATATTACAAAGTCATATTAGAAACGCAATATTACAAAAAGAACAGAAGCACATAGTGTATATGGAGTAAATAGTATGTATTTATATCTGTAGACATCAACATTGTAAAGCTCCCAAAAACAGATTACTCTTGCGGATAGTTTTCATTTGTTTTCTGACAATGCAAAACTTCTTAATTTTATAAGACCATTAACCAAGTTAGAGTTGCACATTTTATAAATTCTTTGCATGATTTTGCTAACAAATAAAATAGTTAAATAAATTGTCTCTAAATATTTGTAATAATAGTATGTTGTAAACGAAGACGAGCTAATGCAATGTGTTCAAATCTAAACTCACATCGGCAATAGCGCCTGACTGACACTGTTATTGCGTGAGCTGGGCCTTTCAATGGTCATGGATTGCTGCGGCACTTGGCTATCTGTGCTAATGCCCAAGCCAGCGTAGATTTCCTTCATTACAAATAGAATAGTGTCCTCGGAGCCCCTGTAAAATCGAATATTAGAAAAGAATTACCAGCTTTTAAATATCAACTACTCACCAGTAACAAACGTGGCTGCTGAGGGCGAAGATATACTCGTTGATAAATTCCAGTGGCCCTTCCTGTAGCACATAGTCGACGCGTTTTGAGTCGTTTAATTTACCTAGTGGAAAGTCGAGTTCAATGAATTCGGGGTCTGAATTACTTGTCGACTCGGAATCGGTGCGATTACGCGCTTGCGTCGAAGTTGTCGCCACAGATGATTGATCCTGATCTTCTGTTTGCTTTTGGAATACCTGTGAAGAGCTCTATACAAATGGTTAGTTGATCACTGATATTGCATCGCTTTAAACTTACAGACTGCACCTCTTTAACGAGCGACTCCTCAGCCTCCTTCTTGACCTTGGTGACGGTAGCCAGGAAATTAACGCTATCCAGTGTGGTCTTGAATGTATCCATGAATCTTTGCTTGATGTCCGCACCTACACGAGTCATTGTCTCCTTCAGCTCCAGATGCATGCGCTTGCGACCCTTATGATGTGGTATAAGCACCGGCCGGATACCTTTCATATCCGGATTGACAAGTGCTTCTATGCGGTACGCAACCGGATCGAAGGGATGGAATATATTGTAAAAGCCCGCACACGTGGGTAGCCGAAAATCGAGACCCAGCTTATCGATGCCGCGGATGGTCACAAACATGCCAATAGGCGAGCCCAGGGCAAAGAACTTCTTGGGATGGAAAATCAACTGCGTGTAGTTAATCACGGGCTGTCCAGTGCCCGCCGGTCCCAAACCCATAGCGTAGCTGACCTGCTTGGGCAGCATTTCATCATTGTTGGGCATTTGCACCTGTCTGGATTCGGCGCCTTGCTTCCGTGGCAATTGATCTGGATTCTCCTGTTGTACATACAACTTCAGTGTTACTTTGCGTATGGGCAGTTGTGTAATATTTGTGTCATCTTACCTTATTCTCCTCTTCGCTCTCCTTAAGTGACTCCTGATGGCACAGTAGGTCGAACAGTATTAGTGAGCCCAGACTGTGGCCAGCTAGTGAGACGCCGCCATTGAATTCGGGATGCCGCATACGATATTTCAGATAGACCTCATTCAATGCATCAGCGACCGTGTTCATGATTTTCTGGCAGTACTTGGGACTGGTATAGAAAAGTACATCAAGCAGCGTGTCGTTTGTGAAGTTGCGCAACCTCGGTATCGACTCCAGAGTGATGGACTTGAGTTTCTCATCAATGCCCAGCTCCTCTGAATGCAAATGGCCATGCCACTCAATGGGCAATACTTCAACACGACCCACCAGTCCCATGTCCATGGAGTTCTTGTAATGAGATTGCACCAGCTGTAGTGCAATATTACGAAAATCATCGACTACAAAGCAGATTCAACGTTTTTAAGAGTCTCCAATGAAATAGGTGAGTAATTTCACACTTACCAACTTCCTCGACATTGCGCATTTTTAGGTCACAGGCAGATCCAATACCATGCACCATGAACAACAAATGATCCACTCGCTGAGATTCGCCCTGCTGTATTTTAAAGTCATTCAAATCCCGCTTGACGACCAGCGGCCTCGTTGAGTTCTGCACGGTGCCGCCCCACGTGTCGGCGTTCGATGGTGGCATAAAGTGCACAATGACGCTGGGACCATGCATGGTGACCTGCTCACCATTGGCCAACATTATCTTCTTATGCCATTCGTTTGTTTCCGTCGCACGTTTATATTCAATCTCCAGTGCCGCAGCGGTTTCCTCGGCATACGGCACATACTTCCCGTCCACGGCCTTGTAGAACCAGGAACAGCGACGCACCTCAATTGCCTTGCCCTCCCAAAAGACTGGTATCTTGGTGCGCTCTTTGATGTTAACGTCATAACGACCACCTTCAACGGCCACAATACACGTCGAATCGGCGCCATCTATATGTGAGTGAATGCAAAGGATATATAAGAGAGAATTAGGATTTGATTATCTAATCAAGTTTTGACTTGGACTCTTACCACTGTTCAGACTGGTCTCTAGCAGAGCCGAGTCGTAGTGACTGAATGGGGTCCACAAATACTTTCCATCCACGATGCGTTTGTAGAACCAATGGGGCAATACGGGCGTATAAATCTAAACATAGGAAATTATATAAAAATAATGAACACAGAAATGTAATTTGTGGACTTACAATTGCCTCGGCTGGCGACGCAATGGCCTGACCCTTTTCGTTGGCCATTCTCAGCTGTTGGAGGATCTCTTCAGGCAATTCGCCCTGATCCAATTGGTGTAAATATTCGGCCTGACGCTCCGGCTGCTGTACGGCTATGGGGCTTACGTTTGACGGCACAGCTGTGGAGAACTCAGAGCAGGCGGACGATGGCGGCTCGACCAGATTCGAGACAGACGTCTGTGAGCGTTCCTCGAAGAGTTTGCTTGGCAGGCCGCTGTGCACAATATCGTATTTTAGTTCTCCGGGTGCAGCTGGCTGATCCTGCAGAGGTGGATTGTTGAAAAAGTTCTGGATGCGTTGATCCTCTTGCCCCTGTCCGCCAGCGGCAAAATTATCAAAGAAATTGATCGAGTTGCAGCCAGTAAGCTGGGGCTGTGGCTGTTCCTGCTGCGGTGGCTGTGGTTGTGCGACTGGTAGAGCTGGCTCTCCTGACCCTCCAAAATAATTAGAGAACGAGTTTACACTAGAATTTTGACAGATATTTCCAGTTGAGTTCTGAGTTTGCTGCGTTGCTTGCTGTGAATCGTTGACAAGTTGCTCAAAGCCAAGTGCGTGAGTGGAAGAAGGCGCAGCCGAGTCGATGACAGGCGGCTCCTGTGCCAGTGCCGGTGGTGCGACGTCAATTTGAGGCGGCAGGTTTGGGAACTGACCACTGCCTACTGCCTGAGTTGTCTCCTGTGCTGCTCCAAAAAAGTTGAAATCGCTGCTGTTGGTCGCTGGCGTAAAGAAATTCTGCAATGACGATGGTACAGCTGCTACTGAAGTTGAAACTGCTTCGTGGCTTTTTCGGAAAGGATTTGCCTGGGCGGAGTTGTCTGCCTGCTTGCTGCTAGGTGGTGGTGGCAACGGTGGTGCTACTGGCTTAGCGGTCTCGCTCTCTGACAGCACGGGCTCAATGGTGTGTGCCGCGAAGAGAACGTTGTCGTCTGTCTGCGTGCTGGGTGCCACAAATCCTATGGGCGGTGGCAATAGCTCCTGTGGCAGAGGCGTTGTTATCGTCTGTGCAAAGGGATTGAGAAATGTGGTTGTTGTCTGAGTGGTTAGCGCAACCCTGTGCAGCTGCGATGGTTGCGCAAACAAGTCACTTGTGCTTAGTCCTGAAGCTTCCTGTGGTGTTTCAGCTCTGGGAAGTGGTGCAAATAGGCTAGTGGCGTTGAAAGTTGAAGCGGGTGAAGCGCTTGTTGTTGCTGAAGAGCTCGTTAATGTATCTGACCTCACGACCAGATCTGCTGTATTTGTTGGTGCTGGTGGGTATAGAGCTACTCCTTGATTTGCCTCGCCGTCTGGTGTTGCTTTAGGTACAGGCACGAATAAAGGAATTTCTTGATCAAGCTCAGTGGGCACAGTGCTAGGAGCAGCTTGTGCTGGTGGATACAGCGGAAGTTCTTCCCGAACAGCAAAAGTTGGTAATGCAGCTGCAAACTGTGGAATTTCTTGAGTTCCTTCTGGATTTGGTGGTGCGCTTGGTTCGTGTGCTCCTCCTACGGTAAAGAGAGAAGCTCCTTGCGAATTTAGGGATAGTCCTTGTGGTGCTTCCGTTGGCGCGCTTTTGAATAGGGGAATTTCCTGAGTGGGAACTTCTTGGCTTGGCGTGGATGTGGAATCTGTCTGGTATGGCTCTGGCTCTTTAACTTGTTGTGAAAGGAACAAAGAGGGCGCTGTTCCTAGCGGACTTAAAGACAGTCCCTGTAATGCTTCAGTTGGTAAGTTTGTCGCTGTTGTCGTAGTTGGTGGTGCAGCCGACAAGGGAACTTCTTTAATTAATTTCGATATTGATTCTGTTTCTGTTATCAGCTGTGGAGTTAAATCTGATGTTGCTGGTCCAGGTTGATATAGGGGCAAGTTCTGCGATATTGGGAACAAGGCAATTTCCTGAATTGGCGCAGATGAAACTGCAGCAGTTGGTGGCGGAGCAAACAAGGAAACTTCTTGGGTTGGACCTAAGATAGCGCTTGGCTCTGGAATCTGTGGCGGCGTGGCAAATTGGTTGCTTGCTGTTAATGTTGGATGTAAGGCAAATCCTTGCGATACTTCAGCGACTGAGCTTTGCAATTGATGAACCTCCTGAACTGTGGTTGTTGGTACCGATACTGGCGCAAAGAGGGAAGCGCTTGGTGGAGCCGCTGACGGACAGATCTCTGTCGCTGTAATCGTCTGTGTTGCAAATAGAGAAGGTGGTGGAGCTGTTGATGGTCCAGCTGGAAAAAGTGGAACTTCCTGTGCAGGAGCTGCAAATAAAGCAACTTCTGCTGCTTTTGCTTCTCCAAATGGATTAAAAATAGCCGCAGTTGCAGATGTTGTGGGCGCAAAGGGCGCTTGATGACCAAAGGGCGTTGCTGTAGTTGAAGTTTCCTGCGCTGTCAGCGGACTTTTGTAGAGCCGTGTGCCCTTCTGTAGGCGATAGGATGCTTGGGACAATCCACCAACTGTGGGTGGGGGAACTGTTGCAGCTGGAGGTGGTCCTGGGGCGGAAGTGCCCTCAACAAACGCCGTTAGCTGAGCGATTGCCGACTGCGGAGAATGAGCAACTGCCGGAGAATGAGCGACTGTCGGTGGTTGAGCGACTGAAGGTGGCTGAGCGTCTCTCGTTGATTGAGAAACTGCAGGTGGTAGACCAGTAGTTGGTGGCTGCGTAGATGTCAGGAGCGATGTTTGAGCAGCTGTTAAAGGCGTAAAATAACCACCAATTGAGGGTGGAGGAGCAGCCTCTGGAACTGAAGTAACTACGGACGGATTATAGAAACCTCCGCCTGTATATGGTGCTGCAGTGGTCGCCAAATAGCTAGGAGCAAAGGGTATAGCGCCCGATGCGGGATTTGTTGGCTGCTGTGGACCGGTGCTAATGTCAAAGTATCCAGCTGGATTAGATGCTGGGTTGGGTGCGCTGTAGTTAACAGCAGATGCTGTTGATTCGTTGCTTCTGCCAGTGGCTGATTGCACTAGACCCGAGATGTTCTGTAGGACGCCAGTGGGCACCAGATTGGTCAGCGAGAAAAGGCCACCTCCCGATTTGCGTTCCTCTTGAACTGGTGGTGCAAGCGGTTCAAATGCAACCGCTGGCTGTGTTGGATATGGTGGTATTTGGAAAGGAGCAGCTGTCACTGGCTGCTGATGCTGTTGTTGTTGTTCGGAAAGACCAGGTATGGGAGCGTAAAGTTTTTTTTTTGCGCTGATACGATAGGTATTTTGACCAGCCGAAGCGGCAGGCGGCAAGGACAGAGAGCCAGCGCCTATGCTGGGCAGCTCTGTGGGTGCATATAATTTCGGTGGCTCTGGCGCCGCTTCGCCCGCGACAGTTGGTGGTGCGGCGTAGAAAGGGGCTGGCGGTAGTGCCACTTGGTCCGCCTGCTGTATATAAGTCGGCTGTATATCCAGTTGAGGCTGCGTTGGCGTCGATGACTCGTCCGTCTCTCGAGTGCCCGCGTAGATGCGTTTTGAGAAGGTAGAAAAAACGTTGGAAGCCACCGAAGGCAACGCTCCAAACGAAGATGCCGCCTGGCTAAACAGCGAATCTGCACCTGTTGCCGGCTCTAGCAAAGGATTCGCGTTAGCATCCGCTGCGCTCTGATATGGATTGATGGATGCGTTTACTGTCGCTGAATCGTCACTTCCGCTCGCGTTCAAGTTAATCTCGTCAAGCGTTTCGTTATCGTCAATACTCGATGATTGTCCAACTGTCACCAGCGATTTGGGCTCTGCAAGGTATGCAAAAGATAATAAATGAAAATTATCGAAGTTTGAGTTTTACGGAAATAATATCATTATAAATGAAATAAAAAAATATGCTTCACAATATGCAAATCAAACTCGTCGTGACCTCAAACTACTTGTTATCTAGTGATGAGCTCTAGAGCAAAGTCCAGGCCGAAACAGCGCAACTCATGAGTTACTCAATGTCAGCAATCAATATCATAATTACCTATTAAGAATATATTTTATATTGCAGACGGTTTTTTAAGCCTAAGCTTCGAATCAACGTATAAGAATGAACAATCAAGTGTTGTTACATGCACACAAAAATGTGTAAGATTAAAAGCCGCATTTCCTGTTACTTGAGTTGGCAACAACTCAGATTTATTAACATGATATCCGCTTACGATCTAAATAGACTCGATGTGTACACTTCGGTATATTAAAATAATAAATTATTGTGTACTTTTTTAAGACTGCTCCTTCAAAATTATAGGTATTTTAAGCAGTTGCCCAATTACCAAATATACAACTGGATTCGATTAACAAATACAAAATTTATGTGCTTGTGCTGGCTGGTCCGAGTATCATAAAAAGCCAAAAATTGGCATTAGCTAAGCTCAAATGTCATGACATTTAAATGAGCCAAGAGGCAGTTGTTGATTTTTGCCATCTTGCTTATGGATATCATCAATGTCTGTGTGTTCGACGAATCGTCTTCATTGCGGGCCAGAAAGAAAGTCATTGCAAGTGCATTTGAAGATGATGGAACTGGCTTAGAGCTTGGGGCTCTTGGGGATCTGTCCATGCTTAGCAAACGTGCCATTTTGGCTGGGTAAGCGGCTCTACCTAAGAATTCACCTCGATCATAAAACGTGATTCGGACTGTGAACTGTGTCTGCAAGGCCTTTGGTGGCTTTAACACATAGTTGCTGAAGTCGGTGTAACCAGTGTTCAAGTATTCAAAGCATTGCAATTTGTTCTCGTAAATATTTATGCTCGCTTTTGGCATATTTGCGAGCACTCGCCAGCTGCACATGCGATAAGTGCTATGTGAGAGCTGTGAGATCATCAAAAGCAAGCAGCTTATATCTCACGGTTAATGCTTAGATTATTTCATAGTTTTCCCTGCTGCAACTCTTAGAAATTATCAGGTGTGATTCGGTTGCTGTTGCATAACTGCGATAAGTTCAAGTTGAAAAGTGATAAAGCAGGTACTCTATAAAACCGTATGGAGCCAATTCTCAGTTAATCCAAATGGTCACGAATTGCTGCATATACGCTTACTTTGAATCGTATTTGTGAGATTTATTAATATACTCTCCCTGCTAGTGTATTATTGACAATATTTAAGCTTTACATAATAGAAACATTATATTTTATATTATTCACATGATTGGATAAGAAAAATTTAAGTAAATACGAATTTAATTGTTGAACAAAACTACGAATTGTATTTTGCATTTTTAATTGCTTTCTTGATTGTATAGAATAATTGCAGTTCAAGTAATGAAAGATAAATATTAAAACAAATTTACATAACGGAAAATTTTGTAAGCCAATATTTGCATTTTAAGCGAAAACAATTAATACAAAAATATTTAATATTAGGAAAATATAATTTATGCAATATTCATTTATTTACATTTCGTAAGCTGGCGTATATTTATTTAGAAGATATACTTAGGCATACCTCAACTAGCAAGCAACTGTTAAAACTCATTCGTCAAGCAATGTAAGCACAGTTGATAATTTATTTTACACATATGTGGGTCATAAATAAAACGTTGCACATTTCTAGAGACAGAAACAAAATAATATTTCAAATATAATAAACAAAAAAATACTTTTGTCGCTCTCTTCTTTTCAGCACTTTTTGTGATGCGGTAATTGTGGGGATCGTTTTTTTGTTTTTTTTTTTTTTTGGCATATTCCCATATGCACAGAATGTATATATGTGTATACCTGAGACACTTGACATTGTCGCTTGTTGGTGTTTGTTTTTCTGCGTTGGCGTCTTTGCAATGTGCTGACACTTTTCGAGGCGTCAGCAATTGTTTGGCTAATGTAATTCCATAAAGCGACTAAAGCAAACAAATATAACAAATAACAATGACTGCAACAAAGGCAAACAGCTTTAAAGAGAAGTTAGGTTATATACTGTAGACCCGCTCTGTATTGAAAAACGATTTGTTAGAGGGGACGGGTATGGATCCAAGTCATTAAATAACTGCGAAAATTTCCAGTTTCGTCTTGAGACGTATACATATTTCTTTTTATTTTTTTTTTATTTTACATTTGCTTTTTTGTTTTTGGTTAAATATTTACAAAAGGCCGCAATGACAATGACGCATTTCTGACAAATTGTTAAAGCAAATAGGCGATTGTCTAACCGCAAAAGTCTAGGCACATAAGAAAAGTAGAACAGCGTATTTCAAATATGGCTCGAGCCTGACATAAAGCATAAAATAAAAAAGATATATAATAATAAAGACCGCGCACAGAAATGAAGAGGAATTCGCTTTGGCATGACATCATAACGATCATAAACGAATCGAGGCAGCATAAGCACTTAAGACAACAACACAAAACGAACACAAACAAAAACCACAAAAAAAAATGCCCGCCTCTGTCGTCTGTCCGAAGTGTCTGTACATAATGGCACTCAAATAAAACAATTAAGGCCCACATAAGCACGTCAAGAGCCCATGAAATCATTTGCAGGATACAGCAAACAATCAATAAAGATGCCCCGAAAAGATTGCCAACAATTTGGGCTTAAGCGCTTGCAAAAGGCTCGTGCAGGTCGCATGCCAAAAATGTGGATATCAAAAAATACAGAAGAAGAGACAACTAAAAAACCCCATAAGAAAAAAAAAAGAAAATAAATAAATAAACACCAGCTTGGCATTTTTGGCATTGAACCCTCTGGCTATGAAATGCCCAAAAAACAAGAGCAAAATGAAATCAAAATAAAGCTCAATAAAAATAAGTTGAGACGATGCTCGATGCTCGAGACGGTCTGTCTGCCAGCGGCAAAACGATGATATAAATAAAATGCACGATTTTTCTATAGCCACTACAAGAGGTTAAACAACCAGCAAGAAAATCAGCAATGTATTTTTTTTATTTCTTCTTGTTTTTGTGGTGTTGTCGAGACGTTTCTACACTTGAGTTGCCTGAGCAAATATATGCAGAGATGGTAAGAACATTTTTGAAAGCCAATTTGAAATATTATGACATTGATTAGAATGAAATAATAAAGGGTATCAGTCAGATCCGCTGACAACCATTCTGTCATTTTGAATGGCTTTTGAAGTAAAAGAAAGAAGAAGAAAAGAAAAAAGAATTCTTGCTACCATAACTTTGTCAAAACTAAACCAAACCTGGAATAAAACTACGTTTAAATTTAGTAATGTAATTTTTGTCAAAATTAATCTTAAATATCTACCCACAAGAGCACTGAACTAAATTCTGCTGGCTTTTTCCATAACATATTATATGCCCCGCAAGCATATAAAGATGTAGTTGACGCAACGCAGGCTCAAAACAAAAGACTTAGACAACGAACTCAGGTAGCAGCGAATTCAAGTTAAATGTGTTTTCAAGATATTTTGTCAACAGGGTATTTCCAGCAAATGCTAATCAGGCAGACCGCCCCGTCCCAAAGTTGAGTCCACTCCCAGTTGAAGTCTCACTTTAGCGGCCTTGTGACGCATTTAAGGCATGGTATGTAGGTTCTTATGCCTGAGCTATATAATCTTATCAATAGTATGTCAGAGAGGGTGCGCCGTGTTTGCAACGCGAAAACGCATTGTCTCTATGTCCGTTTGCAACCAATTGTTCAATATTTAAACAATTTATGAGCCACACATAAGTACACAAAGACAGCAACTACAACTAAAGTTCGACTTGATGAACTCTGCGACTACAAAAGGCCGAGTAATTAGGGAACAATGTTTTAGTAGCGCGTCGTTGTTAAGCCCGTATAGAAGTCTATCAAGTATTTTAAGCGTGATCGCCTACGCAAGGATATTGACAGATATTAGTATTTTATACTATATATAATCGTGACTTGCACAGACCCGCACCAGTCCGAAAAGTGCGAATCGTTTATTGGACCGCAAAACGCAACAAGTTGGTAAATTTGTAATCGATTAGCACTTTTGATACAAAACAAATGGAAATTTTATTTTATAAGTGTGTTTTTAATCAAATACATTCGTTATCGCATATTAAGCGTTAATTAAGCATATATATATATATGTATTAAGATGTGAGTGCTCCCGGGCCGATTTCCAAACATTTCATTTCAATGACTTGGATGGGTTTTTCATTCACCAAAAAAAGAGTAATCATATTCAAAATACGAGGCATTGTGTAAATAAATATACAGCTTAGCAATAACAACCAAATTAATTGCAAATTTGTAACGAAAGCGCGAAATACATTAAAATTGCGTGAGCCGCATAAATTCTCAACGCAAAATGTGCAATAAATAAAGTTATTGAAAGTGGGCACGAAAAAAACCCAAAAATATAAATTTAAAATTACCGTAAAGTAAAAAAAGAAATGAATAATAGAGCGTGACATTTAAGTGAACGAAGTTGTTATAAAATTTGTTATATATGTCGAAGCCTTCGAAAGGAGTGGGTGAGGCGCTTCCAGATATAGTCTGGATTCTATTATGTCAAACCGAAGATCTTGTAAATCGTATTTTAAACTTTTATTATACAAGTTTAGCTAGCATCAATACTTTTTTAAACGGCTTTAAAAGTCTAACAGTTATTCAAATTAAAAAAAGATCCTTAAACTAATATAAGCTTTGAACGGGTGTTTTGCCATACCCTGGTTAAAGTTATTCCCAAATGTGTGTACATACTTATGCCCGACATATATACATACATACACACCTAAATGTTGCAATTAAAAATTCAACGAACCACAAATCCATAGCCACATTGAGGAAGCTCTGAGCACCGCACGTAGGTCATAACGTACACGATTTGATATGGAAAACACAATTTCAACAATAACAACGTGGTAACATTTGCCAAAAAAATGAAGATGAGACTTAGTCATATTTTGTTGTTGCTGGCATATATACAACCGACGACTTCATTCAAAACAATGAAAAGCAAGCAAATTATAAAAATAAATATATACTTCCAAAATAAGCGATATGATTTAGATATAAGAATTAATTAACCTGCAGAAAATCTGAAATCATTATAGCTTTAAAATTGAGAAACTGGATAACAGATAGAGACCATTGCATTCATAAGGAACAACAAACATTCTGTTGACATATTATTGCTGGAAGAAACACAACAAAATGTCTCGTGTATCTATATAATATCTCTCGTTTTTTGTTGATGTTCGCATTGGCTAACGCATTAGTTTTAAGAGCAACATTGAAAGAACCTTGAGACGCCAACACAATAAACAAGCCACAAAACGATTTCATGGTAAAGAAATATTGAATAGAATTTGGCCATAAAGAAAGCTAACTTTCAGATTTTTTTTGGGAAAAGCTGCGGCGCAACTGAAAATCATTAATCATTGGGCTTTGCGTTGCCATAAATGTTGTTGCATACGTATGTCAAAAAGTTCCGCATGTATTTATTAAGTTTTAGTACGTTTTTTTTATTGATAGTCAAATTTATCGTAGCCGGTTCCAAATCGAGTATGTTTATGTGTTTTATGAGGTAGACAGAGCAAACTTAATAAATTCGAAACACGCTCTATTTTCGGCACCTCGCTGGGTAGTCGAACTTCCTCCTATAGAGAGTGAGAGACCTCAGTTTACCTTGCACATTGTATTTTTGTTCGACAGGAATTCTGATGACTCTAAAATGCACATTATTTTTTATTGTTTTATTTTTAGCGAGACAATGACTCAAATAAAAAAAGGCCAAAGTGCAAGCAATTTTGTCAGAAATATAAACAAATAAAAGTGTTGAAGTTCGAAACAAACACAACAAATTTGATAGATCATAACTAATAACTACATTTCAGTCATATGGTTTTTGGCATCTTTAACGGTATTTAAAAACTGTTTGCTAGGTATCTGAGAGCCAATCAGCTACACATAGATGATTCTCAATTATAGTTATAGTTCGAAACAAGCAATACATAATCATCATATACCCAATAAATCCACATGGCGCCTATTCAAGTTTGGGGGCCAGCACGTTGCCACTTTATCAGCATCACGCTCACAAGATTCAAACAAAACGGAGCGAATGAAACTGAGCGCTGTGGCTGCTGCTACAACTGAGGCTGCAACTCTAAGCGACAGCGTCGACAGCGCTGATCGAGCCAAGTTGAGTTACGTTGAGTTGAGCTGAAACTGAACACTGAGTGGTGCTGTGTGGTGCTGAGTTGGTTTGGTTTGTTCGCTGGTCGCCGTTTCTGTTTCTGCTTTCAGTTTCATTTGAGACGTCGTCGCGGCCGCAAGTGTTGAAAACAGCTGAACAACAGCAGCAGCACCAGCAACTACAACAACAACAACAATACGCAACGTGTGTGTCTCAACTTAATGAACATAATACAACCAACAACAAAAACCGACATCAACAAAAAAAAAATCATTTAAACGGGTTAATCAATATACGAGCAACAGTTGAGTTTTTTTTCGGTGTGTCTGTGTGCGTTGTATTTTTTGGTCGGTCTGTAATCAAAACTGCACAAAGTGCAAGTGGCTGCTTTTTATTATTATTGTTGTTTTGCATAATCGAGTTAATTCATACACAATGCAAAGAAGTGCGCTAAAAACATAAATAAAGTGCAAGAGATTTACATATTAAGCCACTTCAATATATATGTATATATATCTATATATATATATATTTACATTAAATCCGGCCTCTAAACAAGTTCGTTGCCTAAGTCATTTGTTTGCCAGCACCCAGTTCCAACTATCCATACTTTCAAAAACTTAATTATATATATAATACTCGCAATTTATTGCTAATATATGCAATTTTAAGCGTCCAGCAACTCGCCACGTCAACAAGAAGTCGCATAAAAGGCAAGTGGGGTACAACAAATTCAGAATAAACAAAAGCAAACAAGAAGAATTTTGTGCTCAAAATGCCAAATGTCAAATTATACATAAAACAAAAAGTTTATAAATCACAGACAAAATAATACAAAGAAATTGATCAACGATAAGCAAAACAAAACAAATCATTTACAAAATTACTGCGATTTCAATGTCAAGAAAAACCAACAATAAGTCAGTAAATGCTAATGCCGTTTGAGAAGGCGACGCGTGGGTTTCTCTAAAGGGTCGCCAAAGCGACGGCTATACTAGAACTGCCACAAATTGAGTGTATTTTATTATTGCCATTCCAATTTGTGTTGTTTGCTTTTCAAAAACAAACGCAACTTGGTAGAAAGCAATCAGACAAACTGAAATCGGATGTATTCTGATTTTATGATTAACTTGGATATACCCTGTGAACAGATTTCAAAATAATGACATTTCAAACGACGTTTCTTAGTGAATAAAGTAAAGTAAAGAGTAAAGCAACAAAAAATATATAATGTGTAATAAGTCCAGTTTGCACTTTGTAACAATTTGGAATTGGATCTACTTAGAGAGCTTGTTAATAGTGATAACTTTGAGTTTATTTAGAGTTCACGAGTGTTATGATTTATATTGTTGAGAATGTATAAGGTTCCAGGGGATTTCGTATTTTGGAGGTTCACAGTCACTTTTGTTTATTACTCATATATTTGAAGAACATTCAAGAGATTCTTCAAACTCCAACTCCATACTAATTTAAGGTATAAATTCACACTCAGTTAAAAGGTAATAAACTTTGATTATATATTCGCATTTCTTTGCGCAACTTCAAAGCAAACACTCATTGCTGGCGATAGGCTTAGGGTATGTAAACACAATACAAAAGTGAACAAAAACGCAATTTGAATTTATAATTTTTGCAATTATTTCTCATTAATTTGTCGAGCTATAAAAACGGGAGGCAAGTGATATAAAAATCATAGCGCATATCTCAAATGCTTACGCGCTCTGTGAAATATATTATCTGCCCCGCTAACCCCGCTAACCCCACAAACCGCCCACCAAGCCAGAGCAAACCGGGAACTCGAATAATTGCGCGTTTCTGGTTTGTATATAGAATTTACAAAAATATCAGCTGCTGATTGATGAGCTGACGAAGCCAGTTTTGTAATTTGATGTTCTTCTTTAATTAAAAAATAAATTGCCTATAAATAATAATAAACAAATTACAGTCTGATCTCACACTTCAGCTCAGTACGGATCAGTTCAGTTTGCTGCGGTCACCGCAGAATTAACAATCTCACGTCAGCTGCAATCGAAAAGTTAAATATTTAATTCACTTTTGATTGATGTTAGATTTAAGATCTTGTTAATTGTTGCCTTTGTTTTTAATTAAAATAGGCACTTATCTCTTGAACGATGGAAATATTTGAAGGCTTTGTAGTCTTTTAATGATTTATGTATTTATTTAATTCTCTGAATAATGTCTTTGATCTGAACGATAGCTGTAAGATAACTTTAGATAACGTTCAAAGTTGCAGTCTAAGCGCAGTTTTGGGATTATGAAGCTAAACTAAACTGATCGTTTGTGATTTACATAGTCGCAAATATGTGTAAAGTCTCAAAAATCAAATGTACTCAAATGTTCTTCAAATTTGATTCCCAAGAAATGTTAAATTAACCTATAAAGCTATAAAATAATTCTAATAATCATTTATATATTGTAAAACTTGTTTCATAAAATCGCCGCTGGCAATGTACTGTGATTACCCATAACATTGATTACAAGTGCCACTGACAATTAGCAATTTGAGCAACTGATTTCACGCTTCAGAGCACCGAGAGACTTAATTAAAACCCGATTCTTGCATTAAACTAATATAGAAGCACAACAGTCACTCCAATCAGTTTAGCACCTTCTGCTGACAACCGATTATTCATTAACTTTAGTTTCTCTAATCAAGAACTACGTGCGACATTGCACAGTTTGCTGTGGATTTATGAATGAAATTGTTGCATTTTGGATAAAAATCGATAAGAGGCTGAATGGCAATCGAACGTGTCAATTGGCATGCTAGCATTTATCGATAATTGAAAGCGGAACTGCATTTTGCTTTTAGGAATGATTTCAATTTTCGATAGGGGATTTGATGTCATGGCAACAGACGCATCAAGTTCTGTCTCTAAGTGGCGGTCTCTCTTCTAACGAACCGGCTCCACAAAATGCGCATTGACCTTGCAACGCCTAAAAAATGTAAAATACATTTTCGAGTTCGAGAAAAAAACCGATGCGTGCGCAGCTGCCAAAAAAGAAAAACGAACGCAGAATATTTTAACTTAATTTATTTCCACATGTTCGCTGCCTTATTGCTGTTGTTATTAACGCATATAAACGGCCCAACTTTTCAGTTTTTTTTATTCATTGTATTTTTTTTTGTTGTTTTATATTTTTATGTATTTTTTATTTTTGCATGTCGTTCATTAATGACAACTGTTAGGATGAAGTGGCCACGTTGTTGCACACATCACGAGACACACGGCAAGCTGAAGAGCCAAGAAATCAATCATTCAAATTGATTTGTTGCTAATTTGTTATTCAAACAAGACGCAAAATGCATTCATCATAATAATAACAATAAAAGTAAATAAAAATAAATAAATACAAGGTATACAGATATATATATATATATATATATGTATTTCTGAAATTGTTGTTTGCATGACGTGCAATCCAAGTGCTAATTGCATTTAGTTAATTGAATGTTAAAAGTTGATCAAATTGAGCGAAACAGCATTGGGAATTACCAAAGCAAATTGACAACATGTTAGAAGATACTCTGCACATTATTCATATATATATATATATGATCGATATTAAATGAATTCAAAATCAAAGCATTACATTTTATGTTGCAAGCAGTTTTTAGCTAATTTTCTAAACCTTGCTTCATTCTAAGATTTCTATTCAGAGTGTTACCTACATTTGCAATACACGATAATACCTCATTTCTCTGAACAATTTCAATGAATACGAGGTATAAAAACCCATCAAAATGTCAGGTTTATTCGACCGCAGGCATCAGTTTTATTTGGTTATTATGTTTTAATTATGGCTCTATGGAGCCTAATAAATACATGTCTTCATAAAGTAGCTATCAATGTTGTTACTGTTGTTGTTGTTGTTGTTGCATTTGTGCGTCTCGCTCTTTAATCATTTGCTAATGTCAACGTCTCAAGCGGCGGCTGCTCTTCGTTTTCCTCAGCTGCAGCAGCAGGTTTCGATAAAAGCTTAAAAAAAAAAACAGCCAAGAAACCTTGACCATATCGTGATTTGTTTATGTTCATTTCCCCCCCTCCCCACACAATATTTATGTATGTTTCTAATGCGCTACGCAATTTATTGAAGAGTTTTTTGGTCTGTAATTTTCTTAATTTTATTTTGGCAAAGAAAACTTTTCTCCAGTTTAAAAATTGTGTTTATACATCATATTATCTATGTTGTAATTGTTGTCTTTCATTTTGTTTACATTTTTGAGCATTGTTAATGTCTTTTTTGCTCAATCGTGTTTAATGTTTCACATTGACTCATGTTCATGAACATGACTTTTGGAAAATATCTGACTTGGAGTTTATTAAATAAAATGTGCGTAGTAAGCGGATTGTTTTTTGCCCCCCACATAACTATCTCTTAATAGCAGCTTTATGAGTGAATTGGTAGACCATTAAATACCACGCATTTAATTCAGAGTGGGTTGGAGTTTAAAGAGAGAAAGGATATCGCAATAAGTTATATTAAATTAAATGAATACAGCTTAACTAATTATCATGGACTTCCCCTGAAAGTGGTTGCTTGGTTTCTTTTGCCTTTTTCTCCCAAAAAATTCCCACAATTTTCAGTTCAAGCCTCATTAAGAAATATCGTTAGTTTCACAATTTTACACACTCTCTTTCTCTGTCTCCTTCTCTCCAATTAGAACTAGTAAAAATTAGCTAAAATTCCAAACATAATAATTTAACTGCGAAACATTAAATATCTTCTTTTTTTTACCATTATCGATAATTATTAAAAATGGGTTTAATGGCAGAATAATACGATAATTGTAAACACATTTCACTTTTTCGCATTGCGAAAGTATCGAAACTATGCAAACAACGGGAACTTAAAAAAAATAAATAAATAAAAATAATAATAATAATATGTGGCGCTTAATTGTGTCAATTTAACAAGCGACAATCAATCATGACTCTATTTTGGTAGCTTTCAAAAAATTTTTGATTTATGACATTTATTGTTATTGTTGTTTTTTGCTTGCAGATTTATTTGAATGTCGATATAGTCGCGGCAGACACTAAGCAGAAGAGTAAAAAGTAAAACACCCCAAAACAGATTCCATTTCAATGATACTGCGAACAAGTCTCTGTGTGCTTGGTCTGCTTTGGTTGACGCTACTGCAGGCTCAAGTGGAGGGCAAGGATGAGGATTATGGCGGCGATAGCGGCGACATGGCCAGTGGCGGCAGCAGTGCTGACATCTACGAGCCAACGCAACAGGAGAGCGATGCCGAGGCGGAAACCCAGCAGCATCGCAATAGCATCGATGACGATGAAGGTCCACTGCACGCTCAGATTGTGAACGACCTGCTGTCCCTGGAGCAGCTGTCGACCACAGATAAAATGATGGTGGCCGACACAGAGGGGCCTCCTGTGCAGCCAACAACTGCAGCTGCTGAGCCGGCTCAAACTTCCGAGTACGATGAGAATACAGCGGCTGAGGTCATGGAGGATGCACCCACACAGAAAAAAGAAACGAAAGTCATGAAGCCAGAAGTTAAGAGTTCCCATCAGGACTACTACGATGAGATGACGGATGAGAAGCAGCCCGAAGAGCAGCAGCCACCGGATGAACAGCGTAAGGAGCTAGCCACCACAACCACAGTGCCCGATTATGTGCGCAAAGCCAAGGCGGAAAGATATCCCCATATGAATAGCGCCGACTATGCTGAAGAGGATATGACAGTGGAGCAGCAGACGCAGCGCATTAGCAAATCCAAAGCGCAGGACGAGGATATGATCTATCAAGATGAGCCGGCACAGCCACAGGCGCATATCCAACACCTTCCCAAACAAAACAGAGCTAAGCCCTTCAAGTCCAGCTCCGATGAGGACTACTATGAGGATCAGGTGGACAACGTGGACAGCGTGGAACGACGAACCACAACACAAGCGACGACAACAACAACCACCGAGGCCCCACTGCCCGTGCTGCAGTCGCGTTTCGGTGGCTTTGCTGGCTTTGGTGGTTGGCCCATTGGTTCAACGCCCAGCGCTGTGCCAACTGATGCTCCGCCAGTGGTTTTCACAACACCAATATCCACAACACCAACAACGTCGACAACCTCAGCAACGACAACAACAGCAGCAACAACGACGACAACATCAACAATAACGACCACAACAACAACGCCGGCGCCACGCAAGCAATCGAAGCACATTCATCTTGCCAAGCCGGAATTGCTGCCCGCGGATCAGCTGCGCAACTACATCAAGGATGCATACATACGCATGCCATTGGCAGTGATTGTGGATCCATCGGCGGCATCATTGGATCAGACCAAACGCCTGTACATTGATGCGCTGCAGGACAAGAATATCAACATCAAAATTGTGCTCGTCACGCTGAATGAGTCTGGTAAGCAGCAAAAGATTGGCTTCCAATACGGATTGTGAACTACAGCAAACAACGCAAGAATTGGAGAACTACTTTAAGAATTGTGCTGCAATTTCAATTTACAGTGTTTGCTAAGAGCAGAAAAGCTATCAATATCAATATCAAAGAACATCAAGCAAAAATTAAAAAACTATAAAGGGGTCTTAGCATTTGAAAGCTGTAGAAAAAAGAAAGCTTACATCGAAGAGTTATCGCTAATCAAAAATTTCAACCTTTCAGGTGTGCCATCCGCATTCAGTTTCAACAACACGCGCGAGTTCATTGCGGGCCTGAACAGCACCAAAGAGCACGAGGGCGGCAATGCGTTTGTGGGCGTGTTACAGGCCGCCGAACTGGTGCCCTACGACAGCGCCATATTTATCTCAACAGCTGCAATACCGCCACACACCGAAATGGTCCAGGATGCGGCAATAACACTACTAAAGAAGCGAATACGCGTAAGTCATGAAATTGAAAAATTGAAAGTGTGAAATCTAACTATAAAACTTAAAGCTCAAAGCTCGACTACCGTAAAATACAGTTTCGTCCCCAACTTGAACTGGTTGTGGTTTTCGTCTTTCGTCTTTCATCTTTCTCTTTTGTTTTACAGTTGTTTATGCTGTGGTACGGTGAGCGCTCGGCAACCGAGAATGAAACCGAAGAGGCTGTGGGTGGCATTTTGGGCGAGGTGGCCATACGCTCGGGCGGCGAAATCATACACATCGTGAGCACAGAGCATGGACAGCATATAGCGGGCAATACGGTAAAGAGTCAACAACGATCGTACACCTATAATTAGTATAATTAAAAGGCTGTTTTGAAGCCAGTGTTGAAATTGAAAGTGGCGACAAAAACCAACCAAAACAATAACAAAAACAACAACAACAACAAAAACAACAGCAGCAGCAGCAGCCGTAGCAACAAGTGTTGCCCAAGCAACCAAGTGAGACGCAAATAGCAGCTTGGATTACCTTTCGGGCAGGTGCTCAAGAGCACGAAGCAATTTGTTGCCGTTGTTTTTTGTTGTTGATGATGTTGCATCTTTGTGCAAAACTAGGTTATGGAAAGAAAAGTGAAGGGCAATTTTGGTTTATAGAAAGGAAACTAGACATTCCAAGCAACCAAACAACAACTATTAAATGTCGCTAAATCTCTTTTCTTCTTCTCTTCCCACTAAACTTTAAATTGCAGCTGACGCTCGCTTCGGATGCGTATCAGGGTGCCCAGGAGCTGGATCTGCCCGTGGATACGACGCTATCGAGTCTGCATGTGCACATCGATGCCAATATGCGACGTGCCACACTGGCAACGCCCAATGGTGGTTAGTTCAACCAGTTAACCCACATCACAAAATTGCTATTTCACTCTTTTAGTACTAACCAAGTATGATGTAGTTGAAGTGTTGCAGTTGAAGAAGCATCAATAGCAGCAAACAATTTAAAGAGCAGGGTTGTTCTTCATACTATAACTTGTTGGTGTGTTGTATAAGAGAGTTCAGCGCGTACGGGTTCAACAATATGGGATCTTCAATTTAGTGGCACATTTGTGTATGGTCACGCCTAGGCTAGCCTCGATTTAAGTCGTTTTGTAGCTAACTATATTATTACTATTATATATACATATATATGTTAATTTAACTCATTCACGCTCTATCTCTTTCTATCTCTAACTAATGCCAGTGTTGTTAAATGTCTCAAGAGTCAACTGTACTTATTTATATGTGCTTAGCTTTAAGTTCTACATTAACTAACCAGACACCCTACCTTATCCCCCAACTGATATTTTTATGTACATATACAGCCAAAAATAAAAAAAAAAACAAAATCCTCTAAAAAACCTCCTCCAACGCTTTCCTTAACCAAAACGCTAGCTTTATGCTAAAAACGTAACATTAACATGTAGTACAAAAGAATTTCTTCAAATATATATATATTTATATATATATATAGATTTATATATATATATATGACAGACACACATAAATGTATATGTCTATGTTTTACACAAATAAAGTAATAAATGTTAAGCTTTAATGGTCTAAAATAAAAAAACAACATTTAAAAGACACACACACAACCAATTCTAGCTAATCACAACAAATATTTCTCGGCGAACTTTTAACTTTAGTTCCCAAGCAATCCTCAGCACACGTTTAACTCGATCTTGCACCTGTTGTTCCTTTTTTGTGTTTTGTCCTACGCGTAAGTATATCGAATATTTGTATTGTTTGTATAATTGCACACTTGTTTTCGTTCACTTGACTAACTCGGCTTTCGATTTGTTACTGCTTTCTAACCGCAATGCACATCTATACTTTATACGTAATTGCTATAAAATTAGCCTCAGATTAAATAGCCGAACTCTTAAATTAATCACCGAGCCATCGACAACACATGTCCACGTCGGCGAGCAAAGTTCATAAACATATAAATAGATTATACAAACAATGCAACCCAGACAAAAAGGCAAATATGACTCAAGACTCAATTGTCGAACCGTCTGCCTCAGAAGAGATTCAAATGTGAGCGACGCCTTATCGGCATAGCCTTTAAACATCGTAGATTATTAATTTAAAAAAAGCAAAGAAGAGCTAAATTAAAAGTTGCCTCAGTCTGCTGAAGCCCACAGTTAATTAGGAAAATCGGTAATTGGAACTGAAAGCTCATTTATTATTTTCTAAAATAAAACGCGTAATTTTAAATTAATTTATATTAATAGTCTATGACTCGTAAGACCATCTTTCCCCTTTAACCAATTCAAATTGTATCATTGATTGTTGGTTGTTAAAAATCAATTAAAATTGCTAATCAAATATTTGCACTGCTTACTAATCATCATCGTAAATAAGTACGCAGTGAACTTTGATAAACACCGTTATAAAAGAGCTTGCGGAAGCATTCACACCCACACATACATACATACACACACATATACACGCAAAACACACAAGCAAGCAAATTTGCCACCGTTTTTTGTACAAATCAATTGAAGCTGCCAGCGTTTTGCCTGCCACAACTTGGAAAATATTGCAAGACGCACTTTGTAAAAAGATTAGCGCATAAGCTAATCAGAAAAATGGTTAAAATATAACGTCTGAAAAAAGGCACATTTATCACACACATACACACACACAAGGCAAAATTGATATTTAATTGTTTGCCAAAATTGCCACATTGCAGCAATAGTCAGATATATTTATATTAACAAATATTGTACATACACAAACACAAGTTGGCGGCCAGCATGCATTTATTTGTCCACTGCCATGGCCAAGTTCAAAAGTGGCCTGAGCAAAATCGACCTCGTCTGTTGATGATGCCCACGAACGGATGTAAATGGAATTTTAAAATATTACACGGCGGTCCATGTCACAGGTGGCAAGTGTGCCTTGCGCAACACTTTGGCAGCATCTAATTGTTTAATAATTTGTTTGATTTCACAGTGCGAAACAATCGTTTTTATATTAAGTATTTAGCAGAAGTGATTGCGATTCACAACAAAACAACAACAGCAGCAATCACACCAACAGCTGCATAACACACACAACACCACTCGGAGAGTTGCCAGTGCGCAATCTGTGGTTTATGTTTTGTTTCTAATAATTGCAGTAAATGATAAAGGCCTGCACAATTGACTGTATGTCAAACTGCAATAACGTGCAGACGATTAGTTGCGTATATATTTAATTTTATTATTATTTTATGTACACAGTGCGCACATAACAGTCTGGCAACGCTAAGCGTGAACAGCTGTACGCCCGCTTTCGTTGTGAATGGCAAGGGGCACCTGTTAATTTATTGTTTATGTGTGCATTTTATTTTCGTTTAGAAATCAACTTAAAGAAACTGGTCAAATTCAAGTCAACCAACGATACACGAAATACCAACAACGACGAACTAGACGCTTACGTACCGCTGAACAAGCTGCGCAAAGCGACAATCCTCAGGCTGCAATTAACGCCACAATTGACCAATGTCGAATATAATGTTTTTGTACGCGCCGAACGCAAAGCTGATGTTTTTCTGGGTGAGTAATTCTTTTTTCTACTTAACGAAACAAATCAATAAGAAATTGTAAAAATGAACTTGACGAGCGCGCTTGACGCATAAAACTGAACAGGAACAAAATTATAATACACAGATGCGCTACTTGTGGCAGCAGCAAAAAAAATAAAATAAAGAACAAGAACTGCTGAATGTTGCTCTGTGCTTTGGTGATAAGACGCCTGCCTGCCTGTGAAACTGATAACCGTATCAACCTTGAAGGCTGCTTAAGTAGCGTCATTCCAGCAGAATCGCTGCTGACGACAACCAACCAGCCAAGCGAGCCAAACAAGCCAAGCAAGCAAGCATCCCATCCGCCGTCACACAATACAGAAACCTATCAACAACAAAAGAGATGTGTGCAACTCGAATCTGAGTTGGACGCGTGTCGTGACACGACTTGACCCTCAAATTTAGGGATGTGAAAATATGAAATACATTTAATAATCTGCAGATAATTCGGAATAAAAACATTAAAAAGAACTTTAAAAAAAATAACAAATCAACTATTAACTTTTCAATATTAAATCGTAACAAAAATTGTGTTGCACGTATCAGCAATTTGAAAATTGACAATTCCTGTTTGTGTTCTGAATTGCAGGTGAAATCATTAAGCGTATCGATAGCTACTATTCACATGGACGCACTGAACGTCCTGTGGTGCCACAGACACGCCTGGCCAAGCTGAAGTTTCCGGAGACAAAGGAGAAGCTGGAGAATGAAGCGGATTCACCCAAAAGCGAAGTGGAAACCTTTTCCGAAACCGAGTTGGTGCAGCCAGCGACGAGTCTCAATCAGACGCAATTTGCAGCTGCCACCGGGGAACGTGCCAACTTGAATGCCATGTTGCTGCAACGTTGTGGCACCAAAATTGAGCTGAGCACGCAATCCGAGCTGCTGGCAACGCCCGGCCAGGTATCCACACTGCTCTTCGAGGTGACGAATATGCGTCCGGAGCGCGTCTATCAAACGGTGCAGGTGACAGACGAGCGACGCTTCCTCGCCCAGCTCAATCCAACGAGGTGAGTCAGAGAAGTTGTCTACTTGTAGGGCAAATTCACATTCCCTCTCTCCGTTTTGCAGTTTCTATTTGCGGCCGCGCGAGACGAACACTGTGCGTCTGACTGTGCTCGTGCCTTCGGGCACACCACCGGGCACCACGGACAGAATCAGTTTTACCAGCTATGGCAGCGAAACGGCCACATTGGCGGTTAGCGTGAAAGTCGTCTCCAGCTTTGATGCCCAGGTGCGTCTTCGAGTTTTGACCAATAACAAAAAAACATTTCTCATTTCCATTTCCACTTAAAGGACTCCACCGGACCCAATCTGTCCTGGGAGTTTGGCAATCGATGCAACTACATCTCGAACGATGGCCAGGGATGTGGCGATCGTTTTTGGACTTTAGACATTACGGCACAGGATTGGCAGTCGGGCATGTTGCGTTTGCAGACGACTCCGCCGGAGGGTCTCTTCTATCGCAACTATTACACGGCAGGCACCACCGAACCCCTCAAGGCCACCTACATGGCCTCCTGCTGTGAACCCAAAGTGGCCATCACCGCCTTCGATGCGACGGGCAATCAGCGCAGCATTAATATCGATGTGAGAGATGTTGTCCTCACGGAGGCAGCAATTGCAGCCATCTGTCTGGGCTCAATTCTGTTGCTGCTGCTGATTGTGCTGCTCGTGTGGAGCATTGTGTGGTGTTGCAAGCGACGCAAGGTGTCCTTGGAGCTGCCCACCTATCGTTCCCACTCCACGCGCAGCATGGAATAGTTTTAGAGCATTTTGAAAAGATATTGTGCCAAAAATATGATAACAACCTCAACGTTGAAATTTAAGCATTGCCCAATAAAAATACAGTAGTCACTCGAAAGTAAACTTTAAGAAAACCATAAGCGTAATTTTGTCATTCTAAAACTAACTATAATTACAATGATTATATTTTCAAAAAATGACTATCAGAAAATGTGCGATTATTGTTCGTCACGGTTTTATTTTGCTAAGGACTACTGTACCAGAAAAGTGTTAACGCTTATCACAAAAAAAAAACTAAGAAGCAACAAGTGACAATTGAACTCCGGCCCAAATTCGTTGCTATAAATTCTCTATCTCTCTCTCAGTTTCTCTCTCCCTCTCTCTGGTTGCTGACACACTTACCGCGATTGAGAATGCCAGCGATGAGAGCGTTGGTTGGTTGCGGGGGCGCTGCATGCACCACGGGCGGCGCTGCGGGCAGCAGCAGCGGCTTATTGGGATAATCATCGTAGCTCAATCCGGTCACCGAGGCGCTGAGCAATGAATTTTTTACAATCCGATTGGCAGCATTGTTGTTGACGCGCGACGACACGTCACCTTTGGAACGCTCCGACATGTTGACAGACGCGTTTTCGCACACAGCGTTGCTTGCTGGCAATGGCGCGTCTGTTGCGCAATGCAAATTGCTGTGCAATAAATACGCTTTTCTTGATCGCACCGTTGGGCGAAATGTAAAGAAAACAACAAGGCAATCAAAAAGTTCACTTGCAACGCGCACAGCACAGACACCAGGGCTGCAACAAATCGGTTAAGTGAGCGCTTCGTCAAATGTGGAGGCTCGTCAAGTTTAGCGTTGGGTCAACATGTGAATGGCATATTAACAAGAGCGGTTTTTTTAATTTGCCTCAAATTTGCACTAAATATGAATATTATTCATCTATTCAATTATATTTTTAACATTTGCACAACATATTTAGTAAGAAAAAAATGAATGTGCTTCTATTGTTTGTTGGTCACAATGTTCAAAGGTTTCTCTTGTTCTAACGGCTGTTACGCCGCTGTTAAGACAAGTGGAAACTTTTGCCGCTGGTCGCATCGCAAACACGCCACAAAAGTTGTAGTTATAAAAATAGTGCAATCATTTTAATAGAAGTGTGTGGTAAGCTTTAAACTTTACGCCTTACGTTAACAGGGAGTTTGAGGGATTGCTGAAATAAAGTGCTGCAAAATTTGCATACAATTTGCCGGCAAATTAGCGGCTCAAGGTCACATTTAATTTGATAATGCGACCTGTGTTTATAATATACATAGATGCATATGCAGCTATGCACGTATTCAAATATATCTATATATACATATATATATATATATATATATATATATATATATATATATATATATATATATATATATACATATATATATATTTCTGAACAGATTTTTAAATTTGCATTAGCAATAATTCTATTGTATTTGCATTTGCACCTGTGGCAAACAGTTGTTAGTAAGCTCAATAAAAGCTTATGCGCTATCAATACACAATCTGAAGTGTTCTTCTATGTGTGTGCGAATGTGTATGTGGTGTGTACGCTTAGAGATTATCAACATTTGTATATGTGTGTATGTATGTACATACAGCTGCGGCTAAAATAATAGTACTGCACATAGATCTTTTGGAAAATGTTACAAAAAATAAATACCTACAAAATAGTTAAAAAATTATTACAATTTTATTTAAGCACAAGCAATCAATATTGAACAAAAGTATACATTAAAAGTGTATTTTAAAACATTCCCAGATGAGAAACTAAACATTTTTGGTTTTGCCGAATCGAATCTTTCTTCATGTTGAAGATTTTGATTCGGTCATGATTTTATCACCATCAAATAATTCATATTTTGAATAAATGCTTCGAGAGGCACTACTACTATTATTGTGACCACAACTGTTGCAATATATACATAAATGCTATGCGTATGTGTGCATTTATGTATATATTGCAACACTTGCTTGATTGCACTTGGGGCTCGCCCTATAATCATTGTAAATAGTCGACAAGTATAGCAAGTTTTACTGCGAAAATTAAAAGGTGTGAAATTCTGATATTTTAATCTAAGTGAGAACTCAATCCAATTTTCCACAATGATAAGATGTGTCGAATTAATATTAATTTCGATATTAATACAATAATAAACATTTCATAAATAACAACTAATAATCAATTAAAATAATTAAAAATATTGCAATGCCTAGTAAAAGATAAAATTAATTATAATAAATGCAACATTGGAATATGTACAAACATATTTTATTCTAAAGTAAAACAGCAATATATTAATATACATAAAATCATGATACTCTAATGCTCTATAAGGCTTTGAGATCTGTGCCGTTGTCCGTTATTATACCCTCTGCGAAGGGCATCCAGATAAATATTCGAGTGCATAGAACCAGACCTTATCTCTTTCTCACTCTCTCTGTCTATCTCCCTGTCTTTCTCACTCGTCGCTGATAGCACTCCCGGATTTACTGAAGAATATTTAATAAAGAACCTACTCGCAGATCGAAGCAGAAACATTCAACATGTCATCGGGCAAACTAATCCGTTGGGGCATCGCATCCGCTGGCAAGATTAGCGAGGACTTTGTCATTGCGCTGGGCACACTGCCAGCCAGCGATCACCAGGTGGTTGCTGTGGCTGCCCGGGCCCAGGAGCGTGCTGCGGCGTTTGCCAAGAAGCACGAGATACCCAATGCCTACGGTAGCTACGAGGAGCTGGCCAAGAGCAAGGATGTGGGTGAGTTTCTATCATTGCAAGGCTCCCATTAGGATATTAATACCGGAATCCTTACCAGATGTGGTCTACATTGGCGCGCTTAATCCGCAGCACTATGAGATCTCCCTGCTGATGCTGAACCACGGCAAGCATGTGCTCTGCGAGAAACCGCTGGCCATGAACAAGAAACAGGTGCAGGGCATCTTAGCTGCTGCCAAGACCAACAAGCGCTTCTTCATGGAGGCCGTCTGGTCGCGATTCTTCCCTTCCTATCAACATGTGCGCCAGCTCATCGAAACTGGAGCACTCGGCGACATTAAAAATGTGGAAGTCAACTTTGGTTTTCCCCTGGCCACCGTCGAACGCCTGCAGTAAGTGAAAGACTGCAGTTGAACACAATTAGGGATAAGAGCTAAATCCAACTGATCCTTGCAGGAAGCGGGAATTGGGCGGCGGTGTCGTTTACGATCTTGGCATTTACACCATTCAGGTATCGCAGTGGGCCTTCCAGGAACCACCACAGAAAATCGAGTCAACTGGTCTGACCAACAATGAGGGCATCGATGATGATGTCAGCTCCACGCTCACCTACAGCGGTGGTCGCACTGCCAGGATGCGCATGTCATCCAAGGAAAAGCTCGATAACAAGGCAGTCATCAAGGGCACCAAAGGTGAAGTAACGGTAAGTCAACAACGCTTGACGCGGATCAAAACATTGATAAGTGTTCACATTGCCGGCAAATGATCAAAGTTTGACTGTTTCTGAGACGAAGACGAAAATTGATTTCTTACTTCAAGTTTATTCAACCTGTTTGTGCAGAATCTTATCATAAATTGTCTTGATAAATTGCCATTTACAGTTGATTGACTTCTGGAGTCCCAACAAGATGATCGACATCGATGGCAAGGAGAAGGAGTGGCTGCCTCCAAAAGGCAAGTACGCAACCAACTATGGCAACTCGGAATGCATGCGCTACGAGGCGGAGGCAGTGCGTCAATCTATACTCGCTGGCGAGCTGGAAAACAAGACAGTCAGCTTTGCGGATAGTTTGCTGTTTGCGGAAATTGAGGATACGATCAGGAAACAGATCGGTGTGCTCAACAAATATGACGAAGAGTAAACAAATAGAAATACTTGCAAATTTATGAAAAATGTTATTAAATTTAAAAGAGCTGAATAAATTTTTCTAATTTTATATTTGTATTGTATTTGCATTTTTTGATGGAGAAGAATTCTATATAATTTCAGTTCAACTTACAGTCTTGCAGCTCAATAAACAATAATAATGGAGTTTTATATTTGAGATTAGATTGCCTATATGTAATACCAGAAATCGTGGCTACAAGCTATGACTTTGCTTAGGTCAAGCTACAATATATGTCCGGAAATCTAATCACGTCCAAATATTAATGTATGTATATATAAGAGCTATAAGTAGTTGAGTGTCTCTCGCTGTGAACACATACATATATTTAAGGTGACCAAGTCTGAAAGTAATCAATAAATGCATATTTTGGATGATCCTTTATTTACTATCAACATAAGCCTAACCTATTGTCAATAGTTACGTCACTATATGATTAATTAAAAGAGGGCTCGACTCTAAAGCGATAAGATTTGGCAAGTAATTACAGCTAGATAGCTTAGTATATAATATAATATAATATGTAAAAATTCATATAAATAATTCTGATGTCTTTTACTAACAATAGACATTTTATATATGTTTAAATATACATTTTTCTAAAGTATTTTGATCGACTGATGAACTTCGCAAATTGATTCACTTCTCATATAACACAAAATGAACTATAATTGTATGCGTATTCGCAATAAGAGTATTTTAAGAGAGCTGAGAATTGGCAGACCGTGTTATAACCCATGTTATCAGTTGAGACTGCAATGACGAAAGTTGCAGTCAATGCAGATGTTAGGGTTTGATAAGTGAACACCCGAGCACACCAGATCCGCCTTCAAACAGTTGCGCCAAAGACTTCGAGGTGATAGCACGGACTCGAATGCGAATCGAATCTGTTACGATGCAGGGCCAAACACTTAATTGGGGCATTGCAGCCGCTGGACGGATTACCCAGGATTTTGTCACAGCGCTGGGCACGATTGGAGGTTCTCATCATGCTGTGCTCGCCGTGGCGGATGTGGACGGTTCACGCGCGCAGGAGTTTGCACAGCGCAATCAGATAGTGCGTCACTACGATGGCTTTGAGGCGCTCTCCTTGGACCGTGAGGTGGATGTCGTCTATGTGGGCACACTGAATCCCTTTCACTATGCCGTCGTCCGGCTCATGCTGTCGCGGGGCAAACATGTGCTCTGCGAGACGCCGCTGTGCCTGGGCCTGCCACAGGCACGCGAGCTCTACGCTCTGGCGGAGCAGCGTGGCCTCTTCCTCATGGAGGGTAAGTAAGTGTTTGCCCATTTGACAAGGAAATCTAGAACGTACGCTCTGCAGGCATGTGGAGTCGCTTCTTTCCCAGCTACGATCGATTGCGCGAACTGCTGCTCAGCGATTGCATTGGCGAGGTGAAGCTGATCAAGGTGCAGCACGGCTTCCGTTTGGCCAATGTGGAGCGCGTGGCCAGCCGTGCGCTAGGTGGCTCCATTACCTTGGACATTGGCATCTATGCACTGCAGCTTGGTCAGTTTGTCTTTGGCACGGCACCGGTGAAGATCATTCCGAGTGGCACTCAACTCAATGCGGATCGGGTCGATGTGCAAACGGAATTGATGCTCGACTACGGCGACAATCGTCGTCTGATGGCAGTTATTACGGGTCTGGAGAATCTGGAAAATGATGCGACTATTGTGGGTACCAAAGGCGAGATTAAGGTAAGGCTTATCGCACAGTTCTGACCTCTAGCAAGCCATAGCTTATCAGTGACAATCACCCACAATGTCAGCTCTCCAACTACTGGTGCTGCACGCAGCTGACGCGCTCCAACAATCCCCCGGAGTCCTGGCCGCTGCCCAGTGCCAAGTTCGATTTCCACTATACCAACTCGTGTGGACTGCGCTTCGAGGCGGAGGAGGTGCGCAAATGCATCGAGAAACGGCTGCTGGAGAGTCCCAAATTTACGCATGCCGAAAGCCTGGAACTGATTGCCGTATCGGACCAGATCCGCCTGCAGATTGGCGTCAACTATGACGATGTGCTCGGCAGGCAGGCGTAGACAGGCAGCTCTTCATATACATATATATATAAATTACTTTCTTGGCATACTAAATTAAAGATTCTTATTTACCGGAATACTGAATTTGTAGCTTAAGCTTAGCTGTCTTGGATTTCCGACCTTAAATCCTACTTTGATATATTTACAATCTTTTTGGAAAACAGTTCGCATTTATTGTCATTTGTTATTGATAATAAAGAATCCTTATTAAAGATTGGTGATTGTGTTCTAAAAACCTTTAAAGCTTGCCTACAGTCTCCCAAGACAGATGAATGCAGTTCAAGTTTGTATTTTGTATTCAATATTTATTTAAATAATTGCAATTACTTTTTACTTTTTGTTTAGTTCATTTTACGTTTTCTTTTTATGTTTTGTTTTGCTTTTTCTCTTCTGCTTTTATTTTTTTATATTTTTTTTATGGTTGCATATACTATTTATTATTACTAATTCATGTCTAATGTATATTTCTTGTTGTTGTTGTTTTTGCTGCTGCTGCCAGTTGTTTAGAAAGGCTCGTCGGCTAGGGTCAAAACCGGGAACTTAAGAACTAATTGAATACTTAAGAACGTTGGCGACGTAAACAAATAGAAAACTTTTATCAATTGAACAAACATTTAATTTATGAGTTGGTAACTAAATGCAAAAGCAACATATTGAAATAAATTCAATAATTAAAGAACATTAATTCTGATTGTTCGAAGAAATTAAAAGAAACAGAAAATACAAATACAAATAGTGAAAAAGTAATAATTAAAAAGGATCCTTTTTGTTTTTATACATGAATTGTTCAAGGCTCAGCTGGATTAAATTCGTTGGGACAACGCTAGACATAAGGAAGTAGCTGGTGATTTCGTCTCTGTAGATTCGATGATTACAATGCTTCTTGTATTATTTGTTGCAAAACCAAAAAAAAAAAAAAAAATCACGAATTATTCAAGATGCCAACCTAAGCGACGAAGTGACTAAAATTACAATATATACTTAAGACTAAGTAATTGTAAATTGTAACAATTAAAACTGATTTATACAAGGCGAGCAGGCATTTATGTGTAGCCCGCTGCTGCTGCTGCTGCTGCTGCTGCTGCTGCAGAGTACGGAAGAGTACGTCAGAGGCGAGGAAGATGTGTGGGGCACAAATCATAATCTGTAGACACGAATAATATTTTTCTTTTTGATTCCGATGCTGCCACCACTTAAACATAATTAAGTCTTCTGCTGTGTATATAATTTCTATAAAAACTATGCCAGTTGTTTCGCTGCCAAGCTTTAATTGCTGCTGCTCGGTAAGGACTCGGCTAGACTGGCGCTGGCATCCAGCGGCTGGCGTGGCTGTGGCGTTGCTGCCACACCCGTGAGCTGTTTGTGCTGCGGCTGCTGATCGAGAACGGCGACAATTGGCGTGGGATTGATTAGCGGCGGTGGCAGGCCCTCGAAGGTCATGCAGCTGCGTTGCGCCTCCTCCACAATGGGCGGCGTGTCAATTGAATCGATGGTGGTGCTTGTGTTGTTGGTTGTTGTGGTGCCACTGGTGCTACTGGTGCTGCAACTGTTGTTGCTGCTGCTGCTGCTACTCCGCACAGCGGCATAGCCCTCTGAGACGGCAACCAAAGCGACGGTGGTATTACGATTGTGCTGCAACAGATCGTTGATCTGCGACAGACGCGACGAGCTGCCGATGGGTGCATTCAGGCTGATGAAATCCACGGGGCCAGCGCCAACACCACCACCACCGATCCGGGCCAAGCCGGTGGCACAGCTGCTGGCCGTTATGGATATGCTGCTGCTGCTGCTGTTGCTGATGCTGATCATTGTGGCGGCGGTCGTTCCTAACGCATTCGCATTCTGATATTGCGTCGCATTCGAGGCGGTGGTTGTGGCATTTCCAAACGGCGGCACAGATGGCACAGCACACGAACTATAGGCACCAACGGTGGCTGCAATGCCACCTCCTGCACTTGTCGTCGTCTGCTGAAAGCCGGTGTAAGAGTTGAGCTGCAATGCCAAAATGAAATGCAAATTAATTTCCAATCAAGTACAACTTACAAATGTTCCTCGCATAATCTAAAGAGGCATAGTAAAGTAAACATAGACAACGAATCGGTTTGTTTTCTACAACAGTCTGACAAAGTGCTGCGATTGCAGTAGCTGCTTCCAATCGAGAGTCAGGAGTCCAATCGCAAGACGAGCTTCCTTCAGAAGGTTAGCTAATTCTTTACTGTCCTCAAGTTGAATAATCGGATGCTGTTTGCCTTTGGCATGCATTTTGTGCACTATTGTGCACAATGACATCATCCTTCGACATCGACGTTGCCGTCCTTCGGCTGATAAGCTTTGACAAGGAATTGAGCAGTCGCAGCGATGAGCCTTTGAGCTGCTTCCCCCGACTACAGCTCATCTACAACAAGAACTTTTTGTTGGCCATGGTCTTTCTCTGGGCATTGTCTCTGCGGCCTTTAGCTGGAGAGGTCTCATTCACATCTTAAACTTTAATGGCATCAGCTTTGCCATTGCAACTGAACTGCTTACATCGACTTGAGGAATTAACTTAGAGACCGCTTATAGATTTAGCATACACTGGTCTTAGTACTAGTTTACGCAACTATTTGTATATTAAATTATAAAAATCAAAACAAAAAAAGGAAATATTAAATGAATATCATAATTATTCATATAATCTAAGCCTGTATAATGGATAGATCCATGCCTCTCATTAACTTCATTTTCATTCTTAAGTACGTCGGAGACGTCAGCTCAAGAATATATATGAACTTATTTACATTTGCATTATCGATTTTCCTAGATAAATAGTTATATCTTAAACCCTGTCAGATTTAGCACACTTGTCAACATAGATTAAGTTCACTTTGCCTCTGCCTAGTCAAAAGCACTTGTTTTGAGTCCCACACTCACCTGGTTGCTGCCATAGCTGAGGGTCTGATGAAAGGTGGGCGTTAGTAGCTCACCGTAGGAGGGCGTGGCATTGCTGCCGGTGGCAAATAGGCCCGAATCGAGGCTGTCCAACTGTGGATAGATCGTCGCATAGCTGGACTGCTGCTGCGTCGCGTTGCCATTGACCGTAGAACCGGGCGAGGTCTGCGGCGTCTGCTGCTGCTGCTGATAGTAGCTGACGCTCGCCTCGGGCGTGTAGGCTGGCGAGGCATAGCCGGAGCTGTAGTTCGACTGCGGCTGCATGAAGAAACAGTGCGAGGAGGCAGCAGCAGCTGCAGCAGCGGCTACCACCGTCGAGCTGCTGTTGCCGGAGACGCTGCTGCTGCCGTAGATCAAGCTGTTGCCGACGCTGCTGCTGCTGCCACTGCCACTGTTCGCCGCCGAGGAGTGTGCCTGGCTCTGGCGCTGCTCCATGTCCAGCCGCATCACGGTGTGTATATAATGGGTGCGCACACGAGTCGGATTGAATTCGACGCGGCCGACGGTGTTGCCGCATGCCTCGCGCGAACAGCCGCAGGGGAACATGGCGCGATCCACTTGACACTTGATGCCCGCCTGGCTGCAGGCGCACGTCTCCGGATCGCAGAATTCGCGACACGAGCAGCCGCACACCTCGCGCGAATTGCGTATGTCCCGGCAGTCGATCTTCTCGCTGGCATCGATCTTGCGCACGCCGGCCGCCTTGAGCAGGACACGTCGCTGCTTGGGCGTCACCGGCTGCAGGAATCCATTGGAGCCATCGTCGGCATCGGAGCCGCTGCCCTCGCTCAAATAATCCTCCTCGGACTCTTCGCTATCATCGCTGCTGGAGCCACGCGCCTGCTGCAGTTGCTGTTGCTGCTGCGCCTGCTGCTGTTGTTGCTGCTGCTGCTGATGCTGCTCCTGATTCTGGCTGCGATGGGCGCGCCGCAGCTCGGACGCATGCTCCGCCAGCGTCATGGTCTTGAAGGCAATATGCCGGGCCCCCATGCCCAATGTACAGCCGCCGGCGGTGGGCACACAACCAAAGCCCTGTTGCCGTGGAAAATAGTAGATCTTAACGTTGTCGAAATTAATGCTACGCTTGGGCCGCTTCTGTGTGCTCGACGAGCAGCTCGAGATGGGCAGCAGTTCCAGCTCCATGGCATCATCATCCAGACGACGCTTCAAATTGGAGCGCAGTGGCTTCTGCGAGCTTGTCGTTGTCGTTGTTGTTATTGTTATTGTTGTTGCTGTTGTTGTTGTGTTTTGTCTGTCGTTTTCACCACCCAGACCCGAATCGGAGCCAGCATCGCTGCGCAACTCCTCCTCCCGCCGCCTGGTGGGTGGCTTAATAGCTGTGCCTGCTGTTGCAGCTGCTGCTGAGGCGGAGCTGCTGATGCTGCAGCCGGCAACGGGAAGAACGCTGCTGCTCCTGCCGTTGGTAAGCTGCGCACTTGGTGTGTCCAATTTGAGCCAGAGCAGATCGCCGCTGCTGTCCGCTTCTTCTTCGTCCTCCTCCTCGTCGTCGTCGACCTCCTTTTGGGCGTAGTCATCTATGGCCAGGGGATCCTCGGATATGTTGTCGGAGGCAAGTGATGAGTTTAGATCTTGATCGCTCAGCACAATAATCTCATTGTTTGGAAAACTGTCCAGTTCGAGAAACTGTTCTTCCAGATTTTCATCGACGACGTCGTCGTCATCGTCATCCTCCTCCTCGACATCGACACCCACACTGGCCAGCGCCAGTGGTTCGTCCGCAAAGTCCGCCAGCTCATCGTCCAGCTGCAGTTGCAGAGGCAGCACAAGTTTCGCCTTTGCCGCATGCACCTTGCTCGCATCAATGATCGATGTTTTTATTTGACGCTCAATGTCCTCATCGTCCAGTTGTTGTTCTTCTTCTTGTTGTTGCTCCGCCTTCGCCTCCTGCATCTGGTCCAGTGGCAGCTGCTGCTCCTGCTCCAGCTCCAGCTTCTCTGCCTGCTCCAGTTGGTTGCTGCTTGTGGCGCTTTCATCCTCCGGCTTTATTATGCTGCTTGCTGTTGTCCCAAACATTGTTCCAGCGCTAGCATTTTTCTGAATGTACGTGAAAATCTTCTTGATCGGACGGAACATGCTCCTCATGGTCCCGCCCCCAAGAGGCTCAGCAGCGAGTTGTGTTGCTTAGTTCTTCAACCTGCCAACTAAATGCGGCTGCAGCTTCTGTCCCATCTGCAATGAAAGACCCAAAGCAAACAAAAACAAATTAAGTAAAGCTTCTTAAGTAATTGATGGGAAAAATTAAAAATTTTTGATTAGAAATTACGCTTTTATTTTAATTATTAAAATAATGAGACTGTTACACAATATTTATAATTAATGTGGACTTTTTTTGAGAACCTGATCTATCAATCAACCGCTTAATTAATTACTGTCTATATAGTTGTGCATCGGATATATATATATATATATATATATATATATATATATATATATATATATATATATATACACAATTGAATACATAGATATATACAAATATGGAGAAGAAGGCACGCCTAGAAAGGCAGGCAGGCAGGCAGTCAGGTAATCTCCGCAGCTGCTGCCACGTGCAAATTTGTCCAGGATTAGTGGAAAAGGGCCTATTTTACCAACTATGCATATGAGTGAATGTGCAACAGCTTGTAGCACAATAAATTAACAAAAAATAAAAAACAAAAAACTTAAAATTAAAAAAAAAAAACAAAATACAACTTAAACGTATTATACTCAAGTAAAATCAATAATTTACTTTTCTAACGCGTTTTAATTGCGCTTTCGTGACACTTGATGCAAATTTTGCAAACTCCTTTTTCGAATTTGCGTTGCAGCTGTGAAATTGCGACGGGAGACACTGTATGTGTGTGTGTGTGTGAGTAAAGGAGGCGCAGCACAGATCGCAAATGTCAATTACTGCGTGTGCCTGTGTGTTGTGTGTGTGTGCGGTGTGTAAGTGTTCGCAACTGGACGCGGTTTATGCGTATGTTAAGTTCGACGATTCACTTAAATTTTGTTAGCACTATTATTAAGCCGAAAACTTGCTGTTTGGCATAAATTATTTAATCAAATCATGGATTTTTCGGATTTTAGATTGACATTTTCACTTCCCGTCTCGCAATGTTATTACCATTTACTGCCATTCACAAAATACTCAAAATTAAAATCTCAATGTGACCAGACACGCGGAAATACCGAAAATACCAGTGTAAATCGTAACGTCTGCGACGATGACGTAGTTCGTTGAAGTTAACGTAGTCCAAGAACATTGACATGACGCCACTTTAAATGGGAGCTTACTGTTTCCATCGATAACTAACTGGTGTTAATATAAATAACATTTAAGCTAAAATTCATATCAATTTTATAACATATTTTTTTTTGACAACAAATGTCAAAGATTCAAGAAAATGTATAGCACTAAATTATTGACTGAATAAATAAATTACCTTTTCGCTTTTTTAATTAACTTATTTTTCATACTAGCATTAAGGGGTTTGCCGTTTTTTATAATTTATTCATTTAATTTATATGAGCAATGTGTATCGTCTTTCAATAGTATCGTCTCTAACACATTTTTGCGTAAAAAGTATACTCAAATATATATAGATAAAAGTTTCATTCAGAAGGGATTAAATTTCCAAGCCAAATTAGAAGTTGTAAATCAATGGCATATAATTTTGGGCTTCTAAACACGGGGTGAGTAATTTCTTTTCAAAATTCAAAATGTACTTTTCCGTTACATAAAGGGTAATCTCGATGTGGGTCGATGTTTTGCAAAAATACAAAAATTACGATCGAGTATCGTAAAATATCGTCATCGCTGCAGCGAAGAATCGATTCATATGTGTTCCGATGTTTTTTACATCACTAATTAAAAATGTAAGTGGATTCAAGTTCAGCAGTAATTTAGGCAATAATTGCAACAAATAAATGTAGTGGTAAAAGGATTAAAATTTGCAAATTGCAATCCGAAGCAAATCGGCAGCCGATAAAGTGCAAGTCACGCCAGCCATTGCATGCAACGCCTCGAAATTGATAAAAACAAGAGCTGCAAACTGCTGCGGAGTCGCGGAGACAGATTCAGATTCAGTCGCTGTCTGTCTCTGTCTGCGTGCGTTTGTTTCCCAGTTCCCGTGACTGCGTTGCGCTCGAAAAGCGCTAATAAGAATTCGTAAATCAAAGGCAAACACAAACAAAGAGTGTGTGTGTGTTGCTGCCAGAAAAGTGTGCAAAACTTCTTCTAGCCATAATCAAAGTGTGTAACAATGAGTGCTTGTAATAAAAGAGGCGCTGTTGTTTTTTGCCATTAATTAAGAAAGTTGTGTAAAATTTTTCATGTCGTGTCCACCATGACAATCATCGTCATCGATAGCGGGCGAGCCGAGCAGAGAGAAAGAGAGCGCGAGCATCAATCAATTCGCCCCACAAAACACACACACACACACGGCTGCTGAGTGAGCGAGTGCGATAGCTGGCCCTGAATTTGGGTGCGTTGCATGCGAAAGCGTGCGCGCAAGCGAGACTGCACTAGGTGGTTGTCACCATATTAGTGTTGGTGTATGCACTGCAGCGCGCACAGTGGCAACAAATAGCTCAATAAATGTGCGTTTGCTTTCGCACGATAACCAAAGGGGCAATATAACTGCGAATAATACAATTACAGATGCAGAGGGAGTTAAGTCTAGCAATCAGCTAAGGCTTTCGTCACTTAGCCCCAGTGTATATACCTGATGCTTTGTTTAGTCTTTTTGCGTCTTAAATCTGGAGCTGTGCATGCGTTTGTGTGTGTATGTGTATGTATGTATGTATGAATGTGTATATGTGTGTGTGTCTGCGGATTTATCTACAATCGTCGTCGCTTATCGTCTTGCTAGCTACAACACCCCCACTTCCCATTGCCCTCTGATATTCCATTTTGATATTTTCAGCCAGTTTAATGTAAACAAAATGGCTTAATTCATACTTTTTGCTTATGTATCCGCCTTTAATTATCGCTGACATTTCTCAATGTACCTAATAAATCTGTCTAATTTTTGTCTTGTTTTCTATTGTGGTATTTTAGCCACATTTCCAAAAAAAAATTGCGCATGGAAATTTTTACATTAATTACACTTGTTGACTTACACTATGCTGGTTATAAAAATAGTTGCACCCCGAGACTGTCACTATTCAAATCAAAATATTTATCTACACAAAAACCTGCATTTGATAATAAAAGAAGAATGGTAACAAAAGACGAGATTAATAAACCGATCAGCAAATTTAATGTCAATGGCTCCGTGTGATTGTGTTTGTACTCTCTTTCTCTGTCTCTTTACCATTGGCCACTTGTTCTCTTTGTACGAACTTGAGTGTGTGTGTGTGTGTCGACCGTTTCGTTTTCTGTGTGAATGACGCATCGTCAGCTGTTCAAGTGTATTGCTTACGGTAGTTTCCTGACTAGTCGGCGTACCGTTGTTTTTATATTTTATTGAATTTTCCCTGAAGGGGTCGACGAGTGCCGCTTTTGTTTGTCGGTTTTTTTTTATGTTTGATGTTTGCTTTCGATCGAAGTTAAACTGATTCAATTTAAATTTTCCTAAATGCGTATTTAGCTGTGTTAGTATTTGTTTAAGAAATTAGCAATATTGGTGATGTTTTTTACTACATTTGACTTGAAAATCATGTGATCTTTTAATTAATTCAAATGTGAAGTAATTTTTTGTAGCTGTGCGAAACAAAAAAAACGACTCAAATAATGTGCATAATAAAAATCTGACAGAATGCAACGTCATAATGAAGAAGAGAGCATAAATAAAAAGTGAAGTTAACATTTTTCTACTTCGACCGAAAGAGAGAGAGAGAGAGAGTCGTAAATAACACTCTTAAACTAGTCAGTTGACTTTAGTGTGTGTGTGTGTGTGTGTGTAAGTCGCGCTTGACAACTCGATTCGTCTGTGTGTGTGTACTTTGCTCCAAAGCGCCAAAAGCAAACAATAGAAAACGAAAAAAAAAATTCCTGTGCAGCAAGCAAGTAGTTGTTTTAACGATTGTCATCGCCTGCATGTGTATTAGTTGTGTTGTTGTCGTCTTTGTCGCAGGCCTAATTTAATAAATGCCACAACGCAAAACAACAAACAATAATGACATTTAACTTTCTCCACGCAGCTTCTTCCAGCTTGCTCGCCCCACCCCCTGTTCGCTTTCGCCTACCAACTGTTTAAAATTCATTTTGCATTGATTTTTATCACGCTCTCTTGTCGCACATGCCAGTGACCGCCCCCACAACCCTTCCGCTTTCTCAGCAAGATCCGCGCTTCAGCAGGCTCTCTTCTTCTTGTTGCCTGCCAACAGATTTTTTTAAATGTTGTAAATGTCGCTTAACATATGTAAACGTACTCCAGTGTATAAATCGTAACACATCGAAATGACGTATGCGATTTAAACGCAGTATTCTACGAACTGTTCGCACAATGTGTGCGAAAGGAAATGATTCACAGAAAATATTTGATAACATTGCCTGTTCTCTTCTCTTAAAGTTGTTGAGGAATATGCTTTTATTCAGTTGTTGAATTTTGAGAGTCGTATAGAGCGCAATTTTTAATCGCGCATTTCAAAAATAGATTTCGTCATAGATCTTGAGTATACTTTTCAAGAATATAACAATGATGACTTATCTATAATACTAGACAATTTTGCAAATTTTGTATTTTTATGGAATCGCACGTTAAATAAGTTATCTGTCTTTTTAACATACTTAATTTGTATTTAGATTGTTTCTGTATTTATATTATTTCATGAGCTTCTGAGTAATGCTGATAAGATAGGCGATAACAGCTTGCATTTGTCTGAGTGTATTTGTTTTGTGTGTGTGTGTGTGTGTGTCTGTGCTTTATGTTTATGGAGTGTAGCTTGCATAAAAATAAAAATCTAACCAGATGAGCAAATAAATACCTTAAAACCCTTTACGTAGTTTCTAACAGAGCACACACTCACACGCACACACACTCATACATACACACATACATACATACACCCACACACAGAGAACAATAATAGTGCCTAAACATTTCTAAGGTTTCGCTTGGTTTGTTTTTTTTTTTTTGTTGCGCGTGTTTGAAGTATTTTTAGTTGTTTTGTTTCTTATTTGCCTATTGTGATTAGTGCAATTTGCAATTAACTACGTTAAGATGTGTGTGTGTGTGTGTGTGTGTGAGTGTGTATGTGTTTGTGTCCAAGTTTAATGTTTCTCCACTTATTCTTGACATTGAACTTTGTCGCTTTGGTTAGCTTTAAGCTCTTTTTTGAGCTACTCATAACTACGTATTAAGTTGTAGATATGCGCTAAAATTTCGATATATTTACATACATGCGATAGTTGCAAAGTCACGCACGATAAAACATGTTTTGTTTTTTCTGTCGTTGATAACCTTATGAAACTTTTGGCGTCGACTTTCTGTTGCTATTCCCCCAGATTATTTAACGCCAGCTTTTGTATGCAAAATAAATAAATAAGTTCTTGGCTTAAATTACAATACGAGTTTCGCTCATCGCTATTGTGGTTTTGCATTTTATGCGCTTTCCAAAATATCTTCTCGTATTTTGCTTGATTTAATGGGGCGTTACTCAAATCGCCCTCTGACTCTCTGTCTCCCTCTCTCTCACGCGATATGAGTTGTGCGTATATTCAATTAATTTCGATTAGTGCTGATGCAATGACGTTCTTAATGTTGTTGTTCTTTTATTTTCTTTTATCAGTCACATTAAATTCTCTCTTCTCGTTTGTAGATTACAAACACACACAGGCGCTGACACTGACAGAGAGAGAGAGAGAGAAAGAGAGCCATTAGAAGATTGGAAATAAAAAAGGAGCATTCTTTGACCGTCCGCTAAAACAACTCATCACATCAGCAATTTTTGTAATTCTTCAGTGCAATTAGCACATCAACAGCAGCAGTAGCAACAACAAAAACAACAACAGAACAACAAGATGGCAACAACACCACGCAGCGGGGGTTCCAATTCTGGAGCCGCACAACGACCCAATGGCACATCGCAGAATAAAAGTTGCCAGTTTAAGTTGGTGCTCCTTGGCGAATCGGCTGTGGGTAAATCGTCACTGGTGCTGCGCTTTGTCAAGGGCCAGTTCCATGAGTATCAGGAGAGCACGATAGGTGCGGCCTTTCTAACACAGACCATTTGCATAGAGGACACTGTTGTCAAGTTCGAGATCTGGGACACAGCTGGCCAGGAGCGGTAAGAGTCAACCCGCAATGCGAAGCGATCAATTTGAATATCAATATTTATTCAACTGTTTATGTTAATATTCACTTTTGATTGTCTTGCTGATTTAAATGTTAATGTTAATGTCATTATTAATGTTAATGGTAATGTTAATATTCATTATCATGTTAAACTTCATGTTCATGTTAATGTTAATGTTGCCATACATGCATGTTACTTTTACCGTTACTGTTACTAAACTGTAAATTATTTTCGCAGGTATCACAGCTTAGCTCCTATGTACTATAGGGGAGCACAGGCCGCCATTGTTGTCTATGACATACAGAATCAGGACAGTTTTCAGCGTGCAAAGACCTGGGTCAAGGAACTGCATAAACAAGTGAGTAAGCGATCTCCGCCCCTCTCTCTCTCTCTCCTCTCTCCCTGTCAAGGTCAATGTAATTACAAGTGGATAATGTGCTCAATGTTCTGTTTGTTCTCTTGCAACACACTTTGTGTGCTTGCTTCATATTCATATTTATTGAATTGACTCGTTCACTGAACTCATTCTTCGTATCCGGCATGGTTAACGCCTCATTGCGTTGCATTGCAAGTTAATTTATGGTCACTGGCAAGACTAAAGTCCATTTGTCATTTGAAGCTTCTATAGTTTTATAGAAGAATGGGCCAATTCAAAACACATTACAATTTGTTAAGTAAGATCATAAAAGTAAGCTAAGCCAAACATTCTGAGCTTTCCAAATCCAATTCGTTTACTCTTCAATATATATATTATTTATTTTTATATTATATTATTTATATTATTATTAAAAGTTTGTAATTGCGTTTTTCAGGCCTCACCGAACATTGTCATTGCGTTGGCTGGCAATAAGGCGGATTTGTCGAACATTCGCGTCGTGGAGTTCGACGAGGCGAAGCAATATGCCGAGGAGAATGGCTTATTGTTTATGGAAACGTCGGCGAAGACGGGCATGAATGTCAATGATATCTTCTTGGCAATTGGTATGTACATAAACTCAACCTAACTCAACTCAATTTGACATTCAATTAATGTGTGGATTGTAATTTCGTTAATGATGTGTAGCCAAGAAACTACCCAAGAACGACAACAATCAAGGATCTGTTATAAAGCCAAATGGAAACGAACCAACTCAAACGACGAACAACTGCTGCAAGTGATGTCCTTTTGTAGGTGTGTGTGTGTGTTTGGCCATCGGACGAATAAATTGGATTATAGTGAATTTAATTATGAATCGATTACTTTTTGTCATTGCAGAAAATGAAATTTCCATCGGGAGATTTGAAAAGTTTATGCTGATAATTATAAATAAAAAATTATTTAAAATTTAAAACTAAAGCCGGCTCATAAGGGCAAACAATTTAATTTTCATAATTAATGATGATGAAGATGATAAAGAGAAACAAAAACAAACAAAAAAAAAAAAAACGGAACATAAAGATAATATTAATTATAAATTAAATTAAATGGAAAAAAAGAAAAACAGAAAACAACAAACAAATCGTAAAAGCGAAAAGTTAGTTAAATAAAATCACATAGACCCGTTAAATTCAAGCGAAACTTTATCAAATACAGAACAAAAAGCGCTCCTAACTTACTTCTATCTCTGGCCCCATAGTTCATAACCGCCACTTAGAGAGCTCCTCCTTCAATTTCATCTCAACCAGATGCGATATAATAATAATAATAATAATAATGATACATTTAATAAAAGCGGGGAAATGTTTTCGAGAGTTCCACATCGTGTCGTAGAAATCTTTCAAAATGAATTGTACAAAAAACAAAAGAGTATAAAATATTAAACAACAAACGTAAGAAATATGCTAAACGTGTTTGTAAAGCTAAACATTTCATGTAAGTTTGAGTTACCAAACTGGGTGTCGAAACCAGAAATTCCAGTTGCAGTTGTTCTCAGCAGCGTTCCAAAAAGATAAAAGAAAAAGAGAGATAAGAAACAAAACAAAAAACCGAAGATCAGTTCAGTTTAGTTCAGTTCAGATCAGATCAGATCAGCAGCCGAAGATTCGCTCGTCCTCGATCTGTGGCAATGTGTGTGCCTGTCCAGCTGTCAAGTTTGCGATGGGCACGTGTGATAGTTGCAATTTATATAAATTATATATATATATACACATATGAAAAATGAAAATACAAAAAAAAAAAAACGAAGAAAAAAACACAAAACAAAAACAAATACAAAAATGAAAATGAAAAAAAAAAATTATTCATAGTTAGAAATTTTTGGTTCCATTTATGTTTAGCTTTTTTTATTTCACATTCTAGCAGCAATCAAAGATTTAATGCTACCCCTATCTTAAAAAAAGAAACAACAACAATTATCCTAAACACATTATGCAAAATAAGAAGAAGCTTAAGCCGATAAAGTGAAGTCAACAACAGCAACAACAACATCAATAAGAATGAAAATAAACCTTGAAAAATACTTTACCATAAATTCACGTTTGTTTATCTCGATTCACAAATCGTATTTGATTCCTTATCTACTTACTATATATATGTCTTATATATATCTAACTATATATATATATATATATATATATCAACCAGCGATCAACAAAGCAAAAGCAACAAAAACAATATAATACAAGAACAACAACAAAAAAAAAATCAACAACAACAATGAATCAGCGTGAGAGAATAATAAAACCGACGCCTAACAGATGTGTGTGTATTTTTCCAATTTATAATTTTTATGTTGTATGTATGTATTTAAATTTAACATTTATAATAAAAATCGTATATATATATACATATGTAACAATCGAATCCAAATTTTATGGGTGTTGGTCATTGAACAAAATTCATTTTTCAAAATTGATAAAGCAAAAAATCACGTACGGCTGCTGGTTTAGTTTGTTGGTTCAAATTTTAAATCCTTGAATATAAGGATATGTTGCGAAATTGAATTTCAATAAAATCAGATTAGAAACTTTTCTTAAAGTTACTTGCAAAACTATTAAGCGAAAAACTTTTACCGTGAGTTTTATGTGCTCTAACGAAAATAACAACGTATTCATGCGGAGAGCAATTATAAATAAATTAATAAATTCCAGGGGACTGCATAAATTTAGGATTTTACAGCAATTCCTTTGTTAAGTATTTTAAGAAAAAAGAGATTTGATAATGTACTTTGTAATTAATTATGTTTTTGCTGCAGAAATGAGCTCTACAAATGACAAAAAAATTGCCTCACTACAGACTTGTAGTATTGGGTGATGAATCGGTTGGGAAAGTCATCGTTTGTGTCCCACTATATAATAGGAACTTATCAGAATGTTAAGGAAAATACGCTGCTTGCCTCATTTTCGAGCATATATCTGGAGAATTCTGTAATATTTTATATCTGGGAAGTGGCTGGTGCGCAACGGTAAGTATTAATTTTCAAGCTTTTGGAAGTTGACTTAATCATTATGGATTCTGGGCAGGTGGCATAGTTTAGCGCACATATATTATATGGATGCTCCGGCTGTGCTGATAGTCTGTGATGTGCAGGATCGGGATAGTTTGGTATGCGATATGAAAGTGCGTAAAATGGTTTGCATAATCACAAATTAAACTAAAACTTGCACTCATTGATCTTAATTTATGTTTCCAATAAAATTGATTTGTTGGACGATTTCTGCATTAGTTCGAAAGAGCTGCAATTGTCTGCTCAACAAAATAGCTATATATTTATGGAGAACTCTGCCAAGCCGGGACAAACTAGTCTTACGCAATTGGTTAAAATAAGAAATACTTATTCTTTTTCATTCACAGCTGAAGAGATGAACTCAATTTGCATCTAATTTACATCTGCATTGTTAATTTGCATTGTCAAATATTATTAAATAGTTCGTACATTTATTTGGAACATAGAAAACAATCGAGTGGATCCAATCCAACAATAAAGAAATAAATAAATAAATACAAATTACCATAATATTTTTATCATTGTAAATTAATAAATTTATATAAAATTGTTTATAAATTAAGAGTTTTGTTATTATATACAAAAAAATCATACCAAGAACGCTAAACTTAAATTCAAAGAGATTCTTACAATTTACTTAAGTTATGCTGAAAGGAGAGATAATGTAGAAATATGATTTGGCATAGTCCGATCGATACTTTACAAAATTTCTGAGTAATGTTAATAATGTACTTAATAAGGAATATTACCTTTCTATTTTCATTCATTATATAATTATATATCAATACATATATAAGGTTATCAGTACCAGGCGCCTTTTATTTTATCCTGAAATCTATTTCAGGCCTATCACGCTGAAAAAGTGAAATCACCCACAAATAAAAACTTCATATAAGCCTCTCTGAGACCCATAGCTCAACCATATAAATCAGAGAAATGAATCTGCTGCAAACAATTTATATACACGTTAGTTAGTTGGCTACCCAAGATCGGGGAGTTCACATCTATCGGTATTTCGTATTGGAGAGAGGACCAACATTATTGGAGCAGAAGGTCACCACTGGCGCAGAGTTCCAGGTGAAAAGCACCAAACTGCTTGTTGGATACTTCTGGACAGCATTGGTGATTATTACTATCCAAAAGTAGAGATCTTGGCCGAATGATTCAATAGTTTTGGAGTTGTCATTGTATACGATATCCGAGATCGTGATAGCTTCATGGAGGCTTTGTCTTGGGTTGCAGAACTTCTAGAAAGGGCGAATATGTTTTCCTATTTGTGTTTATTTATTTTTTATTCAAATCTTATCAAGCCCTGCATTTTTTTTATATGTAGGTGTCTCCAGAGCTGGTCATTGCTTTAGCTGCCAGTAAAGCGGATATGGAATTAGAAGCTGAGGAATATGCTCAACGTAATAAATTGATATATATATATATATATGGAAACTTCAGCAGTGGGCGGTTTGAATGTGACTAATTGTTTTGAGGAGATGGGTGAGTAAATAAGCACAATTTATATAATAATAAGTATTTGTTGAATTTTGCAAATAATTTCAGCTAAAGACTTAAGCGCCCAGCAAAATCATGGAAAAAAGGAAACAGAAAATCGGCTTGCCTTTTTTATATATTTACATAAAACAGGGATGGGCAAAATCTTCAGAAACGGCTGATCTTTGAATATTTTTCGAAATAATAAATTAAGCAGTCTGCCAGCACATATTCATAAATCAAATGTTACTTATATGGAAGAACTTACCTTTAAATAAATGTAAAAAATGTGTAAAAAGCATATTAGGCTTATTAAGTCATTCTATTTTTTATTTTGAAATTATAACTCGAAATAATTAGTACATACTTAAAGTAGTTTCGGTTACATTTTTTTGTTTGTTTTTATTTTGATACTCTTGCATTTAATTGTATAATAAAGTATTGTATATATGTATATGTACATATATATATATATATATATATTTCGATACACATATATTTGTTTTAATCTTTTATATGTTTTCGCTACTTGTCTTCACTTTATAAGAATAATATTTGATGTATTGTATAATTTTCATATTTTTCTGAAGAGTCAAAGTTTTCTGAGTAGTTTTTTTTTTGTTTTGAAAAACAGTAAATCATAGCGAGAGTTATACACTAACTTACTACAAGGCAACTAAATGGCTTTCAATTTGAGTAGCATTATGCTAATATAACATGAAAACAATGTTAAACCTAAAAAAAATTTGAGTTTTTTTATCCAAAATATTAATTAAATTAAAATGGCAGAAATTGTTTTAGGGGCAGTACATAGAATATTTGGTAGAGAACACATAAGTTATAGATAGATATACACAAATATAGAACACAAATGCTTGTATGACACTTGTATAACAAAAATTGGCTCAACAAACAATATAGTACATCATGTATATATCAGTTTTAAAAGTTACTAATTGAGAAGGGTTGTTTTTGTTCTTTGTCATATGCATTTCATGTTTATCATTATTCCACATTAAATATCACTTACGTAAGAGAAGTATCTGGTATTTTATTTCTTTCTAGATTTAGACCCTAAACTACAATTTTGTTCAAGTGTTTCTTAGTTCTTCCTTCGATTTATTGATAAACCACATTTTAAATATCATTTCCGTTGAATGATTTTTATTCCATATTGTTTTTTTTTTAATCTAAAAATTTTGTGTTTTTTTTCTTCTTTTTTTGTCAGTTATTTCTATAAAATTTACAAAATTACTTTCCATTTCGTTTGCTCCATTTAGCGCCATCCCCCAATCTGTGTACTTTCCATCTTTTCGAAGGGGGGTTGTTCTGCTGATATAAATTCCCTTAATACTTAACCTAAGTCCTAATTTTCGGTATTGCTTGCCTTTTTTCAATTTGACTTGAAAGTTCGACTGCAATGCAATTAATATACGAATAATTGGTTACACAATTTATTTTTGTCTATTTCGTTTTCTTTTCGCTTTCATTCTTGATTCGTCTGTCGACTTATAGAACAATCGGCTCATCGCCGTGCAAATCACAGGAGCCAATGTTCTCGCCCTGGTATGCCGAGAAATCGCTTATAACGGCTGATGGCTCTGCACCGAACTGTATGTCCTGCAGGCAGCCCTTGAATGGCTCAAAGTAACGTCCTTGCGTCCGTTTGCTCACCGAGTCCTGATTTGGAAATCCACCTGTTGAGCAGAAAATTTAAATGGTATTAAACTTTTGCCCAAAAGGAAATGATGCTGAAGTCAGCAGTGCTGAGTACGCTGATCATAATATTTGCTTATATACAAGCAGAACAAATACTAAACATCAAAATATGGGAATTTTTACTCAAAAGAAATACGTTTTAAAAGAAAAATATAACAACTAATTTGCTCTGCTCAGGTTAGGTTTCCAAGCCCACTTTTGCTTGGCTTGTAAGCACCTGTCAACATTAACAGATCATTTGAGCATAACAGCGATATTTTTAATCGATACGATGTTTTGCGCCGTTGTCCATCTCTATTAAGTCAAGCTTAGTAATTGTTGATACCCCTGTAGACGCGGCGGCTGCGTCGCGATTGTTTGTTCATTGTGCTCTATGAAATGTTGGTGGTGACTTATTTAAACATTTGGCAAATACAAATATATTTGGAAAGTAATACTCTATAGAATTGCACAATGGTTTGAATAAAGTAACTCCAGAGGCAGCACCGTTCTCCACCGCTAAGTGGTTCACATGTAATGATGAAAATACGCATCTATCCTGCTCTTGCCTACAGTTATTCGTATTTATATTTCGGTTGCACACTTGCAGTTTCGACACCGTAGACCGGCGTAAAATTCGCTTTACCGCAATCGCGTTCAGTTTTGAGCAATCAATTAAGCTGAGTTTTAGTGATCGAAAAACAGACGAGCGGTTTTTAAGGTAAGTGTGCAAGCTACTGCTTATTTTAATTAATGACGCAAACACACGCGAAAAATGAATCAAATTCAGATGTTATAGCTGTCAGTATTAAAACGATATTGTGACGTCACAATGCAATTGAAATCTTTTGGCTTTTGATTGATTAGTATTATAATATTTTTAATAAATTAAATTGCATTAGCAGTCTAAATATGTTTAATTAATACAATAACAATCAATAAACCATATAAGCTTAAAATATTATTTAACGAATGCCAAACAGCTGTCGTTTTTGAAAAGAAAATCAAATTTGGCGCGAAAAAATGAACTGTTTTCAACACTGCCCACAAACTTACCCAAATAGAAAATATCCTCATAGCTAATCGTTGGCTCCTTGCCACCTCCTCGTTGTCGCTGCAAAGATGTCGTAGTCGGTGTTGTTGTTGTTGTTTTGGTTGTTGAGCGTCGATTAAGCTCCGGCAATCGCTCGGTGAATATCACCTCGCCATCCAGTCGCAACTCGAGTCGAGTCCGATCCAGGAGGACGCTGGTGCCGTGCCAAGCTCCATCGGCGATGAAGCCGCTTGCTGGTGCCTGAACGGTGTCGTTGTTGCTGCCCAATAAATTGCTCGCCAGCTTCAGATGGCCATTCTCAAGGCCGAGGCCGAGGAATTTCTGGTGATTGTGCTCGCTCCAGAGCAACAGACCGTCCGGCTCAATGGTGGAGAAGTTCAGTGAGATTTGTATGGCTTCGCGCGGTCGCACATAGAGCGATGGCCCTCGACGCTTGTCTTTCATCGGGATGCGAGGGGGCGGCAAGATCAGGTAACTGTTGCCCCGGAAGCTTGGCGTTGTCGGCTTACTCAGCGCTGCAACAGAGATCCAAGTTTAGATGGTGGAGAGGGGGAGAGCGGGAGAGGGGGGAGGTGGAGGGAGTTGAATTAAAATTGCATTAAACATATTGCATGTACAAGTGCATAATTGAATTACAGCATCGGCAAACAATGTTGCTGCAACACAATCAACGTCGTCACTATTATTATGCCGCTGCGGAGGGTAGCACGAATTGCGCAACGCATTCGAACAAGACCCCATTACGATTATAGAGTATGTATTTAATCTTGGTCAACTTCTAGGAAAACTTCACAGCTAACTTTACTCGAAAGCTATTTGTCAGTTGTAACTTAGAACATATTTACATTGATATTTTATGCTATTTACTTCAAGATTTTAACAATTATTTTTCGAATTTTTTGATCACCCGAATTTCAATAAGTCAGTTAAATATTAGATTTTATATTGTACATATTGAATTTGATGTGTCTGCAAAGTGTATATAAAGTTCGTCATGTCGAAGCTTCACTATTTCCTTCGTGATACCATCATCTTCGTCATCTCAGCTGTGCCAGCTCATTATACCATTTGCCGCTGAGCATCTGCAAGTCCCTGATCTCGTTTGCCGCTTCTTTTGGCTGCTTCTTCTTGGGTCTAATCTGTTGTCTACATCTTGTTTCGTTGTGGTCTGGTCTGGTCTGGTCGGGTTTGGCTTTTGCTTTTCGCTTTGATTCTTGTTATGAATTTGCGTTTTGTTTTCTTTCATTTGCTGCTAGTCAACTTGGTTGCACTTGTTGTTTCGTGTTTTCACCAGCTCTTTTTTTATGGCTTATTGTGATTAGTGGCATGTTAATTCACTTTGCTAATAAGTGAAAGGCTGCCAGCCAGCCAGCCGGTCAGCTGATTGTGTGCCAACTGGCAATTGAATAACCGAGCCTGGCCACAAAACGAATAAGCAAAAAAACTCTTTTATGGCCTGGACTTACACTTGCATGTACACAGATGATATTCGCAGTTGATCTTGAAAATTATCCCATACATAAGCAATGATGAGATTAGTTCTGGAGGTTATAAACCTCGAAGGAAATTTCACAATGAGGATAAATTGAGATTGATAGCTTCTATAACACTTGAAAATGCTTAAGAAAAATCTGTAAAAATCAGGCATCGATAATATTTCTTACAAATATTTCTCAAAAACTTTATTTTAAAGTTTCGCTTTGATAATAAGTGAACGTCAAATTTGTTGAAAATAAATTTATAATGTTCAGGTAGTTTGTCAAAAATTACAACATATATAATTATAATATACACAAGTATATATTGTCATAAATTGAGTAGGTTTCATCTGAACGAGACATGCAGATGGTCGATTTTATTTATTATAAAAATAATTTTAGCACGTTTGTCTACGAGTCTTTTTTGTTTTGTTTGTAATTCCTGAAGTGGTCTTGTATCCGCTTTATTCAGCTAACGACATTTACAAATAGGTCAAATTTCCAATGCTTTTTCTATTATTAAATCACGTTCTACTCTGAACAATGAAAATTATTATTTTTTTGTTCATATTTACAAATTCTAGATCGCTAATTTGTGGGTGATTTTTTTTTTTGTCTTTGCTTTGACACTTCCTGACCCCGCTGCGCACTGAACCATAAGATTAGCGGTGCTGTTAATGGCTTTGTTTACGGCTCTCCCCCTCTAATTATTATAATAATATTGTTGTGTTAGATCTGTCTTTTTTTTTTTTTTTTTTTTTGCATTCGTGTCGTTCGCTTTTAGCACTCGAAATTGAAAACTTGTTTAGGCGATGAACAGAAAACATCAGATTGAAGCAATTTCTATCTGAAATAAAATCCACTAATCTGACTTTTAAAATCTTTGCAATAGCTACTGTATAAAATCGAAACGAACTTTTACTTTGCTGACACATTAAAGTTCAACTTTGCTATGGAGATTTATGAAACTCGTTTCTGAAGATTTCCAAGTGAAATGATTTATGCCTTTTATCGTTGCCCTGACCGCTAATAAATTATAAAGTCATACTAAAATAAGAAAAAATCATTGTTGCTATGTTTGTTATTGTTGTTGTTGCTGTCACGGACATTAAGCACTAACTAAACATCTGTTGCTTGACTAATTCGATGACGAATTACCTGCCGCGAAACCCGCTGCCCCGCAGGAAACGACAAACCGACACACGAGAGTTGCTCATGGCGATTCCAAAAAAACTTTCAATTACATTCGCTTCGAGGTTAATGAACCCCGAGAGTTAGATTACTCACCAATCTCACAGTAGAAGCCGCCCCAGCCATTGGGACAGGAGCAGCGACCGCTGCGCAAACAGCGTCCGTTATTCTTGCACGGAATCAGCTTGCACGTCTCCGAGTATTCACAGCGATCGCCCTTGGCATATTCCGGACAGATGCAGTGCGGCTGCAGCTTCTCATCCAGCCAGCAATGACCACCAGATTCACAGGAATCCCCGCCACAGGCTGTGCCGTCGCAGTCGCGAATATTGCGTGACTCTGATGCAAAGATAATAAAGTTTGAGATTAGATTTCGGTTTTAGCTAAATTTATATTGAGCCTGGAGCATATATCATAAATCGTTCACTCACCCATGATATTGGTTTCGTTGAGCACAATGCGAGTGCCGCTGACGACGAGGCCGCGCACACAGCCCCGGAAGGGTATGGGAAAGCCGGAGATTGCATTGTGTGGCAACTTGGAGACATCCTTGAGGCCGCCAATGTACAGCAGCGAATCGGGCTCGACCAGCACCTCTGCGGAGGGTGCCAGCGCTGAGGAGGCACTACCCTCCACCCACAACGTTAGCCAACGTCCACGCTGCGCCATCTTGATCTTGTGCCACTCGCCAATCGCTAACATGCGTACACTTCGGACGACGGTCACATGATTGCTGGGTCCCGATATGCGGAACTCAACGACGCCTCCCTGCAGCGACAGCGAAACGAATCCAATCTTCTTGTCCTGATTGTTGTTTAGTGTGCCGAAATATAGGAGCAGTCCACGCTCGGAGAGCGGACGCAATTGGAACTCAATGAAGAAGAATTGCACACGATGATGCTCCTCGAATGTCTTGGATCCCATCAGCGGCACCGGCGAGAAACTGCGCTGCTTCTCCACCTCGTTGAGCAGCTTCATCACAAAATGTGTGCTGGGTGTCGAGATGGGCTTCGGCGGCATCAGCTTTTTGGTAAAGTTGCGATAGCTGGCCATTTGGGATCGCTTGGCTCCCAGCTTATCGCTGTTATCATACAGATACGGCCAACGCACGGCCAGATACGAACGGCGACCGGTCAGTGAGACATCGCTAAGTGAACGTATTTCTACACCAAGTAAAGTTGCACTATTATAGACTATGTATATACAGACAGGAAGATTATGCTGGACTCACCTTCCTCACAATTCTTGCCGGTGCGTCCCACCGGACAGTCGCATTCGTAGCCATTGACGAGCGGCACACAAGTTGCCTCCTCGTAGCACTTGTTGTTGAACGAATCGCAGGGATTTGTGGCCTGTGCACAGAGTGGACCATACCAGCCCTCCTGGCAGATGCAGCTGTGTGGGAAAATATTGATTTAATAATATAATGTTAAACTTGTGGAGTAATTATTATACCCTTGTAGAGGATATTTTAATTTTGATTTCACATTTGCAACGCATTAATGGAGACGTCTTCGATTCTTGATCAACTCTAGATGAGTTGAAATAGCCGTCTGCCCGAAATCTTAGATTTATATGGGCAGAGCTCCCTTAGCCTAAGGGCAATCGCAGCTAACCGGATAGGACCACTATATCATATGGTTGCCATAGGATTAATCAACCGAAAGATGAGTCTTACGTGACAGGTAAGTCAACGCCCATCTCAATCAAGAAAGAAAGGTTATCCTGGGCACGCCAAAGATTACATAACCCTGTATATTAGACCACGATTCATCTGCTGACATCTGTCCCCGATAGTACTGGCTTATTGGGAATATAGGCCACTTTGCTCATAAGATTGACTAAAATTAATATTTGAGGAAATTGCCTTTAAGTTGATTAAACATTTCGATTCGCCAAAAATATGTATGAAAATAATATTACCAGGTATTTTATTCAAAATGTTAATTTATAATTTAATGCACACATTTCAAATGAAGTTTGCAATCGAAGATTTAGTTTTCACCCGCATTCCCAGTGAAACATACCTCATAAATAGATACACGAGCTGAGACACCGAGAGAATTCGCACTTTTAGCGGACTTTAACTTAATTAAAGTCAGAACAACCCAAGCCATTAAAACCAATCAATTGTTGTACTCACGTAAATGTTGCTCCATGCTGCAGACAGGCTCCGTCGTGCTGGCAGGCATGTCTGTGACACTCACGCGTGCCACACTGTCCCACTCCGCGACCACGCACTCCACGCGTTTCCTGTAGCGGCACCGTTACCTGGCCGGCCTTCAGCTGCACATCGTAGATGCAGCCCTGGAAGCCCGAATGCAGCGGCAGATCGTGTGGCAGCGTATTGAAGTTGGTAATCTCATGTCCGCCCAGATACAGTATGGGGAGCACATCCATGCGGCTGACGCTGCCCGGGGAGCGGCCCGTTATATTAAATTTGCCGTCTACCGATAGCCAGGCCTGGCGACCGATGCGACCCACCTTGATCTCGTAGGGTACACGCGGAGCGTCCAGTCGAAAATCGATGGGCTTCTGGGTGAAAATGCGACGTGGACCCGCACCAAGATTCCACGTTAGCATTATATAGCCCTGTATGAAACTAACGGCCAGGTGATCACTCTTCTCATCATGATAACCGGACTGGCCGAGGAAGGCAAGCAGCGAAATTTGCGACATTGTCTGTGGCAATATCTTGAAGCTCAGCTCCAGTGAATACTCCAGTGGAATGGGCACCGTGTACGCCACAAACGAGGAGAGGCCATTCACGCTGCCCGAGAAGGAGGGCAATGCCACCTCGAGATCTGAGGAAGGTTATCATTTCAAATGGAAATGTTTGGTAGATAAAATGTGAAACTTACTGTGCTCGCAATAGTGTCCATGCTTGCCCAGCGGACAAAGGCAGAGATAGCCGCTGCCCGGAAATTGGACGCAAGTGCCGCCATATTGACAAGGATTGTCCTCGCAAACGGATATCTCGCAGGTCGGCCCCATATATCCTGTGGGACATTTGCATTTCCATTTCTCAGCCTTGTCACCGCTCTCGTCCAGCTCATTTGATTCGATCTTGATGCAGGCGGCGCCATTGCGACACGGACTCGACAAACATGCCAACGAGCCGCATTCCGTTATGCCGAAGCCATCCAGCGCGTCACTAATATGGTTTCAATGGGTCCCGGCCAGGGGAGAGAAAAAGGTTGAAATTTCACGATTTGCCTAATTCGGATGGATGCCAATCGTTTGGCCCTCAAATTGCCATTTTCGATTTAGCCTACAATTGTCAGCGTGTCAATTTCCCAAGCACCCTCTAACCCATTACCCATTGTTGTTTCGATGGCAACCCAACTGTCTGGTTGTCTGATTGTCTGATTGTCAAATTGTCTCTCTGACCAGCTGTCTGTGAGCGCGTTTTAATGCGCAGACAAATGGCTTCCGCATTTGTCGCCCCGCGAGAGAATCTTATTCAATCTGCAGCTTCTTCAATCGGTCAATCGTTGTCAATGTAAGACAATTTGTGAAATACTTAATGCTCTTTTAATGCTTACATTTTGTTTGCCTTCTGCTTGCTGTCTTAAGTTCTCAAAGAATTAAGCCAATCAATTATATTCAATATTTAAAATTATTCGAATTTAATGTCATCGGTGCTCTCGGAAAAAGACCCTAAAGTTGGGCATCCAATATTGACGCATCAAGTATATTGCACTGATAACTTCAAATAGTATTATTCACATCGTATTGACGTAAACTAATAAATATTATCTTAATTAGTATTTTGTTTTAGATTGCACTTTATTAATTGATCTGTTCTTTCATTTCATCGGTAATTTCATCCTAAAATCCTGAAAGCAATTCATTCATTAACCACTCTTGGGTTATTTGTTTAATGCTTGGATTTGACTTTTAATTATTCATGCCATTGATTGAAGTATATTTTTTTCTTTTCTTACTTCCTTTTACTTCTTTAGCGGCATTTCGCTGGCTTACTTTCTTTTCATCTGCACATCTTTTCATGCTACAACTTTTTTTGTTGCCCACGCCGTGTCGGACTTTTTGTCCATTTAATCCTACACGCTTTTTTTTTACTCCATCTATGCCGAGCTTTTATCCAGCTCTACCTGCAATTTTTTGTGGCGCTGCGAGGCAGCTGCGTTTATGGCATAAGCAGCGTCACAACTTTGTCTCGTCTACTGACTGACTGACTGACTGACTGACTGACTGACTGACTGACTGACTGACTGACTGACTGACTGACTAAATGACGGCCATAGCCGTTGGCCATATGAGGAAGACTTACCCGAATATTTCGCGGGGCTGTCCATTGATGCGGAGAGTATGCAAGCAGCCGGTGAAGCCAGTGCCGCTTTGGGCTGGCGGCAGTTCGATAATAAGGCCAATTGGAGCCTGGGGTGCTCCGCCCAAATGCAGCCAAGTGTTCAGTATGACCTCCGGCGTATGCAAACGTGGCGGCAACAGTTTCAGCCATGTCGGCTGATCTCCGGACATGGCCAACGTGTCGTTGACGAGCAGCGAAGCATTGCAGTGCGTATAATTGCGGCTGAAGTCCAATCTGAAAGCACACAAGCGATTGAGGGGATGAGCAACGATAAAAGTTCCCATTCCCATTCCACCCCAGACCCCAACTCAAGCTCAGTACCCATTTGGTAGTCCTGTCGGTAGTGCACATATAAAATATTTAATATGCCGCACACTGCGGGCAACTTTTTCGCTGCCTTTTGTTGCGTGGGGTATTCGGCCCAAAAAAAAGTGAAAAAAAAGAGCGGAAAAACCGACTGCACAGTTCTCTGTTCTCAAACCTGCGCGCTTAAGCAATGCTTAAATGCTATCCTTTCAAAAATGTCATCAGCATTATAACTTAAAAAATAAGTTTATCTCTAATTTGAGGGTTGAAAACATAAAACATTTTTTTGTGACTTTATGGGCGCTGGAAAGCCCATTTTAACGCTTTGCTTGATGCCTATTTATAAGCGTGTACATTCCAAGCTTAAGTGTCTAAACAGAGAGCCAGACAGACGTTGCGAGTAAAACTAATATACTCTTTTTCGCCTTGGGAATAAAGTATAGAATTATATATAACAAAAATATATAAATAAAAGAAGAAAAAGTTATTTTCAACATGCTGAAGCGGGCAAATATTTATGACGCCCGCACAAAGATGCCTCATAAGCTCTCGCACCAGGCATGTTTTTTTCTCCCAGCTGACCTTTTATGCTCCTCTAACTTAGCAACAGTGAGCACAAAATGGCGAACAACCACCCATATATTGGTTTTGTACTATGACGTTTTTTTTTCACTAAATTTTGACTTGCTTTGCACAGCTCATAATTTGTTTCATCCTTAATAAAAGTCTGTCATCTATTTTTTTTTTGTTCATCTCTATTACTGTGTAACTATACATTTTTGATAATCATCGATCCACTGTGCAGCCCAGAACTACCAATTGCCTGTAATGTCAATCGACTGTCAAATTTTTGTTTCGCTTGTCAAGGAACCAAAAACCAATTCGACATTTTTTCGACCCTACCAAAAGACTTCTTTTTTGTTGTTGCTTTGTTGGTGTTTTGGGTCTGGAATTTTTGCATTGTTTCGTAGGGCCAATGTCACCTGGTGTTATGTGGATGCCTTTTGTATAACACTTTGGCCAAAGCGGATCTGATTTTATTTCTTTGTTCGCATTTATGTATTCTGTCCAATATCTGAATTGGGGATTCATATCTCAGTTCGTCCATTACATTAGAATGGTGACATTAAATGTGAAAATCGAGAAAGCAATTGAACACAAAATTTTATTGTAACTGTTTTTTGTTTCCAGTTAATTCGAACAGAACATTTTTTTTGGCTTCAAAAGCATATAGAGATACGTGTGTCGCGTATGAGGTATAACATATGAATATAGAAATGTGTGCCAGATTGGATATAGTTTTTAGTAAAATGGGGTTGTTTCTTAGGGAATTATTAAAAAGCTAAGCTAAATTGAAAATGAATTAATAAATTATTTCTATGATGGTTTATTTGGATTGCAAGTCTATCTCAAAATCGTGGCTGCTAGTTGAACATTTACGAAACAAAGATGAATAGAGCTAGGCGTCTATGCCTGTGCTGCCACCCCCCACATCCCTTGTTTTTATACCAGTACACAATTCATTATACTTTGCTACCGAAGGTATCAATAGTATATTGGTTTTGGACAATGTCCGTCATGCCGTCTGTCTGTCTGTCCGTTTACCCAGCTGTCCGTCAGTATGAACGCCACATTGGAGTGCTGCGTCCATCAGGGGGCTAGGAAATCGATAAAAATCGATATTCGCAAATCGATAAAGCCACGATAAATCCCATAATTTTAAGGCTACACTCAAAATTTGGTTGGTAGGTTGTTGGCTATGTCCTTCAAAGACGCCCCTCGCCGCTAAACAAGATATCGATAAGAAATTGGATGTCCACGGCCACTCCGCCTCCCTAAACCGATACACCTGCTAGTGTAAATCGGTAAGACCACATTTCTCACACAATTTGAAAGCTAGAGTCACAAAATCGGAAAGGTATATTGCTAGTAACACCCTTCAAAAAGCCGGAACATTTTGGACCACGCCCACCCCCGCCCACAAAAAAGATAAAATCCCATATATTCCGCAATTCAAGAGCTACAGTTATCAAACTTGGAAGGCAGATTACTAAGATCGTACTACAGAATTTCCAAAATCCCATATCTCCGTAATTTAAGAGCTGCGGTTACCAAACTTCGAAGGAACGGTACTAGCTTATATATACCGCAATTTGGCCAGTAATTCTTGGCTACATCCACCCTGTTCCATGTTACTTGTTATTTGCTGGACTAACTTATGGTATCAAAGTATTTCACAGTCGGTTACACCCAACTGCAACGTTCTATCTTGTTTTTATTGATCCTCTCAGACTCTCGCAGTTAACTCTTGGCAGCAGTCAATGCCAACAAACTCATAATTAGTAAACTACTCAAAGAATATTCGCCCAGCTCTCGATACCTAAGAGATTATTGTTTTTGGTTCAATTAGCTGCGCTTGATTTAATAATAAATCAAATTTTCATTGTTGATGCGCACAATTAAATTCAATTTGCTGTTAACAGCATTTTTTTTGTATAGCTCGCTTTAAAGATTCCGGCAGAGTTGCGGCAATTATTGCAGTTAATTTGATTTGCATAATACAAAATGGAAGGGAATGAAACGAAATGAAATGGACTGAGTGCAAAGGGGGCCTTCAAGCAAAAGCTCCACAATTGTGAGCGCCCAACGGTAATTGTTATTGCTTTCTAATTACACGGATTTCTGCCCAAATCCTTAAGTAAAATGTCAATTGAGTGGAGCATTAGGCTCATTAGGCACGACACAGCCCTGGCAAAATCTGCCCAAAGGCAGCAACGCGGAAAAAATAGCAAAAGTTGAAAACGGACTTTCACCGCAGGACAATCATAATTGTATGTGGGCCAGGAACTAGTTCATTGAAGGTCTACGTTCAGTGCCATTGTCGCTACTGGGGGACGCTAAATCGCTTCTGGGCGAAGGACTAAAGGAGTGGGTGCTGTAGAGCTCGGTCGGTTGGTGGTAGTGAAGTGTTCTGTTGGCCATGGCCATTAAGCACGCAAGGCAAATAAAAATAGGCAACAAACATAAATTTGTTGCTCGTAAATCCACTGGCGGACCCAGTTTTGTGCCACATGAGCATGCCCCGAGCAGGGAACAAGTGCTAAAAAGTAAATTTGTGGTCGATTCGATAGTCATAAAAACAAGATGGAAAGAGATATCAAATGGCTATTACTATTGCCATCTCGTTTCAGCCGTAAATAATTTATATAGGCCAGTCTGGTGTTATTCTCTTTTCTTCATTTGCCAGTATTTGGGGGTCAGCCGACCTATTTGACTGATATATTTATTCCTTAATGTGCTGTTTATGCCTTTCGTCGCTGCTGCTGCGTTGAGGGAATTCATTCGTTTGCTTGTTGATTTTATAAAATGATTACTTGGTCATTTTCCATATGTCTGCCCGCATCATCAATCAGATGACTCCTGTACTAAGTAATTGCACTCGGCTGAATTGAAAACTTGCGAATTACTCACAAATGAAATTGATCTGATGCTCTACTCTCACATATGTGATTGTGTCTGTGCTTATAGGTCTCAGTTTGTTTATCTGGCCCAGCGTAAGGAGTTGCTTTAAGTTGCACACCCAACTGGAAGGCCTAATGAGAAATGCAGTTTGCAAGCAATTAACATATAAATGAGCAAAATGTGATTTTGAGATTGTATTCATAGCACGAGCTATAATATGAAAGTGTCTGCATGTAATTATGTACAAGACGCGTTCTTGTTGTCTCGGCAATCAGAAATCATGTTGTTAATGTGTGTTTATATTACAAATTATATGTGTATGTATTGGTTCTTCTTTGAATTTACGGTTGAGCATATCTGTTTAAGTCCTGTCAACCTTAAGCAGTATGCCTAATCGGATCTTAACTAACTTCAAGAATTGCATCGTGTACATTTTAAGAGCATTTGTGAGTACATGTGACACGTGGGAAAGCTTCCTTAAACAATGTGAGCTGCTTAGTCCGCTAAACGTTTAAGGAGGCTGCGTCAGAAAGACTTGAAAAATTAAAAGTTCTTTGAGTGAGTAGACTCGCAAGTGTGAGTGTAAACACTTGCATGAAATTCTCTTCCATTAAATGGAATCTGCCTTTATATTTTTGGCAAACTTATTTTGAGCTTATCTGGAGCATCAAATAATCCAAAATGTCTGCGAAGCTTCCGCCCTTTTTGGATACACATAAACTCTATGCCTTTGTTATCGTACTTGTGTTTTACGCCATTACGTTTCTTATTTGAAAGTGCTGCAATTCCAGGAAATGTTAGTTAAACGATTAATTACGCACGAGCCCCACATTACTCTTGTTGTGGCATGTCTCATACTCTGCCCCCATGCCTCCACGTCAGTGTCAGTGCCTTTCTCCTCTCGGGCTGGAGACCTTCGCAGCCATTCAACTTCCGTTTCCGTTGCGAGCGCAGAAAATGCGGCAAATTAAATTTGAGCCAAAAACCAACTACGCCAACTAATTACGCATGAATGCGAAGCCAAGGATCGTCCAATGTGTGGCGCAGAAAGAACAGTCTGATGTGAGGCAAAGGCAGCGGCGGGAATAGGACCAGGAGCAGCAGCGGTTCGGGTAATGTGTAGGAAAAAAAAAAGAACGCGAAAACAGTGAAATTTATTCCACACTTGAAGCATTATAATTTGTGGTGGCCAAACGGCAAGCCAATCGACATAAGGCAACTTTAATGGCCATCGTCCCAGCAGCTTCGTGCTCGTCTCTTTTACAGTCTCGCTCTGCGATGACAGTGACCCACATCCTGACCCGCCTGCCGGCTGACCGACTAGATGCTAGATGACCCGGCGGCGGCTGCACTCGACTCTGGACAGCCAACACTCGTGCCAGCCGCAATTAAAAAAGTTAATTAACATGCCGACCTCCTTTCTATCGAAGTAGCTGACACGGCCCTTGAACCCACAATGTTCACCACATAATTGCATTCCGTGGCGGGGCGGTATCACTTACTCAGCTCGAATGGTAATTTCGTGACCGGTATTCACGGGCGTTTCCAGTTCGCTCAGCAGCATCGTTTGCAGGCCGCACGAGAACTGGAACTGCATGAGACCCTTCTGCAGGAACAGGGCCATGTAGTGGCCGCCCTTGGTTCCCTGGGCGGCGGCCAGCATTATCAGCCCGTTGGTGGCTCGAGTGCGCACCTTCAGTTGTATATGCATCGGCAGTACGGCATCGAGAGCCTCGTGCTGCGGTATATCCTTGTAGATGCGATGCGATACGTAAGAATCCCCAGAGAACGCCGCATTCCGTATAATGATCGGCAGCTCACAAAGCGGTCCCTGGCGATCAAAGCGGCAAACGCACTAAGGAAATGAAGAAATACAAAATAAAATATATATATATATTTATATTAATGTAAATGTTAGGAAAGGCTTGGCAACCTTGACTTTCATAAGAGAGGTCCTACTTGAGAGTTGATTCGTAAAAGCTTTCTGATTATTGTTTAATGTTTGGTGATCACTTCTTTTAATTTAAATATATTTTTCGCTGACTCCAGGTACCGTAGGGATCCGAAATATATAAAAAAAAAAAAAAAAACTCTTGAACCAACCAACGAAAAAGATATTTATACCTTTAGAATATATATTCAGAGAGCATCTAAAAGTATGCTACAGTAAAATATAAATACAGTGTCTCATAGCTTATTTCGACCAGTGTCTAGCAAAAAATTTAAAGTGTTATGAAGTTTAAACAAAGAAACAGCCGCAAAATGTTTAAATGCAAATTTGTTTCATACATAAAATATTCCTGGGAGGGTCGGAACTACCCCTTTTCTGAGAAGATAATTAGTGTCTTTTAAGATATTTCTGGTATATATCGAAAGCATAAATATTTACGCAACTTTTTTCAGTAACAAGATATTAAGCCACAAAATCACAAGCACTTTCCGATTTTACAGTTGGAAACTATCAATTTGCATTAATTGTTAAGTATGAAAGAAGGCGAAACTTTGCAAAACTATCAGTTTGAAAGTGAGTACAGAACAGGGTGAATGAGTCCATGTAAGTGCAACGAGTATTTCATATTTGGTTAAGCATATGGCCAAATTCCATTATGTGCGTTGCCAATTCCCCCTACTCTTACGCGTTATTCCTCTCGCATGCGCTCTGTAGGTCCCTGAGATTGTCGCAAGTTAATAGTTTGCCCTATCACAGTCCACAATTCCCAGTTGCCTTGCACTTCATTTGTTCAATTTGATAGGGTCATTCGTAGGTCGTTCTCTTTCCAAGTCTCTTTACGCTGGGGGCTCTTGTAGCAGAAGTTGCAACGAAAGTTTTGGGTGCTTCTCTTCGTCTTTTTTTTTGTTTTGCTGCAGTGGCGTTGTGTGTTTCTTAAGTGTCCCTTGGTGGGGAATAAATTATGAAAACCAGGACAATGACGCAGCAGGACAAAGCTGTAGCCGAACAGCGAGCCAAAAAGTTAATTTATATTGCTTTTCAATTTATTGGTATTTCTGTTGTTGTTGCTATAAGCCATTCTACTGCTTATTGAAAGAACTCGCTCGCCCGCCTTGCACAATTCTTGTCGGAGTCTTTTGGCGCAAAACTTTGTTTTGCGTGCGCAAAAATAAATTAAAATTGTTGCAATTTGCTTTGGCTTCAGCGCACATACATTCGGCTAATTTACGCGAGTTTGCTGTAATTGTTTCTCCATCAACTTATATAACACCAAAAGCTGTAATTTCATTAGGTAATTGTACGATTGCTTTTCTGAATGTTAATGTTAAAGACTCAGACGACGTGTCGATAGGGGGTTATATTTATGGCATTGACAAATTTCTTGTCGGTAGGTATGACTTGATGTTTCCCATACCAGTCAAGCTGCCACTTTAAAATGTATTTGGCGTCTAGTTCTTCAATTTTTTTTTAATTTAAAATAGGTCTAAGAGCAGAAAGCACACTTTTTAATTCTACCCCACACACTCCAGAAATAATGAGCTCACACGCTTGTTTTGTGCCCTGAGCTAGTTGGAATAATAATGGCCTGTGGGGGAAATCATGCACACGTATGCATCACAGGCAGTCAAAGGATTAGATTACATATAATGCTACGCGAGTACCTTTCAAAATTCCTCCTCAGTCCCCCTTCGCACAGCGTTAAATCTTGTTTTCATTTTGTATTTTGTGCTCAGGAAAAGTATTACACAAAAATCAACGCCTGATGCTAAGGCATTGAGAGGCGTAGCAAGAGATGGCGCCTGCAGAGTCAGGTTGTATGCCACATGCCCCCAGGGGACAACAAACTGTGTAGCTACATGCTACAAGTACTATTTTTTTTGCGCATTTTATGTGAAAACTTTCCATACATCAGTTTCCCTGGCCTCAGTCGTCTGTAAGTTGCCAGCATAAAAAAAGCCCCCTACACTTGCAGTTGCTGTTCCCTCTCATAACAATTATTTGAAGTGTACGAGAATGTTGCAGATTTTTTGCCGTTTTTTTTTCTGCGTTAGCTAAATTATGCTGCGTTTTTTTACGACCCTCACATCGTGATTAAAGTAGATCTTACAGATGTTAAAGCAACTTGTGCCAGCTCTCACTTAGTTCATACTTTTTTCCTTTCGCTAACTTCTACGCGGTTTTGCCTACTGAAAACATTTTAATTATTGTATTTTGTGTATGTTCATCAAAAAAATATTAAAGATAATTTCAACTTTAAAGTTTGGCAACAAGAGATGGTCTTCAAAGAAAAATTAACTCAAGGCATAACTTTACTTAGTTACTTCATTATGTTGCACAAAAAGTTGAACTTCCTTAGTCTAGATAATTCCCTGGCGCCCAACGTGCGCTGTTCAGCACAATGTCGATATCAATGTGGCCAAAACGAACGTTGGTAGCCCAGGAGTATATTTCGCTGTTATTGCTGTCAAATATATATAAATGTCAAACGTATCCTTCTGCCCTTGAACTTAACCGTTGCAAAAGCCTGATTTCTGTGTGTGTATTTGGACACATAAGATAACTGCTTTACGGGCACTGCGGGCTCTCAAACTAATAGCAAGGTGCCTTTGAATGCCAACTGGAAAATGATGAAAGTGTAAATGAGTAAAGTGCACCCACTTTTGGGAACCAGATGCTCTCAGCAACAGGCGACACTCAGAACGCATTATGATACAGAAACGAGCTGAGGCCATGGGGATACATTTAGAGATGCCATGTGCCGCAAAAGCATCACAGACACGGGACACAGGATACGCACCGCTGTGGTGAACCTTTAAAAAGGCTCAACAAACTTTTCATTAGTGGCGTCAGCTTTTGGCGTTGAATTTGCTAGCAAGAGAAACAGAAACAGTGTAAGCTAAGAGGGGAAGTTGGACGAGCCAAAAGCCAAGCAAACATTTGGAAAACCCCAAACTCGGCGACTGACACTTGAAATGCGCTTAATGCCACTTTATGAGTGACTTTCGCAGAGTGCGAGTACCACTTTGGCTGCAGCTCTCGTTCTCTTCTTCTTCGCACACACACCAGCACACAAACACACACACAGAAACACTCTCGCTCTGTGACTAGACACGTTAAAAATATGCTTTTTCATAAGTTGTCTTTCCCCGTCTCCGCTTTGGTAAACGAAATGACAGCTGACATATGTAAGTGTCTGTCTAACTGTTTGACAGTGTCTGTGTGTGCGTCCTTACAGCTTGCGTGTGTGCGAGTGTCTCTGAATTTCTCGTCCTCTCGTTCCATCTATATACAAATATAAATATGCATGGATGTCAGTCTGTCATTGTATCCAGCGCGACTCACAAAATTTACAAAAAAAAAAAAAAAAAAAAAAATACTACAAAGACAGACGAGAACTTGGCATTTATGTGTGTTTGTGCAGTTAGTTAAATTATTTGGCAACAATAAAGTGGCATATGCTCTATGAAATAATTTCCACTTGAGGCCACAATCTCTCACCCACTCTCACACATTTGCGTTAACACCTGTCATTCATTTTGGTAAGGTTTTTCGTATACGGCATCATTCTCTGCTCTCTCTAGTTTCTCTGCTTTTCTCAGTTATTTTGCGGTCTCTGTCAGCCGCTCGAGTGATAAATTTGTTATGAAAATTAAATTTTCTCTTTTTAGTAGGTGTATCTCTGTGTGTGTGTGTGTGTGTGTGCTCGTGCGTATGTTTGTTGTTTTATGAGAGACAGAGTGTCAAAGGTGCACTTTGGAGATCTGCACGTATTGTTCACGGACCGAGTTATAAATAAGTTAGCTTGTCAAACTATTCGCAAGAAAAATCATAAGTCAAAACGGTGCTAAAAAGTTTTCATACCATGACCAGTGGTGTTTAGCTTAAATTTATTATGTGCTTGTGTCCAACATGTGAAACTAAATAAGAAGAGCAAACCGCAAACTCTTTCATTAAGCTGTTAAACCTAGACCTTGGGGAAACTACAGGCAAACATAAGTATATACAATAAAAACAGATTTAGAAATTATAGCCCAAAAATCCAACTGGGGACGGCGTTAGACGTTTCCCTTTGTCAAAACTCTTACCATGCTTACTACAAATGAATATCATTTAACTCGTATCTACGGACAGTTAAAAATTTAATAACTTTATCAAAACTGAGCCGATTTTTGAAAGCAATACAGCTTTTAAATGAAGAACACGATATTCACTTGGAATTTCTGTAATTAAGGTGAGTCATTACAAAGCCTCTTATATATTTTCTTGTGGAAAGTGAGAAACTAACTGTGTCAGACACAAATTGAAAATGGCATTGTTGCTGTTGCCCAATTCCCAGTCAAAAAACTTTATTTTGCTAAAACTACCGCAAGTATTTTCATAAATATTTGAATAGGCATACTTTTCAGCTAGACAACCAACTCACGGGGTAGTAAATGGGGGAACGCTTTGAGGCTGTTTGTAAAACAAATTTTGCAGCTTTGCTATTTTTCCAGATTTTAACTGAAATTTTAACGTAACTGGCAATTGGATTTTTAACTATTCAGTTATTCAGTATTCAGTTGCAATTCCACATGGAATTGGCAGCTAGTTCGGCTCTTTTGAAAGGATGTAAAGTTTCTGACAGGAAATTATAGTAACGGTAAAGATAATTTGCTAAATTGTTCTATAATTACAACATATATAAACTATGTGGAACTCGAATCTGAAAATTTCTACATGTTTGTAATCATGATCAATATTTGACAAATCCATTATTTTTCTCAACTTTACTATGTAATAAATAGTTTAATCAACACAATAGCTTTTCTGATTTAATAACAAAGTAAATTTGAATTGGTTTTTGATTTATTTAATTGGTATTCCAAATTAATATCTTGTTTGATATTCTCGTTTCACATTCCATTTAAATTTTCGCACATATTCATACTTCAATCAGAATTTAATTAAAATCCTTGGGCTCTATGTACATGTGTACGCATATGTAATATTATTATTGTTGACTTGAGTTGACTTGTGCTAATGTAACGCACTACTCTGTTTTTGGTCTGTGTTTTCAGCCAAAAGCCTGCAATGTGTTAACTTTGTGCTGCAGCCTAAGGAAGCAGCTTACAAATGTTGCAGGCTATGTGTATTGTTGTCTGTTGATACCGCTTGCCGCTTTGCCACATCTAGCTGTCCGACAACCTACATGATTATTTATGCATTGGCCTAGACACATGATATCTGCATATGATTTTCGCTGCTGTGTGAGTGTGAGTGTGTGTGAATGTGTGTGTATAAGTATAAGGGATCTTTAGATATGTGTTTGCCATTTCGACTTGTCAGCCTGTCTGTGGTTCCTATCTCAGTACAACACGATGCTGTCCATTTAAATCAGTGCTTAAAGCTTCTTAATTTTTCACTAATGAGGATTGATTCACCAAACACAAGTTTCGTGTGTTTGTGCGATTAAAATTTAATACGAAACTGTGAAAGAATCAAGGTTTATCATTTGTCACGTAATTATTGCTGATGCCATTTATAATTGGTTGGCATGACAAAAATGGTTATGCACTGTGCTTTTTATGCACACAATTACGCTAGTTTTAATATGGTGGCTATTCTTATTTGCTTATTGCCGGGCTAATTTGAACACTCTTGCCCATTTAATGACTTGTCAATATGTAAACAGGGCAGGACCAAGAGTGGATTAATGCAACAGGAGTTGCGTACCCAATTAGCCGCTCAATGGGATTGAAAATTGGGGAAGTTAACTTTGTTTATTTCGGCTTTTATTTAGGCCATAACCATTAAATATACAGACCGGTTACCGACAGTCCCATCGATTAGTATGGTGGGTCTGACTCAATGCTGTGATATAGAAAACAGGAGAAGGGAGTAGCTACTTACCCGGGAGCCCTCCGAGGTGGTCACACATGTGCCGCCGTTGTAGCAGCCAAGTTTAATGCAATCGACATCACCAGATTTTTCCTCTGCCCCACCCACAGCACCACCACCGGTGGCTACTGTGTTGGCGCCCTCAGTTTCCTCGCTACTGTCGGTCACTGGCGGCTTGGTTTGTATTGGCAACTCTGGCTGCCCCGATGTGCTGTAGACATGCAACGATGGTGTGGGCGGTGGCAACGTTTGTGCCGACTGGGTGGAGGGTGGTGTGGGAGGCACAGTGACTGCGGGTAGACTGGAAGGCCTTGTTGGTGGTGGTTCCGTGGGCATTGGTGTGGGTGCCGGAGTTGCCACTGGTATGGGTGGCGCCATGGTTGTCTCCCTAGGTGGTCCTATGGTCATCAATGGTGGCACCGGCGGTCCAAGCAAATCCTCCGTTGTCATCAGCTGTGGCGTTGTTATCTCCACGGGCATGGGTACGGTTACCACTACCGGTGGCAATTGCGTTGTGTAGGGTTCAATTTCGATTAGAGGTGTTCCTGCGATTGCGTGGGTCGTCACTGGTGGCACGTCGGTTGTAGTCGGCAGTGTTACATTACCCTCCAGAATGGTGACCACAATGTGCGGTGTTTGTGCCGTTGTTAGCTCCACAATGGGTGGCTCGTACTCCAGTGGAGATGTGGTCGTTTCTTGTTGTGTTGGTGGCTGCACTGTGGTGAATCTACCGGCGCTGGTGCGATGTGTGGTAATGAGTACCTCGGCTGGGTAATCCGTGAAGAAAGGTGCCGCTGTCGTCGGCATTTCGGTCCACAGATGACGCGTGGTTTCCTCTGGAGGTGGCTTGGTGGTTTCTGGTGGGAAATAGGGTGTTGGTGTTGGGACGTAATCCACAGAGATGCTTGTCTCAAAAGTGGTTACGCGATGCACAAAGATGCTGCCAGGTGTGGTTACATGTATGGGCTGTTCCACCGATTCGGAACTGCTCGATGAGGATGCATAATCCACAGCAATGGTTATGCTCGGTGGTGGTGGTGGTGCAGTCGGACGTGCTGTGGTGATGACTTCCTCGCTGGAAGTGTCACTGCTGCCACTGGCGCTCACATCGAAATGCCGCACCGTGGTGTACTCCTCTAAGGTAACGACCTCTGGAGAACTTTCTGCCGAGGAGGAGGAGGAGGTGGTGGCGACGCCAGGTGTGGGAATGGGTGGCAAGGTGGTATAGATACTGTGACTTTCCTCGGAGGATGCGGACGAGGATGAAGAAGCACCGCCTGCTGGTGGTGTAGGGGGTGCAGCTGTCCCCGGTGACTCTGTAATATACTCTGGCCGTAGTGTTGTGTGTTCGCGAACTATACTGTGACTGTCACTATCCGGTGGTGCTGCCGTCACCTTTACCACCACCATTGTCTCCTCCGATGAAGAAGAGCCGGCGGATGATGGTTCTACCGTTGGTGTGATGGTCACTGGTGGTGATGGTGGTGCTAATGTTGTCTCTGGTGGTGTAACCGGTCGCACTGTGGGTGGTGCTATTGTTGTGGTTAGCGTGGCTGGTGTAACGGGCACCACTTGTGGTGCAGGTGTCGCTGGAGCCGTGTAGTTACAGTCGAGAGATTCCTCACCCACCACGAGGCACTCGCACAGCATGCCCGTTAGCAGTGGGGGGCAGGAGCACGAAAAGGTATCGACGCCATCGATGCAGACGCCACCGTTCATGCAACGTGGTCCCAGTTGGCATTCGTCGTACTGGAACTCGCACTTCTCGCCGTGATAGTCCGGCACACAGTAGCATGTGGGTATATTCTCCTCCATGAGGCAGAGGGCATTGTTCTGGCAGGGATTGTCCGCACAGATGAGTATCTCTTCCTCACAATTGACGCCCGTATAGCCCATAGGGCAGGCGCATGCATAGGCAGCCAGTTTGTCCACACAGACGCCGCCATTTTGGCAGGGCGAGGAAGTGCACTCATTGATCTCCTCCTGACAGATGCGGCCATGCCAGCCGGCCGGACATTCACAAGTGAACTCTAGTCCAGGACCCTCAACACACTCGCCGCCATGCTGGCAACGTGCACCGGTACCTACGGTAAAGAAGCAAAACCACAAAAAGATTTCAATACTTTGCGATTACAATGAGGCGGAGGCAACAAGCTCGACTTACCCGTGTCACAGACGGCGACATCCACCTCGCAATGAGCCCCCAGATAGCCCGGCTGGCAGGTACAGGTATAGCCATTGTTACGGTCACGGCAAAGTCCGCCATTTTGACATGGATTTGACATGCATTCGTCGACATTTTCCTCACAACTTGATCCTACTCGTTTGCGGCATTGACATTCGCGTGATGTGACCAGAAAGCAAGATATAGATATATAGATAGAGAGATAGAGAAAATGAGAGGGGCAGTCAGTATAAGAGGAGAAAGTGACGTTAATTGATGGCATCAGCCGACTCTGTCTGTCTTCTGTTCTCTTCTATTCCGTTCCGTTCCATGCCATCTCGTTTCATTTCATGTTCGGTTCTGTCAGCTTTTCAAGCCTGTTCCCTGCTCTGTCGTTTTAATTAAAAATTTATGTATTTTGGGTTGAAGTTGTCGCTTGCAGCATGGCGTGTAAATGGCTCATAAATAAAACTCGGCATTTTTATTTGCGACTGCAAAGGCCTGGGCAATATTTGTTATTTACCTCATTATATACATAACGGAGAGTTAAGATTTAAGATATTATTGATTGTGTCACATTGTTTGTGATTTGTCTTTTATATTTCCAATGCATTTTTATTGACGGCTTTGCAATGTGTTTGATCTGAAAAACCCTTAACCTTATTTCTCTAGCTACTGTTTTTATTGCTTCCAAGCCATATGTAAAACAAAACCAAAATTCAAATATCCCTTTTTCAATTTGTTTCTTACCATATTCCATTTACAGCGTTTAATTTCCCATCTGTTACAACTACTTAGACAAAAGACAAAAAAAATACAAAACAAACAAGACGAAATTGAAACTGTTGCAATGCAATAACCCTTCTGACTTTCAGCAACTCTTCTTCCATTCTTCACTGCACTTCATGTAACGAACAAGTGCACAAAATCGAAGTGCAATTGAATGACTTTTCATTATATCTTTCTCTCGCTCATCTGCCTCTGTCTGCATCCATCACGTTGTCCTCTCTCTTATAATCAAATCTAAGACTGTGCATCTCTGTGTGTCTCTGATATCGTACAACCAAGTGGAAAGTGAACAACTTCTTCAATATCAGAGCTTCAATAGCAATCAAAACAAACCTTCAAGTGCTGATTTTGGTGCATGCAATATAAACACTTGAAAAGTATACACATGCACAACATAAGTACACACACACACACACACACACACACACACACACACACACACACACACACACACACACACACACACACACACACACACACACACACACACACACACACACACACACACACACACACACACACACACACACACACACACACACACACACACACACACACACACACACACACACACACACACACACACACACACAGTTTTAGTCAGGACTGTCAAGCACTGAAAAAGACGTAAAGTTTGCATACATAGAACAAGCATAGATTTAAATGCCCTGCAGAACTTAGTTCAATGCATGTTCCATCAATATATAAATTCAAAGATGTGAGCTATTTATTTATTTTCATTTAAGATACTTTAAAAAAAAAATTAGCTAAAAAAAATAAATTGGAGGAGCATTCATTCAATTACAAACTAGAATATTGTTTATTTTGTTAAGCTTCTTCTGTTCCCCCTCCATAATTAGTTTTTAGTGTCTCGCCTTTTTCGATCTTTGAACTTACTTCAATTGGTTGGGAAGGTATTAAAAACAAAAGCTGTTAGGAACCCGCCCTTGAAATATGAATCTTTGGTCTGATTTGAGTTCAATCTGATTCATTTTACCGAGAAGAAAATAGCCTTGGGCATTTAATTGGCCAAAATGTCTATTAATAGATATGTTTTTAAGACAAACTTACTCAATAAAATTTCAGGTCAATTATTTAAAAGCCAAATAGACGAGCTCATCAAGGTTTGGAGACAGATGTTTAAGCTGATTGGTCGCGTGTTCCCAATCAAATATTTATATAGGAATGCTTACATTAGAAATAAAGTTGATGAGTTCGATGGTGCGACATGACACAGTTGTTATACCCTTGAAGACAGTTATTTGCTACATAGCAGGAAAGCAACATAAGTTGCACACAATAAGAGCAATGCTTAAAATAAGTTTTCAATTTTCTGCTCAACAACTACTGAGACGATGACGACGACAAGATAGTGGAAGAAAGGGGGAGGAAGGGTAAGTCTCAGCCGGCGGTTGCCAGTAGCAGCAACTGACATGTAAACAAACAGACAGAAAAAAGGACTGACAGACACAGCAGGAAAGCATACGGAAAACAGACTTTGGTAGTGTTGAGCAGCGACCCATTGTGTTAGCTATAGTTTTCTTGGGTTGTTTGTGGCACTGCCAGCAATGAGTATGAGTGATTTTTTCTCAGCTCTTATGGGCTGCTTGTGCTACAAATTTATTGCCAGCGAATGGTTTTGTCTGAAGTTTTTGAAATTTATTTGCCTGCGTGTCTTGACTGGGCGATATTTCTGCCTTTTCCTATGCGATCTTAGACATAGTTTTGTCTTTTGTTTTCCATTTTGGCAACAAGTTAGCTAACAAAAAAGAAAAGCGCACAAAAGTTGTACTTATGCCAAAGTTTCGCTTACGCTTGCCTATATCTTAAGTGTCTGTGCATTTGTCTGTCTGCCCGTCTGTCTGCCGTCCAAAAACTTGTATAAAAGCACTTCAAAGTGTCGAAACAGAAGTGTCAAAAAGCCTTCTTTTGCACTTTGTCTACATTTTAGCTCACAACTTTTTAATTTAATGCACAAAAAATGCATTTAATTAGTGCAAAATAATAAAAAAAAAAAAAAAAACATGCGCTCTATCAGGTGCTCAACGGGGGAAATGGAGTAGAGAAGCAATTTATCAGTTGTGCTCATAAATAACACAAAATAAACTGATGGGCATAAAACTGTAACTATGCAGCTGTGCACTCATAAATGCTCAGCACAAAAAAAAAATAGATAAATCTGGTGTGTGTATGTATATGTTTGTGCTTTATTTATAATGCAACTGTAACTGTAATGTTTGTGTATGCAAATGGGTGGAGGTGGCCGCCGAACAGACAAACGAATATTAAATTTGCATAAGCACTAAATCAACACAATGAACAAACCAAGCCAGAGGCAGCTTTACACAGTAAGAAAAATATGTACATATTGTGCTGCTAGACATGAGATGATCTAGACAAGAGCTTAGACAAAAGCTTGGCTTACTCAATTACTGGTAAATACGCGTTAGCACAAGGCTTTAGAATTTGGGTTTTTATCCTTTGACTTTAGTTTTTGAGAAAGCTTGCCAACAGGTCAAATAAAGAGGCTGAAAGGTAAATGTTGAATTTTAAGCGTCATTATTCTGTTGACTGTATGTAATAAGTCTTACTGAAAGCTTCAAGCTTAATTAACTATTAAAAGGCTGATACTACTCGTTAAGCTCAAAGGGGGTTGTTCTTCAGTTGTTAATGGCGATCAGTAAGCCATGTTAAACATATACTAAAGTTTTAATTAAAGTTAAACTCTTTCAAACAAAACGAGTAAACAGCTTTCACATACACATTTTCCGCAATTTTCCCCCATCTTTGCTTCCATCAGTCTGGCGTTTATTAAACATGCTTTTGTTACATCTTGACTACAGGGTGCAAGCCAGTCAACATGATGAGTTAAGCCAACTTCACTCCTTCTCTATTGCCAGCTGGTGCCATTTGCTGGCATTTTGACGTGGCTTTTCTGTATGTGTCTGCGTGCGTGTCTGCGTATGTGTGTGTGTGTGTGTGTGTGTGCGAAATTCGTGTAATGCGTGTGTTTGACCACAGACATAAAACCGCTGCTCTTACGATTTTCGATCAGTCAAGAACAGTCGACGCCCACACAGGCGCCAAAGATGAGTGTTAAAATTGAGTTGCATACCTTAGGGCTGGCTATTTAGTATTTCGCTTGAAATTCATATCACCTCGAATCCTATTCGATTTCTAAACATTTGTTTAAGCTTAAGAACTAATCGAGCATCTGAGCTAAATCAAAAGGATAGCAATGTCTACATTGAGATGATTGCGATTTTAATGGAACTCACACATACAGAGCCAAAAATGTAATCGTAATTTGTCTGCTTCTAAGTAATGAATGGTACAAGTCCATTCTCGTATTTCATTTCGCAGCTTTTACTGCCATTGACTTATCCATTAAATCAAGGGTGGGTCGTTGAGTGGGACGAATGCTTTTCAATTTGTTTATGTGCCGTTCTTTGGTTTATGATTTGATGAGGCAATACTTCAAATTGTTAAAATGCCCGTATTTCAATTTTATTTACTCTCGTTGTTAAATTTAACAGTTTACGAAGTGCCTCACTTTATGGCTACATCCAGACAGACCGAACGCTAGGTTTCTTATATATTTTGACACAAAAAGTGCATGTCTATATCTTTTTTATGGATCTCTCTAAAAATGCATACTTTAATTGTGAGATTTTTGATTGTTGGGCTTTTTTATATAATTGATTTGAGAAGAATAATGTCCTTTTACTTTTTCTGGCTTTTCTGTCTTTAGCAATCACCAAGACTAACAAAAATGTAAACAAGTTTCCTGAAGTCCACAGCTTTTAGTTAAATTTCCCAAATTCTGTTTAAAAGAGTGCATTTTGGGATGGTTATTAGAACTTATATTAAAAAGTCTTTTTATACGAGCTGGCTAGTTCGACTCGACTATATAATTTATTTGGTCGGATATGCTTCCTTCTGCCAGCTACTCACTTTTGCACAACTTTGTTATTCCCTTTTACACATTTAATAAAAAATAGTTGTAGCAGCTGTCTTTTTTTTCATTCTTTCATTCTTTGCTGCGAACATAAAGCAGCTATAATTTGAAGCAAGCATTCAGAAAATAATTCACTTTGCGTTAAGCACACGACACGTTGCCAAAAGAGCCAGTTAAAGTGGCAGCGAGGCAAATGGAAATGGAAAATATACCTTGGTTGCCGGAGGCATAATATGAAATGTCACAGTACGCTCCAGTTCAGACGCAAATGCAGGAAGTGGTCAAGCAAAAAGAGGGAGCCGCATTTCTCTCTTTCCCTGTCTTTTTTCTATCTCTGTCTTATTCGTTTGCTCACAATTCTTAACCCAGTTTCAATGCTGGCGAACGACGCACTTGCGGTCAACTGTGGAGGATGATGCAGGAGCTGATGTTAAGCGGTATTGAGGTTGACTTGGGCAACTGCAGCTACTATAATAGCAGCAGCCACCACACACCGCTCACCCCCTAGACTTGTCAATGGTCAACTGTTTCTATGCGTTGCCGTTACATTCTTCTTTTTTTTTTTTATTTTTTTTTTATTTTTTTTTTATTGTTTCCTGTGTTTGTGGTTTCAGCGACTGCTGTGAGGCCTTTTTTAACTTTATTTTTCGATTTTTTTTGTGTTATGTGTGAAGTCGTTAAAGTGAAAATCGATTTTCACGTTATTGCTGCATGTGCGTGAACAGGATCTAGGTTTGTGGCATGGGGCAGAGAATCTAGGGGTCGGTTTTTCGTTCTGTCAAATGGTCAGTTCATGTAGCAGTGAGGAGGGTTGGTTCGGTGACCAAAATTTTCACTCTCAGCACTCGTAGCGCCGCAATCGACGGCATGTTTTATGAATGAATTTTTCGAATTGGACGCACATTCTTTCGGTGGTTAATGGACGGCACTGGTTGCCATGTCCAACCCTCCAGCCGCACCACGTCTGTTTATACCTTGATTGTTGTAGGGTTTTATGTATTTTTTTGTTGTATTTTTTTTTTGTATTTTTGTCCCACTTTTTGTTTTGAAAGCGCAATTTACAATACAATCGTCGGCCGAATTTTGCTTGTGCCCTTTGTTTTCCCATTTTATCTTTTTTTGTCAGTGAATGTCTAAATATTTGAAATGCACCATTAATCAAAATTTGATTTCGCCAATAGGGCCAAAAAGCACTTCAATATTGAATTTGGTATGACGAAGCGCTTCAGACATGCTAAAATATTGATAAATGTGCGTGGGATTTGCAAAGTGACAGGCGAGACAACAATTGAGACGAATGAAATCATGAAATTGGTAGTTATTGTGAATTGTGGAAGTGACTGAGGAAGAAATGAATTTTGGTATACCAAATGGTTAAATCGAATGTTTCAGAATTTAGCTTAAGGTTTTGTGCTTATAGAATGATTTATTAATGTTTTTTAAGGTATGTAATCTAAAGCATTAATTTCTAATATTCTCTTATATAGATTACGCAATGACGATACATATCTTTCTTTAAGCATTTTTATAGAGATATAAGTAAGGGTTATCTGCTCAGTAGTGTACATTTTTTCATCAACCTTCCACTTTCTTATTTCCTTCTTTGAATGTTGTGCAGAAACTGACTACAGCTGCTACTGTTGCTACTAGTTTTTAACTCGCTTCAGCTTTCACTCTGACTTGCACTTGTTTTTCTTTGTAGTTGTTGTCAACGAGCTATAAACATATGTTCAACAAGGTACAAACATTTGTTTGCACCCATGTCGCAATTAGAATAAACTGCAAAGGGTTTTCATGTCCCTTGCAGCAAATTTTGAAACTCCTCTCGTTAGCCAGGTTGTGTTTGTAGTCGATGCACAAAGTTAAATTTGAATTTTATATATGCACATTTTGTGATTCTTATTTGCTTGTTACTTATGCTTTGGGCGTCGACAACAAGAGAGGGCAATGGGTGAATTGAGACTGCTTCATATATGCATTTAGAACATAGCATCGTTAACAAAAATAATACAAACAATATAAATACAAATAAGCAATAGACTTTTTGACTATGAGATACCCAGCTCTGAAAAAATAATATTACTATATGATAAACCAGAAAATCCGTTTTATGACTGAACTAACTTGATTCATCAATCTGGACAAGTAAATTTTGACTCCCTATGCCTGTTTCATACATTCGCATGATTTTACTATACCCATTTCAGAATTTTTCAATGGGTACAGGGAATAAATATGGCATGAGTTGAATTTAATTTTCATTTCGTTTGCATTTTAAGTTTGGCTCAGTTCTTTGTTCATGAGAATGTGTGTGTGTGTGTGTGTGTGTGTGTTGGTGAGTGCAAAAAACGAAAGAATAAATGCATATAAATAAATGAATGAGTACACAGCTCTGAATACTTTGAAAGCGAGCGTAGCTAACAAAAATTCAAATTTCGTTATAATTATTAAACTCAATTCTAGCAACTAGGAAATAATATTTTTTTTAGAAACTAAATATTCTATGCAATGATGCCAATATGCATATATATAGATATATATATTGCCAAGGCTTGTGGCTACGCTTTAAAGTTTCCAAATGTATACAAACAATTTTTTTAATATTTATAGCACATCATTAAAAAAATAATATACATTTTTATTGTATTTTTTGAGAAAATCTAAAAGCAAACTTCAAATACGTTCCCCAATTTTATTTAATTAGCTCACATAAGAATAAACCAATTCTAATAGGCACTGCCATAATTGCGTGCTATAGAAAAAATATCACAATTCATACGAAATATATAACGATTGCAGGATTGCAGCTAGCTTTCCACGTCTTCCACGCAATTTATATTCGCACATAATCCAGACGATGCCAATCTGTTCTCATAGCTCGGATTTGGTTCCAAATACTCGATGTGACAGTGAGCAATGAAATGCACTTTAGATCATCTGTGAATGCTGTGGGAACTAATCACGAAAAACCAAATGCAAGCTGCACCCCAAGTGCAACCCACGTTGAATCCTGCTACTAAAGCAATTCAAGTATGTCACTTAGTCAGCGTGCAGAGCCAAGCAATTCCAATTCGCATATCCTTTAGTTTGGTTGAGTTCGGCTGGGTAGGAATGGAGAGGGGTCGAGGGTGGATCACCCAACTGCGCCACTTCAATGTGTTGTGGTGCGCATTGTTGCGCTCTCAATTGCACTTTTTCGCTGCGCCAACGAAAGGCATCAGCTGGAAGTCCCCAAGCTTGGCCAGGACAATGACAATTGAGGCCAAAGAGTCCTGGGGAGCTACTAATTTTCACGGCAATCGCAGCACTTACTGTAAGCTTCATAGGTGCATACGTATATGTCTGTGCTTAAAAGCTTTTAATTAATTGCATTTGGTAATATAGACTCTAGTTCGGATTTCGTTTCCCTTTTCGCACACATTGTTCACAAACGGAGAAAGAGTTCATTGGTTTCCTTGCATTGTCCACCTTTCCTTATGACACTAGTTCGAGATTTCAGATTTGGAAAATTCATTGGGAGAAATGTGTCACGAAACGTGTCGCTAAACTTAATCAAGGAGCCTCATTTCCTGGCATGAGACAGGCAGCAGATTTCTGAGAAGTCGGCTACAACTGATTGATTTAGCGCTCTTATTTGCTTTCTTACGATTTTTTCTTGCCACACAATTTCTAAAGAATTGAGATAGCTTCTCAATCATTTTCATAGAAATACATGTGAACCATTTTAAATCGCTCGCCTGCAAGTTTGCGTAAAATTAGAAAGCATTGTGTTGAACTTCAATGGGCCAATGTATGAGTGAGAAAGTCGCATTTCAGCAGACATGATGAGCCTTGCATTGCTCTCTATCTTGGTCTAATTTTCTTTCAATTTCTCTCTAGCTATCTAAGTTACCTCCCCTACGTCGGTTTGAGGGTGTTGCAACTAAGTTGTATGTATGCAGCTTTGTGGGCAGGTATTGGTAATTAATGCAAGAGCTTCAGAGATCTGTTTTTTAATCACCTCTTTAATTAATTTTAGTTTCGCCTTTATTTCATTATAAATTGTTTTTTTGGTAATATTAAATATGTAAGCCCTAATTAATATTCATAATCTCCAACGACACAGATAGGTATTGGTATTTTTGGCGCAGCTCTTCTTTTTTCATTTATTATATAGTGAAAATTTAAAGTGAAAATTCACCCGTGAAAATATCAATTACACGCGTTTTTACTATACATTGCGCATATTTTACAATTAACCTATTAAAGTATGAGAAAATGCATTTAAAATGTCAATTTCGCTTCTATGGCTAATTCCAAAACCACAATAGGCTACACACAAACACTGATAAAAGTGTTAAATGTGTGAAAAACTGCAGAGCAAAGGTTCAACAAACCTGGAAGCTTTCATTGTAAAATCAATACGCTATATTTTAAATATTTAATATTATGCCATACACGTATTTTCAAATAATAATAACAACAGCAGCGAGTTGAGCCAAATTAAATCTCCTTAGGGCAATTGATTAGTTTGAAAATGGGCACAATTGGATAGCCACAAATGTATTTAAATATTGGACACCAGTAATACCGTCCTTCTCTCTCGTTCTGACCAAATTTCTAACGCACATTGAGCAAATGAAATAAAAAATTTATGCAAATCGCTCAGCCACGTGAAATTCAATGAATTTCGATTTGTTTTTTTGGTCAAATCCCTCGATAAATCACCCACTGGCAACTTTAAAAGTTGCACTGTTAACGATGCGATTTAAATGTCCCAAATAGTATTCGTTCATGGTTATGAATAAAGAGGAAATGTGGGAAGAAAATGAAAAGTAAAAATGGAGCAATCGCTTGAAGCCAGTATGGCAAAAATTGAAAAAAGGCAACGCCAAATGGCACAAAAAGAAATAAATAAAAAAATGAGATAAATTCTTGCCAAAAAGACAAATATCTTTGGGTAAGCGAAATGAAGGCATGAATGAACGAACAGCTGAGCCAAATGCATGTTTGATTGAATGAATGTGCAATGAATACGTTAAAATGCATACGAGTAAGAGAAATATGGAGAAATATAGTGTAGGAGGGGGCTACATTCACTCGAATTTCCAATCACATTTTCATATTCATATTCACCTGATGATAAGAGTGCAAACACATAAAAAGCTGCTCCGAAAATGTATGGTAAAAACATATAATTGAAATAAAGTTAAGCAAAAGGTAAAGCAGACGTTAAAAAGTACATATAAATTGATTTGCTGCAATTTGAATGCATTTTCATTTTAATACCCAGTCGATATCTGATCGATATAAGGACTGTTCACTGGTATTGACAATGTATGTGAAGTTCAATTCTCAATGACAACGAACTTAAGCAGCTTAAGAATCATAAGTAGGATTCTATTTTTTTGTGATTTTAAGAATATCCAATTCTCTATATACTTCTTATGGTACAAGTGTGTACTGAGTATGTTTAAGCCGAGCAGTTGTTGTCAAGAGCATTCTTTATTGTTGATTTGTGGCATTTTCTTTTGCATGAATGTAAAATACGAATTTCAATGTGAATAGGCCTGGCAATGGCTCCCAACTGCAATTTGCATTGTTTTCGCGCTGAATGCTTTTTGGCTCCCTTTGGCCTAGGCAATGCTCTCTCAAATGCTGTGCTGACTGCAATGATTGTATAAAGGCAGTCAAGGAGATGCCTTTACTCACGATAAAAGGCACTGTGTGTGTGTGTTTCTGGCAAAGGGAGCAAGGTTATGCCTCTGAGAATTGCACCATTGTTAGATTGTTTGCCATTAGAGTTCTGCAATGAGCAGCATATTGTATTGTTGTTGGTCACATTTTGACTAACAAGGCGTGCATAATATTCTATACAGACAAGTAAGCATTTAATTTGCGCATTTTACTCTTTCTCATTTACATTTTTTCAGTATTTTCTTCAATTCAATTATTGATTTTATATTCCTTACATTTCAGTACTCAAGGGATCCTCTTAATTAACCTGAATACCTATAAGCATAGCAATTAGATAAACCCAAACCAAAACCTATCAAAGGAAAGCAAAGCAAACAATGCATTAATTTGGTTTAGCTGTAACCTTTTCTCGTTGTGATAGAAACCAGGATATTTGGTAAGTGGGACACAAACAAAAAAAGCATAATCGACTTTTTGGGGTAGAATGGTGGTTGTGGGTTTATGAATCTGGGGTTGGTTTTTGCCAGTGATGACCACCTCAAAGGGCACAAACAACTAACGCGAAATAGTGAAATGCAGCTGAATGGCAAATGCACTTCAAAAGGGTAAGAAACAAGAAAAATAAACAACACGAGGCGGTCATAATATTAATTAGAATGTTTGTGCAGCTGGCTTTGCAATTATGCCGGCATGCAGTACTCTTATTGTACCCTCTACTCATTAAGTAATTATTCTAAATGAGCACATCTGCGACTTCATTACGTTTATATATTCTTAATTAGAACTTAACTTTTTTATTCGTCCCAAGTTGAAATAAAATCCAGTTTTGAGCTTGTTACAGAGTGTTACCAAGTCGGGCATTCTTAAATAGACTACTATAACATTTTTGAATAGTTTATTGCTTCATTTCCTGCTGTTTCGCACTTTTGGCAAAAAAATCTATTTTTTTACATGTTTTTTGTGGCTTTGTGTGCAGAAAGCATATTTTTTCATATATTTCATTTGTGCGCAGAATTTATTCACCTATTTTGCTTTTTTATTTCAAAGCTTTCAAAGCTGATGCTTAGTTCTGGTTTTGCAGTATTTTTTTATGCTTAATCCACTCAAAATCTCTACCAAATGTAACACACTGCATTATTTGATATTTTTCCATAAGCCTTATTTGTCTTAGAGTATTGTAATTTTGTCTTTGCACTCAAAGAATCAATTTTTAGATTAAACATAACATGAACATAATGTATCTAATTAAAGCAATATGTTTTTAACTTTCTTAAATTTTGACAAAATCGAATAACTTTTTAAGGAAGGGAATTGCAATATGGCATATTAAATTTTTAAAGTTTTGCTTGTTAAGTGTTGATTTCATTTGCAGTGCTTTATGCAATTTGATTTATTTTAACAATTTCCCATTACTAACGGTAAAATGGGAATAATAATGCTTTGAAAATACCTATAAAATGCAAAATGCATAAAATGCAAAATGAACTCTAATAGAATTAGTTATATTTATCAGAAAAACGATAACAGGCGTGTCGTCATGTATGCGTCTGTCCGCCAGTACAAGCTAGAATGAAGCCAAATTAAGCTTCCTTTAAGCTTACCTACAGGATATATCGTAGTCAGCCACTCTCGACTTGAACACTCACTCTGCTTTGCTACTGTTTTATTTATGCTAATTTAATGCAATTTTTGTGTTGTGGGTAAAATTAAAAAAAGAAAAAGAAATGGGAAGCGCCACAATGGCGACAATCGGTTTGTATGAGTAATGGTCCGGAATAAGTAAAAACTTTAGGGTACATAATATTAAAGATAATTACTGCATAATTATTAAAATGCGATTTTTTCAGTTGCTTAATTGTCGAAACTAAAAATGGAAAGCTCGCTTACTAACGGAATATAATTCTGATTTCGAACTTTATCCTTGGCACAAAATCATACCACATTTAAAGGACACTTGTTCTATCCAACAATTTAAATTGTGTAAAGTTCCTTTTGAAAATGTTCATAGTTAGGCATAGTCAACTACTAATCCAAACTATGAGTCAATTATTTATCTCTAATTGCCACGCTTCTAAGAAAAACTATAAGCTTTTGGTACTGGCAACTTTAGACCACAAATTTGTAGCAATTTGTATTTGGAATTAGTTGGCGTTGATGGGTAATGCATATAGCACCTACACGATGGCTATATATTTCACAAAATTGTATAAAGTCAACTGTAAGATACTCCCTAAACACAAACACCCACACACACATATACACGGACAGACCTGACTAAGTGCTGCACACACGTAGCAAAAGTAAATGTGCTTATATGCGTGTACTTTACAGACGGCAAATACACGGAGCCAAAGGATCAACATTAGATACATTCATGCTGAGACTTCCGCACACACACATGCACACACACGTACACACACATATGCACACGTACACACACACATACAGATGGATACACATTCGCCACATTCACCCACACTGCAACTTAAAATTAGCAAGTGGCAAGCTAAGCACCCAACATTGACTACCACAATAGACAACATTAAAGTTGGCTTGCCCTCATCGCACCCCTTGAATATCCTGCGAGACACCTCCCAAACCATTTGCACACTGCAGTTTCACATTTTCTTAGCGAATGTGTAGAAGACTAGGTCAGAAAACTTTTGTCTCTATAAATATACTCCAAGTTTTGTATAGGGAAATTGCCTATGTAAATCGGTGAGTCACGGAGTTCATTTCTTCAAAATTAATAGTAAATAATATGAAATTTAAAGAAATTTAACATAAGTACTTTATGTCTCGCACAACACGAATACTACTATTTGTCATTAATCACTGGGAGAGTAACTAAACTTCGTCTTTGTCGCGGTTGCATTATTTTCCCTTCGGGTTAGGTACTTGGGGCTGTTTCTTCGTTTCGCTTTCTTGCTCGGGCGTTAAAAAAAACAGACACATGTGAGCGAAAGCGGGAAATAAGTATAAAAAAAGTATTGTACATTATTTTCTTTATTTTTTTTTTGTTCGGTATTTTCTTCTATATTTTTGGTTTGCCGCAAATTTTACAAATACGTTTGGCGTGCACGGCACTATTGGAGCCTGACCGAGAGCTTTGGTGTCTCCCTCTGTGTGTGTGCACTCCGTGCTGGAGTTGTTGCTCTGGATGGCCAGGGATCCTTTTTTGTTGGCTTAATAAAAATACATTTTGCACGTGGTGTGCGACGCCCTTTCATCCCAAACACTCAACCCTCTCCAACCAGCCTCAACTCCCAGTCAGCCCAGTGTGCTATGCAATTTTTAGTACTTACTCGTATTTGTTGTACTATCTGCGTATCTATGTTGGAATAGCGCAAAAATAAACCGCGTACACTTACCAGAAAATCCTTCCGGACACGTACAATTGTAGTAGGCAACACCATCCACACATGTGCCACCGTTTTGACAAGGGCCCGACCAGCATTCGTCCCAATTCGTTTGGCACTGGATCCCTGTGTAGCCGTCAATGCAGTAACACGAATACGAGCTGAACTCATTTGTTGTTATTGTTGTTGTTGTTGTTGTTATTGTTATCACGACACATGCGGGAGGTGGCGCATTCGGTTGGTGTGGGCACAACGGTGTGTCAATGATGCATCAAGCGTTCAGCAAAAAAAGTTTTGTGGGCAAACCCATAAATGAAAAGGTAGAAGAAAAAGTAAAGCAACAACAAGAAAACGTTTTTAGATAAAAATAGTTTTACAAATATCACAATATGGTGTAGAGAGTAGCGCATACACTGAGAGAAGAGAAATGTAATTTTTATAAGGTTTGAGCAAAATATAATGCTGTATTCTGAATAGCGTGTGAATATCAAGGTAAACCTATTTGTATTTATTAAATATTGTATACTAGTCTCAATTGAGCCTTAAATGTGTTTCAAGACTAATTTCAGCCAATTTTGTTGTATTTGTTCAGTATAAATATATAAATATATCTCGGTCCTTAAAGCTTTCATGCCCTTCCCAATCTTTTTCATCTGCATACCCTCTGTTTTTGCCACTGTGTAGCGGGAGAAAGTTCTGACACCTTTGTTGGTAATTGAAGTGAGCCACACTGCCATAGATGCATATGCACATATAAATGTGTCTTTATCTAATAGTAGAATGTACATGGATTTTTCTCAGTGGCCAGGCGGGTGCTATAAACATGGACAACAATCTCGAAACATTACGCTTGAGTAGTGGAAATAAATATTTGGTAGCCAATTGGGATTGAGTTTTTACTACTAAGAGTGAATTGAAATTGAAGCGGAAACAGCAAAGGCAGCAGCATTGGCAACAACAGCAACAGAAATTGTTACGGTTACGTATAAAGCAACGGCAATAGTAACGGTAATAGAAACGTAACGGAAATGCAAAAGTGTCAGGGGATTGTCACCGACATGGCTCAACATGGCAGACATTTCCTAGCTTGGCCTCGGCCAACTCTTCTCTTCTCTACGATAAGTTTGTAGCTACACAGCTTAATTAAAGAACTTTTGTAGTGGGATACTAGGCTATCTAGGGGAATGAGAGGTTGTCGGGTTGGTGTGTGCACTCTTTTATTATGGATTACATTACGATGCATTTGTAGAGCTCTCTCAATCTCTCTCTCTCTCTCTCTCTCTCTCTCTCTCTGTCTCTCTCTCTCTCTCTCTCTCTCTCTGTGTGTCACTTTTTGTGCTCATATACCTGTAGATAAGTACAGGTAAAAGATATACTAAAGCACATGAGAGACACTTGGCATGGGTAAGGAAAAAATACTTTTGTTGCTGCCTTTGACATGGACTTGTTCACCCTGGAGGCCTGTTGATTTGTTGGCATGCCAAAAACAATTGCACTGAGTAGATAAATGGCATTGGGGCATCGCATTAGCTGCTACATGTATAACTGATAGAATGGTAGCAATGCCAATGGGACTCAGTGAAATAATGCTTGAATTTTTAAGCGAAAAATGTTTTGGTTTTTTTAACATATCCTGTCAGTTTCACCGTGAATATATTTTATCGTAGGCCATCAATTAAATTACTGAACATCTTTAAAAGGCTTTAATTTATCATATTGTTAGTCCTGACAGAAGGTTTAACTGCTAAGCCTAAGTCAACAAACGACGAAGTATCTGTAGCGACAACTTTTTCACATCATCAACTCATTTAAGTAAAATGATTTTGTTTAAAATTTATTTTCGACTCGCCAACGATTTGCTAAACATTTCACATTCCCAGTTTTACGATTTGCATAAAACTTACTCATCTCTGAAACGAGTCATAAATACCGATATTGGCGTAAACTAGTGAAACATAAACCACGATAAACCAATAAAATATCAATGCGCTCAGATAACTCTCAGTCGCTTTTAACCATTGACGATAATGTTCGCTTTCCCTACCCTTTAGCGAACTTTTAGAATGGGGCAAAACTATTCAGTTAATCCGCTTAAATCACATTGAATCGTGTTAAATTTAATTGCAGCTATAAATTTTTCTTGCCAGCGCATAAAATTCTATCCTGCCAGTTGAGCTAAACCCCTAACTCCTACAAAGCACAAGACTCCCGCCATCCCTTCTTCTGTTTCCTCTTCCCAGCTGGTGTCTATGTCAAGAAATGCGCCAAAAAACATTTCAACCGTCTGCCAGGACTCGCATTTGACTTGCAGTTTTGCGTGAAGCTATCGTAAAAAATATCGTAAACGCTTTTTATAGAGCAAATTCGTAGACTGTGAGATTGGTTGGGCTACTACGACCGTGCCTGATAAGGCTTAAAATTGAGGCAGGTTCCGCTTCTCGCCGCATTCAGCGGCCACATTCGCATAGATCGCCGCAAAAAAAGACAGAAGAAGAAGAGTGCCCTGCCAACAGTTGGCATCATCTATGGCTTGTTTGTACAATTGCCATTGAGCAATACTTTTTATGTACATATATATGACAATGTGCGCAATTGCACTAACCACTCTATAGTGGTTGTGTTCTAACAATGAATAACCGATGCGGAGCGCTGAATTGAGTAATGGTGTTAGCTAATGTGAAGGATTAGCTAGATGATCATATAAATCAAAAAGTACTTGAGTTTTTAGCAGTGGCTAATTTTGTCAACAGTAACTTAATGTGTGATCTAAGCTTTTCTCTTTTTGTCTAATTAATTTTCTGTGATATTCATCCGCCACTTTCTGCATAATTTAAAACGCTGTTTGCATACAAAAGCCCAACGTTTAGCATATATAAAGGTCAGAGGATGCGCTACATTACGTACAAAATTTATTGTTGCTTGAGGATGTGCATTAGACACTCTCTAGTTAATAATGCGCAGCTTATGCAATTGAACCCACTTCTCTATGGCAACCGACCCACTCAAGTGCCACTCAATGCAGCCGCAACTTGGCCTCATTTTAAAATGGGGTGGTATGCATAAAAGGCAAATAGCGGGCAGATGTAGAGTGAGACGGATTAACTGTGTGGGAAATGCATTTGCCTGCAAAGTGGCGGCATCAACATGTTTGCCCTCTGTAAGTGTGGGAATAGAATCATATGGCTATCGATGGCCAACAGGAACTGCTGCTGCTGCTGCTGCTGCTGCTCTCGGTCAAGTGGTGCAAGTTTATTGCCCACTCGAAATGTGTTGAACTGAGTTTATTGGCTTGGCGATAATAAGCACAGAATGCAAGGATTCAACTAAGTTGCTGCAGCAGCACCGGCAGCTGCATGTGGCAGCTTATGTGATGGAGATGTGAAGGACTCACCTGTTCAGGCCATCGATGCAGACGCCAAACACACAGGGATTGCTGAGACAGGCGAAGCCTGCTTGACTGCTACCCACGAGGCTGAGACCGAGGCAGAGCGTCAATAGGAGTCCAGACTGTGGCCAGCTCTCTGCCAATGTCCTTAAAGTCCTGGCAATTTTTTGTGTTGTTGCTGCTGCTGCTGAATTTGCACAATTTGTTGTTGGTTGTTCTATTGTTTTTATTATTGTTGCTGTCGTTGTTGCTGTTGCTGTTGTAGTTGTAGTTGTTGGCATCTTTAGCAGGTGGTTTCGTTGCATATCCGTTAATGGCTGCGTGGTTGAGCTGCTAAGCACCACTTCCAGTATGCGCCCAGTGGTTGTTGTTCCATTTGCCGTTAGTGGCGTTGTTGTTGCTGCCGTTGCTGTTGTAGTTGCCGCAATTGCTGTTGTTGTTGTTGCTGTTTTAGCATATTTAATGCATTTATTAATATTGAAATCACGTCTTCGACACATTTCCCATTTCAATTTCCCACGCTCCATGGCGCTCAGCATTAATCAATAAAAAATCTTCACTGATAATCTCCCGTTAATCATACGCCCCGTGGTGCGTTTGATTGTTGCTGTTCTTGCTGTCTGCAAAGAGTTTCTTTTTAAGTGCTATATTATTTCGCATTGTTTGCTCTGCAATTGTTTACTTCTCCCTCCACTTGACAGCTTCTAGTTTCTGTTTTTTCCTTCCATTTATTGCTCCCTTACATTGTTGTGGATGCAGTCATTGACGAAGCATCTCATCGCGTTACACTGGCCAGTGGCCAACTGGAGAATGATATTTTTTTTTGTTATTGCTATTATTATTATTATGTATTATTAGTTTGTCTTGTACTGCTTCTGTTTCCGTTTCGGTTTCCGATTTCTGCAATTTCGTTTTGCATGATTTCAATTTGTAAACTGCAAGTAAAAAATTGCAAAAAAAATTGTTTAAATTAAACAAATTAATGAATATGGTCTGATAATGAATGTATATGTTTTTTATTTGTGAGATAACATTTAAGTCATATTGAATGGAGGAGTGTTCTATAATTTATCTGCCTCTACTAAAAAATGTGTTGATCTTAAAGTCAAACGTGAAATTAATTTTGTAACCCTCGAATTATATTTTTCATTATTGTATTCTTATTATAATAATATGCCTTAATATACACATATAAAAAAATATAATAAATATGTAATATTAAAATACCTAGTACACTTTTTCGGAAAGCTTATTTGGCTGATTAATTCGAAAGAATAAATTTCACCATTTATTAATTTGTGTAAGAAAATTAACTCAAAATTACACCTTTCTTTGATCCTTAAGTGAATTTCAATTTGTTGCTTTGGGTTTTATAGTAACCCATTTTAACCGTTTATTATTTGCATGTAAAAATACGTTCTCATTATTATGATAGAGATTCATATAAAAAGAACAAATTAAATGAATAAACTGTGGCACAATGTGTGATTAGATCACTTGTCAACTAAAGCTACGATGTAAACCCTCCGCTGCTAATCAATTGATGCCCTAATCCATACAATATCAGTTGCATCTTATGTGAGCTCAATATGTAGAGCTCATACACAGCTTCCAGCATGTGGCATAACATTTCATTTCGTTGCGGTAGTTCGCTGTCATGTCATATCAAGTGTCAAAATGAAATCCCCAACTTGTTCACATTTCACATATTTTCACATATGTGTGTGAGGTGCTTAGTTTTGGCCATTAAAACAAAATGGCTCACAGCAGACCAGACCAGACCAGACCAGACAGGAACAGACCAGCACAGACTACAGACAACTGGACTTAAATATAAACAAAGTGCGAGCAGGGGGGAAAAGCGAGAAATCCCATTCACATGTGCTGGATAAGCTGCAGCGAAAAAAGTTAACAACTTTTGTTGGAAATGCGAGCACAGAGTAAATATTTTTTATGTGCGACGCAAAAGATACGCGCGCGATAAAATGAGACAGATGGAGAGAAAGAGAGAGAGAGCGAGAGAGAGAGAGAGAGATGGAGAGAGTGTGGAAAAGTGGACTGGCAATAGCACAGTTAGACAGACCGAATTATAAGTTCAAAATTGAAACGGGGGACGTCAATTAAGGCGTTACCAGTCAAAAGCGTATGTGTCCCAGCCAATAAACTGGCCAAAAACTCAGAGTGAATTACAAAATGCTCCCCAAAAATGAAAGAGTCAGAGAGAGAATGGCAGGAGACGCATGGAGACCGTATCGCATAAATCCGACTTAACGGTGAGACCAGGCAATAAAAAGTTGTTAGTCCACGGGACGGGCTTTTGTGTGTTGTATGTGTATAGAATTTTGTATTTGGAAAGCCAACAGGATGAACTGTATGACGAGTGGGTAACAATGTCTCTGGATTATGGCAATGAGTGCAATTGCACTGCGAGAGTGGGATAAAGACAGAGAGTAAACGAGAGAGAGAGAGAGAGAGAGACAAAAAGTAATCACAAAGCTAAAACAAATTTGGGGCGTGCTATAATAGATCATTAAAATCACGATAAGGTTGGCTCTTCCTAGTTAGCCGCATTGTTGCTGTTGTTCCCATAAAGGCAACGGCCCATATGACTCTCTGGACTCTGGATATAACGATAACAACACGCTGCAAGCAACCGTAAAATGCAGCTCGGCATTTAAACAAATCGCTTGAATGAAAGGATGGAAAGAGGATTTGGGGGCAGCGGTCACAAGCGGCTGTTGCTGCTGCTGTCGTCGTTCAACTTTTTGTGTACCATTCTCTGCTGTTCTCTATGCGAGGATAGAGTGGATGTAGAGGAGGATGGTGGGGGGATGATGGGGGTTTGGTGGTGCCAGGATGCCATGATTGAAACCACCCGACTCTTCAATCCCCTTGAGGGCCATCAAATTGGTTGCACCTGCAGCGGCAAATTTTCGGAAATTTTAACTATCACAAAAGTAGAGACTGTGACTCTGAGTGTGTGTGTAGATGTGAGTTCCATTTAAATCGTTGCATTCTCATGGTGAAAGGCAATGTCACTAGCTTGGGTATATGGGCACGTCCTAGCACCGGTTCGTCTGCTGCTGCTGCTGCTGCTGCTGCTACTTTTGTTTCTTTTTGCTGGTTGCCTTTCCTTCGTTATGGCATTTGCACAAATGCAACTTTGGGGGCTGCTCCGGGGGAAATGGTGTGGACTGAGCCAGTTGAGGGTGGTGTCATTAACGTGGTCCGTTTGCCGTCCGGTGGGTGTGTCAACAAAATGTTGCAGATTTACAGACGTTGCTGCTGTTGCTCTTTTTGATGACATTAATGAATGGGCCTTGTTATGTAAAATGTGTAATCTACAGGGTAATTATAAGCAGGTTTCCAGCTCTGTGTGTGTGTGCTTGGCTTTCGAGCGACGGATCTGTGAAAGTGTACACGAAATGTGGAAGATGAAGGATATATTTGGCTAGGTAGCTCTTGTTAATGATGTATTGCAGAATGATTTCATTTGAGCCGGAATGTTAGCAAAAAGTTGGATTCACTTGATTTTAAGTTAAAAGAATTTTTAAGTTAAAAGAATTCCATGTAAGATTAAAGATGAATGCATTCAAAGTTTTTCAAACTAGTTTCATAAGGATATGGCTTGTGGCATGTTTTGCCCAATGTCCTTGTCCTTGCTTTGCAGTCAATTTTGGTCTTCAACTTTAAGCTTTTAGTTTCGCATCTATTTGCTGCCCTGTTGGATTATTCATAATTATTTTAATAAATTAAAAAACTTGTTTTGCTTAAGCTCTCCTAGTATTAGACAATTAAATATATAACTATTGAAATGTCGTCAACAGAAATGCAGTTCTCAAACTGTTGGCCAACAAAAAAGCTTTCAACAAGTTTTTGAGAGAGTTGTTGGGCTATTTTTTTTTTATCCTTTTTTAGCTAACTCCTGAATAGAAGTTTTGTAACTGTGCAGGCAATTTTAATTAAAACGACATTGTTTTTTCGGATCTCCTTTCTTATACCCTTGCAGAGGATATTCAGTAAAAAGTCAGTTGCCTTATAAGTTACATATATTTTAAATCATGACTACGAGCTTAATTATATTCCATGTTGCTTGGTGGTCATTGATCTGGTATTGAATAATACAACTCTTATTGGAACTTCGCTTTCGACTCACTTCTTTTTTTTTTATATATCTTTAACAAGCTGACCAAGCTCACCCATAAATATCAGAATTCTACAAGACAAAGCTTCAATTTAAACAATCGTTAGAAAATTAAATGGGCTAAGATCAGAGTCATATTTGGATCAACCGTCATCTGTGTGAAAGGGTATTTATTGATCGGTATCCGAACGATGATCCCCTTCTCCTTGTGTATATGTTTTATATACAAATGCATACATATTTGTTAAGCCAGTTTTGCATTTTTTGTGTCTTTGAACTTATGCAAAGCGTCGGCCGGCAAACAAAGAAGCCGAAAAAAGAGAATCAACATGAAATACGCTGAGACCAAAGAATGCAAATCAGTTGGAGCGACTACTGCCTCTGCATTCCACTTCCCTTCCCCCTTTGTACCCTTCATCTTGTGACTTTGCACAGGCACTTTAAAATACTGTTAATTAATTCAGACAAACATTGTTCAAATATTTGAGAAAACTGTTAGGGTAAATAAGGACCTAGCCAGGGCTGGCCTAATGTTTTAGTGAGCGTTTGTCTACATTGGGTCTACATTGGAGCGCGTGAAAATCGATTTGCCAAAAATAAACACGCACACCACAAAATAATTAACTTGTCTGTGCAAGGCATATGAGTAAACACAATTCCTCCCTGTTACCTACGACTCTCCCTATCTCTATCTCTCTCCCTCCCTCGCACTCTTTCCAGGGCCTCTTACGTCATGTTTGTTGTTCAAATACAATTATAACGGCGCTCAGCTTGAACCCCTAAGTGAGCACTATCCCCCCCTAGCCCCAACACGTAATACGTGTCTGGCAACCACTTCCGATTGCTTATTATGTACAAGCCAGCCAAATAAAAAAGTAAACCCAACAGCATAACAGCTCCGAGAATCGTGTCGTACTTACGGCTAGGGATTGGGGTTGGGGTTGGGGGTGGAATGAGGGTGAGGGCGTGGGCGTGGCCTGTTCTTGTTGTGGCTCGTTTAAATTAATTGACTTAAATCAATTTCTGACTTTGACGTATTATGTGCAATTCCTCGACCGCAGTTGCCGCAAATAATTTTCATAACTCATGCTTTGACTTAGACAGCTGGACGAAAGCCGCCCCCTGCTTGGAGAATCACGAAAATCCAATTTACTCTGCTGGTTGAAAATAAATTAGTATTTCTAAACACTTGGGTAAGAGTGCAGGTTAGGCATAGTATTATCAGGTCAAGAAAATAAAATCAGTCGAGTTTCTATAGAAGAAAATCAATTATTACACAAACGTACTTTAATATTTAAATATATTATTCTCTTTCGTTTAGCGAGCTATGCCTTGAATAATTGTTGGCAATATTTTAATGGATTACTGAAACCTGTTCTGGATTGTGCAGCAACCACAAACAGGGCTTTGTCCCCTATAGTGTAAACTGTGCTTGCTTTGTCTGCCGGGGCATTCGATATTCCTTAAGGATAGCTGCTCTAGTCGTGCCATTAGATATATGAGCCTTATATCCTGTACTGCATCTGCGCCAGCTGCAAGATTAAGTGTTCGTACACGCTGTCACATATACACATACATGATATACGAATATTGCGTATACGCGACGTCATACGAGCGGCTGGCTTGGTCATGTCCTGAACTTTAGTTCAGCTCCGCTTAATGCGCCCATAATGGCGAGTAGCTTTTTGCAGCCACAGCTCCAACAACTCTCGCCGCTTCACCTTCCTCCCGTTTGGTGACCTGCCTTGATAGTTGACCCAACGTTTGCCTTTCGCCGTTTACACTGCTCTTTTTCGTCTTATTTTTTGTTTCAATGCTTTTCGGAGCCGTTTTATAAATGTGTTTTAAAAGTGTTTTTCAAAAAGATCCGTTGATTTTCGTTGCTCTTTCTTGCTGCTCTTTGCCCTGTTTGTTGTTTCTCTTTGGTCCCTGTGTTTTCTTGTACGCTTTTGTTCTGTCGCGTCCTGGCTGTGTAAACACGTTTATATCCTACGCTTGGCCAATATTTATTAAAGCAATCTGTTCCACTGGATTTATATCAAGAAATATTTGTCTTGCAAATTATACTGCTGCTATTTGTTGTTGTTGTTGTTGCTGTTGTTGTCGTTAGGAGGAATAGCTACCATAGCAGCTACTTATTTTCTGTTAGTTATTTTCCATTGGGGATAATGTGTATCATTGCAATTGATTTAATGGTTCGTTGAGCCATACAGGTATCCCGGTCAAAGGCAGGTGAATTGTTTTGTTAACGGAAGCAAGGTTTCAAAACCCACTGATTTTTTGCATAGTTACAAGCATAACATAAACAGTTAAATATCTTAATCGCAAGCTACCATCTGTGAAAAAAGTAAGCTATGAACTTTATTTGTATAAGCTTGGGTATTTTTATTTAAAGTTTTTTTTCAGTCATATACCAAAAAGAGACCGTTAATCTTGTAGTGCAATAACCAAACTATGTACTTATGTAATAACATTCCCTGGGAGTTACCCAATATTTTATTATGCTTTGCTAGTATTCGAATTTCTCTGGCTTTCTGATCAAATTTGTTTTGCCTCATTTCGCGTATTTCTTTTGTTGTTGAGTCTCGGCCAAATAGCTTTAACGTGGTGCGTGGGCTTATTTATCAAAAATCAATAAGTGCACAGTATACTTGTATGCCAAGGCAAGCAGCTCAAATATATGCTATATAAATTGTTGTGCGCAGCACCAATTGGCTTCCAGGCGTACCGCAAAATCACGCCGCAAACCCAATAAAATGCCAGCCCAGCCAAACGATATGTAGCATAAGCAATATAAAGAACCGGGCCACGCTTCTACGACTAGGAAGGATGAGAACCGGGGGGGTGTCAGCTTCTGGGCAATTTGGGATAGGCACAAGGCGATATGGTAACGGCATGGATACATCGATTATACAAGGCAGCCGAAGCACACAAACTGGGCGGCGATTGCCCAAAGACTTTGCTCAACTCCTTTTAATATGGGAGTGTCTATGTTGTGTGTGAATCTGCTTTGTGAGTTTGTGGCAGATATGTTAATATGTTGCATACAGCCGAACAACAATCTCAACTACATTTGCTGGCAAAAATGTGTACAAATTTTCGTTCTTTTTGTAGTTTTTTTTGTGCTGGTAATAAAAGTTTTTATCGCTTTAAATGCATTTCCATTTTCTCGTTGTTTTTGGCTCTTTGTTTATTATTGCCTCATTTGTTGTTGTTTTTATTGTTGTTGTGTGGTGGGCGTGTCACATTTATGTATGTGCTGGTCGTGTACGTTAACGTTTGTAATTAAAATCGGTGCAACTAATGCTGACGCCTTTACACATACTTATGTGACACAGTGTGGTTTGTCTCCCTCCATGCGTGTATTCATATGTAATTGACAAAGTAAATTAAGTTAATTTATATGCAGTTCTATGATTTGAAATGTGTCTCTGTGAATAGAAATATTCGGTTGGCTATTTCGATCTCGATGAATTTTTTCATATAAATAATAAGGTAATATTTGATGAAATACTACATTTTTGCTGCAAGTGCCGAAAATTATGCTATTATAAAAATCCAGACTTGTGCGAAATATTAAGATAAACTCGTTAGCTAATATAATTCTGATTGTCAAATTTGATTTAATATTAATATTATTAATTTTTTTTATATATTATTATATATTAATTAATATTAATGAAAGAATTGCGAATTAATTAATTATATATTAATTAATATTAATGAGAGAATTGCGAATTCGTTCTCAATTAAATATAATGACATTTTAAATTACTCCAATGGATCGAAAACATTTTTAATTCCTAACTATTTTCCAATAAGCAGCAAATTAATGTTAATTTACGAAGCGACGGGTGTTTTTTTTGGTGTTTGGGTCGTTGCCACGCCCTAATTGCAATATTTTTGGCTTATTAAGCGACATCACGTAGCTGCAATTAAATTAGCTTACAAAGTGTGCGCAACGCTGATGAAAACCCATTTTGGAAAAGTCAAGCATTTTACTTTGTTGTCGTTGTTTTTGCTGCTGGCAGCATAAAAATAAAATGCGCTCAATGGAATTCGTTAGCAAGCAACGCGATGAGGCAAGTTAATTAAGAGTTGGCTAAGAGCAAAGACGACAGAAGGGACAAATGATCAGCGCCGGCGAACTAAGACCACCAACATTGTTGTTGTTGTTGTTGTTGTTGACTGCTGTCAGCGTCTGACCAAATGCAAAGCTGACCAGGCAAAATGCTATCGAGTGTCTGTGTGTGTGTGTGTCAGGACAAAGTGGTAGACGTAGGGGGATGAGTTGCTGCTGCGAGTCGACTGAGACTCGCACAGGCACTGTTAACCGCGTGTCCTTTGCCTCTGTTGCACGGCGACAATTGTGGTTTAAGTGTGTGTCAGTAGTTGTTGTTGTTGCTAATGCCACTGCCACTGCCAGCGGCTGCGTTTGACTTTGATGATGTTGGCAAATGGTTTGCGGCTACTCTGCACTGAGCTCATGCCATTGTTGTTGTTGTTGTCAATTGGCGACTGAGTTGTTTCCGTGAGCTGCCAATTAGGCATGCCCTTACATACAGTGCTTCCTTTGACTGCATCTATTGGATAAGTGTGGATTGAAATGAAATTAAAAGCACAAAAGAAGCTTATTCTCTACATGCATTCTAGGTGGATAGGCGGGCTCCAACCTTCCAACTTATCACGTAAAGGAATTCACATTAGGAAATTTACTAATGGAATGGAATTTATTGAATTTTAAATTTTGTAATAAAGATCTCATAAATGACATAAATGATTTTACAGAGAAAGCCCACAGCGAATTCACGAAACTTCGGTTGCCAAGTTGCCCGTCACAATCACAACTGGAATTTCGTACGATTATTTAATATAGTGTTGAGCTCACGCTGCGGTCATAAATAACGATAACTTTATGTGCTTTTATTACATACATTTTATGTGCAAATACGAGACACAAATACAGATTCATTGTGTATCTCTGAAGGCGCAACAAAGTTGGTAACTTAATACACTTTCACTTCTGTGCCCATTTGAAGTCGCTGCAATAAATAAGCGACTTACACTTGTTTCTATGTGTGTGATATGTATATATATACATATATATATATATGTGTGTGTGTGTGTGTGTGTGTGTGTGTATGACACTTACACCTGCTACCACTTATGTAGATGTGTGAGTGTGTGCATTTGCCAATAACAAGTATTTGGGTTAGTAATGCCATTTACGACCCCAAACGCAGCATAAAAAGAAATGCATAAAAACCGAGCTTTGTTTACATTTTGTTTTATTTTTGTTTTGTTGCTCGGCAATCCGTCTCCAATGTAAGCTGCAAAAAGCCACAAAAATATGCTGCAGACTACTCGTATCTTACAAAAGAAAAGCACCTATAGAACGAGCCAGCGAACGTCTATTTAACTAACTGTGCATAATTCATAATTTAATTAAGAATCCAGCGAAATGAAAAAAAAATACACGCGGGACATAGACTTACATTTCCCACTGTAAATGTGTGTGCAGCTGTGTTTGAGTTTTTGTGTGTGGGTGTGCTTGTGTGTGGGCATGTGTGTGTGTGCGCGAGCTGAGAAGCCCCGCACAGCTGTTGGCCATGTTGGGTTTACGTTTTACCCTTGTCACTGTGAGGTGAGGTTGCTTGGCATGTTGCATGGATGTTGGGGGAAACTTGGAATTGTGTGGCAATTGTGAAATGGCCAATGCTGCATGGCCGTAAGTCAAACGAGGCGTCAAGCAAATCTGTGCACCCAAGTGTGCTAAATAGTCGAAGCAAACTCACAGATTTAATGGCAGGTGCCAGAAATCTTGAGACCGTTTCATTTACAGCTAAATTAATTGCAGCAATTCTAGATGCTTGGGATAGTCAAATGAAATTGCTTGAGGCAAGGGATCGCTTCAAATGAGATAGGGATTTGCTTATACAGCAGACATAAATATTAGACCTCAAAAAATGAGTAGTGTAAATGAGTCTTGGATTTGTATCCTAGCTTAGGAGATAAAACTGTAAAGAGCAACCCCTAATCGACGGCAATATAGGTTTCATATTGAATTAATATATTCATAGAAACAGTAATCAGGTTAAGTTTGAGAAATACATGAATGATATAATTTCTTATGTTAATTGTTGTGTTATGTTCTGGTAAATTCTAGTTTTGGAAGTTTCTTAGTCAAACATTTTGTTATTCTGACAGACCACCTTTATTATTTTTATTTATAAATGAATTGATACCTTTATTGTTTATACGTACTTCTCTTGATTGGTATTTTTGTTGTGCCTAAAGGGTCCTTCAATAAAAAGTCTAGACAGAATGTGGCACAGATAAAGTGCCTTCATATAGAGGCAACTCAAATGGAATTACTTTAAATTTGATTCGATGCCCTTCATTACATACTTAAAGTGTATACTTTCACATGACAACACACATGAAGTGCCACTCGTAGCTCCACTGAAGGATCCAGTCCCTGAACACCCGCACACACACCCACACACACACATACGCACACGCAAGTGCTAACTCAATGAGAACAAAGACCAAACTAAATTAGGTGTTCGGCAGGAAGATGAAGCAGCCACAGGAGAAGACCCAGGAGGGAGAGGACATAGCATGAGCTTTAAATTTGAAATTGTTTATGATTTAAACAACAGTTGCGACAACAACAACAACAACAAAAACAACAACAACAACAAGAATGATGACGCAGCAAGAAAGAAGCAGAAGAATCTCCAAGCAATCGAAGCTATGTGAGTGCCTGGCTCCATGTTTGCGTGCGTGTGTGTGTGTGTGTGGGTTTATTTGTTGTTGTGCAGATGTGCGACCAACTTGAAATGAGTGTGTCGCAGCAAAAACAACAATAACAACAACAACAGTGACAACAATGCGTTGTTCATTGCGGAAGCGAAACTTCAAAGCGTGCACACTTCGCCTTTGTAGGAAGCTGCCCAGCGTGAGTGCGCTTGTTTGGGGCGTGACTGGTTGATATGGGGACGGGACGTGTGCTGTGCTGTGCTGTGGAGGTGTTTGGTCTGTGGGGCATATGTAACATACGTTGGAGCGCACCTGAGCGCGTGTTGGTGTCTCTAAAGTAATTCGCATTGGAGCCACCGCTTGAGGAGTTGCTCGGGGACTTCAGTCCACAGGCAACTTTGTTGTTAATTTGGCTTATTTCATTTGAGTACGGTCATGTCGTTGAGTTGTTTTTGCTGTTATTTATTTGAGCGCACCTGCAGCGAAAGGAAGCTCAATAATAATAAAATAAAATTAACAATGGAAAAAAAATAATATTCAGAAATCAAAAAAAAAAAATGCGGATGATAAAAAATTTTGAGCAATTTTTGCTGGAAGTTCGCTGCTGGCGACATCACGCCTTGTCTGACATCATTAAAGTCCTTGCGCTCTTTTACTTTTGGCTCTGCAGGTTGTCCTGACAGCAGTTGCGCTTGTTAATCTTTCCCTTTCGAAAATATCAAGTTTATTGCACTAAACTGGGTATCTGAACTTGGCAATCAAACAACAAAAAATGTTGTATTTAGTATTACTAGGAAAGCAAATACTCTTAAAGTTGAAATCACATCGCGACTCTTTACATGATGAACTAACCAAAATAATATTTATTTTCTAATATCAGTATTTGAATGCAAGTGTGAAAATACTGACTGTACCATGAAAACTCTGAAATGTTCTGCTGCTTCAGAGCAAACACAATTCGTTATGCTTTTCTGAATATAAACTTTGGCGTTTGTCGCAGCATGTGTCAAAGGGGTTTTTTTTTCAGCTAAATTCGCAGTTTCAGCTGCTTTTTTTTTATATTTCTCTGGCATTCTTTGCATTTTTTATACTCGAGTGCTGTTTGTCAGAATGTTTCATCAGGTTGAGCTTGACATTGTGTATAAATATTTGATTTCAGAATTTTGTTCGCACTTTTCCCCTTTTCTTGGCCAAGTTTTGTAGTTGTGTGTGTGTGTGTTTATGTGCGTGTGCAAATATCTCATTAAATTCACTAAAATGCGTGAAATTCTTAGCTTCTCTTTACTTGCTGCTGCCCTTTTCATGTTTTCGCTGGGCAAACAATTCGTTTTGAGCAGTCCTTGGCCAAAGGATGCAAGTTGTAATTTCATTTCTGACAACTGCTTTTATAAGTCTCCTGCACCTAAACTTAAATGTGTGAGCGCCTTTGTGTGCGTATGTAGGGCGTGGGGCGGGTTTTGATTCGCAAGTCGCAAACAACATTGAGATAAAGTTTGTTTGGATTTCTTAGCTTGCTCTTGAGATTGTTGTCTGTAATTCTGTAGCAACAACAAGCAGGAATTGCGATTTTTTTCTTTAAAAAAATAAGTGAGGCTGAAGTGTGTCCTTGTTACATCCCTTATTGCATTTGTTTTGCCGCTTCCTAACATCCCTCGTTCTTATCTCCTTTCCATGAGAATGACGTTATATGTTGTTATGACATACATATTGTAGCAGTGAAAACTAAATTATATTTCTTTCACAAATACGTCTGCTTACTTTACTTTATTCACAACAATTGATTTCTCCATCTTCTTCAAGTTGGTGGTCACCCATTTGATATCGATATCAGTGCTATGAATAGATGTTATTTTATTGTCTTATTACTATGTCACTAGTAGCCTGTTATCTACATTACAAGTGGTCTGCTTCAATATCTAGCGCCTTGAGGGAATCTTTGTCAGCTAAGAATTCCTAAATCAATAATGTATATATGCTATGATCGGACATAAAATGCTCTGAGTCAACCATTTTCTTTTTTGTTTATTTGAGTAGCTAAGTCAGGCAAAGTTTTAACATTAATGTTAACATTAAAGCTAACGTCAGATAACTGCATCGTACTGTCAACGTACAAATTAGTTTAATGCAATAAATTTTTGCAAGTGTATTTGATTGTTAGGATGACGCACTTTTTCGTATTTTATTCTTGTCTCTTTTCTTGGCTGTTTGGAAGCAGGCAAGTGATGCTTTAAAATGAAATGACTTAAATGTTTTTTTTCTGCTTTTTTTGTCTGGATTACAGTTATACTTTTGTTGTTGTGCTGTTTACTTTTCTTTTTACCTCCTTAACAAGTGCTTCTGGCATTGGTTTTTTTTGCCAAAAGCCAAAACAAATTGAACTTTTCACTTTGCATTTGTCATGAAGCAGTTGTTGGAAATCTTCAAATTTAGCTTGAAAACAAATTTAATTCACAAAACAAATAAAAATATGTCTGAACCAACAAACAAGTGATTTGCATATTTTGTTTTTTTTTTTCTTAATTTTGTTGCGAAAATAAATGAAATATATTTATTAATTTATTTTCTTTGAAAACAGCTGTGGAAATATTTATTAGCTCAATTTTGCACATTTTATTAAAAAAAATTTCTTGCCCTAAATTGGAAATTAAATTTGATTTACGACTTAGATTAACCTTTTTCTTAAAGATTTATAGTTTAAAGTTATTTGTATTAAATATATATATATGCATATTTGCTATTTCTAATCTCAAAAGTATGCTATAGATTTTGTTCTTTGTCATGACAAAAATAAATTAATCTTAATCTTAATAAAGAAGTAAATGGATACCTAGTTTAATTACACAAAACGTTTTTGTTTTGCTGTTCTTTGAGCTGGAATGCACTAATTTTTTAATCAATTTCGTAATTTCCACCATAGCTCTTTATATCTTTAACCTAATTACGCATTATTTGCATTTTAAACTCATAGCTCTTCTGCAAAAAATTGATTTTGTCACCCGTCCTGCTCGAATTATGTGCTTTTCTTTCAGTCTGAATAGTAACAAATTTTTTGCCAACCATTTGATATCGACTGAACCCATATCAAAACTGTTCGCTTAAAATGTCATCTTATGGGGGCGTGGTGGATGGATGCTGAATCTGATGTTTGGCAAAGTATACAATTTAATTTACGCACAAATTGTCACGCCCAATTTGGCCCATTAATTGGCACAGCGATAAAACAAAAGCCGTTAACTTGTCTAAACTAATTTTTTGACAATTTCTTTTTTTCAGGACATTCTGAGGCATTTTCATACATTTGGTTGTTGACTTGGGTGAGACTTTGGCGGTTGTTCTTATGCTGTTGCTGTTGAAGGCTTTTATGTTTGTTTGTGTTGTGGCTGCGGCTGCCAACTTTGAATATCTTTTGGCGATAAAAACAAAAATGTCACATTTAACTTTTCTGACAATGTTGACAGCCACAACAGCAACCAACAAGAACCGCAAAGCTACCACCAAAAGTTCGAAGAAAATCAGTTTACGCTTTTAAATTTGTTTGACTTGGCCCATTAAAGATGCATTTACGCTTATCAGTCAGTTGAACAAATGTTGTGCGTTAAATTTGTATGTGTGCATTTACCTACCAAAAGCGGTTTAGGTCATTATCCTTGTGTTATCCTTGTTGAATGTCTGTGTCCTTTTTTCGGCACCTCATCGATTAGCCAAGTGTTGCCATGCAACAAAGGCGGCCACTTGCCAGCAGCAGCGACACACACAAAAACACGGAGGGTTGAAGGCGAAAACCGCATAAGCTACACACTAAACCGGGATGAAAGGGGTCGTACGGGGTACTGGCGAACAAGGGTTAGGATTCGTAGCGACCGCAACGAGGTGACACAAACACTCGCACACACAGACACACACTCGGACAGGACAACAAAATGTTGCACGTAACTTGGCGACGGAAACGCCGACGAGCGTCCACGCAGCGCATTCAGCAGCGCGAACGACTTGTGTTTATGTTTCTATTTATGCAGGATAATGCAATATATCCTAAGAGCCTGTCACAATTAATGGCACCCGATCGAATCAGGCGAAGCAATCGAATCCTGTGTCTAGCAGTTCGTTCGCCACACACGCGTGCACTCAAACACTGCTCGAGATTGTTGATAATATTAATAATAATAATGTTTCGTTGATGCTACTGATGATGTTTGATAATGAGATTCCACAATCCGTATGCCACACGGCACTTATGCTAGCTGCCAATTGCGACAACAACACGACCGTCTGCTCGCACGGCTCGCCGTCAACTGGTTCCGCCTCAAGCTTCGGGCTGACACGTTGCACGAAACTCGCAGCGGCAACTTCTGGGATATTTGACGTTAGCTGCACGTTAACGTTTTTAACCACACCATTTGAAATGCAATTTGGGGCTGTTCTCTCTCTCTCCCTCTCTCTCTGAAGCTCTCGCTTGCGCGCGCTCTCTCTCTCTCTCTCTCCCTCTCTCTGTCGCTCTGCCGCTCTGCCGCTCTTTCTCGCTTTTCCTCTCTGGGTCCCTTTGTTTTGATGATGGTGAGTTTGCGCCTGGGGTGAATTTATATTCCCTTGTAAGATTTGTTTTCATTTTGCCGGTTTGTTTACGTTTTCCGCTTTCCACCTTAGCCGGTTATTCAACGCTAAGCATGTGCTAAGGCACATTATATTTTTGGCAAGAGCCCTCAATGCTTTTAGCTTCCTTTAAAAAGGGATTTGTCTTGGTTGGTACTATGTAAACAATTTCAAATATCCTAGAACATATTTGAAATTTATTAATCGGAAGTAAGTTATTTATTGTTCAAATTTTAATTTACTTTTCTCAAAATATACATATGTAATTATTGTCAATAAATTTTGTAATTTCCTCAATTTTCTTCAGTTTGGCCATTCAAACGCTCTACCTTAAGAGCTTTTGTAGTTTAAAGATATGTATGTTTATAATAATAATGATAACTGAGGCTACACAGTTTCTGTAAGGGACAAGACCGCAAAAGCTGTTGGTCGGTAAAAGGACCGGCTGACAATCCGGGCAAACAACTTTAGTAACATTTCGACTGGTACGGCTTATTTACAAGCAATTCTCATTTTATTGCAGGCCTGCGTAACCACAGGAGCCAAAAAAGGCAGCATCACAACCGGGGCGGCTTACCAGAGGAGTATCAACAACAGTAACATACCATATAGGCAAAGTGTATCAATTATAATACGGGTGCAAGGCGAAAACCCCAAAACGGCCGGCTTACCAAACGGGCAGTCATGTTGGCGACGGCAACAGCAACACACAGAACATCTACAACCACAATTACCTCAGATCCGGGCATTCTCTGCTTTCATCACTGCAACGTGAAAGTTTTCTGTTTCGCCTTGCCCCACACTTGCCCCCATTGCAATGCGCAACTGGATGCGGATGCGAATGTTGATCCCAATGCTGCTCCAGACACATTGGGAAATGCGAGTAGCAGCAGCAGGAATACCACCACCACCACCACTACAATATCAATTTCCAGGCTGCTCCCCTTTCGGTTGCCCTATCCCTTTGTGCGGGCCACGCAGCATCCATGTGCGATTGTCCTGCGGCCCTCGACAGGCGACTTTCTCAAGTGAGTAAATGGGGCTAGTTTACAAGCACATGCGTCCGTCAGTGAAAATAGAAAAATATATTGAGCTCAGCAGCCTCGATGGCATTGATATTACGCATTTTTGTTTGTTGCCTTTGTAAATGCAACACCCAAAAAAATGTATTGGTCTGTGCTTTAGAAGAGCTCCGTGGCCTCATAATCTCAGCAATATCAGATATATATTTTGTTTGTTTTGGATTTTGGAGCTGAAATTTTTAATCTCTTTTGTGTTTTTGGCGTGTGGAATATGCAAAATATGTGTGATGCGTTTTTGTGTGTGTTTCCACAGCGATTACAGCAACGCCACAGATTTGCATATAGCGGTGACCACATCCGCCGGCGACATTGTGGAATTCGATAGGGATGGACTGCAGCGCCATCGGCGCGAGGATAATCCGCGCGACTGGTGGCAATCGCTGCTAGTGGGCGATGTGCCTGAGCACTGGCACGACTACTGGGATGAGGTTCTCCAGCAGGTATATTTCCATTTAATATACATATACATACAAATTGCATGCAAATTGCTAAGCTGCTCTTCTCGAATAGATTTGTGCGCAGTCAATCCGCTGGTCTATCGCTTGCTATGAGGAGACTAGCCACAATTGCTATACCTTTGTTCTGGCCTTCCTTCAGGCCCTGGGCTATGCCCAGCTCAGCGAGGCGGCCCGCACCAAGACCAGTTTCTGTGAGAAGTACATAGTGCCCAGAACAACGACCGCCGGCAAATACATCTCTCTTTATCGCCGCCTGCGTCTCGCTGGCGTCCATGTGCATCGTCAGCAGTCCAAGCAGCGGCCACTCAAAGTGGATGCCTGTGATGGCCCAGATGTTAGATTGACCAATACAAAGGCGCACACCAATGGCATTGGGAGTGGCGGTTTAGGAGCACGCCTTCATCCACGTCAAACGCTTTGCACCATCGAGGAGTGATCGGGAGTTCTAGAGCTAATAAAGCATGTTGATATCGGGTATCGCCAGAGCTATAATCTATCTAAAAATCCTCGTACTAAAAGTGCTGCAGAAAAGTTAAATCAATACGATTAAAAGATGATTTGATACCATCGAACTGCAATTGACAAATCCATATATATTTTTTGCAGCAGTACCACTTATATGTGTATGTTCAGTTAACATATTTAATTACTTGTTCCTTCAGTTAAGTATTGTGTTACACCAGATGTTTTGGTATATACATTAAAGTTCTTGTTAGTGTATTATTAAAAACGTATTTATTTTTAACTTGGCGTAAACTTTGTAATTAGTTTTACTTTACTTCTTTTTATAAGTTTGGTCTTCTAATGGGCAAAATAGTGATTGTTTAAATAATTAAGTATTTTATGTGATTTTGAAAAGTGATTTTTTTCATAAATACTGTCAAGAATATGTAAATGAACATTTTTAATCCCTAAGTAGTAAATGTTAACCGTAACAACCAATATAGTCTTCAGCCAAGGATCAATACTTGTGAGTTAACGATTATCCTAATCGTTAAATGCTAAGCAAAGAATTTGGTGATAAATACTTGACTCACATTATTTCCGCTTATATTCATTCAATGCAAATTAATTTATCATGGAATGTTATGAACTTTATAAAATGTCGTTAAACTAATATTTGGTTGTAAAAGCTTTTTGATATGTAGAATTATTTCGGTGGATGGACGTTTTCCGGAAACTGATTCATAAAGTTGCCAGGTGGATCATAGTTGCACACCACATAAATTGTGTTCCCACTGCAAGAGTTTAGGGAGGAAGAATTATTTTAAAACCGTGGAAAATCAGGATGCCTTTTTGCAGTCGCTACGTATTTTACAAGCTTACCGCTGAGCAAATCCTACGCCAAGCTGTGTAGAAGATCTCCACACCACTTGGGTAAAGTGGCCTGTGCTACCTTGAAAGGATGGACGTTGCCAATTGTACTTATGGATTTCATTATACCAGGATGTTACTGCATCTGTACCAGTGAGATTACCACCCGAAGCCATATAGATATTCTCTCCATATCCACTGTTTTGACGATGCTCCATACGATTTTTGGCCAGTAGTTGCTGCATAGATATTGACGAATAATTAGACATACCAGTGGATAATAGAGGAGTGTACCTTTGCCCAGTCGGTGGATAGTATGGATAGTTGTTGATTCAGCTGCAGTGGAGGCGCATTGTGGCGAGCTCTATAGGAATTGTGGGCCTTAAGCACCTCTTGTTCAAACTGCAATGGAGCGAATTTGGCAAATATAACTGCTTTGTATTTAAATATTAAAACTGAACTTAAGCTGAGTCAGTGCTGCTATAGCTTTTTGCTGATTTTTATTTACACAAAACTTCACTTTCCTGCAGCTATTTGTAATTGAAACTGCAAAGCACCCATACCTTATGAATATTATTATAATTAAATTATTCTTACTGCTTGAGTACTCATTTCCACTGAAGTACTTTCAAATTCAATTTGATAAACAATTACGAGAATTGTAATTCAGATATTCTACTGGTTGAAGCTTTACGGCTCCGACGTTTAAAATAGTACTGAGTACCTTAGCTGTGAGCAGTGCCTTTTTATGTGTGGCGGATTTTACTGATAGGAACTTAAATAGAGCAATCTCCGGTGGTGGCTGACTAAGCTCTTTATCAACAACTGTTGCACATCTATACAGAATGCCTCACACAACAAGTGAGGCCTATTCATAATGCCACACACAACAAGTGAGTTCTGTTTGTCGGAACGTATGTATGCTGATTCAATTTAAATGAGCTCTCTATAATGGAGTATATCTTGAGTTCTTTACAAAACGAGATATATATAAATGCTACGTAAATAATTTGATTTGGGGAAGGTTATATGGACTGAAATTTTCTAAATTTAACTTGTGCATATATGGCTTAGAATTGAGTCAACCTATTTTTCAATATATATTTTATGGGGAAATTAAAAACTTAACTGCTCAATGCTGGCGCACCTTAGAAGTTGTAAAATTGAAAAATCGTGTCTGGTTGTGATAAATTATATATTATATAGCAATGAGTAAAGGTTACGATTGAAAATGTGACACATTTATATTATAGCATATTGCATAGACACCTTTTGTGGTTCAATTGTTAGTAGGTCGTCCATCAGGACTTATACTTACATGTGTCAACCAAAAGCTTTGCGGGATGTCATCCTTGTGCTCAGCCTTTTGCGGCTGATATTCGCGACTGCCTCATTATTAATCACAATATCCACGGCATGAGGCGGATTCGTTATGCAAAACTGTCAGGAATCAGGCGAAAATGTAATTACATTCTCCCTGATGAGCAGCGAGCTCATCATATCCTCTGCACCTTGGTGGTGCCCTGGTGTCTTATCCTGGTTGCTCGCCAAGTCGGGACATTTCATCTTGGATAGCACGCAATACGTGCATATAAATTGTATAATGTCGTTGGTAACTTTGAAGACACGTAATCTAGAAGTAAATAAGTTTTCTGCGTCGTCTCACGTTAAGTTTTGCTTATGAATTTTAAGCTGGTAAAGTTTTCTGTTTGTTGTTGTTGCTGTTCTGCCCATTGGGGTATAATGATGTTGTTATTGAATTGAACTGCTAAGGGTGCTCACTACGATTGTAGATGAGGAAATGAGTTGTAAATTGATAACTTCAATAATACATAATAAAACAGTAATAATAACATAATAAAACATAATTAGTATATGGCCAGACAAATGGCGTGACCACTTATGCCATAAAAATTGTAAATATGGGTGCGCTTGAAACAACGCCTGAGCTCTTATCGGGCAACATGAGTCAAACGCATATGGGGAAACAATTGGTTTATGCGCACAGAGAGCGGTTGTAAATTTTAGTTTACAATTCAAATGGCCCCAGTTTAGCTAAGATGCGTAACAAACGATTGCCAACAATAGCCACAGCCAAAAAGGAACGTGCTAAATAATGCACATGTGCATTGAAATAGAATAAAAATCAGAGAATCGGCAATCGGCAAATCAGCACAGACCTTGAGCGGCACTTAGTACATTCGAGCGAATTATTTTGTATTCATTTGTTGGCCCACTCTTCAACATATATATACATATATACATGCATACATATATACATACATACATACATACATACATACATACATACATACATACATACATATATACATACATACATACTCACATATATGCGTTTTGTCAGTCCGGCAGCGAACTTTGTACCTCACATCACAGACCCCAATACCAATGCACTATGAATGGCTATATTATGGTGAACATCCAAACGTTTGTATGGCTGCTGCCCAGATAACACCCAATCCCACATCCCCGCAACAGCCAGTCCTCTTTTCGACACGTTTTCAACGTTGTCGAGCAAGCATTGAAAAATCTCAACTAATGTCAAACGCTTTGTCGTCATCGTCGTCTATGAACATTATGGTTGCGGGGGGCGACAGAGTGTTGAGTTGACACTTATAATTTAGTAGCTGCATATTTCTCAATGCATTCAAGTGGATGTAGCTGCTTATGTTCTCTTTGAAAAGGATAAATGCATTCTCACTTTGATTGATGACCAAAGATTCTGAGCATAACAAAAATTAAAAGTTTCATCAGTTAGATCAGTTTACGCAACCTTAAAGCACTATTTCCATTTTTTACATCACTTTAAAATTATAAAACAAACAAGCAATTGATAAAGAGTGCAGTGATATTTATACGGAAAAGAAACAATTGCGCCACTTCTTTCCAAGAATTTGAAACTGTGCCGGCCAAGCGCATATCAATAACTATGCTGATTAGAAATATATTTGTAAGGCAATGCACATATTAGGCGCCGGAATTCTGTCTATTCTCTGAAAAATTGATCATTACTATTGTTATCAAGTATCTGTATACCCGTATACGCGTAAAATTGCATTAACACAAATTCTTGAATCAACTTGAGCAATAAGCAATTTGCGAGGTTTGCCTTGGAAACTTAAGGAAAATGGCAAAACCATATATCTCACGTAGATTAACCAAATTTGAAAGGTATATTGCTAGTATCATCCTTCAGAAGGCGAAAAACAATTTGGAATACGCCCATTCCCGCCCCCAGAAACGGTTAAAGTCTATATCATCCGCAATTTAAGAGGACCGGGACTACACCCACTCTGTTGTGTGCCACCTGTTTTCGGAAAGTATTCATCTTTGGTATCAGAATATTTCGCAGTCGGCTGCTCTCGACTGAAACGTTCTCACATGTTAGTTTTTCATGTTATTGGCGCTTTAGTTTGCAGTTGTGATGCTTATTGAGAAAACTGAAATGTGGTTGAGCAATTGCTAACTGCAGCCAAAGTGAAGCGTAACATTCTTTATTGATTGATATTTAATTTAAAAATAGCGAAATTATTATGCAATTGAGCATGGATAAATTTCACACACAATTTGATGCTATATTAATTTCTGGGTCATCTGTTTCATTCCATTAAAACGCTTTGTCGTCATCGTCGTCTATCTTTTAATCCATTATATCCTAATTTCTACAAAAGGGCATTGAGATTATTTAGTGTACGGGACATTTAATTATTTTAATTGATGCAATGCAATGATGCACTTATTTCGACAAATAATTATTTGACACTCATATAATCAATGAGTATTATATATACACAGTGAATTTATGTCAATAAGGCTTACACATATTATGGAGTATATTATAAATAATGCTTTAAATGAGCATAACAATAAGATTGGCAATTTTTCCTACGAATTTGTACCACTAATCTTATTACATTTAAAGTATTAATTATCAGTTGAACCATTCAAATTGTGTGGCTAAAGCTTATTCTGTTATTGTCACACATAATTTAATATTTTGAAATATCTGGTTATATTATGTTGATAAGAATGTGCTATGTGATAAATATATGATAAAGTGTGTTCGTAATTTGATAGATATCGATATCTTAGGCATGCATTTGATTGATTCACAAGCAAATTGCGAACAAAGTCTAAATATAACTAGTCGAGTGAGCTGCACTACGAAATACTCATAACACAGCTGTTCAAAATATTTTCTAGTATTGACAAATTTCTCTTTATAAGTTGCAAACTTAAATGGTGAGCAGGTCTGCCAGTGCGCAGGTACTGAAGAGTAAAACAAACTAAAGCAGCCACAAGCACAAATTGATCCGAACTGGCTTGCAACAAACGCATGGATATATATACATATATACATACATACATACATACGTACAGGCAATGGTAAATATCGGTGACTACCCTGGGGTACCTCGGAGGTGACTAGGATACGTTTAGAAAGTAATTTTTTGAATACAACATTCTGAGTTCTGTTACTCAGAAATCCAGGTAAGATTTGTAGGAAATCCTATAAGGTTTAGTTTATGAAGCAGGAGATAATGTTTAATAGAATCAAAGGCCTCACTGAAACGACCTATAAACGATATACGTTTGCATTTTATTCTGAAATCCTTTGATCACAAGGGAAGTAAATTCAAGAATGTTAGTGGTAGTAGACCTAAATTTCACAAAACCATGCTGGAAAGGTAAAATAATAGACCTACATAACCTGTTGCAGTTGAGTTGTTACTATTTTCTCAAAGGGTATTGCGCACAATTTGGTAATACCCCTGTAGTTTTTCACATCAGACGGACATGCGTTCATACAGACGGACAGACGGACAGACAGCATGACGGACATTGCGCAAAACCAATATACTTAAGACCTTCGGTATCAAACTATAAACAAAGCTTTATGAACACAGAATTTATGATTTGCAAATCAGAAAAATGACTGACAGAAAACCCAAATAACCAAAACATTCACAGAAAAATGAACAAGAAGACAAGCACAGTCAAACAAGGAAGCTATTATATTATATTAATCAAACTAAAAACACGAGATAACATTTATTAAGATCACAAACTGGACACAGCACAGTAAAAATACAACCGATCACAGCAAAGGCTAAGGCAGAGGAGTTATAACCACAGCTGACTGTTAGCAGCACCAATGTGGTGAATGCTTTATCATTTGCACTTTTATTTTAGAATTTATTTGGCTTGCAAACGGATATTGAATACACTCTTATCCACACAAATGCAAACATGACTTGTTCAGGACTGCTATTTCTATCAGCATAACCTCAAGCTAGGATATTCTTTTAGAAATGTGTTCCAAGCGAAATGTAACAATAAAACTAAATCGAATTCAGACGGAAAGTTCATTTACAGTTCATCAAGTTGCCCCCCACACACAAGATCTGGTCCGAGGCAAGAGCAAAGAAACTACCCCTCTTCCATGTGGAAAAGTTTAGCAAGGACTGGTAAGTTTTCGGCAGCTGACTCATATAAACTTCCTACTTGTATTTTATGCTAAATTAAATGTGCACCAAACCAACAAACCATATATGTACATATGTACATATCCATGCGTATACCCAGTATCCAGATAATGGCTAGAAGGGTATAACAAAATTCAATTGTAAAAATGCATGCACATTCTGTAGAGCCTGCAGCAATCCTTTTCCATAATTTGTTTTATTTAATTATTTCTTTAATTCAACTATATTTTTTTAATGTTTTTTGTATTTTCCAAACATAAAATTCTATATTTACTCCAGAAATATTAAAGTTTTATAACAATTACATAGTATCGCCGTGTCAGTTATCTCAAGCGTAGCCTTAGATTTGGGGCGTGGACGTTCGATTGGCATCAGATTGAGTTAGAAACTTGTGGCGCTTAGATGCTAAATTGATTTGTCAATTTAAGTGAGAGGCTGATTCGAACGAAAACTTTGCAGCAGGCAACACACACCTGGTAAGTTGCATTATGTGATTTAAAATCAAGTTAGAAAACTTAAATCGCCTCTTTATTATGTTATTATGATTTGTATTTTTTCTATCCACAAGATAAAGTATACCTCCTTCTGGGCTCATGGCTACTATATCAACAGTATATGCTCACTTAGAATATAAAATTGACAGAAATTTCCACATTTCCTACTAGCTAATTGAGTTGATAATTGCCCATTTCAATGTGTGCGGTTATTTCTTGTTGCTGCAATTTGAAGGCAAACAAAATCTAAATTCGACATTGCCAAGCGTGTTATTTAATTTTAACAAACACAGCTAATTGGGTGCGTTTGCGTGGGTTAAATTGGTTTTTTTCTTCCGGATTGTGTGGTCTTCCGCTCATTTAATGAATTTGCAATAATTTGAAAAAAGGTTGCCGTGTTCAATAATTTGCTGACTATTATTTTTTATACTCTCGCATGCGGTACTATAACTTTGTTAACGGATGCATATTCGACCATATCAGGACGACGAGATATTGTTTCTCTATCTGTCATTTTTTCCTTCAGCTTGATGAAACTCAAATTATTATTTCGCATAAATATAGCGCACTTTAATTATATGTGTAAAAGCGTATTCACACTTCGAGATCAGGAATTGTTCTTTTATTTTTGGTTTGAGTATTTGCGAAAGTATTGAAAGCTTTGTGATATGCTTTTAAGCCAGCTTATGCGATTTAGTTTTACTTTACGAATCGTTGCATATATCCACCGATATGTTCTCAATACACATTTTCTGCTCACTCAAAGGTCACAATCGTTGACTTATTCACGCTCGAACGCGTTGAAAAAATCGTTTTAAAACGAACGAACAGAAAATGCTCTGTTAGAGAAACTGGACGGTCGAATGTTTTCAAGCGGTAAATTCCCTTATAGCTTTGACTCACACTAAGCTACAAATACATATACGCACGAATATGTATTTGAATGTGTATGAATCCTTTGGCATGCAATTATAACATTTTCTTTAAGTTCAACTCTCGATTTGAGGTCCATACATATACATATACTTCTCTGTGCTTTTTACAGACAGAAAGTTTAGTGATTTCTGCTCAAGTATAATGTTATACCCAAAAATAGTATTTCTGTGCTGCATTTAAATGTCCTGGCAACTTAATAAATCGGCTAAAATGTTTCCACATTTCCACACATTTCTAGCCAATTAGTTGCCGGAGAGGAGCGGGATTCGTTTGGATTGGTTGTTGTAATTTGCGTGCTCATTTCCTGAAGCACAAAACTTATGGCAAACAAACTATGCAAACATTTCAAGTCATTTCGTCAACATGCATTGCCACCTCGGGCAAAAAGGGAGAGATATGGGGAGAGAGTGAGATATAAAGATCTAGGTTTGCGTACATAGATTTGCGTATCTTTTGATGCAGGCAGATGGAAGTGAATAGTTGCAGCTCGACAAACCTCTTTGGGGTCTCTGACGAGTCTTTGCGGGCTCAGCGAAGTTTGCCGTCACATCCGTGCCACATCCTTGTGCTTGCCTGCCTGAACGCCTCTAACTATTCAAATATAGCTATATGTATCAAAATCTTTCGACAGTTTGTTACCCGATGCTGCGGTTTCAACTCTCACATTTTGCTAAAGACGATGCGTAAGGCAAATCACGTTAGGAGCCACCAAACGTGGCTTGGCTAAATTGGCAAGCAACACATTGACATAATCCCTAAATATTTAACACCTAATTGACATGCCTCAAATTTCAGTATGTACAAATATGTATGTGCGAAAATTAGCTCAGATTTGCTGATCATTTTCCTTACACGTATTCATTACATGAGCTATCGCCGCATTGCAGCTCAATTCCAAAATTTCGGAAAGACAATTTGATTTTTCCAGTTGCAGTTGCAAAATAAGAAAAGTTGGCGAAAGGTAAAATTTGATTTTGTTTATGTCGAAGTCAAGCCGAGCAGCAGAATCAGTACCTAAACATGAAACCAAAACAAACCTGGACAGGACGAAAGCAAGCAGAATGGGAGGGTTGAGTGGAGAGCAGAGGAAAGAGCAGCTCCCGTAGCCTATGCAAATAACATAGAATCACAATATGGACAACAAGTCGAGAACGACATACCCTGTTCCCAACTACATAATAAGGCAAGACTGGAAAACGCAAATGCTCTTTGTTTTTTCATCAATACTGAGTAGTTGTCTCCTGGGTTAGAGAAGCAGCAGCATACGATATATGAGCAACTTTAATAACTCACAACGTACAAAAGAACCCTGTCTAGAGCCGGAGCTCAGACTCAATTGTACTGAATGTTTGTTTGAGGCTGATATTTGCTTCTCGACTAAGTAGCCAACTCGAAAATTGTAAATTGTAGTTGGCCACCCAAGCGGTCAAGCGGCAAAAGTTAGGCAACAATTAGAGGTTACACTGAGACAAAAAAATATTAAAGGTATAACGAGAATCACATACAACATATGCATACTTTAAAAAAAGAAATAACATCGCATATCAAAGATATTTGATTACAGTAAAAAAAATAAATAAAATAAATAACTGACCTGAAAAAAATAATGTTTAATTAATATGAATACGCATATTATATGCCGACAGTTCTCAAATGTACAGTTAAAAGTGATATAAAAAGCTATTGGACTCATTGATTTTCTCCATGTGTATACAGTTGAGTTTGGTATAACCATAGTTGCATTCACCTGGTGCCCACAAAGCGTAAAAGTGGTAGATGAGAAAAACTGCATATAAATTTCAGATAATATGTCTGCTGTATATTCTGCTGCTCTTACTGCACCTGCCACTGCATCAGTCCTTTCTCCTGTTCTTACTGCTGTTCTTGGATGTGTGCTGCTGTGTGCAACTGCCAATTAGAAGCTGGCAGGTCAGTGAGAGACATGTGACGGCTAGCTAGCAAATTCAGTTTTTACTCCATTTTCATTGAAAGCAACTGCAGGCAGAGGAACACGTTGTCATAGCAGCCAATATCATACAGCGGTTCCTGATGATGTTTCTCATACCATCTCCTTGGCTGCTCCGGTTGGTTCAAAAGCTGATTGGGCCTAGAAGTGCGTTATAAGCGGGTTACGGCATTTTTATTATGCCCGAGCATAAAAAAGCGCATCGGTGTCAAAGGAGCAACGGAGCAAAGGAGCAAAACGAAAGCAGCTGCCACTTCAAGATTTATGAGTCTCGTTTGAAAGGATGTTGCTTTATATTTTCATCAAGCCAAAGACCAAAACTGAAATGATACCATTGTAATTTATTGCATTCATGGGGCACATCTATGTCTATCAGGACATGCATCTTTGACAGCCATTTTAGTCAATCAAACTGTAACCTATCTATAAATCATCTTTACTTAAATATAAAATAAATATAAATACAAGTAATCTTTGGCAGCTTAAATTTTATCTTGTAGAATTCATGACTTATTGTTGTTATTTAATATATATATTAGGGTATTTGGATATAAGGCGAAGTTTTTGCATAGGCATGTTTAAGAGCTTCTACTTCTACTTTTGCTTTTGTTTTTTTTTTTTGTAATTATTTATCAGCTCTACCAATTAGTAACGCATTTTCGCATTTTAAATTAAGATATATCTTTAATATATTCCCCTTTACCTGCAGTCAAGATTTCCGCTCGTATGAAACAGTCAAATGTTAGCTTAAGCTCGTTGGTCCTTTTTTGACATTCAATTAATATGCAAATTAATCTCGACAACTCAACTGGCTGGGCCAAGCATTCCACATACGATAAGCCAAATTTAATCCATCTTCTCATTCGCTTAACCCTCTTACACTTTGGCATCGCAGCAAAGAATAAACAAAGTGCGCAGAATGGTGCATTGATGAAGGGTTTGCGGGTAGATGTTGAAATCTAGCAGCAATGGAGAGAATAGAAATTAGAAAACCAGCTTGGTGATTCCGCCAACGTTCGCAGATTTCGTGCATAGTTTCAATTGCCTGCCACAAGCGGAGACTATTATTGTGCTGGCTGGTATCCTGGTGTCCTGGCATCTGGTCTGGTCTCGTCTGGTGTTGCCTGGTATGCCCCACAGGAATGCCCCACGGAATTTACGAGGCCCTCGAGATTAGTTTACTCTGTTGTTTGCTTTAATTGCAAGAAGAAGGCGTGGTCGTGTCGCCAAGTCAGCGGATTGCAGATTGTGTTCACCCAACGTGCCACGGCACTCATACGAACAAAACAAACCCCAGACAAACGTAACTAGCCAGCTATATTCCATAGATTCCACATGGCGGCATATGTGGGTATGATACACTTTCAGCCAAAAGTATTCGCTTTGCCAATTGGTATTGCTGTACTGTAAATACTCATATTGCAACGCCAAGCCGAAATAAATACACTTATCGAGTTGCAGGGCATTCACAAATATCTCACATGCATAAATTCTGTTCAAGAGCTTTGGGTGAGGTGGAGAGAGAGAGAGAGAGAGAGAGAGAGAGAGATAGAGGATGAGTAGTAGAAAGAATGAGACGGAGGAGGAGAAGTCTCTGTTGGGGCATTTGGTGTATTTGTTTCCATTTTATATCTTATTTATTTCAATTTTTTGCCCATTCGTTTGCGACGTGTGTCGATGTGGCACATTTTATTGCAATGTTTTTTCTTTTATCCTCTGGGATGCAATTTTAAAATATTGCACACAGTTCTCGTATCGTCCTTATAGCAGAGCTGAATAAGGCACAGATCCATTTATATTTTATATGTTACGTATTCGTTTTTGTCCTCGTCGGCATCTCCATCGCCATTGACTTGAGTGATTGTAATAAATTATTGCCAAGTTTATCAGGGCCAATGGAGCAGCAGCTCTGGAGTTTTTGCTTATCTATCTTAAAGTCTAAATTGAATCTGCGAGCTCCAGACATGCAAATGTGTTGAATTTTGGATATACAATAAACAAATGTGTGATTGAATTTCAAATATGCATATATAGTCAGAAAAGTTCGTTGGCAGCCTTACAGTGGTAAAAGCTATAAAAATGATCATAATAATAAGATCAACTTCAAATTAGTATGGTATTGGAGCACGTAACGAATCTTTTATTTCTTAATAGATTGGAAAATGTAATCAAATTATCGAAATATGTTTCGATTTCTATGACAAAAGCTTTTTACACATATTTGGTCTTAAAAAGTGTGCGTTGCTTTTAACGATTGTCGTCGAATGCTGCTAGAAAGTTAAACACAAATCAAGAGATATCATTTCGAATTCAGTCTCAAAGCTGATTACATCATAAGAAAAATTTGAAAATAAATTTTTATTAAAAAATACGGGGAAAAAATACGAAATGCTGCATCACGCCAATTTACGTGGATCGCCTCAACAATTTGGACAGGTGAGTCTCAAAAATGAAACTTACTGCTTTCAATGCGCACGGTTCATCCAACATCTTCCAGGGTCGCCGAATTCAACTCGACAATGCGGCGAAGCTGGCAAACTACTATGAGCAGCTCAACGAGCGGCGCGACTGGTTGTTTAGCTTGGGCCTCATCGGCAGACGTGCTCATGACCTGGCAGTGCAGACACTCGAGCTGCCCGAGTTTAATTTGGATCACTTTCAACAGCGTGCGAATCGCCTTAGTTTGCAATTGGGTTCCAGTCGTCTGGCCGCAGTGGACGCCATTATCTTAGATGAAATCCGCGAGCTGATGAAACGTCCAAGGCCTCTGTCCTCGCCACGCGTCACCAACTGCAACTTGAGCCGTCGCAATACTTCTGATTATGATCAACGTTCTGTGGCCTTTCAGACTGATGACATTTACGCGGGTCGTAGAATGAATTCCGCGCCTGTGCGAGTTCTGGAACTGAGACGTCCAACATATGATGCGCATCGCGGAAGTCCACAAGTATATAATATAGAAGAGGATCCACACAATTTTGATGATGCCCCTCGGGGGGAGCAGAAAAATCAGTTTGTGCCCTACAGAAGCAATAACAATTATAATAACGTGGGCCATTGTTGTGAGGACAACTTTGAAGATGCTTATAACATAGATGCAGATCCGCGCAATATCGAAAATGACTTTCCCAAGCAGCAGGTGCACAATTTAATTGGGTATTACAGAAATCATCAGCATAACCATTCAAGTCAAAACAATGAAAACGATGCAGACCCTAATGAAAATTACCGTCAACGTCCAAGCTTTAAGCATGCTGCCAATTTTAATCGAATGAAAATAGAACGAGAATTGCGAAAAGTCGGGAATCTTAAAATTAATTTTAGCGAACAGTTCAAAAATGATTTCGGACGACGCAAACGCGCCGCTCAACCGAACTATAAGCCAAATAACCACAACGAACCAAAGAGGCGGAAAATGAACAAACCAAGTCAAATATTTCAAATAGGCGATTTTGAGATGCCTTACATTAAAAACAATACAAGACCACTGCCACAACCGGAGCACAAATCGTACGCCATTAAGTTCTTTCAACGTAAACACAATTGTATTGTGGGTGGGGAGAAGGCTGCCTGCTCAGTGTTGCCAGTTGCAAATCCGTTAAATCCACCACCAAACTATAGTTTTCTTGCAGGCAAGCGCTTTCGGAATCATATTCGCGAGGATTGGAATTCGATCTATCGAAGCATGAATTACCGAAAGTGGAGAATTTGGTGGAAAGACTTTAAGTGGTGCGAAGCTGGTATTGATAAAGAGCTCCAACAGTTTAAGGGAATTAACTTGAGCAATATCTCATTTCTAAATCGTAAAGTCGATTTTGATACGTCCTTGGCTCAATTGTATTTGAAGATGAAATCGACGAATTATTATTTCACAATGTGCACCATCTTTGAACTAATGAATGTACGTTTCCTGGAAAAATTAGATATGAGAGACATGGCCAAATTGGAACATATCATACGTAACGTTCCGAATCATTTATGGACTTACAAGATGCGCGGCATGGTTTATTTGTGGTCTCGCTACAGCAAGGTACGCACAAACAGCATTGACTCCAATAAGTTCTTCGCCACACAGATGCAGTGGAGCAATCCCACATTCCACTGGTTAGCCAAACAGGCTTACGAAGAACTCAAGACAATCAGCCAAATCGAATGGTCTGAACACAAAGAAACGTATGCATTGCTGGAGTGAACGCTTCCTAAATGCTCTCTGCGTTGAGTGAGAAAAGTAAGATGTTGTCTTTTTTATCTTCTATCAAAAAGAGGCGGACAAATATACGATGGGAACAAACATTTCTATTTAACAACCACTGCATAAAATATCTACACTTGACACATTTTATTCATGGCCAAAACAAAATCTATTTATTTTTTTCCCTCTGTTGGATTGAAATCAAAACATTGGCGAATAGTTTACCTTTCAATAAAGTAAACTATAGAAACAGCTTTGACTTTCTTATCAGGATTTGAACATAGAAAGCAGCGGGGCTTATGCGTGTGTCTTATCTCGCATCCATAAGGACACTGGCGGTATTCGGTTTTTTTCAATTCTGATTGCATCCTCTCGCGCTTATAGCTGCCACTCCACTAGCAAAGGAAAAAAACAGCTCATTTTTATATTCCAAGATATTTTTTTTTGCAGCTCTTGCATAGAGTTGTTTAATTTGTTATCGCAGAGTGCACCTGAGCCTTGGCTCTAGACTGGTGGTTGAGCCAGAGGATGTCGAAACAAGCAGAGTAGGAAGGCCCAAGGCAAATGAATAAACCAAAAGGAAAAAAATGGCGACAAAAAATTGCGAAACGTTGTTGCATATTAATCCAACAGAGTATTTCACTCAGCGGGTGCTTTAACCGCAGCCAGGCAGTCAGCCAAGCCCAGCAGGCAGTGGAGCGGGTCCCAGGAAAGGACACGCTTCGCGCAGCGACCACGAAAGACATTTATTGTATCCTTAACGCGCTTGACAGACGAGCGCTGAGACGATGATGAATTTGTCGACGACATCGCGTGTACTAAGTAAAAAAAAAACTCAGCCAAAATGTTCGCCAATGTGACTTGGTCAAAGTGAGGGCGGTGTGGTGGAAGTTCGCAAACTGCTGGGAATACGGCAGCCAGCCAGAAAGACACCAAGTGACGAAAAAATGCAAATAAAATGCCAGCTTATTGAGTCAGCGATGGAGCTGAGTGGAGGACAGTTGGGAGGAGGACATGAGTAGCTGCTCTTTAGTTGATTGAAAAAGGTGATGCCAAGGTTTTCTATACCCAGCAAAAAATATACTATGGGTATATGTACATATTACATTAAGATATCAATACATACATATTCACAGCGGTGCTCTAGTATTAGTTGGCGCTTCATGCCCTGTTTTAATAATGATAGCTTTATCGAAGAGCTTCAAATGCCTTGCAGGTAAAGAGGAGTGTCTGAAAGTCAGGCATTCTTTTTGCAGAAAGGTAGCTTTTATTTAATGCCCTTTCAGCAATTTGGTCGCCTTGTTGAGTAACATTTTAAAAGCAGTCTGAAATTTGAGGTGCTTTTGAAATAAGTGGACTGCATTTATTTATATTTGCGTACATAAGTTTGTACAACAATCAATTGGAAGTGTAGCAAACCTATTAAAATAAAGACTGAAATTTATTTGTAATCAAAATGCTTCACCAAAAATAGATCATTAACTTTTGAAAATTGCTATTGAACTGGATTTAACAGATAAATAACGAAAACATCATATTAAAGAGTGAACAGAAAAAATGCCATATGCCCACACAACCCAAAGCAATCGCACACACTCAGTTATTCTCGTGGGTGTCTGTTATATGCTTGGAAGACTCTTATCAGGCATTTTGTGGGCGTGTTTGCATAATGCCAACGCTATAATACGTAATTTAAAATTGTATCCTCGGGCATTTAGCTTATGACTGGAGATTCCGAAGCGACTCCAGTGAACGGCAAATGAAAAATCTGAAAATCAGCTTATAGCCAACACAGCCAACGGATATTTTATGTTAGCAGTGTGGCTGAAAGATACATGTACTTATATTCGTCTGGCTGTGCCAAAAACACCTACAACATGTTTGTATCAATTAAAATTCAATTAAAATCGTGCTCGCACGTGTTACTCCCCAGCACTCAGTCATAATTTAAATTTACCTTAATTTGAATTACGGCAATTCCTCCCCTTACAATTGTTCACCACACCCACATAAGCAGCAGACAACAAAACGAAGGTACACATAATTGGTAATGCACTCTCACCTGAATATTTTGGCACTAATTTCAAACTGTAAATCAGATTAACAGGAACATTTCATGAGTCACATTAAAATAAGAAAAAATATTTTAGTTGTGCACAAATATTAAAAATGATTCAGTACAATATTGATTATATGGCCTCCAATTCCTAATTCAAATTGATTAACGATAAGAAATAGAAAGTAGAGTTATTACTAAAAGTCTACTGCGGTAAGTAGGAAGGCTGATAATAGTAATACAATTTAGATGAAAGGCCGAAAGGCGTTGTACATTGTAATTGTGAGACCATATGCAAGATCTAATTTCAAGAATATGACTCAGAACTTAATATAAAACTCTTTAGTATTGCTTGGATGGTCAAATTCCTTCAATCAACGCTTGATAAACCCAGGCTCGATTGGTTTTATCATTAATTTTAATTCAGTTTGCGAAATACATTATATATACCAAAGACTTTATCTTCAACCGACAGCTTCGTACAAAGTTGAAATATACGACACTACTTTAAGAAGTCATATACTTGAACTTCTTAGCATTATAATCATTTTTCGCGCTAACAAAGCTATACCATCCCATGATGTTTACGTACTTCTCAAAACACCAAGCCCAAATATCAACTTCCTTGTCTCTACACATATCAGGCATAACGTTTCATTTGGGGATTCAAAGGAATAAATTATATATTTTTAATATTCTTGTATTTGGTGTCCACATTCGGATATCCACTTTCGTATTTGTTGTTTAGTCAAATATAACATATAAAATATAAAGGAAAAATTAATATAATATATTTGTCTAAACAATAAATCCAAGCCACAAAATCAACTGTGCAGCTAAATGCAATTTTAATAGAAAATCTAGAACAATTTGTTGGCGACTTTTAACATATAAAAGTAAATTTTTGCACATTGCAAAAAATGCCATTTGTAAATATTTTACGCATCGTGCCGGAAACATCAGTGAAGGGAAGTACTGAGACTATTACATTGGCAACATTTATTACAACAGTTGCCAAAATGCACTATATATTCTACAAATTAAATGCAATGAAATTTGGCCATTAAACAGAACATTCACATGCAGGACGTCAGATATTTATTTTTTCCGTTCGACAGCATTTTGAGTATTTTCAAACATTTTCCCCTCAATTACCCACAATGCATATATCGCATTACAAATTGCATTTGAGATTTTTAATTATACAATAAATTTTGAACTAAATGTCAATGTTCAATTATCCGACAAGTCTTCACCTTGTTGACCAAAGTTTCATTTGCCGATTCCTCATCCTTCAGTCACATAGTGTTGCATTAAGGCGACTCTTGACATTGCTTTTGTTGCTTGTCTCATTCTCTCTGTCTGTGTGGGTAATTTCATTATGAGTTTTATGACTTTTAATTAATTTTCAAAAGTGCACAGCGTTACACCAGACTGCAGGGAGTTGGTATTCTGTGTGTTGGCAGGTCGTCTGGCTGGCTGGTTGGATGGCTGGCCGGCTGGCTGGAAGGCCGGAAGTGTGCCATAATTTCCGCACTAAACTTGATGTTGGCCAGTTCATCTGCAATTCGAATGGAAAGTTCCAGAGCGATGTTTGTGGAATTCGTTGAACAGCTGTAGAGCAAGCATCAACAACATTCAATTAATTTTCCACACACAAAAGGCAACTTTTCAGTTTTCATCAGCTAAGGGGCCAAATATTCATCCTAAACCGAAAACAGCAGGAAATGAGAAAGGATAATTGTTTACCAATTTTAAACCACAATATATATCTATATCGAACCGTGTTTTAGTTTTCAAATAACAAACACGGAAGCTTGTGAGTATAGATTATAGCAAGCAAGCGTTTTAAAAAATTAAAGCTTTATTGAAATTTATTAAGTCGTATATCAAAGTCTTTGGAGATTCTAGAGAGTTTTCCAATTCTGAGTAACAATAATCGTTGATACACTTCAAGACACCGCTTGAATATGTCCGCCGAAGTGGAGGAGTTGCTGAAACGATTCCAGAACGTGAAGAACGTCGTGGGCATCCTTGTTGTGGATAATGATGGCATACCCATCAAATCAACGTTGGACAACCAAACAGCAGTTCATTACGCTGGCATCATGCGTACGCTTACGGAGAAAGCGCGTCAGGTGATCTTAGATTTGGATGCCACCAATGAATTTACATCCATGCGCATGCGCACACGCTTTTTTGAGATAATACTCGTGCCGCAAGATAATTACATCATTGTCGTTGTACAGAACCCATGTGATTAAGGGGAGCAGCCATTTATTTAAAATCGTATTTTATAGTTTTGTCCAAATGATGTCTTAGAAGAATAAATCTGAACGTTGTGATGTGCAATAATATCTTTATTGAATTAGCTTTTCAAGCAAGTTTTTTCCTTATTTATTCTATATGCATTCTAGAGGGAAAATTCATATAATCATTATTCCCATTCAATTAATGTAAATTATTTGAATTGGGATTCGAATTGTATCAAATTGAGATAAAAATAACTTGATTATATTTAGTTATTTTGCTCCGGTCCCAATTCCAGAATCCAGCTCCGCCTTTAGTCTGTCCAAACTCATTTATAATAAATGAAGACTGACTGAAGCAGCCGCGAAGCAAATAAACTTTTTGTAGCTCAGCAGCAAAAGAGACTGTGTATCCTCGTCCTGGTACTCATATTTCGAAGAGGGGTGAGCTATTTTTAATCTAATTAAGTATTAAACACGCAAAATGCATTATGTATGAATATGCTTACAAAGAAATGAATATGCTCGTATGCACTTTAGTATATATGTATATAAGTGTACTCATACTTAAGCCGCGGCCTTTTACATATGTATAATGTTATCTATGTGCGTTGGGCAAAGCAGGAAGCATAACCAACTGAAAACACGTACGTGATTGATGTGTCTGATATTCACTGTCCCCTTTTCCAGCCTCATCTCCAGTTCTCCTTTTAATGACAACTATTCGAGCGAGTATAAATTTCAAACCACGTGAAAATTAAAGCAAATTATGACCAGCTTGTCAAATTTGATATCGTCTTGTGATTTGTATAAATATATCTATGAATGACCAACATATTCTTTCCGTCGGTTGGTTAGAAATAGAGGCTTACCTTAGGCTTACCTAAGATTGCATAGCCACATCTAATTTTTGCTAATAATTTAAAATGTCAAGTATTCAAATATTGTCGACCTATGTTGATAGAGCCTTTTTCAAACTTTGAGTTAAAAAAATATTTTTATTTTATTTTTTATTAATTTTACAAATTCTATTTACTGATCAAGTTCTTTTTTATAATATCTGCAAGCGGTGATGGTAAAGATGATTTGCACGACTGAAAGCAAATAAAAGAATGTAAGTAAACAATTATAGTGCTTGACTGAGATATACCCTGTGTCCATTTAAAACCTTAGAGGCATAAAAACACTTGAAAGTAATAATTTTATATTGCCTACAATTTAAAAAATCATATTTTTCTAGAAAATCGAGAAGACAACCGGACTTATCGAGATCTACTCGGCTGCTAATGATATTCAAGATTAAACATTATAAGCGTTTAGTCGGAGAATTTTCCTCCTGTACGCTATATCTATATGCACTTGTCTCTTATGGACACGGGGTATAAACGATTCTATTATTTGGCTTACTTGGTAGATAAACCAGCTGAAACAAAAAGTAGGGCAGAAACGAACTTGTTATGATGCCAGTAACGAATATCTTTGGCATACTCTGAAAAAAAGTTCAATTAACATAATGAGATAATGAAATATCACAGAATTAAGCGCCTACTTTGAAAACGCCCAATAGCAGCAAGATCCCAGCTATAGTATGCAGGAAGCAAGTTATTAAGAACGCGACAACCGCAGCGACCGTGACTGTTAAACTGGTAACAGCGCCTACTACTCCAAATAATATGCCATGTACTAACGTCCACACACCAAGAAATATTGCTTTTACTCTTAGCGAGCAACAAATCTCATCCAAACATTGAGCAGACTCGCACATACACATGTTAATTTTGAATTATGTAAGCTTTACGAGAAACTTGACAACTGTTTTTGATAATTTTTCAATGTTAAATGAATATCTTAAAATATTTAAAATATATGTTTTGACTGTAACATTATTGAATGCTGAGATTCATTTCTGGGGTTCACATGAGTTATTATTCACTTGAGTACAATGGAGTAATATCTGCATGAGGATATGGTGAATATTACTTGAATGACTGAAAGAAAAAAAAACATACAGAAATCAAAAAAATAATAATATTAATATATATAATATAGTCGAGAGAGCTCGACTACGAGATAAACTGTACCCAGATAAATATAAGTTGTGCTCTTTTCATTTTTTACTTTCTAATGTCACTTAACTGACCGTGATTAAAGTTAATAGATTACTGCAGATTTGTTGTACACTTTGATACGGAAGGGGTAAGAGTATATAGGTTTTGTGTCCGTTCGTTGAAATTTTGAGCTCGTCTGAGTACCGCGACAAAGTGTTAAAATTTTGGTGGTACTACGTCCACTGGGAGGATCGAAAATTGTTAATCGATAAAACCACATAACTCTTTAAAATTTTAAGGATAGAGGTTAGTATCTTGTTGGCGACATGCAATGACCTAATGTGGAACGTTTATTCCAAGGAACGTCACGTAATATTTAATTTGTTATAAATATTAAATAGCAAAAATTGTCATTAAAATCGAAAATAGGCCAGACCGACAGGCAGACGAAGGTAGATTAATGAATATTACTTCTGGCATATACTTTTTCTACACACCTAATGAGTACAGCGTATTAGAAGACATTTTTAAATCGCTTACCTGGTAAATAAAATGTAAAGAAATAAATATAAGGCACAAACGAGCTTAGTACGACTCCAACTAGAAAGATCAACGCCATAGACTGATAAAAGAAAGTTGAATTTAAGTGAAGTGCATAAGTACCACAAACTTATGAACTTACTTTGAAAACGCCCACTAGCAGCAATATCCCTGCTATGATATGAATGACGAAAAGAGTCGAGCCTAAGATTAGCACACCAAAATGTACATTCTTCATGTAAAGTGCCGTTCCCATTGGAAGTAATATACCATGAGCTAAAGTCCACATACCAAGAAATAATGCTTTACCTTTCAGAGAGCAAAAAGTCTCATCCATACATTGACAAAATTCGCACAAGCACATTATAATTTAATATATATATATATATATATATATATATATATTAATAGAAACTTTACGATGAATTTTCGTTACTTAATAAAAATGTTAAAGTTTGTAAAACTTATGTTTGCTGCCTGAAATAAAAATGATTACTGAGTTTTTTACATACTCCTAGTCTAGTTTTAAAACATTTTTGTTTTTTGACTACATGGAGGACCTATTATTAAAAAAATTAAATTAATCGACCAAAGTGTTAATTTAAGCTGGATATACTGCAATTAAATATAACAATTTCTAATAGTATTTTAATCTACGAATATATTGTGAAACTAATCAAGATTTGAATCCATACGCATGGAAATGTATAGCAACCTTTGTACGGAGTATCTTAGGCTAGTGAAATGTTTGAGTTTGTCACTCGATTCTTTTAGCTGTCAACATGTCAAAATTTATTATACATCCGTTTTTCGCAATCACATAACAATTGGATTCTAGTTCCTCTGTGCAGTTGCAACTGGGCAGAAGATATGTATCCGCGCACTCCACTCTGTAAACGCACACTCCAAAAACCGCAACTCACTCATTAATCGATCAATCAGCATACAGCATACAATAAACATCATGGCCGGAATGTACTCACCAGAAAAGCTCCGAAAAATGCGACAGATATTTCGACAGTTCGATCAACGCGGCGATGGCAAAATTTCGCACTCCCAACTGGGCGAATGTCTTCGCGTGCTGGGCTCCAATCCCAGTGAGGCGAGCATACGTCAGTACATTCGGGAGTTGATTGCATCCTGTTGCGAACGCGTTTCCTTTGACGAATTTATGCCAATTTATGATAGCATCATGTCACGGTCTGCAGCTCAGTTTGGAGCAGACACTGCCTCCAAGAACGAACAGTTGAAATCCGGTTTGCGCTTTTTCGATGAGCATAACACTGGATACATATCGGCAGTCAGGCTCCGACGTATCCTAACAACGAGTGGTGAGCGTCTTACCGAAGTGGAGGTGGACGATCTATTGGAAAATCACGTGAATGATCAGGATTTGGTGAACTATGAGGAGTTTGTGAATGCAATCATCAATAGCTAAATGGGGCTGCATATATTTACTCACCTGACCAAATACTACGTTGCTTAATAAATTACATACACCGGGAGCTTTTGACGTAAGCCTGGTGTTTGTTATAAGCCTATTCATAGAGCAATATTCGTAACTAACGCTCTACATGCTTTCAAGAGTGGAGAGAAATGACCACTACGCTTGCTAAGCGTAACTATGGTTATCAGATGACAATGATTTTTTAGCCATATTACACAACGAACAGCCTGAATTGAATACGCGGAGCTGCATTGAAATAGTAACTAACTAACATTACATTTAGATGACAACTGCAGGTTGACCTAATTTTTATAATAATTCAGGTGTGTGTGTGGTGTATCGCTTCTCTTGAGCATTGTATGTACTATGTGCATTTAACAGTCAAAAATTGTTAAAGCGTCTGACGACTGTGTGATAATTATAATCAACAGCAGTAGTAGTAGTTAGTATTGTTCGAAACTGGCTGCTGGTCGAATTCAATGGTTTGCAAATCATTTCGATTGCTTAATGTCGCAGCATGCAATCGGTCGCATTTTGCCATGGTTAAGCAACTTGCATTTTGACAGGAGTAACTGCTGCAATGCCCATAAATGCAAAACATTTCGATGGATATTGACTTTGAGCCCGCACATGATTCTCTGTCTCTGTCATCTGTGCAGTGGGCTAGGGCAACATATGGAAATGTTGTCAAAAACATTCAAATAGTTGGCATGTTTCAGGCACAATTCCAATTCAGAACTTTTGCTCGTGTAAAGTTGCGGTCAGAAATCTAAATCAACTTCCATAAAGAAAAATATTGTGTAGCAACAAAAATATTTTGAAAAAATTTAATATCAAGCTAACATGAATTCTGTTATCTTCAGTGTTAGCCCAAAAAATATGACGTTCTATGCGCCCTACGATCGCACGCAAAGACGTTTAATCACCGTTATGAATCCCACCGGTAACAGACTGTTCTTCAAGATACGTTCAAATGCGCCATATGAATATAATGCTAGTCCAAACTGTGGATGCATTGAGCCGTACGACTTCGTTGAAATAAATATCAGTCTCCACTGTTTTAATTTCCATAAGGATCAGAATTATAATCATCGGCTCTCTGTTCAATGCATTCGATCGCCGCCAGCAGAACAAAGTCTCAACCAATCTATTCGGAGCATTTTTAAACAAATGCATCGCTCGGAAATAAATAGCGTACCAGTGCCCGTTGACCTGCAGCCGGATCCCATGCCCTTATCACAGGATGAACTGGACAAGCTGTTACAGCACAATGTGCAAAACAGGCTATGGAAATCGCGACTAATGTGTATCGACTATATTAATACTTTGGACCAACTGACAATGCCCTATAACCAAAAGAAACGATGCAAGTGGACTCGATTTCTAATGTCATTGCTCATCATCATATCTTGTCTGGCAGGTGGTAAGCTGAAAGGCAAACTAAAATAAATTATGACATATTGTCATGGAGAAAAAAAAACATTCCAGACCAAAAACCAAAAGCAAAAATAAATTCGCCTTGCTCAGCTTTCAATGAGCTTCATATCAAAGAAATAAACTATCTTTATTAAAGCTTAATCGATTAGAATTAGAAAAAATTTTAATATGCTTTTCTAGATTTAGCTATTATCAATATTTGCCATATATCGATCACCTATATTGCATAGTGTTATTTGCTGAATGATATGGGAACTCCTAATATATTTTGATTTTGCCACTCATTTGTACTTCATTTTTCAATATAATTGTTGTTTGTGTTTTGCAGCATATGTGCACCGCCTGCATATTGAGGACGAATTACATATGCATATCAAAATGGACAATCTTCAGCTGTAGTACAGGAAAAAAAAAACTCAATGAATCCCTCCAATTGACACAAACCTCATTTACCGTCAAATTTGTTGTTGTTCATATCAAATACTCAATAAAAAATCGTTGTTATTCTTGCAATTTCACTTCACACCGTTTAAAGAGGTAAAATTAAAAAATAATATATATATAGACATTTTAAGGGGTCACAGTCCACAACAAAGATCTTAGTCATGCCCCTGATAAAAGCACAGTAATCACATGGCCAATTGATGCCCAAAAGGTCAGCTTTCAGTACCCACATAAAGGGCGTGGCTGCATTTAATTTAATTGTAGGGCACACGTTGTTTAGGCGTTTCGCCAGAGTTTCGGATTTAGTGTCTCACACAAAACGACAAACAGCCGGACCACAGGACGACCAAAACACAACCACAGCCACGACAATAACAACAATCGCAAAAATATTGGCGATAATGAACTGCACTTGATTTGCAAATGACCTGGTTAGCCTCGATTTAATCATGCCTTAAATCATTTAATTGCCATTGGAGCAATTAAAGCCACTACACTGAAACCAAATCCTTGTGGTGGTAAATCGCAGTCCTGGGCATATTTGTGCATATCGATTTTAATAATCGAGTGCTATTTACGAATTTATATGATTATCGTACTTATAAGAATTTTGTGTTTACATATATGTGACATACGACTAAGCAGAAAAATGAAATTTAAATTAGATGCGGGTGATCCTTGGTCAACCCAAACCAGAAATTTTTACAGGGCAACGAACACCCATCAAGGAGTAATTCTGTTCGGAACTCTGTAATAATAATACGAATGAATGAATCGACAGATAGGTATGTATACTGTGTAGCATTGCTCGAACTTGACTACTTTAAATGTTTAAATTAGTTCAACAAATACCCAAGAGCGGAAGCCTAGATAAGCGCAGGCAATAAGTTAAATATTTAAAGACTACTTCAGAAATGATGGGAATTGAACTGGAAATGCGTTTGCCTATAAAAGAGATCTTGGCTGGCACTACTTCAAGTTTAAAATAAACCTTGACAGTCTCTTGTTGCTGCTCACATCAGTCAGTTTGCTGTCTGCGGCTCCTTACGATTCCAATAGTCAGGGCCAAATGACTGTGGATGGTGGGAGGATCATTGGAGGTGCCCAGATATCGATCGAGAAAGCGCCCTGGCACGTATCCCTGGAAGTGAAAGGCCGTAACTTTTGCGGTGGTGTCATCTATAGCAAGAATATTATTACAACTGCTGCCCACTGTGTCTATGATAAGTTTCGAAATGACCTTTCAATGCGTGCTGGTGTCACCACCCACAACTTAGGTGGCTCAGTGGTTGGAGTGTCTGCCATCTCCATAATATTCTTTTAAGAAATTATATTGCCTTGTTGCTGTTAAGCTCGCCCCTTCGGCTGAGCAGCTTCGTGCAAGTCATTCCACTGGCCACAGTGGAGCCTAGCATTGGATCCACAGCCAGTGTTTCCGGTTGGGGTTACACTAATGGGCCGACATCCACTCGTTTGAGGAGCGTTAATGTTGACATTGTGGCACGCGCCGAGTGTTTAAAGGTGTACGGTGAGAAAATCTTCATTCGGACATCGATCTGTGCTCCTGGTAAGGATGCATGCGAAGGTGATTCTGGTGGTCCTCTGATGTACCAGGGCCAATTGGTCGGCATTGTTTCTGGGGGCAAGGGCTGTGCCCTTCCCACATATCCCGGCTTATATGTAAATGTCCCTACACTGAATAAGTGGATTTTACGGACCGCCTCTATTTTAAATCAATACAAAGATATGTAAAAATTGTTAACAGCTTATTATAAGTAAATAAGTCTGCATAATATTGCTACATGCTTTCTTTCTTTCATACAAATGAATTAGATAAATTAGTTAAGCTTGGAAAACTGAAACTTCTCTTCTTGTTGCACACTGCAAAAGCTTGAGCTACAAAACACTAAAGTTTGAAGCAAAGCCAACCAATCTGCCGCTAAAATTTTGCAAACAACTATAATGAAAATGGCGAAGAGCAATGTGTAAGGATTAGTGCTCAGACTTGAACATCAGCTCTAACCATAAAGCACAACCATCAACTCGAGAACAACAAGTATTAAAGCTGGGAGAAAAAAGAAGTCGAGGAGTTAAGAGGCGCCCAATTCATTTAACGATTAATGACTCGCCGCACAACAAATGCGAATGTGAGCGTAAAAATAGCCAATCTTGCTGCCATAAAATCAAGAACTTATTATATCGCACTTCTCTCCGACCGATTGAATTGCCCACAGCTCAATCAGATCGATTGATATGCGATACACAATATGGAGACGGAAAAACCAGAGCATTGACAATTAGTCGCACATGGCGTATGAGAAGTGCTTTGTGTGTTTTTTGTGTTTCTGTGTGGAAAAGTTCACACAGGGGCTTATCAAGCATTTCAACCTTTGAGATCACGCTGAGTTCATCCATTTGTATGGCGTGGTCTTAATCCGTTAATCGATTTTTATGCGTTTCCATCCGCCATTCATCGGGCTGGCACAGCTGCAGTTCCGTAGCCTTGCACTCGTAACCCATTTGTAGGCAACAGTTTTTTATATTTTTATTTTTTGTTAACACTGGGTTACATTTCATGCTGTCACCAATACTTACGCCTTATTGCCGACCACACAAACCCACAGCATTGAGTCGAGTAAACAATGTCTCCATCTCCGTTTTCGACTTTTCAACAAGAAAAATGCAAAATGGGCTTCATTTACGTAGCAAACAGAATCTTTGACTGCATCAAGTAAATCTAGCAATTGCATTCCTAGCCCTGACCCGTCTGCCCACGAGGTCACTCACTTTGACAGGCTCAAAGGACTTCCTCTGCGTGGGTTTGCATTTCCGTTGATTTTTAATGAGAGTTCCACGAAAAGATAAACAAATTATAGTATGTGCTGATATCAAAAGAGCCTAGCCAAAGCAAGAGTACTCTACTTAAGAGTCACAGACTAAGAGCAAGCATATTCCCTTCTTAGAATCACCTTCACGTTAAACAACTTAACTAATGTGGATTTTCCTTCAATTCATGACAGCTCCCATTGCGAGGACATTCTTTTTATATATAACGATGTCATGTGTATTGCGAACTAGTCGCAGTAATGGATACAAAATGTCGCTTAGTATATATTTTAAATTTCACAGAATACACAACACCAAATACATATATACCCCATTGGGTGCATGAGAGACAAAGCTTTTTAATATTTTTCGTGGTGCGAATTTAAGTAGAAAAAATAAGAAATCAACTTTAGAATAAGCAACTTCACGTTTTAAGTTTTCATTCAAAATCATATCGAAGTTTAAAATGTTTAAATATTTTCTTGGATTTCATTGAAACAGGTAACGAAGAAATCCACATAATATTAGTTGTTTTGGTTATTGTACAAAGCTCAGCACGTTGGCTCAGTTATTAAAATGAATTGTTAAACTGTGCAGTGTTCGCCCCACCTGCGTATGGCAGCAAAGCCAACAAATTATAAGAAAAACTGAAAGTCTAACAAACAAAATGCGACATGCAGAAAAGTTACTGACATTTTAATTTGTGTTTCGCTGGCCGAGACAGCCAATTTAGCAAAATATCGCATGTGTATAGTTTACTTAATTTTTACACTCAATTTAACTAAATTTAGGAGCATTAGCCATATCATATTAGATATATCAAATCAGTTATATTTTACATAAGTGTTCTCAACAGCAGCAAAAACTTAAATTGTTTTCAAATCGAATTTAAGTTAAAGAACAAGAATACATATGTGTGTATATAGTACTTTCTTCCACAGTGATAATACCTGTGAGTGTACGGTTGCGGCACAGTTAAGAAAGTTCATTAAGCTTAGTTAGTTAATTAAAATGCAAACGGACAAACGGACCGACTGATCAAAGTGCCAAAGATGGGAGGAGGATTGAGGTTGGTGGCGGGGTGGAGCTTAAGTATAGAGGACAGCCGCATAATGTCAAAGTCAGTAAACACCGCAAGCACACAAACCAGATGTCGAGGTCATGTCCGGTGGCAAAATCCAGATTGCAGTGCCTGCAACATGTGTCAATTAATTTTGAGCAGCTTCTGTCCAACTGCGCTTGCGGTTGTCAATTGACATCAAATGGGCGTGGGCGCCCAGAAGTAGTGGCCAGTGTACCCTTACCGTTGTTGACTTCGTTGCCAAATTTATTGAAGGACATCAATTGTCAATTGCCGATACATTTAAATCAAAAGCCTGGCTGATAATGAGTCTGTGTAAGGCTAATCAACAGCAGCGCCATGACCACTCCCGCAATTTGAATATGTTGGAGTGGTAATTACCTCTTTTGCCTCATTCACATTCGACTACTTTGCCGTAATTAAAAATTATTTTAAAAATTACATTACTATGCTAATTTACTTTGGCTAAAGTTTTATATGTCTAAAGTTCTATACTTGCACCTTGCGTCTTGCCACGCCCTCGCTAACGCGGCGAGCCTCCCTTGCCCAATTGTTGACTCTAGCAAAAATTATAATTATTAAAAGCAGCATCAGAGGCAACCCTCCATCTGCAACAGTCACAAACATAGAAATTTCATTCTGCTCTATTTTCTTGTTTTCTTTTGTTTTTAGGTTGTGTAAAGCTCATTGTTGTTATTTGCATTTGCATTTGCTTTGGTCGCTGCAGCAATTTGGGGTGCCCCAAAGGTGCGCAACTTTTTAATGCAGTTTGTGGTGCGCTTACTTTGAGAGCCAAAAGTAAAACGTCGAATATTACATTCCCTAGTGATATCTAAATTTTTGGTACGTTGTTTGAAATATTGTTGTATTCTTTGACGCTTTATGTTTTCTCTTTAAAACTTGCTGCAAATTAAATGTTCTACAATCTCGTAGTTATATTGAAGCAGCAGGTGTGATGGGCATAACGTATATCTATCCCACAACTTAAAAATCTTCTCTCAAAATGTATAAGCACTATTTAAAAATAAAGATATACTTGGAAATTCTTGTTAATGGTAAATCTAAAAACATGCCTTCTTAACAATCATTCTCCTGGGATGTCGATGAAATGGTGTTGATTTTAATTCGTACAGGGTATAAAAATACAACACGCAAAAATGCAAGCTTTAAGAATACAAACGTACAACACACACACACACACACATACAACCATAGTGCGTGTGTTCCCGTTTCTTGTTTTGTATAATCGATGTTGCCATGCGCACTTTTACCCTACTAGTTTAGTTTCGTTTAAACTTCTTATAGTCGTCGTTGTAGATTTCCATGCCATTTAAAACTTCCGCTTGACAAGTAATTATCATTCTTATCCAGATTCAAGCATTTTGGTACACTGGCTGGTAAAGGCATACATTTAATAAAGTACTTTAAACAACATTTCAAATGACGATCCTTATTAAATGTTTTGATATCTTGGCATATTTGTTGAGTTTACATCCAGTTTAAAATTTCTCAGATACATACGTCAACTTGAATCGGTGTGTAATAGTGTTTGTTTCTTTTTTGCCGTTTTGCTTATCTCATATTTAAAACATTTAGACCATTTTGTACATAGTGTGTGTGACTTAGGCTGGTTGATGCTTGTATGTGTAAGCCTATAAGAAAAAGCGGCATGGAAAGGATACCACTAGAGATTGAGGGTCTACGACAGCAGACTACTGAAATTTACAAGGGCACTTATTTGTCTGATAGATTTCTTGAAATATTAATGCAGTCAAATTGTCAGAACTAAAAGAAATCGGCATCAATTTGCTTCTTATTCTTTTGGGACTAAAATATAACTCATTCTAAGAAAGGCGTATGCAGGGCTAAGCTTCACATCACAATTTTACATGGACGTAAAGTGATTTATATTTAATTTGATGAGAAATTTGGAAGTCGGCCCCTATACGCATTCTTAATAGTAAGACTAAGCTTAGTAAAGATGAAAAAATTAATTGTTAGCTTCGTCGTTAACCTTAATGAAGGAATATCACATACGCTCGGAACAGTATTCAACTGGTGCCACAAATGTGTAGACGGCGCTGATATATGGCGACAATAAGCGAAAAAGAGAAACCAAAAACCAGAGCTTTGAGCCGAAAAGTGGGACATGTGATTAGAGGAGCGAGTGAAAGCGGGCAGCCATAGAAATGGCCAGGCAGTCTCTGGAAAACCCAACAAATGCGGTTGCCAAGTTATTTAGTTATTTAGAAAAGCACAGAATGCAAATACAGCAAATGTGCCAATTTCCACATTTTCACAACTCACACACGCACGCACACACACACACACGCATGCATATATACAATCGGAAAGCAAGCCAAACAAGTATGCAGCAACAATTAAAAATCGGTGTCAAAATGCTAACGGTAAGAATTTTAAGTGCATTTCAAGGTTTCCGCATGCCGCGCATTAAGCATACGCAATGTGGCACGAATATTGCGGGCGATTCCAGGCGAAGCAAGACTAATACTTATTCCACTACGCAGCCTTTTATAAATTATGCAAAATCGTAATCAAAAAATTTCAGAACAATATGCACACATACTTATACACTTAAATATGGTAATCGAATATTATAATTTTTAATAGTATGAGCAAGTGTTTGCTATAGATGGGATTATCTAAAAGTGCAATCAAATCAATTTTCCCTATTGAAAACGCCGATAGAGTGGGATGCGAAGTGGATTGAAAAATGTATTGATTGAAATCAACATTTCTGTGGACAGGAGCAGACTGCACTTGAGCCACATACATCCATGTCTGGCGACAGCTCAACATCCATGTCTGTCAATCTACCTGTTGTCAATGGGGCTTGGCTGTCTGCCATTGACTAAACGACATGTGCGCAATGTGTCAATAAACCTAAATCAAATGCTGCAGAAGCGACAGCTGGAAATTGTCAAGCTGCGAATTGTGTTTTGCAATTGACGAGGTGCTGGTCCTTAATCAAGCTATGTACGACTAAAAAAAAAAATATATATATGTATATATATGTGTATATATTATGTAACATATACACTTTTAGGGACTTTTTAAGCAAAAATATGACTAACGCATATTTATCATCATTAGTGCATCTATACAGACTTTCAAAATGTAGTACATTAATTATTTTAGCATGTACGATTCAGATTTACGATATACCACACAGATTATATTTTATTTGATTTGTTTGCCATTTTTAACTTCCCTTTTTTATTAAAAGTGTTATCAGCGTTGTTAATGTGTACGTTGAATGAATTATGTGTTGTAAAACATTTCACAATAGGTGTGATGGTCCTTGAAATTTGAATTTGTTATTTGAAAATTTGTTTCCTTTTGATCCCATGACTACTTGCTACGCCGTCCCCACAATCCGTTATTATTATCATCAATAGCTTCATTGTTATTATTCATACTGGTATTATTTTGGTTATCTTCAAAATTATTATCAAATGCAACCTATTCGGTAAATCGTAAAGCCCAACACAATTTAACCAAAATTGAAATAGTCTATAAGGCCCCAGTAAATACCTGATTGTTTGCAACCGGTCCAGTATTTTCATCGTTTTTAGTTTTGTAATCTAGATAACCATTACGTAAATGATGAAACGAAATTAAAAAAATGTGAATAACTTTGAAAATACCTTCGAAAACCACAAATGGTGAGTTGTCCATTCCCAAATTTTTTGATCCATAGTCGTTGTTGCCGCCAAAACTATTTGACATAGCCGGCATATATAAGGGTCTTTCCTGTTGCTGGCGTCTCATTGGACCATCCTGACGCATCAGGTGGCCATTCAATCCATTCTGAGAATAAAGCAAGGAGTCCGGACAGCTCTGATTGAACCCCATCGATTGTTCCTGCTGCATTTCCCAATTCAATTTAAAGCGTTCCTTATCGCGCTCACGCTTATTTAGCTCTATAAAAGCATAACATTATTCTTGTTTATCTCAGATATGGCCATAAATATTTCTCAGTGCATTGGTATACATACTCACCTTCACGCAGGAGTTCAGTTTCTCGCTCATAGCGAGCTATCTCCAGCTTGGATTCGAGATCTTCTCCCGCCAGTTGTAGTTCGCGCTTGACTGCAGCTGTTGCGACACGAAATCGATCATACAGCTCCTTCCATTTGGTACCGTATTCGTTTTCAAAGGAGTTGGGTTCAGCGAAACGCGGTCCAAGGCTGCGCTCTTGGTTGTACTGGCTGTTCTTGTTGAGGGCCTTTTCCGGAAATCCGTCGACGTTGTCGGTCTCCTTTAGCTCCACCACACATGGACGCAATGAAGCAGTTAAAAAGAAGGATCTCTCCTGGCACATACGAAAACAGATAGTTGCTGACGACTTCTTTGCAAACTCTACGGTGCCCTCGCCCATATGATTGCCACGATCGTCGACCGAAATGATGGCTCGCTCGACGGGCCCGAAAATTTCAAAGGACTTATAGAGTAGCTCGTTGGATACGAAGGGTGCTAAGTTGCTAACCCGCAAGACGGTTGCGTTGTTAGCAAAACGGACGCGTAGTTGGCGTCCATTTACCACTGTGCCGTCCAAGGCACGCTTAGCCTTTTCAGCATTGACATAATAATCTACTTTGACAAACGCATACTTTTTATCGGGACTCAAAAAAACCTCGCCCAGTTCGCCATACGGCTTGAACAACTCATGCAATCCGTCAATGTTATGAATATCACTCAAGTTTCCCACATAAAGACGGTTGCGTCCGGCAAACCTTAACTCATCACGCTCCTCCATCGTTTCTAGCTGAAGAGTTGGACCGCTAAGGCTGCGTAGCTTTTGAATTACAGAATACTCATCACTACGGTGCGAATGATTATTGTAGTTATTGGAGCCGCCTGAAAAACGTCCGCCTCCAGCACCACCGCCAAAACCTCCTCCCCCACCACCACCACCACCACGTGGCCCACGGTACTTGCCGCGTGACTCCCCTTGACCTTGACCTACGGTGGTGCTGGCCGTACGTTCACGAAATGAGGTTGCCTGACTGTGGTCTTGAGTTTGCCCTTGAGCTCTATTTGAGTTTTTTCCACCCATTGATAAAGGTCCATTAGAGTGCAGTTGCTATACACGATGTGGAAAATGAAAAAGAAACTCATTTTATCAACATACTATCAAACATATATAATTTGTACTAGTTTCGCATAAGTTGGCTACGATCTGTGTAATTCATTGAAGAACCTATATCCCATTAATGTGAATTTCTCAAATGTATTTAAAGCGAACACTAACATGTCAAAACAATAAAATTTGATTGCATATGTAAAGTCCTCGATGCTGTACCGTTAATTATAGTTATGTACTTACATTGTCTTTATCCATGTGCTGGATATCGCCTCCGCGATAGCGATTACGAGATTTTTTGGGTGCGTTGCCACCAATTGCATTATTGAGGACCTCTGCATTGCGCTTTCCATCCCTATTTGTATTTTCGTTAGCTGATGGCACAATGTGCAAGTCATCCAAAACTACAGTAGTCTCCATGTTCACAGCAAAAATACACAAAATTAAATGAAACTTGTACAATTGATGCTTCCTAGTTGATTTAGAGAGATCGAATGATGATTTCCGATGCCATTAGCTCTCAATTGACAATGGCAAAGCCTACTGTGTTTGTCAAAAATGGAAATTCAATTCGATATGTTAGCGATATATCATACAAAATACTTAAAATACTAGCCCTTCCTGGTCTACAAAGTGTTGCAAGCGATAAATACCATTTGCAGCCACCGTGACTATAATTCACGTTACTGTTATTTTCATTGATTTGTGTCCTGTCAGTTATGCTCAGATAATTTATAGGTATTTAACTCTTCCTCAGTAATCAACTTAATGTGTTAGACGTGTCAACAAGAGTTAGATCAGACATCTTTGTAAAGTTTGACATTAAAAAGAATTCAAAAGGAAAAAGGGAACGTACCTAGTAAAATTAAGAAAATACCAGTTTAGAAAGTTTTCACAGTAAAAAAACAACATGTCTTGGCTAAATCCCTATCAACGTTATCTTGATTTGCTGTGCAAGCTAAATCCAAATGGAAAGACTTGTGAGGCCCATATGAGAGCACAGCATCCCGAGTGTTTTCAGACCCACTCAAAAATTGGTTTCATTTTGGAAATACCACAAAAGTTTTATAGTCTATTCGTTGGCAATAATTGCTGTAGAGGGCAACCGGCTTACTCGATGTTACTTCAAGAACACGAATCCTCAATAACTGCGACTATATGGAAATGCTTGGTATTGCTTGCAATCAGCATTGGAATCTTATATGCTATTCTCAAATTGTCAGCCCAAAGACGAGCATCGCTACAGTGATTACAAACACGGAACTCTAATAATAATCCAAAATCATTATAATCAATTAGAATCATATTTACAAATCCATCAAAATTTAATAAAATATTGAATTGTATGTAATCAAAATTTAAACTCAGATCGATTGCTATATGCTAAGAACAATAAAACTAAGAGGTAAACTTACGAATATCCTCTGCAAGGCTGTAAAGCAATAATTCGGAAAGCTTTTCTTTTATGTTTGATTTATTTTGGGCACATTTGTGAGGATCCAAAAGCCAACCACACACTGTTAAATCAGTTTGATGTATTATATACAAGTATATAATTAATAAATTCAATTGTCGTTTGATATTTGCTTGGTTTACCATATGGTTGCTCTTATATAAACTGTTAAATAAGGCAAAAAACTGTTTAAACATGTGCATATAAATATATATTTGCATATTCTGTAACCTACCTTCACAGGGATATTCCAGCTTCAAGTTACTTTGACTTGTTAAGCAGTTTTTGCAACAACAGCAGAGTTGCCACATGGGCCGGCACTATTTTAATTTGGCTGAAGCTCGGGAGAGCGCAGCTAAAGACCATTCTGTCGGTGGCGCTAGAATTAGTTTGTGTAACGTCTGCTGCTCCAGCTACTGGCATGTTCTGGGCTCTGTTGTCTGTTAACCACAATAATTTATGCCTTTGAGTCGTGTTTGAGTCAAAGCCTTTTGTGCGGGTGTGCGGCAGTGTCCATGTGTCTGTCTATGGGTGCACATCATTTTACCTATTAAAGTAAAACACCAACAACGCTTATCATTACAAGCATCATCATTGCAGGCAGCCACCACTACTACCACAACAGAAGCAGAAGCAGCAGAAGCAGCAGCAGGAATAACAACAACAAAAACAATAATTATGAGCGCTGCGCTGCGCTGCGCTGCGTTGCGTTGCGCATCCTTTCGTCGACGCCATTTTGTTTAGTTTATGCTTTGTGTGTGTGTGTGTGTGTGTGTGTGTGTGCGCGTGTGTATGTGTCTTCGCCTCGCACTTCCTAATGCAAAAAGGAGACTTTTCAGCACACATTTTTAGCAAAATTAAAATATTTATGTTGGCGACGTGCTTAATGCCGTACTGCTGCTGCTGTCGTCGACGCCCATGATATTTGGCCCAGCCCCCCGCTTACAGTCCGTCTCCTCGCCAAACGGGAACTCTCTGCCAAGCACTCTGTTTAGCTTTGGATGTGTCTGTGTTGTTTTACGTGCGTGTCCATGATTATGGCCAGCTCGCTCTCTCTGTATGGCATTTGGCATACACTTTAAAAAGGCATTTTATATGTGTCAGAAGGTTAGTTGTGCATATAAGCAACGACTACAGAGATAACTCTATAGCAATATTTATATAGTCTTTGCTATAACATCTTTTTAAAATTAAATTAAATAAAAATAATAAAAATGAATTATCAGCCTTGAAAGCCAATCTTAAATCTGTTAATATAATTCTGCAGATTGATTTTCTTATGTATTTTATATTTATTATTATTTTTTATGTTCTATATGTTATATATTATTTTTTAGGGTATACGTAAGTTCCCATTCTCAATAATGTACCCTTTCATTTCAATGTTGCCGTTAAACAAAAGTTGATGCTTTTCTGTAAAACGAGTGCTCCTATTTGCCTGTGCTCCCCTCACCACGTGGCGCATTCGTCTATCCAAAGCAACACGATGATGATGCTGCCACTTACTATTCGCGCTTTAGCAATATCATTTTGCTGCGTGTACGCAGAGCAGCAATATAACTTCAATCCCTTCACTCCGCATGCAACTCGCCAACACTTATTTTGACGCTGAATATTAAAAACAATATATTTAACCGTTTAGCTGGCATTCGCTTTTCCTATAGAAATTCTGTATTTTAAGTAAAGCTGTAGGTCGCGCAAATGTTGTGTGCATTTCGCTTAGCAAATTAATTACATTAAACTCGAGTTTATTTGTATTTTTATGTCCAAATTAAATGAATTTTTTAAAGTGTCATTAGGGGCGCAGGAAGCAACCACAAAAAATTAAGAGGAAACGATGGAGCTGCAAAAGGGAAGTAAAAGTAAATTAAGCACAATTCCTTTACAATTCCTCTGGCGTTACTTGGACAAGTTGTTTGGAACCTTTTTTTCCCTTTCGCACATCCATTTCAAGCTTTCTCTCTTACTCTCTCATTTACTTTCTCTGCTTTTTACATCCGCCTGCCGCCTGTTTCTTAGTAAAAGCGCTCAAATTTATGGCTATTTTGGGACCGGTCGCAGCATCCTTAAATTTTAGGCCTTCATTGTGGGTTTATCGGGCTGTGATATTCTCAACCCACAATTTTTAAATTTAAACAAATGCGTTTCTTTTACCGAAAAGTTTTCTAGCTCATCTTTACAGGCAGACATTGCATAAAAACATTATATTAATTCTTTGCCTTTTGGGAACTGAAAAAATAAATATGAATTTCAAATGAAGTTCTAACTTGTGCTGGCTGCATACATTTTCTTCAGAGTTCAAAGCACAATCTAACTTATTCAGCATTTAGTTGATGTTGTTTTCACTTTAACAAGTTGCCTCTAATAGGTGACCTGTTCTGAGTTTATTAATGCAATAAATTATCATTGAATTTTTATGTTGCACATATCGCAAGTAGACAGACACACTTGCTTCATGTCGTTCGTGTATCGTTAAGCAACTCTTTTCTAGCTCTTGGCAATTTTACACTCGGATGCGTTTAATTTCATTTTTCCGTATCTATGACACATGGCAAATAAGTTCCACATAAGCCACGTAGTGCCGTCAGAAACAGAAAAGAAAAGAAAAGTGGCAAGCAAAATTCAATTCCATAACATAGTGAACTGCAAAACAGATGTCCATCTGTGAGTTCAGCACATCACAGATATAAACTAAATTGCAAAAGAAAAAATGTGTGCCAGGACTCAAAGGCCAAAACGACTGGGAGTATAGGAAATAAAACGGAAATTAAGCAAAAGCAACGATGTTGAACTCTTACTGAGCGGAAATAGTTGAAATATTCAATGGGAAATTTACAAAAATCGAACAAAAATAGAAGAAAGTAAAACCAAAGCGAAATATGTGGAACTGATGGAAGGAAAACTCTTACTAACTGAATGCAGTGCATTGCTGTGCGCTCGTTAAATAATATTGTTTTTGTTTTTATTTTCATGGGTCACACGATGCAACTTAAATTTAAACAACTAAAAGCTTGTCTTTTACAACACTCACTCACAAAAACACACACGCACGCACACACATTTGGACGGACGGACAATGCAAGCGCTGCACAAATTCCCAAAACTAAACCGTAGCGAAATACAACAGAATCCAAACCGAACTCGAACGCGTAACCTAAACCAAACCCAAACCTAGTTTACCATGCCAGGAATGATGGAGAGTGTTTTGTGTCGGTTAGGCTTCGACCGCATTTCGCACAAATATTGACACATGTGCTTCTTCAGGGGATGGGGAGGGGAGGAGGGTGGAGGGAGGGGACGTGCCGCGTGTGATAGTTGAGGGGACAGGCGGCAAAAAAAACCAAACCCATGCCAAACGCTGTGGCCATTAGATGATTTATAGGTCAGTTCGCGGACCCAGTCAGTATTTCGGCTCAAATAAAACAAAAGCGAAATGAACAACAGCTGCATCGATTGTCAGCCAGGGCGTTGTTGCAAGACAAGGCGTAGAATGTATTCTATCCCTTCCGTATTCCTCTCCTGCTCGACCTCTGGACAGCAAGAATCTACAAGCTGTGTTTCAATTTGAGCGTCATGTTCCACAATTGAATCGAACAGTCGGACAAAGATTGCCCTAATGAAAAATACTCAGAATGTTGTATTGCAATGACTCTCGACACTCGATGTGAAAGCGGACTGCTTTCAATTGCATTCATTGCTATTGCAAGACGCGAACTATTTCACCTGGGAATAGAGCATTTTGTGAAATTTCTTATTTATTTCTAAAATAATCTCGAGTCGATGGAAAGAAATTATGCTTGCCGGGTCATAATTCTTTAAGCAAATAAATAAATATTGTATGAAGCATGTCTAGAAATCATTTTACAAAACAAAAGATTTAATTATGACAAAGGTTTGAGCAAGGGAAAACTAGTTTTACTCATTCGAACTATTCATAGCTGTTTTGAAATTCCATTATCAACATATGGTTCCCCAAGTGACAAAACCCTTTTCTACACACTCGCCCACACATAGCCAAACAATTTAAAACTATGTTGTGTGTGGATATTGGACTCGGTATTCGCAGTGCTAAGTTAATTCGAACGGCAAACGGGAATAAGGACATCCAGCAGGTGTTGGCAGGTTATAAATTTCAATTTGGTAAAAACTAGCAAAATAAAGAAAACACCAAATTGATATTAAAAAGTATCGTTGACTGTGACATTTGTGAGCGACACTTGTAGCCCAGTAATGTCACACACGTCACACCCACGAACCAACAACTCCCACTCCCGCCCAGTACCAATGAGTCGTCCTGTTGCCATTTGGCGTTAGTTGTATGTTTGTGCATGTCCTTGTATCCCACTCTAAACTCACTTTACTCATTGTTGGGCATTGTCGTGTATGAATATTCGTGTTTCACTTGCTCGTTTATTTGCTCGCATTACAATTACCAAAGGACCCAAACACCACATACACGTACGCAATTTGTTTGAACAGCCAACGGCCAAGAACACGCTGAGTGTTGGGCTGGGACGGGGTTGAATCTGGGGGGCATGCGTTGTGTAAGGATGGTTGTTAGTTCGTCCTGTTACACAAACAAATTAATTTCGGACCAGACACTCCAAATGTTTAGCACAATTCAGAAAATGCCCCTAATTGAATATTGTGTGCAGGTGTTGTTGTTCTTGCTGTTGTTAAGTGAGGCGTGTGTTAGGTTAAATCATTAAACAAGGCATGCAATAGGTCAAATTATGCAAACTCTAATTATTGAGTTGATGCATTGTGTCATGTCATCATAACATTTGCATTCTATAAATACTAAATAGAATCGTCAAATAAATTCAAACGGAATGATTTTATTTAGGAACTGATAATCCAATAAATGGTAAGTATGCCAATATAATTATGTAAATGTGTATTTGCATATATTTGTATTATTATGCAAAAAAAAAAAAAAAAATTTCCATTGAAGATTCCATATCTAAACAAACAAGCAGATATTTGTAAAATGTAATCGCGTAAAATGTTGTTCAACAGTTGCTTTATAATATTTCCCAATTGAGCATGCGAACAAAGAGAGCGCTGGCAAATGGCATGGATTGTTGTACACTGTTAAACATGCAGTTTATATGCAGAATTGGGTGTTCATATTTCATTTTATTTATTTGCTAGCGAAACTTTGGAGCGTCGCGCACACAGGATATTAAAAGGACACGTAGTCATGCTTGCCAGGGGTGCCACCCAGCAGCCACATATGGAAGCTGTCGTCGTGGACATGAGCCGCAATATTTTTGCTTTTTATTTCTTTTTCGTTTGTATCTTTGCTTTCCTCGTGTGTCTGTTTCTTTAAATTTTCTTCTTTTTTTTCTATTTTAGGTGAATTATGAATACGAGGGCATTGGCTTTCCAAAAAGTTGGCACAAAGGAGATGAAAGCAATTCCTGTTTTTTTTTGTCTTGTCAAGTTTCAGGAAGTCGTTTCAACTGAAATTTAATTAAAGCCCTTAATGCATTTTCAAATGCCTGTCATCCAGGAGCTGTCCAGCAGCAGTCTGTGCCAACTGCTCTTCCAAACTAAAAAAAAACAAAAGCAAACTGCATTTAAAAGAATAAAGCAGCAGCGACGGCCCTCATCCTGGTCTACAAAAACCCAACCACACACATCATTAATTTTTTTGCCCCTTTTTTTGAGGTTATGCAAAGAAAAGCCTAGCTGAAATTATGAGCTAAGCGGTAAGGAAACGCGACCCATCGCCCCAAAATCAGCGGCAACCAAAAAGTCATCACGTGACCAAACAATTGTGGTCAGCCTCAGCCAGAGGCCGAGGCCCATTTGGCTTATTATCCCCTTACGTATGGGTGGCTGCTGCGTGGTGTTATGCTCAGCACAATTCACAGCACATTGTGCTAATGGCATTTCAACTATTTCGGTCTTTGCCTTTTGGCTCTTTTCATTTGACCTTTTATTCCGTTTTTCATGCAATTCACTTTTCACATTTAAGACTAATATAATTGTGTAACTTTTTGAAAAACCGATTAATGTTGTAGTTATGCAATCTGATACAATCTAATAATGAAGTGTATTTTTCAATACAATTTGTCATAATTTTAGGCGAAAGCAACTTTAGAAAAAGTGAATTTTTTTGGCAACATTTATAATGGAAGCCGTTGAAAAAACACCTGAGTTAATGGTAATATTAAAGGCGAAAAATTAAGTTTAAGAAATTATTAGGAAATTTAATTGCTTATTCAGCTTCGAACTCCACATATATATATACATATATATATATATATATATATATATAATGAAACAGATTCTTGATCTGGAGCCAGCAAAAAACCTATTTATGTATTTGCTTACCATACTAACTTTTTTTTGTGCTATGGCTTTATGCCAACTACATAAGTATTACCTTATAAAACTCATCTGCACACCTTTGTTTGTAAGCAAACGGTAAAGTTGGCCCTTCAGCTTAAACATTTTTATATTACTTATCATAACTTTGTATGAACGTAGTTAAAAGATACATAAGCTTACAGTAATTATGCATATTGCGTAGACGCAACGTTGATAAGCCCAAACAGAGAGATCAACAGCGGGTGGCAGGCAATTCCCGGAGCAGTTTATCAACAAGCCACTGGCAGGCCACGCCGATCCCATGGCTGTTGATTTTTATGGTAGTCGCCAAGGAAGGGGGTTTTGGACTGTTGGCAGTGTCCAATATGGCTTCCTGTGGGCTCTTGCATCTAGCAGTTGGAATCGCAGTGCTTACTGGAAATGCTGGTGGGTTCTTGTATACATATATTTAGTGCAAATTGTAATTTAAGCATTTTGGAACACAGCCAAGTAATAATTTGTTGTACCGACTACTACTGTTGCTGCTACTGCTACTGCTCTGGCGAATTTGGATTTGTATTTTTCGTTTTGTATTGTGTGTACTTTTGTTGCCCCAAATTGATGCGCATCGCTTCACGGAGCAGCGAGGAAGCCAAGAAACAGCCATTCTTATCGCATCCTTTGGCTGTGGCTTTGACTGCTCCTTGAGAATAGCTTTTTATTTCTCTCGAAAAACATGAAAGTCAAGTGTTGCAGTTGCGCGCAATTATTCGAATCCACAGTCATGGAATCTGACTGGGCTCAGATGCCGCTGTGGGGATTTCTTTCCGAATCGTTTGGTGCAATAAATTCTATTAAAATGCAATTTGAAGGGTTTGTGATTTTAAATAATGCCAAGGCAACTCTGGGTTAATGCAGAAGGCAGTTCTTTTAGATTTCCTTCCTCTTTTGTTTGTTAGTCCTGCCATGGATTTTCGTTTTACTTTCCATTCCGCTTCAGATTGAGATTTATGCAATAATGCTGCCCTAGGAATTTCTGTGTCTCTTGCCTGAGTGTGTGTAAGGATGTCAACAATATTTATAGCTTATTTGCTTTTGAGCCTGCAGTCTGGCTAATTGAACTGCTATCAATGCCAAAAATACTATAGAAGCTGCGTAACACCAACTGAACACTGCAATCATTGCAGAGTTGAGGCCATTAACCATTAACTATATTATAAAATCCATTTAGCTACGGCACAACACAAATACACTTTTAATGCGGACAAATATATGGGCTATTAGTCTATACCTCTAGCAGTGATAAGCTTATCAAATTTTAAGCTACATACAATTTTCAGTGTTGTATCCAAAAGTTTATTTAAGGCTAACTTTGAAAATTCATTATTTTATAAAGAGGTAACTACATTTAGAAAACTGTTGTTTTATTTTTTAGTCAGTGGCAAAATGGCAAATAAAATAAATTTATCTTTTGGCAACGCAGAAAGATAGCAATTAGCACAATATACAAACAAAAACTTTTGAATATTTGTGACCGTCTGCAAGGATACCACCTATGAATTTTCAATAACGTTTACTTTTTGATCTTTCAGCTTATAAATAAATATTAAATTTATGAAATTGTCGCATGTTAATTTAACATAAAATTGTCATCCTTGTTAAATGACAAAACAATACCGGGTCATAAATTCAAATTTAACTGTGCCACAAAAACTATACGAATTAAATATAAATCTTTTCTTTTGTTGCTTAATAAGTTTCCAAGTTGCTGCATGTTTTATACACATGACCGTTGGTTTAAATATTGTTGTTTCAATTGAAATTTAATTCGATTGCTTGGTGCGACTTATGGGCGTAGTTTTGTTAAAGGTCACAGTTGAATATTATTAATACGCCCCATAAGTCCAATAAATGGCGAACATTATAGTTGCTGTTGTTCACGCTGTGGCTGTCTGTGTCGTTGTGCAATTTTTATGGTTATTGTCTTTTAGTAATGACCATTAAAATTGGCACCGTTAAGGCCAAAGCCATTGTTGACCCACAGAAATTGAATGAAAAGTGCAACAGCAGGGATCTGGTGAAGCAGCTGCAATGTCAGCTTAATAATTACGGCACACGCACACACACACTTACACACACGTGCACTCACACACATACGCACTGACACACAGACACAGACAAGTTTCAGTTACATCTGCGAGCAATTTTAAAATGAAAACCCAGAAGAAAAGCAGAAAGCTGGGCAGCTGAAAAGCGCTGGCCAAACTGGCAGCCATTTACACGTCGACACATTAAAATAAATGAGTCTTTGCCGTAAGCTTTTGCCCTTCTGTTGTTGCTGATGTTATTATTGTTGTTGCAAAAATGGCAGAGCATTTTTACGTTTACCATGCGAAATTACGCGCAAATTACAATGCATAAGAGCATCGAGCGGCATTCAGGTGAGCTGAGTTGAGTTGAGTTGAGTTCAGTTCAGTTCAGATATATATTTAAGCGGATCTTCTTACAATGTCCATCCATCTGTCTGTTGACTCTTTACTCACATTTGCATTGCATGAATGAAAGTTGCAGGTAGCGAAGCCTGCAAGGGTGAAAAGAAGGGGTTGCCAATTGACAACCTGACCTGATTGTCTGGCTGGTCCGCATTAATTACATTGTACAACTTCATTGGAGATCCAATGAGAGCTGCGTTCTGTTTGCCCGCGCTGCTCGAAGTGCTCGTTAACGTTGCTCAAATTGTACACGACGCAGTTTGAATAAGGGAAATCGTTAAACAAGGTGTAAAGTAACACAAAGTAAACTCACACAGAGATCTGTTTACATGAACCAAGGATAATGATAAATATCAATATATTATATATTAAAAATGCACAATAAATGTGGTTTTTTGGCTAAAATATTCAAAATAGCCTAACATATATTAGCAAATTTTAAATTTAATTCTTTTTATTCGATTTTAACCGTATATTGGTACATCTATTTTACAAATCCTTCAAATCTGCTTCCAATCGCACTTCCATTAATTTACATAATTCTTTTACACTCTCCCGTACATTAAAGTGTGTCGCCGAAATAGTTATCTCTGGAGCTGGGATGCAGCAAAAGCTTTAAGGCACCTTCTAATAACTGTAACCCTAACAAAATAAACCATTTTCGGGGGAGGAGGGCTTCAATTTAGCACCGCCAACAAGTGACAACGAAACGAACGAAACATACACACTAATGTACACATTCGCGCACACAGACAGAGGCACATGTATACTCTGGATACTGGCAAAGTAACAAACTTGGTTGGCAGCATGCCACAAAAATGCTGGTGGCAACAACAAAAGCAAACGGAAGTCAACAAAGGCGCTATGGCAATATGAAAGGGCAACAAAGCTAAAAGAACAGCAGGGAGAAAGAGAGGGAGAGAGAGAGACAGAGAGAGAAATGTGATAATAACGTGGACGTCAACAAATTTTACGCCCCGAGAGAAGACTATGAATTTTTATGGTGAAATTTGCCATTTTTAATTTCAACGTGCCTTAAAAAAAAAAAAATCAAGAAACGCAAACAAACTGTCATCAGGGCGCAATGGTTATGGGCATGGCCATATTTCGCCCTGGCCAGCAGTGACACCTTCATGGTGAAACATGTCCATGTCAGTCATGTTTTCCCGCAAACCCGACCGTAACCTTAGCACCTGCTGCTCTCCCATGTCGCCTCTCTGGATATTTATGGCAAAAATGCAAAATTAATGACGTGTGACGTGAAAATTGTCACAAAAAATGTGGCAAATTAAATTTTGGTTCGCGCTCAGCAGCCAAAAGCCAGCGAAGCGTTAAATTTCACTACCGCAGCATAAAATTCAATAAAATATGTTAAGCCCAGGCATCGTTTGAAAAATCTTAACAATTACGCTTTAGATGCATAAAAATTCCATAATTCAGCGATAAATACAATTAAATTTCTGAACCTGTATTACAGCAGAAAAAGATGATTACAACTTTTTTGGCACATTCTCCGCAAATTGTCCCATAACATTCCCAGGTGGACTATAATTGCATACCACCCAAGTACGATCCGCTCTATAAGAAAGAAGGACACAATCTCAAATTATTGAAGTAATTTAACTTTTTGAAGCTTATAAAATTCACCTGCGTGCCACTCCGGATCCCATTTCGGTACAAGCCTTCCAAATTAGCTGCGTAAAGTGTCCCGAGGTGGGTGTAAAATCGGGCTTATTAAAGTTGAAGGCATTGATCTCCCGGTACCACATGTCGACGGGCAAATCGCCCGTTACATCCATACCACCAGATAGGAAGATATTCTCGCCATATTTGGGTTTCGGACGATGCTCCATTTTGTTCCTATCGCGCAGAGACTGCGGAATAGTTGAATTCATTATCAAACTATATCAACTAGATGATCTGACGGATTTTTCCTACATTCGCCCATTCCTGGGCATATTTGTTCAGCTCATTGTTGATCTTCAGCTCAGGACACCCGTGCATCCTTCTATATTTGTTGGTGGTGATAAACACATCGGAAAGGAACTTCTCATTGTTGGCTTGGGTGTCTTGGCCAACCGGTCCGGGCGTACGCGGATGCGTTTTAGGTATCGGCGGCGGCTTTCTGGCCATTAATGAAGTCGGCTGCACACAGGTCCAGAAATTAGGAAGTACTACTTTTTTAAACTAACCAATTTTTATTTTTTTTTTGCATTATTTTTACATTACATTCGAAACAGACATTTATTTAAGGCTTGTTTCTAGCAACAATTCGAAAGGTAACTTATCTGCGAAAAAAATTAGATGAATACAGAATTTTTAACATTTTTAGTAATATCCATGTCAGAAAGTTGGGAATCCTATTTATTTATCTTATCTCCAAGAGACACTTCAGTTCTTGATTTACAACTTCATTGAGCTCACGTAAAAATGCATTGGAGACATGCGCCCAAGGTTATAAGGGAAGAAGCCCAATTATCGTCCAATTAAACACTAAGTGTTTTAAATATTTACACATGGTCTTTGGCTTGACATTTTTTAAAATTTAATTAAAATTCATTAAAAAAAATTGATTAATTTGGCTGCAATAATGAATTTATTGTCCGGCGCTGACTTATGCGATTGAGATGAGATATGGGGCAGTTATACTACTGGCTGTGTTCTGACAATTAAATATGTGTAATTCATTTCGAGGCTGAGAGTTATAATGAATTTTGTTTACCCACCAAAGGTGAATCACATCTTCAATAAATGTTCACGATTTTCCATTGCAATCGAAGGAAAAGCAAAAAAGAATATTCCAGTATTGGTATCTTCTTTTATAGCATCGAGTTAGTGTTAGCTTCAATCATAATATGCAACTTACTCACACGTTGTAGTCCAACCATCCTATTACCAATCTCTCAAAAAGCTTTTATACAATAAATAAACGTTTTATATTAATAATGCTTTATTTAGTTGCCAGGTGACTCCCAACAGAAAGAAGAACTTCGGTTACCATAAGCTCCGTAATCCATTGCACAGTTTACACAGCATCGCTTTTTAAAAGTAGTAGAAAACTTTGTGTAAGCCAAACTTGACGAACATTTCCAGCATTATAAAACTTTCAATTTACCTCTTTTGCTGGAAGTTTATCAAATATTTAGTGTCTTTAAAAACTAACTTAGTTATTAAAAACTATAATTATCAACGGCTATCAATTAAATTACTAAGTGGACTTGAAAACAAGATAATTCATTTATCTTAATAAACATAGGTTAAGCTATAATTTCAATCCCTTTTAAATATAAACTCTCCTTTTGAATGCCCCACTCCACCCAAATAGGGGCGGCGGTATTAACATTTTGATTGATATTGCAGCCCCCAGCTAAACTGAGGGTACTCGTCCTTTAGCCATAGATTAGATGCTTCACAGTCGCCGAGTGACGAGGAGCTGTCAGATGCGCATTCAACTCCGATATCAGTCACTCACAGTCATGTAATGATTGGATTAACCCACATGACGTATGAGTGATGTATGAACACTTGCATTAGTATTGCCTCGCAACGGTTATTAATGAGCTGCCGTCTCTTCCTAAAACTCCAGTGTGGCAGTCCCAGCTGGGCGACACTAATTGCCAATTCTGTCAAGTGAAGTCATTCCCAAATGCTGCAGAGAATATATCGAGCATTATTTTGATGTAAAACTGACGATAAATGTAAATTCTCAATCAGCTGTGCCACCTAGTCGCGTTGAAGAAGTATATTAAAAGGTGTCATCAGTTGTATAATAATGTTCGGTTTAATTTTCAAATATATATACAATTTTTTATTCATTGTGCTGATCTGTTTATTTGCATTATCCATATTGAGTATCCACTTAAAGCTTAGCCCTGTCAAGCGTTACAGATTTAACAAAGTCAATTAATTTTACACGTCCATATCGCCACTGCAAAAGTGATTGATATTCACATATTCACATTTAAATTCAGAATACATTTGTGGCAACCAATGCCACACTCAAAGTGTAAAACCAAAACGTACGTTGCTTTCTGTCGATTTAATTAATTTCGCAAATTTGGTTTCGCTTATTTATGTATTGTCCGGGTAAAAGAGTGCTCTACATTCATTTGTACACTTATTTGTAGAATATATATGTATGGGTATATATAAGTGCATATATATATATCGGAAAACATATCGTTGTTGCGTTGGGTTTTAATGACAACCGCAGCATCTGCTGCCGGATGCGCTCGATTGCACATGTACTGTAATTGTGAGGCGAAAACTGCAAACTGCACAAAATTTACATTATTCTTTCCTTTTTTTTAATGCATAACTTGAATTTTGTAGTGACAAAAAAATAGCTGTGTGTTCGAGTGTACTTTGCTTGCACATAAATAATATAAATATAAACAAAAACCAATCCAATTTTGCATAATTTATGATTTAACTGACAAAGTCATTATAGTACCCTCAACAAGCAGAGCGGATGCACCTCCAACCCTATGAAGTATATACATATATCCTTGATCAGCATCAACATCCGGGTATTTTTACTCATCCGTCTGTGTGAAACGGTCAATCTCAGAGACTATAAGATCTGGAGGCTGCAAACATATATACAAAATAAGTTCTCGCATATTAAGTGTATCTTATTTTATTGATAACTGCCCCCGTTTCTCAAATATCGATAAAAATGTTTTTCGAAGCAATTGATAAATAATACTGTAAACATTTCATAAAATTTGTATAAGAAAGAAACGCAGATTTCACATTGAACAAACTACTATCAGCAAGCCTACTATAAATATACAATCTGTGCTTATACTTTGTGCTATAAATTTATACACAATACAACAACTTCAACAAAACTAACTCGATTTTCAAAATAGCAACCAGTCATGGTTTGACTTAAAAAATAATACTGTATTTAAATTTAGAAACATGATTTTCGCTCGAAATTAATCTATCGTAAATAAATATTTGAATATGATATTTGCATACCCATAGACAATTCAAGGATATACTTTCACACATCCGCTCCAGCAAATAAGTAAAAACTAAAACGTGATGCGATTGACGAGACGCACACTTTGACGCAAGTGCATCAAGGCACAAAGCCAATAAAACTGGGCCAGCCACTCAGCTGCAGACTGAGCAATTGAGCCGAATGTCGAGCTGATAGCCATGGACTTCAGCCCACAGTCAGTAGCGGCAGTTGTTAGCCATCTCAATTGAATCGACAATGAGACAGAGGCACTCGGTTCTGGACACGATACGCCTACGCCGAGGCACCTTTCAAAGGCTCAGGCAAGTAGGAAAAAAGGGCTGCAACAGCAATACCTTTTTCAATCGAGGAGGGCAGGAAAAGGGGTGCGGCTACTGCTGCTACTACTGTCGACTTTGGTAATCCACTTTGGCCGTATTCGCTTCTTTCGGCGTTCGTTAAGGCCGCCAAACGTTTTAGCTTCTATGGCCCAAAGGGACACAAAAATATGGCAAAACACACACGAGCAGGCCACTCCATTTCTTCTACTCACATGGCGCAAATGCAATTTCCAAAAATATTCTCTGCCACGCCAAAAAGTCGACTCTGGAAATAGCGGTACATGGCACATGCAAATTTGTTGCAATCTTTTTTTTTCCCTACACTGTTCCCAATGGAGAAACGAGTAATTTGGTCTTGTGTAAATTTTCCTTTTGGTCAACGTTCTTAATGGCAGAGCGTCTAATCTGGGAAAATATATATAGTCGTGCATATCCGTCTCCCTAAACTTGCTTTATAGTAACTTGCGAATAGTAAAATTTGTCAAAATTGTACATTTTTTTCGCTTTTGCTAGAAACAGAGCATTGCACAGTCAGAACACTTTGAGTGACCAGTATTTACCTATTGCATATCCATAAAAAGACTCGATTAAAGACCGTTTCGAATATTTTACAGGCATGTGCAAGTGGAAAACAGAGCTCTACATACATTTACGGCCTTTTTTAGGCCTTTTTGTATATTTTATTCCAATCAAATTGGTGTAAAATGGATATAACAAGGTTTTCAAAACGTAAGCAACAACCAAAAAATAGGGGATCTGCATTATTAAATGTTGTAATCTAGACATATCCGCCAATGAAATATGGTATTTAACACTGTACTATATATTTACATCTTATGATAGTGTCCAGAACCAGTTAAAGGGTATAACATAGTCTGTAACTCGCGATTGGAGCATGCCTAACTGTTTTTTTTTTTTCTTTGGTGCTTTTGCCTAAAAGTTTTGAACTAAAACTTTTAGTTGTCGTAAACGTTTTCAAATACACTCATTCCGTTTTTGGACAGTCATCGAAAAAGGGTAAAATTCCATGAGATTTTGCACTTACAATGTAAACGCAAATTGCTTTGATACATATATAAATTTGGCTTAAGTTTAAGAGCAATTGCACATTTAACCAAATGAATATATTCAATTACGCCTTAAGGAAACATTTCTAAATTACTCAACATGTTCAATATGCAGTATAAGCAAAATAAATATACTAATTCTTTAATTTATATGTATGTATAAACATTTTGCTTATCATTTACACTTAGTTCAGATATTTCACAAGTTGAAAATATATTCATTGCTCGAATTCTCATTTTAGTTGTCAGCTTAGGAAATTGTAAAATAAATTGAAATACAAGTCGGACATTTATCATTGCCACATTTCAGCCAGTAAGCCAGAGTTGCAAGGCAACAGCTGAGGCAAATTTCGTTGCTGGGCTCTGCTGCTAGGAAAAAGGGGAGGTGCCGAAAGGCAACTCAACATAAAACTATCAAAAACTGTTGCTGAATTAAAATATTTATGCATTGTACGTGCGCCTCATGTTTATGTCCCATCATGTTGCCTGCCACTTATCTCTCTAACTCTCTCTCTCTCTTTCTTTCCTTCTTGCTGCTTGTGGTAATTTGTGTTGCATGAGCAATGAGGAAATGTATGTGTGATTTTGTTTATTGTTTTAATAAATGTCAACAGTCTGCAATTGTCAGCAATTAAAGAAATGCTCAATGGCTCGGCATCTACAGCAGTTGCAGCAGCTTCAACAGCATGTGGCAGTCACACATTGCGTATGAAACGCACGCATCGACTGAATAAAACTTGCCAAAATTCCCTTTGTGGGCGGGCAAACCGAACTGGCATCAAAAACTTGTGAGCCGCAAAATGCAATGACATGATTTATGACCAATAACGGAATACAATGGATGTGCCCCAATGCTTGGGTTGGGTACGTGTCGATTATTCTCTCGTGACACGAACACACACCAAATATTTGGGTAATGAAATCAGAAATTCTACTCAAATCAGAAGCTACGAATAAAACTACTTTTTAAATCCAGCCGATTAAAAGAAAATATTTTATTTCTATATCTATTGATGTATTACAAAATGGAATAGGTATATCAAATGTCTTAGTTAGAGTTTGTATTCATGTCGCTCTTAAATGTCTACTCCAAAATACAGTTGATTTTCACAGACGGTGTGGCATGTGGCAACTTGCGAGTTTGGTCAGGGAACGCTTATGGCTTGCCATTTATTTAGCGTATGCGCAATTTTTTACTATTTCTTTTGGTTTTTTATATATTTTGTGCTCACATCGCGTAGCGATTTGTTCGATTGGAAAAATTGAATTATACACTTTTGATGAGCATAATAAAAAGTGGCAGCTGCACCGGGGCGTTGCAAACGAATGAATGGCCAATGTGGTCGTCGCCATTCATATTATACAGGACCTGGGAGGGAGTGAAGAGGCAATTTCATGTAGGTCGGCCCAGCAATTTAAGCAATATTTTTAAAATGTACAATATGTAAGCAGGTGAAGTCGGAAATGCTATGATGTACAAAAACTAGGAATGTTTTGAATGTGAGTTTAAAAAGATATATGTATGTATAATGAGATAAACTGTAATACCTGCTTTGGTTAAGAATTAAAATTATCAAACTTATACTTACAGTCAGTATGTACTTTCGAAAAGGTATACAAATGCGATGCACTTCGTAGCTCTCTTACACAAAGACAAACACTTTTTTCTCTAATTTGCCAAAGAATAAATTGTATAAAAAATAAAATGCACGAGCACAAACAAAATGCGGTCAAATACATTAATTTTTTGGCATGACAACTTCGGCTCAAAAGTTTTACGATGGAGCTTTGTAAGATGCTATCTTTTGCTCGACTTTTCTTCAAGCTCTTGGCAACACACCTCCCAACGCACACTAAAAGTTGGGTCGTCAACTCTTTGACATACTGTTTTTACTTACATAAACAGCAAAAAGAAATCGTTGCGAGTAAAAAACATTTCGATTCCGTTTTTTACCTCCATCTGTTGCTTGTTATGTTGCAGCCTCGAAGAATGTGCCCCATTGGGATGCAATTAAATGAAATGCTGTTGCCCGGTTTCTTTTTCCTTTGAAGGGGACCTGGTCGCCGTTTTGGGGTATGAGGAAGTAAACATATATGTATCTGTGTTGATTCGCTTTGTGAGTGCATTATTTTGTTTGTGTGCTCCTCAGCCTATTAATGGTAACGAGGAACTGAATCAAATGACCAAGCCCCCCCTTCAGCCTGATTTCCCCTTTCCTGCCAGTCTTCTGCATCGGCTGCCTCGCCACTTGTTTGCATTTAATTAAAAATTAAAACTTTGACCTGAACAAATTACTGAGTGCAGCAACTTTTAGGGCCATTACCTTAATTCCATCACGTTTAAGCGTGTAATAAGTTAAGCCCGTTGATTGGACAATAAGAAATTATATAACCAATAAACAACAGACAATTCAAACAAGTGAGAGGCTACTTTTTTGAGAGTTGCCAGCTTGCACTTCAGCAATATCCAGCTCTCAATTAAATTAACTTTAACTCGAGCTTTTATGCGATACCCACATAAAAACTAAAGTTTAAGTCAATTTAATGAATTGCAATAACTGAAAGCAAATTAAGCCCACGTAAAGCTAAATGCATGATTAAAGTGTGTTTTAAAAGCATATGAAAGCTTGAGGAATAATTACAAGTGTGCATTATTTTTTGTTTTGTAGCTATGCTGATATTTAAAAATACACCAAACGCGTTTCTTTATGAAGTGTACAATGCAATATATTTATACAATATATTATGCTACTCATTGGCAAATCTGCATACATAACAAACATAATAGTCATTCAACTCTAGTGCCCATTTTTCATTGTCATCTTCCTTATCCACGGAGGGCTCAATCCTATCATTTCCCCCAGCTCTCTGCATCGCTCCGTGACTGCACTTGAAATTTGAATATATTTAGCTAAAATTATAAGTACGTAGAGTATCCATCAAATTAATGGAATTTCACATTGGTCGAATCTGAAGCAGCAAACAAATTTGTTTATATGACTAAAAATGTTATCGACTCCATATCGCTTATTGTTCTTGTCGTTTGCTGCTGTTGCTGAGCACAGTTTTTAATAGAATTACTTTCCAGACTCGTGAACAACAAACTGGAAAATGGCCCGTGGCTGATGTAGCTGCCACGCTCTGTGTTCCCTCCCCGCGCTCTTATCGACTGAGGCACTACACAAAAGCAATTTAAAATGCTAACGGAAAATGCTGCTGACTCATAACTGACTGGCAGGACCCCCAAACACCCCAACTTCGCCCCACACAGAAGACTAAACAACTTTGTTGAAGATTTGATTGAATTAAACTAATTTGGTATGCATGTGAACAACACTAGCCACCGCCCTGCACACAGCCCCTCCTCGGCCTGTGGTTAATGGCGGGGTAGGGAAGACGCAAAATTCCAAACACGTAGCTGGCTGTGCATGTCCTGCTCAACGATTTAAGCGTTTTTCAATCCACACAGTGCAATCTGATAGCCGGGGGCTAACTGTTTCATTCCGCCTTAGTTGCTCCTCGACACGAATGTTCTCCTGGTGACAATATGCATTTACCCCCAAGGCCCCAATGTGCCAAGGCACTGACTTCTGGTCAGTGGCTAGTTAAGCTCATTTTGCAGGCGCCTTTAGTAAACTGGCGCCGGGGCAAGTCAAGTGCCGGTCGGCCACCTTTTCCACCTCGACGTGCTGCACGCGCCCAATTAAATCAAGCCAAGAGCCAGCGAAGCATCATTCAATGCACTTGGCATTCAAAATGCTCAAGTGGGCGTGGCGCCAATTGAATGATAACGACAGCAGCAGCATTTGCTGCACCAGTGCATCGGCAGCAGCAACAACAACTAAGGCAGCGTTATACTAAATTGGCCAAAATGTCTGAATATCAGTCTGTCTACTCGCAGCAGTCTGTCTGGACAATCCGGGCAACGATCTCTACCCTCCGCAACCATCCAGCACAGCTGCGTGATGTTTCACTAGGAAATTGAATTGAAAAGCGGACCGCGGTGTGTTGGCTTTGTTCGATAGCTGGCAAAATTGGCTGTCCCCCTCCATAAATATGGATATGACCGCAATACACAACCCAGCGAATAGTAGCAGTTCCGAAAAACTCATTCAATCAACTTCCTCATTCCCTTAAAAAATACATCTGCCTCTGACATTCCCATTAATTAAGTATTGAAAACATATTCTTTATCATCCATAGCTAAAAAGTCGTTGATTAAACCTAAAGATATGACCAGCAACTTCAGTACTTGTATGGCTTATGCCAAAAGGAAATACTTAACTTGTTTATAGTTGGTAGATAAAAACTGCTCATTCAACTTAATATTTTAAATGAGATAGCTGAATTCCATTTAAAAGACAGAATGGCACAAAGATAAATGAGTACTGCTTCGCTGCTTTTGTCTATAAAAGCAAATTGAAGTGCCAGTATCTGAAGTATTTGCTACAGCTTGCTTTAATTACTTTAGTGTCTGTTAATCGGTCGTTTGATTTTTAATATGTCAGCGTCACAGTCGCATTTTTGGTGGCATGGATGAACTCATCAATAACGCTCCTGGCAGGTCTCCTTGCAGTATCTAGGACAGCACGATTGCGGTGGTTCCACATACAGTGCTGAGATCATCATAAATGCTGCACATTGTCTGACAAAGATAGACTCTTGATGAGTTGCAGATACGCTTGGGTTCCTCTCAGCACAAATCGCGAAAATTATCATAGACCAACAGATACTAACGAAATTGTCGTATTGCATATAAGTGAGTCACTTGCATTGGGAAAGCGTGTGCAACCCATTGCTCTGGCTAAGAAATATCCAAAAATAAAATCTTTCGCACCGGTAACTGGATGGGGGGTCCTCATTCACAGAGTCGGGAACAACGAATTTGCAAAGCGTTTAGCTTAAAATTATTAATCAAACATTGTGAAGTTCTTTCCATAGCTATCCGATAACTAAGGAAACGATTGGCGCCTGTTATCGGAAGAAAGGCTCTTGCCATGGCGACTGCGGCGGTGCATTAGTGATCAATAAAGAACTTCGGAACTAAGAACTGTACCTGTCCCAACGTGTATGTCAGTACAGCTGGATTATGGAAGCTACTCAAACGATTACAATATAGGACTAAGAACTGAAATAATGTATCTTAAAACCTGGCAAACGGTGTAATCGAGAATTGTAAATCAATAAAAATAAATGCATTGAAAAGAAAAAATAGCCTTATCGAAACCAAAACAGCGTAGCAGTCAGGCTCTATGCCACCTATAATCAGTTGGTATTACTCAGGCATCAGAGTATTCCACACTTAACATTCTCACTTATTTTTTAATTGTACCATTATTATATCCATAGCACACTGTAAAATCAAAGTTCCAATACGTTACGGAGTACCGTAAGCAACTTTGGAAAATTTACCGAATCTTTACTGGAATTTATATACGTTATGTACCAAAATCGGATACGAAACTTAAATTTCTTTCTGTTTGGCAAACCGATAGAAAGAGATTTGCTCTAAATACGACTAAAACCGTTTGGCGGAATATTCGCGACGTGAATATGGAGGAAAATGTGATTTCAGGAACTCATAGAAATGCATTCATTTCGTTAAACGCAAATGCGACGCATTCAAAGCACCGCAAACTATTGGCTTGCCTGTGGATATACGCAGCTATTTCCGGCGCTGATGCCAGCAACTTCCGTCCGTGAGATGGCCACAGCTGCCGGGTTATGAACGGCTCTACACATTTATCTGCACCACCCCCACCACCTCCTCCATCTCAGCCCAGAGAGTGCACTGTCACCGTCAGTGCCTAGCTGCGTTGTGCAAAATTCAAATGGAGCCAACTTAAAGCCTTGCAGACCAATTTTAATGCGTCAATGCGCAATTTATGACGATGTATTTCATGTCGATTCTAATTTGCGCAGTCAGCGACCGGCGACGACTTTAAAATGGAAACTCATAAAGCTCCACGTCGTAGATGCCATAGTTTTTTGTGTGAGTGGGGTGCGAGGGGGGTGCGAGAGTTACAATTCGTATTGGGAATGGCATTTGGGGCGCTCATTAATGCTACGCACGTTGCCATGGGCCAAGATGAAAGATACGGGACACGCTAATCATAAAACAAAAATGGAAAACATATAAATCAGTGTCCTTGACACGTGTTGCCAACGTGCACCATCGATGGCATTACCCAAGGTACCATCGAAGCCGCCAGCAAGGCTACCGCAACCAGGTGCCTGATGTCAGTTGCCAGTTGCCAGTTACTCCAAAAGCGTCCCTGGGTCAACCTGTAGCGATATCTAGCGCGGCGATTTGTGCGCTGTCACGTTGTAAATCTCGTGAGGGCAAACAGAGCACAGAAGACAACAATAGCGCCACAGACGGCGACACAACACACAAACATAAGACACAGCGCAACACACACGCGTGCTTAGCCATATTTCTCCATATCTCATTTACATAAAAAAAACGCACACGTGTGTAGGTGTATGTGTGTGTGTGTGTCTGTGTGTGTGTCTGTGTGTGTGTTGTGACAGTTTGAGCCGAGTATGCCCAATGTGGCGACGGCCCCAAGAGGCTACAAGCCGAACGATTGCATTTTAAATTAAAAAGACGTCAGCGCAACGAATCAACAGCTGCGTCCTTGGGAACAGCACTTTCCAACAATGCAGGATGCAGACAAGGAAAATGACCGAAAAAAAAAACAGGAGAGAAGAACTGGCAATCAAAATTGAAATCAACTTGAAGTCAAGCATGAAAGCAACGATATAAATAACAATAAATTGCTTGATTGCGCACATATCCGATTATGCATTTCTGATTCATTCGCGGGCCTTAAGAACTTCGGCTATATTTGTGTCATTTCCGAATGATTTCAAAAGTACACAGCAAATAACTGAAATATACATATGGCTTTCTCATTGAAAATTATTATTTGTCGTGAGGAAGACGTCTCCGACCCTATAATGTATTTATATTCTCGATCAGCACGAGTCAAAATACAATAACATTTTAAGCTCCGACTAAAATTTAAACGTCAGCAAATTAAGGGTATGTAATCCTCCTAAGGTAGTAGTTGTTGTTTTTAATATGCTCTCATATACTTATGAAAAAGATAACAATAAATTGATTTGTGTACAGGTTTTTTAGTATACCGATTCAATATACATTTGAAAAATATATTTTTTTTTCATTTCTCAGAATGAATTTTAATGAAATTTAAAGTTTAATCAAGTTACATATATTGAATTTATAAATTCAAAATTGAACTTTGAATCGAAATTCTTGCCATGCTTGCAAGCCGTGCCATTACTATGCAACTCAAAATCCTTTTCGCAACTTAGACAGACAGTTGCAGTTGCAGCCTTTGGCAAGCGAAACTAACTTTTGCAACGTCTGGCAACTATTTTCAGGCCTTAAGGGTGCAAGACATTAAGAGAGTCTCTAAAATATGCACAGCTTAATATCTGTTTGGACAATAAAGATTTCCAAGCCATTGGACAATGCAAACTATGCAATATCCTCATAATCGCATGATATATGCTCAATCTCTGCAGCAAAGTTTTCAAAATTGCTTGCGAGTCTCAGTATCCAGACAAGGACTATGGCAAAGGCAGAGCCAGAAATAGGACGCTGGAAGCAGCGCTAAGCCCTGCATTGCTTCGCACTCTGGAGAGTCAATTTCTAGCGATTAAATTAAGAATGCATAACTTGCAGGGTTAACAACGTCAGACGGAAAGCGGCCAATTGACCCGCCGCCCCGCCGCACCACCCCTGCCACTGGCGGCGATGCTGGTCTTAGACTTGGCTTTGGAAGGCTCTGATTTTTATTTGCAATTCTCTTTGCGCCTCTGATGAAAGGCTCTCGCGTCAGCAACTGCTTTTAAATACCCTATAACCAAACAAAAATTAGTATAAGTGCTTAAAGTGTTTTAAAAAGTTATCTCGTTAAATTCAAATGTTTCCACTATAAATGGAGCAAATATTTCTTCTGTGTTTCTCATGGTAGTGTTGTGCAGCATTCAAAGCATCAAAATTATATTGATGCCATAAATTAAAAGTTATATTTGTCGTATTCAAGTCAAAAATGTTTTGAGAGGTTAAGCTTAAATGCCTTTATCTACATCTTTGTCGAAGCTCAATAAGTTTTCATTTGGAAAATCGATTTGGCTACTTTGGCTAATATATTTTTTTGAAAAATAAATTCATAAGTGCCAAAGATAAGTGAAGATTATATTCAGCATATACCGGATATTTCCCAGTCAGGCGACTGGAGTTCTCTAACTTATTTCAATTTGCGATTGCTATTTCTGCAACATCCTGACCTGCCCAACAGTGGCATGTGCACAAGACACATGTACATACACACATACAACGAGTGGCGTGCAACGTTCCACGCCTCTTGCTCCTAGTTACGGTAAACAGGAACATCTTGGACTTGAGGTACTCCTTTTTCAGTATGCCAGTCGTTGTATTTGTTTTTAATGCTGCTTGCATTTGCAAATAGTTTTCATAAAAGTTGCTGCTGCTGCATGTCGCAACGTGCCTGCCACATTTTGCGGTTGCACAAAGCAGACAAGACAGCAGCGGCGACAATGGCTACGATAATGGAGGACAGACTGAAATAACCGGTGGGACAACACAGCGTAACATCAAGTCGGGAGTTGAACTTACCATCGCTTTTAATTTGGAAAAATGCGAGAGTGCAAACAAAAACAAAAATTAAAAATAAAACGCTGGAGTCTGGGCAACAGTCGGTCAAGGGGTCTGCATTGTTTTTTTCGTGTTTCGTTTTTATACTCTGATACCGAAGTTATCATAGTATATTGGTCGTGTGCAATGCCCGTCATGATGTCTGTCCGCCCGTCCATCTGTATGAACGCAGCTTTTATTCGATGTCCTTAAACCTAAAGCCTTGGAACTTATTACAGATACTGGTCTGTGCCAGGGTCAGACAAAGTGTAAAAATTGGAGTGCTACGAGGCTAGGAAAACGATAAAATCTATGGATATCTCCCATAATTTTAAGGCTACAGTCATCAAATGTGGTCGATAGGTTGTTGGCGATGTCCATCAAAGATCGGCATCTGCCACGCCCACCTACGCCCTCAAAATTTTAAATGGCTGTATCTTCTGTAGTTTAAAAGTTAGAGCCGTCAAATTTGGTGGGTCTATAAGTAGTATCCACCTTTAAGAACGGATTACATAACATTTTAATGGCCACGCCCACACCTGCACCCATATCCGCCAAAAGCCGATATTTCGGAAAGTGTAAGTCGATAAAACCGCATATCTTCCCCAATTTTAAAATCAAATTTGAAACGATTAAAGCCAATATCTCCCGCATTTTAAGAGCTACAGTTGTCAAACTTGGAAAGTAGATTACTAAGATGGTCCTCCAACATTTTTTTTCATCCAAGCCACTCCCCCCCCAAAATTTACAAAAGTCTATATCTACCGCAATTTTAAATGCAACTTGGACGGTACACCCACCCTGTTCTGTTATCAGATGGTATTACTTATGATTTCAGAGTATTTCGCAATCGTTTACGCCCGACTTCAACGTTTTCACTATGTTTTTTTCTTTTCTGTTTGTTTTTCACATTTGCACGTCTGGCCAGTGTGTACACCACACATAATTGAATTAAGGCAAAGCATTTGCCCTCACTCACACCCTCTTTGGCTTTTTCGCTTAATGTTATTTGCTTGTTGCTCTGCGTTGCCTTTTGTTTCCAACTTTTATTTGTACACTATATGTACACATGAGCGTAAAGAAAGAGTCAAAACACACGAAATTTGTGAAGGCAATAACAAGAAGAGTAACAAAAAAAAAAAACAGCTAGATCAGCCATTAATAGCGAGTGACATCCCTTTACTGTTGACTTTATGTTTTCAAAGTGCGTGCTTTGTTTTGCGTGTGTTTGCAAGAGGATTGCGATAAAGAACGAGAGCAAAGAAAATCTACAAAATGAACTTCAGGATATTATCCGGCTTTGTCCGGGAACAAATTTCCAAAAATCGCATTGAGTTATATTCATACATGAATATGTGAAAATAAATCATTTTAATTTTTAAGCGATAACTGTAACAATAAATTATGCGAAGATTTCCAATAAAAAGACTGCAATAAAATTTGTGCATTTTGGCAAACTAAACCATTCAAAACTAAACTCAAATTTCTCAGTTCAAATGACAGCAGCAAGCCAGTAGGCAGTAGGCAATTTAAAATTGCATTGCAGAAAAACCACATGACTCACTCAAACTGTCATCATATGAAAGCTCTTGTTATCATTTTAAGTATATGTGTGTGTGTGTCTGGGAAATTACCTTCCATTATGCATGCAACCAAAGCAATGACCAAAGGAATATTCAAGGCATTTAGCAACTCATTGTCCCTTTCAGCAGCAACAGCAGCAGTAGCAACAACAAAAGCAACAAAAACAACAACAGAGATGAGATCTTAAAAATGTATTCATGGCCCTCAAATTGTATAATTTAAGTTTGCACATAAAATCACACCGCAAACTTAGACATGACCCAAAGCAGGAATAAACAAGTAGAACTTGCAAGTACACACATGCATACATAAACACACACACACATCCACACACACACACACACACATACACTCATACACATGTGCACTTCTACTTATACTGTGCCATTGGGGAATTTGTCTAGAGCCAGGGCTGCAGAGTCACGTACATTTTGTCATCTTCAATTTCTTGCGATATTTATCAGGAGGCAATTGAACGGGACAAAAGAAATCAATTTTGTAAATCACCAAGTGTTAAAAATTTAGAGCTCCTGAGCGAATATGGACCAAAGAATTCGAACTAATAATACAAAAAATTACTTGCGCACGTATCAAATGTCATACAAAAATAATTTCACAGCCCTGAATTCAGATCACATAACACCAAACAGGAAAGTAGAGGCGACTCCGAATCTGAAGGAAACTCTTGCCCAGCAAACATATCGAATTTAAATATTTTAAAGCTGTGGCCCACATAGCGTTCACAAAGGGAACGCAGCGGATACAAAATACAAAAAGTTGTACGCCATAAAAATGCTATAAAATTGTGCAAATGGCGTAGATACAATATATAGAACAAGCGGATACATGAGAGATACGTAAGTATCTGCTGACCCAAGTGCGTTTTCACATGAACTTTTATGCGTGTGTGGGCGCATTGTCAATCCTAAAACTTTAAGTGTTCCCAAACCGTTACCGTTACCCAGTCATTGTCATTGTCATTGTCGTTGTTTTATCCGGATTCTCATTTGCACGCACCTTCTTTTTTTTTTTTTTTTTTGCAATGCTACAGATTTTATTTTAATTTTTGTTCTCTTTGTTGAACCCTTTTCAAGTGGGCTACGTTGGGCAGGGAGCAATCTCAACACGCACACAGCCACATCGAGTGAGTTATGCTGCTCCGAGGTTTACACACGAAGCATTTCTGTTCGACAAATTGGTCCTCAAGCTAAAACCCAAAGGCTGCCAAAGTGTGCGCAGTTTTGAAAGTGTAAATTGCATTGGGTCGAGCGAATAGGGGTGAAATGTGTAGGGGTTGGGCATATGTATGTACACATGTCCAGTGGTCTTGTAATAATGGCCATTAGTTTGCTTGCGGCTACTACAAGCCAGGGAGACATTTGCACAATAATGTTCAGGTCTTAATTAGAATGCCAGCTCAGGTCTAGCAGAAGACGCACGCCTCATAAATTATTTATATGCAATGAACATGAAATTTAAATAATCAAACTCTAGGAAACTTGGACACACAATCGAATTGGCCCACAACAACTGTACTCCGGCTCCTTAGCCTTGTCATTTACATAATCGAATCAAGCTGAAAACTAGTCGCCGGATTATTTCGAAGTTGAGCTCCAAGGTCCATACATAAACTTAACTCAAAATGCTAAATAATTTTGCATATATTTTAGCCACACTAGCTATTTCTTCAATGAATACCCACACGGTGATTCGTTCATTCATTTCAAACTCCTTTCATGCTGTCACTTAAATGATATGAACAACATTTCTCAACCCCTTTAATGCATAAATATTATAAATGAAAGATGGTCGATAAGTTGAAAAAGGTTAATGGTAAACAGACATTTACATACATCTAAAATATCTGTATTTTATTTAAATTGGTTGAATTCAATGTTAAGTTGAATTAAGCGTTCATTGGCACGATATTTAAGGATATACAATATCAAGGGATAAAGCAAATAAAATATTATTTAGCTGGCATTTGGTCGACTTTACTTGTTTCTTGTTTAACGATTAGTTTGGCAAACAAGCACATCGAGTAAGGAGTACAAAAAATGAGTTTGAAATTTACCTGAGGTTTCTCTCGTAGTCGAGTCTCTGAAATGTGGCAAAGCCGGCACATAATGCTACAATGTGGCACGTTGGGATCCAACCTGTAGCTCACCCAGCAGCACCCCTTCATCACATGCAATGCCCCTAAGCTCAACACGAATGCAACCACTTTAATTATGTAAGTGAAAATTATGAGTGGGCGGGGATCGCTTTGGCTTTGCTTGGGCACACGTGGCGTATGAATAATGTAAAATGTCAACTTATTAAGCCGAGTAAAATGCATTAAGAACTTTGTTGTTCAACAAAAACAATTTTAGCGAACATAGCACCCACATATTGTTGGTTTTCATTAAAATGTTCACGAAACACCTTGTGACAAATACAATGACATCAATTTTCAGGATAAAAGTAATGAATTCTGTATTTGTGTGCACGTTTCAACATCAGCTCATAGTCCTCTTCATCCAGTATGTCCGGAAAATCCTTGTCATCATCGAGGTAATTGGGACTCCAAGTTGGTATGGGAAATCCTCTCCGTAACAGCAACAGATTAAGCAAACAGAAACAAATCAATAAATATTTCATTTTCAAGACGAAATATTTTCAGAGATTTTAAATTTTATAGGCTTTCTTAGTTTGTGTTTCGAACTTGTCAAAAAACATACCTTGTTAGACTTAACACATATTGTTGCAATATAAGATTAAATTTTTTACAGCAAGCTAAATAATTTTATAGTTTTAGAGAACTTTTACCGTAGCTAGGCTAGGAATATAAGTTTCTCTTTCTTGTTTGTACATAAATTTATGAATTTACAATTTAGAATTATCTGCTCTTAATGATACACCACAGTGGTTCTCTCCTCCTCCATAGGAGATTCCGCCTGTCGCTCTTTCATTCCCATGGCATACGGCTTCTCGTCATAGGTCTTCACGTAGAAAGTGCCATTCTTCGGATCAGAGGGCTCACCGCCCATGCGAAACTCACCATCGTACTCAAGCAGTACCCAGGACTTTTTGGACATGCGCTCACAGCGAACGCCCCAGAAACCCTTGGTGCTATTGATGGACTCGGCAAAGTAGTCATGGGCACGCCTATGTGAACACCCGTACACGTAGCACTTTTTCTGATCCTTGCCATAGTTGGGATAGAATGCGGCATGACCAACGGGTTCCTCAAAGCCAAGTCCAGTGCTAGTGTGTATGGACTCCACATAGTTGGCGTCACTGGGATCGATACGACACTCATCGGTCTGCTCCCGAAACTTGGGACCCGCCGGATCCAGGGCAAATATCGTGTTAAAGCGAAAAGGTATGATCTGTTTGCCAGCACTGCCGGCAATCTGTGCACCCAGAGAGTGGCCAATGACGTAGACATCATCGAAGTTCAGTTTCGCACTCACATGCAAATGACGCACAAACTCGGCCAGCAAAAACCCCAGACCTTCGATCATATCGGCCACACTAAAGTAGTTTACATTCGATGATATTTTGCTCCAGTCACAGATAATTATATTGAAATCCTCATAGAGGGGACTTTCCATCGGGGCTTCACCATTTGTGTCATTATTATCGCTTTGTGGTTTGGGTCTGGGATAGGTCAGGCTGAGATAGGCGGCTTTCACATCCCGATTCAGTGAACCCTTACCCTGACTCATCCAGCCGTGTATAATAATTCTGAAATATCCAAATTCGATTAAGTAAATTTACAGTAGCAACACATTGTGTGTTTGCCTATCAAATTACAGTGAACCCTTACCCTGACTCATCCAGCCGTGTATAATAATTCTGTAATATCCAAATTCGAATAAATAAATTAACAGTAGCAACACATTGTGTGTTTGTCTATAAAATTACCCAGCATATCTTATCTTCACTCAGTCAATATTTAAAAATTTTAACTGCTATCTACTAATGTTTGTTCAAGATTTGTATAGCGCATTATATAGCCTACTCTCTACAATTGTGAGCAACTTCATACAGAAAGCATCTGTGAATGGCTCACTGATAAGCTGTAAAAACAAAACCAAATCAAAACATTGCCAAAAAAAGAGAAGAAAAATCACAAGCACATGCCGTAGCTACCACAAGTAGTCGGCTTGGAAATACCCTGGGTTAAATCAAGAATATATTTCGATTATCAAAATGCTGAAATATTGGCAAAATCTGCTCTATTAAATCTTGTTAAATTCAACTAAAATAATCCATGCAACTGTATTAAATAACATGAACTATACTATACAATATACGCATCTTACACATTTTCAAAATAAAGAGTATAAAATACTGATAACAGCTAAAAAACAGAAAACAGAAAACCAGTTCTCACGTGTGAATAAGTGAAGTTTTTCAGCGAACGAATTTATAGATGATGCATTAAATAAATATAAGATTTTAAGCTCTGGACTGGCAAATTGAATAAGTAAACTATAGAAACAAAACAGTAAATATACTGCTTATATCACTTTCAATTAACTGGCATGTAAATTAAAAATTCCCAAAATTTTATTTACAATCAAAAATTGCAATGACAATGGAACTAAGCCCATTAAAACACTTACCTAGTGGGATGACGTGCATCGAAACCGGAACGCATCAAGGCCTGTTCATCGCCATCGGGAAACAGCTCTCTACCGCAATGGGGAAAGTCTCGTTTGAATAGAAAGAACTGCATTTTCACGCGTGAACTACTCTTAAAGGGTACCAAATGGTTGAAGAACTTTTTCCAAAATGGATAATCCAAATACTTGTTCGATTTAACTAGCTGATAATCGCAATTGTTGGGCTGGTAAGTTTCAGTTTCGGGTACCGCTAAATGAATTAATACTTTACTTTTTACTTTACTTTATTGACCATATTATTATTATTTTATTTATTTTTCTATCTTAATTACCCAAAACAGCGCTGAGACCAACTACAGCGATTAGTGAAATTCGTACCATCTGCATGGTTGTGTCTTGGAATCTGAATGCGAATCACTCGAAGAGAAGAATGCATAAGACTTTGATTTCGTACGTTGCTCCCAAGAACTTGTTTGCGCCACAGACACACACACGCACACACACGCAGCGGACACCAATTTTAGCGAACCGCGCCGCTCAATGGTGTTGGCCCAACTAACGAAGACAAACTGACCAAGTGACTGTTGACTGGACCGATCGCTTTAGAGTGAGCAAAAATTTAATTGACACTTCCAACAGATCGGCTTCAACTCTGGCGACACTCTGTCTGTGCGCTCTCTCTCTCTCTCTCTCCCACTCTCTCTCTCTCTCTCTGCCTCATGCACAGAGATAACGGCAAAGAGCGAGCGGGCGCCGGCTATTAAACGTTAATTGCTTAATGGTTGTCATAATACAGTATACAATATACACAGATAGATCTATTTAATCTACTGCTCAGTAGCACTGAGTACGAGTCGGAGAGAGAGAGAGAGAGAGAGAGAGAGAGAGAGAGAGAATGCCCACATGAGGAAAACAGAGCTTGAACTTGAGAATTGTTTACTAAATATTTGAAAGGAAGCGGTCGATTTATTATCTGCCAATTTATTTCTATAACTATAATCAATTGTATTATATATTAGAACATTTTTTTTAATAAATACGTAAAGAAATCCAAATATCTAGCATAAGAAAGCAATCAATTTACAGAAGAACTTTGAAAAGAAGAATACATCAATGTATTCTAGGCATGGTAATAATAATATTATAATTAATGTAAAATTACAATTTTTATGCAGCAAATGGAAGTTTCTGAATACATAAAGAAATATAAATATTTAGTATAAGAAAGTGAGCAATTTAAAGATGGAGCTTAAAAAGAAGGCATTAATGTATTCTGGGCCTGGTGTCTCGCCTCCAGTATGAGATAAGGTGATGGCTCATTAAAAAGACATGATGGTTGTTAGTAAGAAAGGAGTTGTACAATCGAGGGTAGCAAATAATTGGCCCATAACTTGACTCGGCACTCTGTTATCGGCTAATTGCTTGGCTCAAATCAGATTTGTAGCACACTTAATTATGAAGGAGGCTGAAGCACATAATTCATTTATGAGATACCAAATAAAGCGACAAGTTTCAGGCACTTAGCAAGTCAATCGCTCAGGCAGCCACAACGCCCTGGCAACGGGGCGCGGCAAGTTTTCAGCACTTTGGTCACGGACACACAAGTGGCACACCAGGCTCACCTGGAGAACGTGAGCCGGCATTTCAATTATGCAAATTTCGTGGGGCTCCTTGATTAGAAAATCCGCAAAAAACCCTTGAGCAGCAAGGGCGGTGGCATTTGGACGTTTACCCTCTGAACTCGGCACCCATTCAACCTTCGGGCGTCAATCAATATGATGAAGCGGAGCGGAGCAGGTTAGCGGTGAGCCAGCGACACCCATGCTAATGAATTGGCAAAACCACCAATTAGACTGCAGAAATTAATTGGCAGGCCCACGGCTGCCTTTAAGCATTCTCTCACCCCCCCTCCACCCGCCCCCCAGACCACCTTAGCTAAGGACTCTTATTGACTCTCATTTTAAAACAAGGCTCACGAGTGGAAGAGCCTCTCTGCAAATTAAAATATTTGTTTGTACACCAACAAAAAAAAGGTACTACAGTTTTGCACATTTTACTCATAACTTTGTTGTTTGGTTGAGTGTTGCAAAACTTTCTCCGCACTTCCTTTGTTGGCGTGACAAGTGCGCAGCTGCAATTAACGGGCAAAATTTTCAATTTATGCAGCGACTTCAGCAGCTTTGAACTTTTGTTTACTCCCAAAAGTCGTTTGTCATTAACGATTCTAAGTATAAAATGTATTTGAAATTAAAAAAGTGTCGATGCTTCAAGGAATACACCTTGCCGCAGTATGTTGTAGATTTACTTTTTTTTACTGTAATTTACTTTAATTATACACTTTGAGAAAAAGGTACCCAATCGATCGGATTATTTATGCAGTTAGTTTGTAGTCGATTTGACGGCTCTATGTAGTATATGCTTAGTGGATCGGCATATGAATATATCAATCCTCAGTAGATGCCCAAAATAGTACTTCATTTGCAGTTTTATTAGAAAATATTTTTTTAGTTTTTATTATTACTATTACTATTATTTAAGTTTATTTTATGATAAAATCGTTCCCATGACACTGCAGAAGGCCGTTAAACGTTCCTCTTTTTTTTGGCCGGCAATCCTTTAACAGTTTCTGTCAATAGCTGAACTTTTGCCACATCGCCCTACTCCTACACCCCATGGGGAGTGGTGCCTGTACACAAAAGTTTTGACTGGAACCGGAAACTTGAAATAGCCAACTAACATTTTAAAGCATAACAAAGTGCGATGGGATTTTGAGTATAAATCTTAACGCCGCTTTCTAGTTTAGTCAGCCGGTGCGTTGGGCGCTTATTGCATTATGTCCTTGCTGGGTCAGTTGGAGAGATGGGATCAAAGGGGATGGTTTGAGTTTGCTCGGTTACGGTGTACCAACAAAGACTGCAACTTCTCCTATTGACTTAATGCTGTTGGTAAGTGGGCCAAAGTGTTGCTTGTAGATTTCAAACGTGCAGGGATAAAACACGAAAACTTTTAACATGGCCAAAGAGGATAACGTTTTGTGCACTTGGACAAAAGTCACTTGCTCAACTAATGTAGCGAAAGGCAAAAAGAAAATGCTACGTCTCCCACCTAGCATATATTTTTTTAAGAGAAATTTTTCTATTACAAATATCAACAAAATTCCATTTTTATACTACAAAACATTGATATACTACTCTCGATTTGAGCTTTTGATGCATTAATAATTGATAGTTGAACATCACACGATTGGAATTGAAAATTCGTTTTGTTTGTAAATTTAATAGTTGATTCACTGTTGGACATGTGGACATGGAGGTGCCGCTAAGTGGTAAACTGGCAATTGTTGCTGCCACAGCCGGAGCATTCTTTGCCCTGGGCGCCTACTATCAGCACCAGCATGTGATCTCTAACATTAGGAGATTGGAGCAGCGCAATCCACACGCGTATTTCATACGACGCAAACTCTACGGTCTGGTAAGATGCGCATTAGGCTGTTTGTATGACAGCAGTATGCTGAACACAGGCTTACATCCATTTCAGCTGGATATCTTTAACGTAAAGGAGATCAAGCAGCCGGGCTACGATGACATTGTCGACAACAACTCTCACAAGATGGGCGCCATTATGAAGTACGGATTCCCGAGCATGAACGAGATTTGCCTAAATGAGACTTTCAATTTTGTGACCGCCTTCGATCGGCGCAACTCGGCCATTCAGTGGATGTGCGAGAGGGTCGATGAGCTCGCACATGCCGATGCAGAGAATTACGGTAATCATTGCGTAACCGTGCGAAACACTCATCGCTCGGACATCTCCTATCAGCAGTCAGAGCCGGCGCGTGTCTTCTTCATGTCGAACATCAAGCCATTTCTGAGTCGCGGCTTCAACACGAGCATCTGGGAACGACTTTTGCGCTATGTGCATGACATGGCTCAGCACTTCGGCACTGTCTATGTGTACACCGGATCGATATATCTTCCACGGCAGATGAGGTGCACCAGCTGGTTTCTGGAGTTTCAGCCGGAAGACAATACGATTGTTGCAATACCCACACATTTCTTCAAGATCATCATCATCGATCCGAAGCTAGTGAACAGCGCACCCTATGCGGAGGCCTATGTGGTGCCCAACTCCGCATCCCTAAATGACGATACCCAGCTGCGTAGTCTGCTATGCGATGTGCGTGATATTGAGAATGCGACCGGCTTAAAGTTCTTTGAGGGACTCGACCGCAACTTTGTCGATGCCCAGGTGGCTCAAAATCTAGAAAATTCCACATCTCCAATTAGTGCGTAATTGTAATAATTGTGTAGGCTCTATTGTTAAAGAGCTGTAATAATTGAAAGCGTCTTTAAATCAATGATGTTAGCGTGTTTTTGAAATGTTTGCTATATTTTGAATGATTCACTATTCGAGATTAAAAGTGTAGCAAATTAAAATGAATAAATATGTTAGTTCTATTTTGTTATTAGTGCCTAATTTAATGGAATTTCTCAACTGCATTTACATATTACCTAAGCAAGCTAAGAAAATATTTTTATTCTATTTAGTTATGTAAACTGAATTGAAATATTAGGGAATCTAATTTATTGACATTTGCACATATGAGAAATCGATAATGATTATAGCGGTTATCAAATATTGTAAAAAAACACACACCAAATTCGAAACAGATTTAAAAAAAAAAATAACACAGTTGTCGCCGTTGAAATATTCTCTAAACACATCTATATTAAATGGAATCAAATACATTTTTGAGTTGACAATTTTCCAGTTTATGTTTTTATGATCCATTCTTGGCAGCTGCTGTTGGTCGTGTCACTTGGTTTGGCATCCTCAGTTGCCTGTTTTGTGGCTGGCGTTTACTTTCAGCATAGCCATGCAACACGGCGGTTGCACAAGCTGGTTCAAAGAGATCCCTATGCCTACTATATCAGTCCAAAAATCTATAAAGTGGTAAGTCAGCAAAGTTTACTCGTGGATCTACAGCCTGAAATTGAGTTCTATTGGACAGTTTTGCTTTTTTGACACCGAGGACGGAACGGCGCATCGCGTGCAGCGAATCATGAAGTACGGCTTTCCTGGCTTGGATGATGTGAGGTTCTACAGTGACTTTGTGCTCTCCTATGATCGTCGCAATCGTGTCGCCCACTGGGTCTGCGAACATTTGCAAAAATCGAATCTGCAAGGATTGCAAGGCGTTGGACGTGGTCGCGCCAGCTATCGGCCAGATGGGAGTGTACCTTCGAATTTTCGTTCGACGCTAGCCGATTATCGACACTCTGGTTTTGATCGTGGTCATCTGGCTGCTGCGGCGAATCATCGCGACAAGCAAAGCCACTGCAATGAGACCTTTTTGCTGACGAACATTGCGCCCCAAATCGGGCAGGGTTTCAATAGCGGTGCCTGGAATAAGCTAGAGATCTATGTAAGGGAGCTAACCCAGCACTTCGGATCAGTCTATGTGTGCACGGGTCCTCTGTTCAAGCCTCGACCACAAGGCGGTGATAAATGGAACGTGGAATACCAAATGATTGGCTCTAACATGGTCGCGGTGCCCACACATTTCTTCAAAGTGATCATGCTGGAGTCCGAGCTGCCGCTGGGCAAACCCTACATGGAGGCCTATGTGCTGCCCAATGCAACTCTACCGGAGAAACTGGAGCTGCGCCAGTTCCTGTGCGACATACGCGAGATCGAGCACTATGCGGGTCTCGATTTCTTTCAGGGCATCCGTAGAAGTGAAATCTTCGGTAGCAACTATCCAAATGAATCGCAAGTTTTTCGAGATTTTAACTAAATTTATTGTGATGGAATTATATATAATAAATATAAAAATATAGCGCAACTGACAGATAACTAAGTTTCATTTCTATGCGACATAAGTCTGAATTCAAAGTATCAATAATTCATCCTAAATTCAATTCGCAATTTTCGCTTACCGCATTTAATATAATAATAGGAAAATAAAAATAATATTGAGCTAACTAAATAAGATTTGTAATATTACTAAGATTATTCTAATTCGCTCTGTTAACATACCTAATTTATTTTGATTTCATCGTGGACCCCTAATTTTAAGCCCTAAAAACAGTAGAAAACTTATGATTCGAGTTTTCTACAATACAGGCTAAGCAGCTTGATTAAATTTAGGTTGTCGGTTCGAAAAATCATACCTTTATAGAAATTATTGATTCCGGTGTGCTGTAATCGAAGATAATGTAACAAATTTAGTAAAAAAAACACTTTTTTCCTTTGCAGAAAGTAGGCTGCGATTTTGTAACACTTGCCTAGTCGTTTATTTAGAATATCTGAAATAAAGATTAATACAAAATTAAAAGTTAATAAGTGGCTTTAATATACATATATTTTTTCACAGATAGTTCTTTTAACACTTGCGAAGCTAATCAATGTCGCTCACAGACACGGGAGCCCAGCAATGTGCGCTCTATGCGATGGTGGGTCTAACAGGATTTATTGTCGGCGCCTACTTCCAACAGGAGAGTTCGATTCGCCAACTGTTTGGCATGATAAAAAAGGACCCTTATCTGTTCCATCATCGCAAAAAAATATATCCACTTGTAAGCAAACGTGTACATATGAAGTAAAATTATCGATAATTGTATGCCTTTTGGGTGCAGTTCTCCACTTTTAGAACAGATCTCGAGGCGAGACTGTGGAATCGTTCGATGTGTCTCACGGATAGAATTCGCAATCGTTTGGTCTTTTCACTGCTTGATGCATTTAGCTGCGCCTTTTTTGAAAATAGATTCCAGATGAATTCGCCCGATTTGTTGGATCTGATCAAGTATGGTCTGCCCAGCACGGATAACTTATATGTACACAAGGATTATGTGGTGTCGCACGACCGCAGCACCAATGCGCCAAAATGGATGTGCGAACATCTGAAGGGTAACTACAAGAAACTGACCACCGGTGCGGACGGCGATGCACTGCATCTTCGCTACAACGATGTGTACGTGCTGAGCTGCGGTGCAACGCGCACTTGTAAGGCCTTCCAGCGGGGCATCTGGCGCAAGCTGGAACAGCACGTAACCGAAATGACGGAGAAATTCTGCTCGGTGTATGTGTATACGGGTCCTATGTATTTGCCCTCCTGTCGACTTGGCGAGGACTGGTCCTTGGAGTATCAAATTGTTGACTGGATTCCGCTACCAATGCCATCACACTACTTTAAGGTGCTCATCATTGACCCACAACTGGCGGACTGCAGTCCCTACATGGAGGGCTACATAATAGATAATAAAAATATGCCCACTAGCGTCAGCAGCAGCACCGAACTGACCGATTATCTCTGTGACATTGCTGAGATTGAGCGGCATACAGGTCTTCGATTCTTTGACGGCGTTCAGACAGTTGTGCGATTTGGGAAGCACAAATACAAAATAGACAGTCATCCGAGCAGCTCTCAGTACTTAACTGAGACGTTTCAGACAATTCCTGAGCATTTCAGCCCAAATTCACAATCTTAAATAAAAACAAGACGGTTCAAGTCAAATAACCCGACCATTATATTTTAGTAAACTAAACTATTATTAAACAATTTCATCAACTTTTAATATTTTCTGATTATAATAACATCTAAATCCACTTAAGCATTTCATTAGCATTCGTAACTGACGTTTAAAATATTGTGTAATAACAGTGCGCTGTTAATGTTAAAGCTAGGTACTATGATCGAAAAACTATTTGCACTTACGAAAATGCCATTCGATAGTGGAATCTAAAAACTAAAGTGCTGCTCCTTTTGCTTTATTATTGGTTTTAATTACTTCAACCGATTCTTATTCATTTTAATTCCTAGCAGCTACCTTTTGAAAGTCGTAATCGGAATTCGAGCAGCTGCTTTAACAGTCCACATAGGTTATCAGTGTGATAACAGTGTTAACTTCAGTTTTTGGTTTTCAGAACTGACGTAAATATTTCGCAGCTTTATTTTGTTTTTTTTGGGTAACCGGTAATTCGTTTCACTGTTCTTATTGGCGTTGCTGAAGTTGCTAAACAATTGTGCTCAATTTTTCGGCTAACTTAAATTATGAATGGACAGATAATGGCCAAAACGGCAACACTGCCTAAGACAACTGAGTGTTGCAGCGATTCGATACTCGTGACAGGCAGTTATCGATACATCGTTACCGAATTATCTTCATTTTGAGCAACGACATATGTTTCTTTACTTCAAGCTGTCAACGAATAATATGCATGATGACAAATATATGAATCAATCTCAGTGCACAATGTGGTACAGATAACTATACATTGGAGCCTCGAGTAATCGATATATGCCGCACTTCGTTAGTACTATTTCATTTATTATATACCGTTTTCTTGTATTTTCACAATATGATTTCAAAAATATCGCCAAACATATCGAGCTCAACAGAAGTGGTCATCACCTAATAGTTATCGATAAATGTCGCACAGGCGACAACTTTACGTGGCAAACTGTCAAATGCAACCAATAGGCAGCAGCAGCAGAAAAAAAATCGAATTAGCGAACTGACGTGGAAGTTCGTTTTTGCTTGGAATTTGTGTTAGGAACTACTTTATCTCTTGGAAAGTAGGAATTTATTGCACAAAACTAGCCAGCGAACGTAACGAGACACGATTATCGTCGCTACAGCGCCTGGCATCGATTGAAATCATTGGAACTTGAACGGGAACGCGAACTTTGAGCTGCAATTTTGAGCTGTGTTGTGTGAAAGTTGTTGCTACCTTTTTATGTGCTCATTTTGAGACGCGGATAGAGCAATGAATCCCAATATGTATGGCCCACCGCCAACGCAATTCCAGCAGCAGCAGCAGCCACAATATGCAGCAGCGCCACCTGTCAACGGACCGCAGACGGGTTGGCCACAACAACCACAGCAGCAGCAGCCAGCACAGCAACAACAGCCGCCGCCGCAGCAGCAGCAGCAGCACCAACAACAACCGCCGCAGCAGCACCAACAACAACCGCAGCAGCAACCACCACAACAACAATATGGCGCTCCAACAACGTCTGCTCAGCAGCCTTTTGTCAATGGCAACTATCAGCAGGTAAATCTCAGCAAAACATTGAGCAATACTAAAAACAACGAAAACTTACCCTAGAAAAAAGAAGAACGTGTCGCCAAACGCTTTAAAAAGAGTGTGATTTAATCTTTAGTTTTTCTTTTACACTCGAAAGAGGTCAGCCAGCATTTCATAATGGATGCTGCCTGCCTGATAAGAATTCTCCACACACGCATAATTCTATTGATATAGCCTGTACTTATGAACAACTCTCTTTTTCTCCCCCTCTCCCTGTCTCCGCCTTACTCCAGCTGGCCACGTCGATGAGCGGCCTGAGTGTAAGCGGCAATCCCTTGAAGCCCGCACAACCGCCGATGGCGATGCCCTCGTCTGGAGTTGGAGCTACTGCTGCTGCTGTTGCTCCACCGACGCCGTACAATCAATTTAACGCAACTAGCAATGCCAACTTCAACAACAACAACAACGCCTATGCAAATGGCTCAATGGCTCCGCCGTCAGCTCCGCCAGCAACGCTGCCACCACCCTCTTCGCTGTATCCGCCCACATCGGCTCCAGGACCAGCCACATCGGCTCCTGGACCAGTGCCGCAGAGGGTGCCCAGCGGCATTAATAAGATGACGATGAACAGCGCTAGTTTGGAGGGCTTGCCGCATATGCCACCACCAAAATCGGCGACACTTGGCCAACCGTTGCCGCCAACATCCAACGCAGCCACTGCGCAGCTGCCACCAGTTGGGCCAGGAGCAGCACCAGCGCAGCCGACGTCATTAGCTCAGCAGCCGCCTGCAGTCTCAGCTGCTCCGCCCAAATTTGCGCAACCTGGAATGCCGCCTCAGCCGACTGCAGCTGGTGGTCCAACTGGCATGCCTTATGGTGTGCCGCCGCCTGCCAACTTTCCGGGCGTCTATGCCACTAATCAGCAAGCTCCGGCACCGGCACCGGCTCCTGTTGGGCTTCCCGGCGCGCCGCCGTCGCAGGCTCAACCAATTGGCGCAGCTCCGCCGCCAACAGCCGGCTTTCCACCACAGCCTCGACAGCAGCAGGCGCAGCCACCGCAGCCTGGTTATCCACCTCAACCGATGCCCGGCTATCCACCACAGCCTGGACAGGCGCCGCAGCAGCAACCCATGCCCGGCTATCCACCACAGCCTGGACAGAAGCCGCCCATGCCCGCTTATCCACTACAGCCCGGACAGCAGCAGCAGCAGCCACCCATGCCTGGCTATCCGCCTCAGCCGGGACAGCAGCCTCCCATGCCCGGCTATCCGCCACAGCCTGGACAGCAGCAGCCTATGCCCGGCTATCCACCACAACCTGGACAGCACATGCCAGGTTATCCGCCTCAGCCTGGCAGCTATCCAGGACAACCAGGACCCGGTCGTCCTGGCTTCAACGTAAGTAGAGCTTCTGTAAATTTATTTATATTACAGTTAAAACTTTTATTTTAAGTAGTTTCCCTACACTCTTAAATTTAGCATTTACTATATATTTGAGGATTAGAATACAAATTTTGTGTTATGTTTTTTTTAGCAACCACCAATGCCAGGTGCTGCCAATATGTATCAGCAGGCACCGCCGCGTCGCCTCGATCCCGACCAGATGCCAAATCCCATACAGGTAATGATTGAGAATCAGCAATCGGCCGGCGGTGTCTTTGTGACCAATCAGGCTGGCCTGTTGCCACCGCTGGTCACCACTCAGTTTGTGGTCCACGATCAGGGCAACTCCTCGCCGCGCTTCATACGCTCTTCGCTCTACTGCATACCCAACACGGGTGATCTGCTGAAGACAACAGCGCTGCCTCTATCGCTCAACATTTCACCGCTGGCGCGCATCGGCCAGGGCGAAATGGAGCCGCCAATTGTCAATTTCGGTGACATGGGTCCCATACGCTGCAATCGCTGCAAGGCCTACATGTCGCCCAATATGCAGTTCGTGGATGCTGGCCGGCGATTCCAGTGCCTCATGTGCAAGGTCACAACGGAAGGTGAGTGGAAGGAAGAACAGACAGAGACAAAGATTCCCAACTAACCACAATATGTCTGCAATTCGAAATATATAAATTAATATCTTGAAATACTTACAGTGCATCCTGACTACTATCAGCATTTGGATCACACCGGACAGCGCGTGGATAAGCACGAGCGACCAGAATTGCTGCTGGGCACTTATGAGTTTCTCGCCACGAAGGATTACTGTCGCGTAGGTTCCACAATGACAGCCACCATACAAACCAATTTAACGTATTCTCTTAATTTTTTTTGCTATAGAACAATACGACGCCGGAGGTGCCAGCGTTCATTTTCATCATAGACGTTTCGTACAACACTATTAAGTCGGGCCTGGTGCATTTGCTGTGCTCGCAGATTAAACATATACTCAAGCATCTGCCAGTAGATCAGGGCCAGGACAAGTCGAAGGTGCGCGTCGGCTTCATAACTTACAACAGCACCGTGCACTTCTACAACATTAAGAGCAGCTTGGCACAGCCACAGATGATGGTTGTGGGTGATGTGCAGGAGATGTTTATGCCGCTGCTCGATGGTTTCCTTTGCCATCCCGAGGAATCGGCGGCGGTAATCGATGCGCTCATGGAGGAAATTCCTCGCATGTTTGTTGACACCAAGGAGACAGAGACTATACTCTATCCAGCCATACAAGCTGGACTCGAGGCTCTCAAGGCCTCGAATGCTTCGGGCAAGCTATTGGTCTTCAACTCAACGTTGCCAATCGCCGAGGCGCCTGGCAAGCTCAAGAATCGCGATGATCGCAAGCTGCTCGGCACGGATAAGGAGAAGACGGTGCTGACACCGCAAACGACAGCCTACAATACACTCGGGCAGGAGTGTGTTCAGCAGGGCTGCTCCGTTGATCTGTTCGTGTTCAATAATGCCTACATTGACATCGCCACAATTGGCCAAGTGTCACGTCTGACGGGCGGCGAGGTCTACAAGTATACCTACTTCCAGGCGGAACTCGATGGCAAGCGTCTCATCGAGGACATCATCAAGAACGTATCGCGTCCAATCGCCTTCGATGCGGTGATGCGTGTTCGCACCTCGGCGGGCATACGGCCCACCGAGTTCTTTGGGCACTTCTTCATGACCAACACCACAGATGTGGAACTGGCCAGCATTGGTAAGCAAATAATACGTAATATATTCAAAATTTACAATCTTAATACTCTTTTTAATGCATTTTCACAGATGCCACCAAATCGGTGAGCATTGAGATAAAGCATGATGATAAGCTGCCGCCGGAGGAGAACATCTATATACAGGTAGCCCTGCTTTACACCTCGTGTAGCGGGCAGCGACGATTGCGCATATTGAATCTGGCGCTGCGCGTGACTGTGACCATAGCGGATGTGTTCAAGTGTTGCGATCTGGACGCCATGATGCTGTTCTTTGCAAAGCAGTCGTGCTTCAAGCTGATGGAGCACTCACCCAAGCAGGTCAAGGACAATCTCATACAGCGAGCCGCTCAGATTTTAGCCTGCTATCGCAAGCACTGCACATCGCCAACATCAGCTGGACAGCTGATACTGCCCGAGTGCCTCAAGCTGTTGCCATTGTACTCGTCCTGTCTGCTGAAGAACGACGCTGTCTCTGGCGGCTCCGATATGACACTGGACGATCGCTCCTATGTCATCCAATTTGTGCTGGCCATGGATCTGAATATGTCCGTCAACTATTTGTATCCACGCTTCATTCCCATACACACCGTGGAGACTGATGAGACGTCGTTGCCCACGCCAGTGCGCTGTACCCACGAAAAGATCACCGAGGATGGCGCCTACATTTTGGAGAACGGAGTGCATCTCTTCGTTTGGCTGGGCCAATCGCTTTCACCCACTTTTGTGCAGTCGGTGTTCGGTGTCCAATGCACGCAGCAGGTGAATGCCGAGCGTTTCGCCATCATCGGGGATACACCACTCGCACGTCGCATTACGGACATTATCGATCAGATTATGAAGGAGCGTACGCGCTACATGCGGGTAAGTCTCAAGGATGCTTAAAATCCCAACTAGAAAGATTTGTATAGGTTATTAATCTTATTTCGATTGCAGGTCACCTGTGTGAGGCAGAACGATAAGCTGGAGAGCGTGTTCCGGCACTTTCTCATTGAGGATCGCGGCACAGATGGCTCGGCTAGCTATGTGGATTTCCTGTGCCACATGCACAAGGAGATCAAGGACCTGTTAAGTTAGCACGTAGGCAGCGCGTACAAACTGCCGACTGCCATCAGCATTGCAACTGAGGAGCGCTGGTCCAGGAGCTACTCACAGAATCGGGCACGGATGCGTCGCCTATCGCTGAGCAGTCGTCGTTTCAAATGAGCGTGTTGGCATCTATTTATAGCATAAAGCGCAGTAAAACACTTCAATTATACATACATATATATATATATATATATATATATATACATATATATATATACATATATATATACATATTTAGCGCTCCGACTTCATTGCGAGGCGGTTAAATCTTCCATAATTTTTTAATTAAACTTTCCACATATTTTGCATGTTCTCTTCGCTTCAATCTTTAGTATTCGCTATGCTTATCTTGTGTGTGTATGTATGTATTCCTGCGCTATAAACATTTGTTAAACGAGCAAACGCAATTAGACAAATATTTTATTTCTGTTCAATTCCGTTTTCTTTTTTTGTTGTTTACCATTCAAAATCCGTGCATATTTTTAATTCAATTAAAAATGTAAGCGGCCTTAGCTAAAATAAAACCGTGCATTAAGCCCGAGGCGCTGAAGAATGTGAACACTGCATTCGTGTCCAATATATATATTTACCTGCATCAGCACACCACCCCATTTACGACATACATATATATAGAAAAGTTTCTAGAACCAGCATTATAATAAAGAAAAAAAAATAATTTGCAATACTGTTTTGTGCGTTTACTACTTACTACGTTTATAATTCGTTATTCGCTTTAAATGTACCTTTTGTGTCGTAAATCATGATTATTATTATTATATATAACGTAAATGTTTGCGTGAGAATTTTTTTAATTTTACTTGGTATATGCGGCCTCTTTTCCCCTATCCCCTCAAAAAAAAAGGAAAAGATTTATTAAAAATAAAATAAAAATCTTTATCAAAAGAAAAACTTGTTGCCTTTTCATTCGAGAATATTATTTATCATACTTATAAATATTACAGTTAACGATGTGCATTTTAGCCAAGATCAATTTCCAATCAATAGTTGCCCAATTATTTCTACAAACTCAATCTGAACTGTGTTAATATAGTCAATGTTTTTTCGCAATTCTACTCACCATTTTAGTACTTTTAAGCGGGGGTTTCCTTAAAAGTAGATATAAAGATTCCAATAAAAGATATAGGTAGTATTCTGTATATGTATTGTATATTGTATTGTATTTATTAGGCCTTCAAATATTTAGAATTATTATTATTTGACGTGCACATTTTACATTTACATAAATTTGTAGATTGTTTTTTTTATTTCTTCTTCATTCGTTTTGTTTGTTTAGAAAAGTTTCTCGATTTCAATGTTCCCGAAATGTATAACAATTAAATAAACACTGCCTATAATACTCCTTCTCTCCCGTTTGTCTGTATGGATGTTTTGTATGTTGTTTAGTTGTTTATCAAAATCACATATGAACAATTAATCTTAATTTAAATTGAAGTGGAGCATAGCTAATCAGACAGTATACAGTAGATATAACAGATTTCTCTCAGATTTATAAACATTTGTGGATGCATCAGAGTTGGCTGTTTGGCTCTTACAATTAACGTTAAGATTATATAATTACATAAAAAAATCCTGTTGCAGCACATAATATTATTTATTCTTTTTATTTTTCATTTTTATTTTATTTTATTTTTTTTTTTTTTGCAGTTTACAACTTAATTATTATAATGTTTAGACAACGACGACTTTGATGAACTTTTGATTTACTGTTTTTTATTCGTGTGCCGAAATTGCTGTAGAATAAACCGAACACATTTTATGGAATAATACGGCAATAATAATTGTTATTTAAATTCAATTATAAGCTAACATTTCGTTTATTTAAATAAATTGCGAAATACAATAAAACGAATGATTTACGATTTGACATTAGGTCGGCATATAGGAAATGAAATATGTTTAAATATATATATATATATGTCTCAAAATCCTGCGCCAGTGTTGCACTATCGTTTTGAAATAAACTCAAGGAAATCCGATAAGGGGTCGGCGCGTCTCAAACGGCGCCTTTCGGTTAAAAAACAAGCAGCCCATGTTTTTTATTTGCTGTGAGTGTGTGTGTGCGAGTGTATTGCGTGTGAGTGTGTGTGTTGTGTGTGCTGCTAACTGTTGTGGTAGCCAGATTTGGGAAGTGGTGTGGAGTTGGGCCATCGCCCTATTTCGTAAACGCCATAAACACAGCCCAAAGTATTTCATTCGCATTCGGCTTGGCCGCCTCCGTTTCAAAGTCGAGATCGAGCAGTTCGCGTACTCGCTTCATGGCCACCTCGTAATCATCGTCGTTGAGCGGCGCAAATGCGTTCTCGATGACATCACTGGCGTGCGCCAAAAATATCAGCGCCAACATTCGCTTGTCCATGCGCTGCGGATCGTTCACCCACTTGGAAAGTACTGAATCCTGAATCTGCAAAGCCACATAAAAATGCATCAACTGTAGCATTTGCTAAGTTAGTTAGAAATTAAGTCCAAACTGACCTTCTTGACCAGGCGACACTTGACCACATTGTCACTGAGCGGATGTGTCGTCATGTCGAAGAGCAAAAAGTTTTGCTTTTCCGTTGTGAGCACACCCTTCTCCACGAGGTTCTTGGCCAGACGCTCTCGCACATTTTTCAGCTGGTAACGCAATTTCAATGGGTTCCATGTCTCGCCTGCAACAGCAATGCAACAAACAAACAAATGCAAGAATTCAGTAAACGGCATATATATATATATTATCAGAAAATACACACGCACCACTTAGATATTCGATCCAACTTTGCACCGTCTCTGGCGGATCTGTTTCCTTGATGTGTTTCAGTGCCTCATCCAATAGAACATCGCCGGTCTGCTGATCTGATTTCAATATCAGTTTTCTGCAACAATCAAAGGTTAGTTACGGGTTTAGCTGCGATTATACTCAATCTCTGATAAATGTACCTTGTGCACAAGCCACGTCGTCGCATGCCCGATTTCTCGATCATCACACGTCCGCGCAGGCCCAGCTCAATGAGGATGCAACCGCGCAAGCCGCTTGATATGCAATCATTCCAGAACGATGTGTAACCCTGAAAGGATTCAAATGAAATAGAATTCTAAAATTTGATACCCGAATAGCAATAGAGATCTGATGATTAGTATACATATATATTATATTCTGCCCACTTTAATAATGTACTTCAAAATAACATTACCTGAAGATCACAGTTTTTAGTTTAAAGCTTTCGAATAATTTCAAATACAAAATAAGAGAAGTTAATGCTTAAATTGAACTATCCCTATAAAATTACACATCAAAGTGCTATTTTTACAACAGAAATCAAATAACTAATATTTAGAAGCAAACAAAAAATATCATAAATTTGTTTAATGTGTGTAATTTATATGTGTGTTCAGCTGTATATACGAGAGTAGAACATTGTCATGTTGTCCAAAGAACTCCAAACATCTTTCAGCTTTTTGGCTGCTGGCAACTGTTCAAAGTTTAAACAGATGCCAAGTCAACATTAAGATAAAAATAAATATGTTATATGTCTCTCAACAATATACAGAATAATAGAACAAGTAAATCGATGTATATGATAGATAACTGAGAATCCTTATAGAAAGCTCAATGGGCCACATCAAATGAATCACTGCTGCGATTTCCCACTCATAACATAAAAGTGATGATAAGAATATGAAACTATTCAGTTAATGACGCGATAAGTGGCTAAGGAAACAAAAAAAAAAAAAGAGAAGAGGAGTGGACAAAAAAGCACTTCCTCAAATGAGCTAAATTAAAAAAGACGAAAAAAAAATGTTGATAAGAAGGCCATGCAAACAATTGAAGAGAGCAGAAACCATCTAAATTTCAGAGTGATCAGAGCGAAGAAAAAGCGACACGTTCCAATGCAAAGACGTCAATTTTTGTATGGGGGTGTGTTGGGGGTGCGTGTTGCGAGAGTGAGATGATAAAGCACGAGGCAAAACACAGTCATGAATGATAGCAATTTGAGAATTGCTTGGAATACCCTATACGGTCACGTATGGGTATATTATATAGAACACCAAAGAAATCGCCAGTTGCTCCAAACATGTGCGACTTTTATGAGTATGACGACAACGTTAATATGCAAATAATAAGCAGACAATAAATATAAAAGCCTGCCAAGACCTGTTTCAATATTGACGGAGCTTAATGGCAAATACTTTTTTTATTAGTTTAAGCATAAATTTCTTAAAGAGAAGTTTATATATTTAGCTCGTGGAGTTTTAGATTTAGTGATCGTTGTTAACTCAACGATTTGAGGCGACTGAGTAGCATGCCACATTTTAGACTTGTCACAACAATTCCTAAGCCCAGTGGCGAATAGGTCAAAAGCCAAAAGACCAAATAGAAAGAAAAAAAAAACACTGCCAAACTCGTCGTTCTGCTTTTGTTGGCTGCGTGTGCACAGCACATACTAAGATAAATAGAGGCTTTATAAAACCAAAGGTGATATTGATGTTAACGTTAAAGTCAATGTACCTTGAAGTAACCTGACAACAACAAAAGGGTTAAGCTCAAAGCGATTGGTTGAAAAAGAGCGAAAAGAGCGAGAGATGAAGAATGACGGAAGCTGCTTATTAAAATGAAAACTTGGCTGCTTTGTTGTCATCTGAGCGCAAAGAGGAAGAGAGGCAGATAAAACTGGGACACACAGCGACTCGCATAAATAAACATATTACTAATTAAAGATAAGCGATAAATTGTACACGTATTTGCGGCTGATAAAAATGGCACAATTCTTATCACACACACGCACACACACACACACACACACCTCCTTATCCTTGAGACCGAGCAGCAACACCTCCTCCATGAGCGTTAGTCGCGTCTCCTTCGAGTCGCCATCATCGATGTTATCCTCGTGATCCTTGTTGCTGTCGTGGGTATCCTGATTGTCATCCCCCTCATTCGCATTCAGACCGCCACCAGCGCCACCGCCCTCGGCTCCATTCTCGCGCGGCTTCACAGCTCTCCTAACCAAGCCATCGGTGCGATTCATTGTTTCTTTTTTTGTATTAGTGAATTCTAATTTTTCTTTTCTTTTGCTTATTTTTTTTTTTTTTTGTATGTGTGGCACACACTTGATGACTGAGCTGCCTGCCACCTGCCTCCTCTGGTTGGTTGGTTAACTGTGTGCGTGCGTGTGATTCTCTTTCTCAGTATTTACTTTGTGTGTTTTTATTGTATTGCAAGCGCTGCTTCTTATTCGTTGTCTTTTTTTTTGTACTTTTGTCACACTTTTCGCTCTTGTTTTTTTTTTTTTTGTGCACTGGAGAGATGCACCACGAACTACGTCGTCGTCTTCGTTGTTTGACTCTTTTGCTTTTGCTAAAACTACAAAATTTATGTTGACACTTTTCTCGAAATTAATTAAAGTCGCATACTAAATGTACAATTGCATGTTTATATATTAGTTTATATCTATTTAAACACTTGAGCGTAATGGGCTTTATAATTTAGTTTTTGTCTTTTCTGTTTCTCCGACGTGACATTTTTCGTCTAGTGTTGGACAACGTCGCGCACTCCGCACTGAACTTAAGTCACGATTGAAGCATTTGTTACGCGTTGCGTTTGTAACTAACCAAAAAAGCTAATAATTTATTTGGCATGTGGTACTCGCACATTGCACAAAACGAATTTATCTCAATGTACTTACTAAAGAACAGCTGTTGCCCTCACTCTAGGATTTAGCAACACTCTTACTGCGTCTCATTGTGAATGACTGCGTCTCGTTGTGAGTGCGTGTGTATGTTTGGTAGTTGGAGACAATTGGCTTGCGACCTGTTTGAAAAAAAAAAAAATAAAACTTGTTGCAAATGTCGTATTTGGCGAGTTTTAATAATGAGAGTGCAAGGCAAATACTTATGGACATAATACGCACTGTGAATCAGCCCGAGAACTCGAAGAAACTATCGGAGGCAAAGGCGTCAGCCGGCAAGGAAATGATTCTGATGATGCAGCACGTTTTTCCACTCGTAATGCAACTGCAACTGGAGGTGATCAAGGCGCACGGATTCCCCGGCAATCGTGAGGGACTCGTACAGTTCTCGCAACTGATACGCGAAATGGAGCGTGACGACATCGAAATAGCACGGCTTCGCAGCCAGATACGCGCCATCTACTTACCACCGATTGCCATTAACACTACCAACGATATACTCATCTGATATCTAATCTAATCATACTTTTGTAAATTTATACGTGTCTTCTCTGTATTTGTTGTAAAGCTGGGGTAAAATCTCCGACAAAACAAAACAGACAAACCCATTTCAATTTCTTACAATTTAATGTTGCCAGTTGTCTGGGTTTAAGTTTAATTTCAGCTTAAGTAACATGGCATATCTCGTAAATAAACAATATAAATATAGTTTCTTGCTTTTGCAGTAATTTAACAATTGTCTTGCTATTTCTTCGATTTTTTTTCATGTATCTCGCATGATATGTTTGTAGTTAAACAGCCAAATTATAGTTGATAAATTAAACAAATTTCTTCAATACCTTAAAGTAAGTTAGCTTATGAACTATGTGTTGTTTGCCTTTTTTATATAGTATATACACGACAAGAAGTGAGCTGCCTGCGCAGTTTGTGTCCGATGAAAAACAAAAATTCAGACAAATTAAACTGTAAGTCGAGAGCTAAGATTACATTACTAAATGTGAGAAATGGGAGTAGTAAAACTCTAGCGAGTGACGTCAGTGTGTGTTTTGTTGTTCTTGTTGTTGTTGCTCGGTTGCATTTGCACATTTCTATTTTGCAAGTCGTCTGTGGTCAGCTTGACGGGGTTTATGTGAGTTAAGTCATTGCCGTTGTTGAGTTTATGGCCGAGATGCTGGAGCTGGTTGGCAAAGTGAGCATCCTCCGCACTTTCCCCCTCATTCGTAAGCGACAGCGACATGGGCGAGACCGGGGTAAGCGGTGTTCGGGGCGTATTTGTGGCGCACAGCTCCTCAATCGTTGAGTCGCTTTGCGTTGACGGCGATGTGGAACGCGAACGCACCGGATACGCTGCATCCAGGGGCTGGGCAAAGCCATGTGTTATCAGCAGATCACCGATGTTCACCTCAACGCCCTCGGTTGGATCGAACAGCTCGACGCCGGGCAGCGGGGTGCCATCGCGTGTGGCAGCATTCACACCACTCGCCACCTTTGGGCGCTCCTTGTAGGTCACAACACGAGCGATTAGCTTGCGCCAATGGGCAACTAACAGGGTGGAAAAATAATAATAAAAAAATAATTTACGGATATATAATATAATAATAAATAATATGTACCCTCTGTGAGTTCCTCGAATTTGCATATGGATGATTTAGTCCAAGTCGTGGGCTCGTCTGTAATAGTTGACTTTACGTTCGCCAAGAAGCATTCAACTGCTTGGAATCTGAATGAGAACATTAGTATATAGATGATCATATATATTGATTAATACCCACCTCAGAGTGAGGAAATCGGTGCGCAGTTCGCAAATGTCCGCTGGCGAGATATACTCGCTGTCTCCATAGTCCACAAAGTACAGATCGATGACTAGCTCATTGGGATTGTACTGATTGGGCATAATGTCCACAATTTCGGCACGATACCATTTCTCATCGAATTTGAAGACGGCGGCCACAATCTGACCCACATAGGGCTCTGTCAGCTGATGCGCTGCCCGATTATCGGCGCTGCTATAATAACTGGTCATCTCCTTGACCATGTCGTCAAGTTTCTTGGACTGCGGCCCCACCAGCTGCACCCAGAACTTGGTGGGCGAAGCAACCGCTGAGACATACACCTCCATCGGCTTGTCGTCGCCGCGTGCTGCCATCAGTTTGTCCCGTGGTGGTTGCGAGCTGAGTGACGTTTGCGAAGAGTACATGCTCGAGTTGAGACTGTAGCTGGGCGAGCGACGCGGCTCGCGCAGCTGCTCTACCTCGTCGACGGCACGACGCAATTCCTCCTCCTCCTCGATCTGATCCTCAAGCAGCTTGCGGGCAATGTTCACCTGCTTCTGGTTGCCAACGATGCTGATCTTGGCTTTGCCATTGCGTCCATTCGGATCGACGCTGAGCTTCGCCAGCGAGGCACGACTAATGTCCTGAATTATTTCGCCGCCGCGTTTATAGATCTTGTTGGCCAGTCGCTGCGTCACCTGCAGCTCCACCTTGACAATTGGTGCACGCTCAATCTCCCGGATGAGCAGCCCACGTGCCGCTTTCACCGCATCGGGCAGGCCGTTGATGTCGCAGAATTTGTGAGAACTGTCTTTGTCGCTGATTTTTAGGAATGTTGGAATACAAATTGGAAATCAATTAATAAAGTGACTAACGAGGATAGTAAACTATAAGCCTAAAATTGTAGTCACTATAAATTTTGGCAGGATGTATTTATATACTTATTTATTAATTATATATATATATATATTTGATTAATATATACATAATATAATTAAATATATATATTTATATTGATTACGATCGAATTACTATATTTATTTAGTTAGTATGTGAAAGTAAATAGATTGGATTGGATTCTCCCCATTTACCCTATTATTTTAAATTCCTATCTCTGCTGAAGCATTTAATCTTGACCACACATTAAATTCCGTTCTCTTTGACTTCTAAGCCAAGTGTTTAATATTTACCGTAATCTTATCTTTGCCCCGGTCTTTTCTTCAATTAGCTTAATGTTGGCACCGCCGCGTCCGATTATCAACGGCACATGGTCATTGTCCACAACGATTTTGAGACAGATTTCCTTTTGCTGTTGTTTCTGTTGTTGCTGATTCTGCTGTTTGCTGTTATTGGCTCCCTCCCCCTGCTCCTCGGGCGTGTCATCATTGCGGGACTTGAAGTATGCATAGAGCATGGCGCTGCCCAGTGAACAGAGACCGAGGCCCAACAGCAGTTTATAGGTGGGCGTGCCGGCAAACGGTGTATTGCGCAACATTCTGTATTTGTTTTTTATACTAGATGTGTGTGTGTGTGTTTGTTTGTTTGCTTCTGTGTGTGTTTGTTTGTTTGCTTCTGTGTGTGTTTGCGAGTGTTTCACTCTTCCCTTGTTCTGCTTGCCTTGCCTCTCAAGTGTACATTAAACTGCAATAGGATAGAGAGAGATATCAGAATTAGGCAAAGTATGTGTCAAATATTAACGACACATTGCGTGCAGAACTGACGCATATTTGTGCATATTTTTATTACGGTACAGAGAATCAATAATTACAAAGACGAGACAATTGTTGTTGTTGTTGTTACTCTTCACCCATTAATAGAAGAAAACTTTAAGAGTAAGTTTGGTTTGACGGTTATACAATAGAATTGTTATCAGTAAACTATTTATGAAAATGTGCATAACATATGGAATTTATAATTATTTTTCTTTTTTTGGCAGACATACACAAATGACAGCAGCAAAACAAATATACAGGTGACGTTAACGCTTTAACACTGTGCTACAAAATATTGCTATTAATTTGTACTTACGACGAATGCACTTTGCAGTCGCAGCTTCTACTAAAATGCTCACACACATTTTCAACAGCTTCTATGATGGCTATTTCAAATATAAAATGATTAGTTTTGCTTGATTGAACATTTACGTAGCACAGTGTCAGAGAAAGTCGTAAAAATCCATTTGCAGCCTCATTGAGAATCACGTAATCCGCACAGCGTAACGTTAAAGTTAAAACTTTCAACTTAAAGCGTAAATGCTGTTAGATTTTAAGTTTTTCTCCCCACTTGTCCTTCGAGAAACAAGTTTATGCGCTCTTCTACCAGAGACCGGTTTAACAGCACCAATTGAGAATTATGCGCTTTCGCTGCAAAGCGATTCTGTATGTTATCTAAATTAACTTAAGTATAATTAATACAGTATAAAAAAAAAAGCTGCGACCTTGATAAGGGATTTTGTTTGGATTATTGTGATTCGTTTTAACCTTTATCACTATCGCCTAAATTCAATCAACCGTTCTCTTGATTGTTTTGATTTTCTTTGATCGTTCGGAATCGTTTCGTTTATTTTATATAATGAGCAAACAATAATAAAATCAACAGAGCGCTTAACTGCTTCGATCCGCTTCGCATCGCTCTATTCACTTAACTGTTGCAATTATTTGAATGGACGCCGTATTTTCAATGCTGTGCCAGCTGTTTGACCACTGTCTCTCTTTCTATCTCTCTTACTGCCGCTCTTCCTCTTGCAGTTGTGCTCTCTGACTTTTTTATTGTTTATTTCGCCGGCTCCTTTTCTTATGGGCAGCAGTGGGGAGAGATTGGGGTGGGGGTTAACATAAACATGAATTGGCAAAGGCAAGCAAATAATGGATTATTAACAGTGCCAAATGGGCAAAATAGAAGCAATTAAAATTGTGCGATAATAATATAGAGAGCGAGAGGGCATTTCAGACAGATAGATAGGCAAAAGAGCGCTTTGAATTCAGAGTATTTCAGCTGCGTGCGCTGAAAGCTAAATTTAGTTAAATGACATAATAAGCCGTTCGTTGGCTGTTTACTTTTTTTTTTGAGTTGCGTTTGCTGCTCAATAAAAGGACGCCAAAGCCAAAGTCAAACATTGATTTTAGTTCTTGAGTAAGTGCGTAATATACATACATACACACATATATATATATATATATATATATATATATATATATATTTATATTTATATATATATATATTTATGCGTATTATTGAGATAAGAACAACTCTGATTAGAACATTTTCCATTAGTATTATCCAAAAATTCATAAATACAACAAAAAATCAAGGGTCACGCGGTGAAAATTGTTGGCAATGTTTCAAATTTGCTGTTGCTAAATTAAAACAAATCAACAACAAATGAAATATCTACGTCATTTTCAGGTCTTTAAGTCGGCAATGTGTTCTGTATTTAAAGTATTTCGGTCCAGTCTATTAATATTTGCCATAAGCTTTAGCTGTGAGTAAATTTATTGTCACAGCTAGTAGAAAACACAGCGCTAATTTTTGGCTCCACGCACGAATTGAACGCCAAACGAGAACTGATAGTAAAAGTGATGCAAAAGCAAATCTCGAAGCGTGCGTCGATTGTAAAAACTTACTTGACTTTGTTGCAGTATTTTGTGTAGTTATACTTTTAATCTGTAATAGCCATATGCGTATTTAGCTGGAAGCACAATGTTTAGAAAATGTAGGAAATGTATAAATTAAACGAATTGACATCACAATTGGATGGGATGATAAAAACGTGTAGAATAGAATTATATCAGAATTCGGAATTGGTTCAAAGGAACGAATGAACCGAATTATAAGTGGTATGGTTCATCTAAGTAGTTCGTTCGCAATGAAAACAAAAATCATATGTTTTTGACGAATGCAGGCGAGACTTTGATCCGCTGTTATTAACAGCGGTAAGTATTGGAAACGCATTGTTAGACTATAAAAAAATCGAAATTACTAATTTTTCGGTTTTAACCTGGAACGAATTAAAAAATGCAATAATTAAGAAGTAAAACTTGTATTGCTAACAATGCCAATTGCTTAAAAACTCTGTTAGTCCGAACCAGTTCGATATAAACTAAGTGCTGCAAATCGTTGAAATTGAAGTGGACAAATATTTGGATTTGAAATTGGCGCTAATTGCTTTGGACTTTTCTTTGCGTCATTTATTTGTGATTTTTAATTTGTTTGTTTTGTTTTGTTCTATGTATGTATAAAATGCAATTGAGCAGCTAATAGCTGATAGGTCATAATAAACTTATGCTATGGGCACATCAACCGTGGTATATATATATATAAGTACAATGAACACTTTTCAGTTTAAGGCGAACCATATGGCATGGGCGTATCGTAGTATATATATAGTATATGGTAATAGTAAATGTAGTTGCTCTGCGTAAGCAGTTAGGATATCTCACGCAATGCATTCGGCTTGGTGCCATCCATGTCAAAGCAGCGGCAATTGCACGAGGAAACTGGGCACTCCGAGTTTTGCCTGCAAAAGGATTGAGATTGAGCTTGATATTTATATGCTATATATATGAAGTTTTAGTTGTTACGCACTTGAACCACTGCATAATGTGCTCGGTGTGGCCGCCGTGGCGGCAAGTCTGACACCAGGCGAACCACTTGGAGAACGGTTTCATTGGCCAGCCTCCTTGCAGCTCCGTTGAGTTGGAGACGGAGGAGGATGCATTTGTGTCGCCGGCACTCGTATTCATCATGGTGCCCATGTGCATGAGGCACAGTGAGCAGCGGGGCAAGGGCTTCCGACAGCTGGGGCACGATGATAAACGATTTGTGCTGGTGCTCGTGCTGCGCGTTCGCGAGCACTCATCGAGCAGCGCATTGGACACGGATTTGCCGCAGAAATTGCAGGCGAGGAACACAGTGCGCGAACTTCTCGCCGATGCGCGTATATTCTCGATTTTAATATCCAGCTCGGCGCGCTTCTCCCACAGGCCCCAGCTATTGAGATAGTCCAGGTAGCTGGCTATCCAGTACTGGATGCGATTGTCCACAAAATGCTCGTTGCGGAAGTAATTGATGGCCACCAGTGCCACAGTTTGCACATCGAAACTGGCATCCATATAGGCCTGCAGGATGTTGATGCCATCCAGCGATTCGCCAGTGAGCAGCAGCCCATTGAGATCACCGCATTCGATGGAGCGCTGAATGCGCTGCTTCACATAATCCGCCAGCTTCGTCTCCGACAGATATTTGCAGGCGAAGGCAACGCGATCAGCGAGCGAGACGCCCTCCTCCCGGAGCACCGCCTCAAAGTTGTCCGCCTCCATGGTGAGAAAGGAGAAGATGGCACGCAAATGCGGATCTTGGATTTGCATATTGGCACTGGAGCGCTGATTGCGCCACGTCGAACTGCAGCGATCCGCATTGAAGCTGGACAAGGCGATTGCCGTAATCCGATACATGCTCGGATCACGCATCTTATCCGCTGCCCGCGACAATATGTTGCACGCGGCGAGCACCTTCAGATGGAACACATAGATCATGGCCGCTCGACTGAACTCCTTGCTCGCGTACAGCTCATCGATGAAACGGTCCAGCTCCTGCTCAATGGGCCAGCCGCACAGCTTCAGTGCCAAATCCCGCTGTTCGCTGCTGCAAAATGGAAATGGAATCTTGGATAATGATACACGGATTTAGATATAAGTGTAATGTGTTTAACGTGACCACCTGCCGGAATGGCTAAATCTCACGGTGCCAAGCAGAGGAATTAATTTACGCGTCAAGGTTCATTCGAAAATAAAGACTTCGGTCGAGCCTCGTAGCCAAACAGTGATACCAATTTAAACTCTAAAACAGTTATGGGTTGGTGACCTTTTTCCCTCGGGCTAAGGATTTAGTTAAGAAGTGCTTACCCGTAGCAGACCAGTTTGTTGGAATTGTTGATGCCATCGGGCCATTGCAGCAGTTGTGATTCGATGCGCGAACTGGCCATCAGTGCCTCTGAGGTGTGACCCAGATTGACGCCCAGCGTGGCCTTCAGACCCGTCAGCCGATCATCGCAGTGGACATTCGTCAGCGTTGTCCACACATTGCGCAAATACGGCGTCAAATGCTGCTCGACAAATCGCTTGTTGTCCGGCCGCATGCCGTAATCCTGCTGAGCACGCTGACGTGTCTCCTCCAGCAGATCCTCCTCGAACAGCTCACGCTCCAGGAAATCAAAGCTCAGCGATGAGCCAACACTAAACTCGTTTAGCGAGCTGGCGACGCTGTTTGTGCTGCAACTGCTCGTCGTCGTCGTCGTTGGCTGTTGGCTGCTGCCAGCCGTGGGCGAGGCAACGACTCCGGCACCGACGCCGCCTTCTGCTGGTGCATAAAGTGGACGCTGCATGAGCAGCGGCAACTTGCTACGATTGCTGTACGCCGTATGCAAACTAGCTGGCAGTCGAAAATCCAGGATATTCAATGCATCCGCCAGCAGCAGTGCCCGTTCAAAGTCGCGCGGATGCCACGACAGCCAATTGACAGCGGCAAATTTGCCACTGTGCTGATACTTGGCCGGGAAGGGGCTAATCTGTCGCTTCACATGGTACACGTCGCGGCTGGACTCGTTGTCCACGCTGCGTATATCGTAGAGGGTTATATACGGCGAGTCTCGCTGCAGCGAGGACAACAGCGAAGATCTCGTTGGACACCAGGCGATCTGCATGTGATTCCGTGAGGATGCAATCTGGCGCAGTGGTCGCTCAATCGCACGCAAGTCCCACAACATAATCACCGAATCCACATAGCTGCACAGATAGTTGCCATTGGGCGCCACTGCGAGTCCCTGCACCGCCTTCGTCTGTATGGACTGGCAGGTGGCGTTGCTCTCTGCAAATCAAAACAACAAGATGAGGGATTTTATGGAAGAGGAGCATGAAATGGGTTTAGAAATTACGTCGCAGATCGAAGAGTTTGATCAACTTCTGGCTGATGCCGGCGATGAGCACGCGATGATTGTGATCCCAGCAGAGTGAATTTGCTGCCTCGGCGACGCCAAAGAAATTGGCCGTCTCCTTGGGCACGCCACGCTCAATGTCCCAGATGGTGATACACGAATCGGAACGATGTCTATCATGCCCGATGGCCAATATATTTGCATCCAGCTCATTCCAAGCGAGGCAATTGCACATGCGTTGCTGCCGCGGCGCTAAAAGAGTTAATAGATCAGATTGGAAATTCGTGTGTTTGTCTGTCAAGGATTGGGTTTGCTTACTGTACTCCCAGCTGCTGTCGTAGGTGTCCCGGAAATTGCATATGCCAATTTTGCCATCGGCCAGGCCAACGGCAATGATAGGCTGATCGCTGTGATAAGAGGCGGCCACGCAGCGGGCATATTGATAGCGAGTCTCGTTGCTCAGATAGTTGACGGGAATGTAGGGAAGACGACTCTTCTGGCTTGGATCGTCCTTGGTGCGCACCTCGTACAGACTGATCTCCTGACCCCAGGACACGAACTTGTCCGGGAAGTTGGGGAACCAACTGATGCCGTGTATGTTGCCGCTCATATTGAGCTAATTATTGGGGGGGAGTTCTTTCTTTTTGCTTGCACAACCAAATTGCGTCGCTTCTTATCAGTTCGGAGCAAAAAAAAGAAGAATATAACCAAACAACAAAACAGCTGATAATGCAGTTAGAGATGGGCGATATAAAGTGACTATTATGAGGAGCAAACGTTAAGAGGAGCAGTACTGTTAAGTTAGTAGAATGAGAGCGTGCAAATTTGAAATTGTATACCAGTGGATTAAAGAGCGCATAGCAAGGTAATGCTACGTATTACCATTTAACACTCAACATTTTTTGACAAATTTTAATTATTTCAACCATTAATATTTAGAAATTCGCACCACCTATCGTAGGCAAGTGCACACAATATTTGCTGAATTCTATTCACAGATGGTGCTCCATTGTCATATCAAGCAGCTTTAAGTCATCTCAAACTGCAGATGGCGCTAGCAAGCAATTTTGAATTAAAGAGCGCGCAAAAAATCAGATTTCGTTTTAATAATTGAGGTTTAACCATCTGGCTAATATATCTATCCAATCTACCCGATGTGCCACACAGCTCACATATACTGTTCGGCTCGAGTGCACACCCATGTTACTACAGATAACGCTGCTTTATAAGGTGCGCATGGGTAACTACTCAAGTGAATCAACGTCATAAATACATAATTGTCGTCTGGCCAGACTTCTTATATATATATATAACTTTATGATGAGCTGAGCTGTGCTTTGCTGCCTTTCAGTTTTCAGTTGTGGCCAATTTATTGATCGAGTAACTAAATGAAATTGATATGTGATTTGAGTGCACATAAAACCAACGCGACAATTCAATTGACGTTTTAAAATAACACAGAAAAGCGGATTGTTTTGTAATAAATAACAAACAAAAAGGAATGAATAATAATAAGAGACTCATGCAGATGCGGCATGCGTCATGCGGTGGCACAGCGGAAACGGAAACGGAAACAAAGCAGCATCAAAAATGTCAGCCAGTAATGCGTGGACCTCTTTCAGGTCAACTGCAGCCGACAATCAGTAGTCTCATATTTATTCATAAAATATCCGCATAGTAGAATCATCATCATCATCATCATCATCATCATCATCAGTGTACGCTTAATGCTTTTATTTTTTAAATACAACAAATTGAAAGCAAAACAAGAAAATTAATATAAAAAGTAAATAAATAGTAATGATTATGCCCTGGGCTTGTCAACTAATTAACCTCGAAATATATATTTGACTAATTGCGATTGGGGCTTTATGCAATATAAAAAAAGATCTGATACCCGGTTCGCAGTGTCCACTGACCAGTGTCCAGTTCCTGTGATCCCTTCTAGATTTATTGCACTGATTTATGTGCATTCTCATATTGTGTTTTGTGCCTGCTATTGAAATAAACCATCAACGGATGCTGGCTCTATAGAAAAGCGCGTATTGTGCATATACCACATATATAGTATAAATATGGTACATATATATTATATAGATATTTCTGTGCTTGTGTTGTGCATGCAATAAATTCAAATAAATATTTTGTGCTACTTAATCTAATTTGTGTGCTGAATGTGAAAACATTTCGATATATTTCAACTATTTTCAATATAGTATTTGGGTAAGTGCTATCTAAAATTCCATTTGAATTAATGTAAAATAAATATTACATTTGTTAAGTATCGAAATAGGTTATAATATATTTTATGTTGCTTTATGCAAATGGAAAGGGGCAAATGCTTAGAAAATGGCGCAAAAAAACTGGTTTGATAATTGCCAATCGATAATATAATGAATATTTCTATTGCATCGTCTTTTTTAGTCACAAAACGAGATACCCTCGACTAGGAGATACCCTGAATACAGTTTATATATACATTTATATACATATATTATATAAATATATATATTATATATATATAATATAGATTTATATATAAACATGTATAGTTGCACCATAGCTGTTACTAGTTTGATTAATATGAAAATACCTGTTGCTTAAACAAATTTAAGTTTAAATCGCCCGCTGATCAAGAATAAAAATACACCTTATAGGATCGTCACGTCTGCCAGTCACAGCTTCATTATACCCATTGTACAGTTAAAAAAATGTTTGCCTGTGGCCCTGATCTACCCATTCTTATCATATTCCCCAGTAGAGACTATTTCTATAGTGTGTATTTGTACATCGTTAACAACAATACTAAAAATAAATAGAAAATATATTTGCAGATATTATTTTGGCCTGAAAATCAATGGATGAGTGTCATATTTACTTTAGTAATGAATTAATATTATTAATAATATTATTGTTTGCAATCATTTTGCACTAGCGGAAGTAATTTTTAAATTATACTCCTAAAATGATAAATCAAAATACCAAGCAAATAAAAACTTTACACCTCTGTCAACAATTAAATTCATTTATATACAATTATACTTTATACAAGGGGTTCAAGTCAAACAGATCAAATATGAATATGAGAAGACCATGTTATTTGTTGAACATATATATATATAAATATATATGTATATATATATATATGTATGTATCACCACCGTTTAGCTTAAAAAATATAAATGGGCATAAAAAATGATAATAATAATAACAAGCAGCAATGAAATTGCAAAATTAATGCCTCTCATGTAAATATCGAGCATGCATATTTCATGACAATGCGCGAAAGCTGCAAAGGCAACAACAACAACAGCAACAACGACTGAGTATACTCTGCTCGACTGACAAATACCCTGTACTCAGCTTGCTCGAAGTATCTGCTTCATTATTCTTATATCTTATTTAATCTCTTCAACTTAAATTTATTTATTTTATTTTATTCTTCGTTTTTAATTCAATTTGATTATTTGTAGTAGTTTTATTATTGCATTCAATTTATAATTGCTAAATGTCCTATAATGCATCTTTTAATCCTTCTTTTGATGGAAATTAATTTGCGTTTCCAGGTCAAAGCAGCGAAAACACATTACAATTATGAAAACAGGTCACCAAACAACAAATAATCATTTTCCTGCGTAAAACGAAACAAAATGTTAATTTAAACAAAACAATATTAAATATTATTCTTCATTGGGAATATTTATTATGGACTAGTTGGCAAGGCGATTAAGGCCAACTAATCAGATAACCAGCTAGCAAAGTAAGTGATTGTTAAATGTTGGTTAAATTGTTCCAAATTATCCACCTTTAATCAGTAACCCAGTGACCCAGAATGACAAAACAGCCAAGAGTAGCGTCGTAAAAATCTTCAGCCGTTTCCATTCACTACACTGGGTACAGTGTATAACAGCAAAAACAAGAAGAACAAGTAAGTCAATTGAGCTCGACTACACGATGCCCTGAAGCTAGCTATTAAATATATTATTATATTTTTATTGACAAATTTCCCTTAAAAAAGCTCGACACACTCAAATGTAAGTAGGTGTGGAAGTGCTCTCATTTCTCATTTCTCATGGCTGGCATAGAAAAGGGAAGCACGAACTGAATTCATTGGCTTGCGATAAACTCAAGCATAAAACTATATATGGACTATAACGTTTCCCATATTTCTTAACCGATGTTGAAGACATTATCAGATTGATCAATAATATGTTCTCCGGCCTCGGCCTTAAATGTGTCGAAATTATCGATAGAATGAAATAAAATAATAAATGAAATAAACAATATTCAAAATATTAATTCTTTAGCTCTTAAAGACTCTAAGATACTCGTTTTCATGCAGACAAACAAGATTAGATCGACTTGGCTGCTGATCATGATCAAGAATATGTATATCTTATGGGGAGTTTCCCCCAGCTGCCTGTTACATGCTAGTGCAGAAAGCCATTACACCCTTTGCAGGCATTTTCAATGGGTTCAGGGTATACAAACAAGTCCCGAGCGCCCATTTAACTTAAATGGGTCTTGACTTTATGTCTCGCTTGGCTGTTCGTCATTGGATTTATGCATTATTTATATTTGTTTTCAAAATGCTCGTTTTTATAACTGTTCTTGTGTGTGTGTTGCTTTTTTTTTTTTTTGTTTTTGTGTGATTTTTATCTCCTATGTTTTTTTACTATCATTTTTGGACATATTACAAAATATTTATTTGTATTTATGCAGCCGAAAAATGGCACACCAATGTTTAAAGATGAAAAACATTTTTCACGGCGCCCGTGAATATGCATTAATATTTATTATTATTTTTTTTTTTCCCGGCCTATACTAGTGCACTCTCAGACATATTCATCAATTTCGAGTTCAATATTTACAATTAGCAGTCGAACTAGTTGAATAAATACTGAATATATTATTTTTAATAATCGCTCTATTTGTATTAAGCATCTCTTCAATATGTGTATTTAGTTTATGTGCGTTGTCTTTTATTTGTTTCTTGTTTACGCATGATTGTGCCGATTTATTTATTGTGTTTCGTTCAAAATAATTCCCCCATTGCTTAACTGGGTTAGAGCCAATTCAATATTTATGAGGCAGACACAAATGTGACTCGTGTTCGCTTTATTTATAGTGCAGTTCAGTAAGTTGCTGGCAAAGTTTAACACGCTCTTCTTTCTATTGTAAATGAACCATACATTTTCCATCAATATTTGAAAGCATTTCAAGGCAGTCGTGATTCAAATTCTGTCTCCATATTTCTGTTGTAATTTGCTCTGCTCTGCTCCAGTTTGCATAATTCCATTTTTCACTGTTCCATTTTGTGGTGGTTTTGTTTAGTTAGTTCCGCTTTCATCTATCTGTACGGATTCCATTAACTTTGGTTTCACCTCATTGTCTATTCGTAAGCGTATTTGCATATTCCATTTCCCAATGTTTCATATTCATATTTGAATATTTTGGCTGTTTCATTGCCACTATTTCTACTGTTGTATTTGCTCTTGCTGTTCCATTGCAATATGCACCGCTTCACATCCACATTATTCCAATGTGTATTTTCACAGAAGCTTACCAAACTACTCACGTTATATTTATGTTTGTCTGCGCAGTTGTTCCCTTGTTGTTCTTGTTGAGGTTGCTGATTCTGACGTTGGCGTTGACACTTCCTGTTTTTGTTTTGTCCTTTGCTGCGCTCCAGTCGCGACTGGCGAATCGCGCTTTAAAGTGCAATTTTATGAGCCGTTAACAGCACATTATGCATACGTATTTCATGCAGCTAGAGCAGATTCGCTCTCTCTCTCTCTCTCTCTCTCTCTCTCTCTCTCTCACACACACAAACACAGCCACACACACCCACACACTCAGTGCAGCAGCGGCCGTATAGATTAAGTTATTGTTGATTTCCAGATTTGACAATTTATTGAAGCGGAAAATTCGCAATTTTACAAATTTATTACGCCAAATGGAAAATAGGGACAGCTTTTGCATCCGTTGGATAATTTTTATTTGTATTATTTTTTTTTATTGCTGCTCGCAACCCTTTACAGCTGCATATATGCACGTTATACAGCACTGAACGACAGCCACATTAATTGGAAACCATATCGGGAAATATCCCTAATGAATCTATAGCTATTTTTATGTACCCATACAACCATTTCACATTCGCCGTTCCTCATTTTCCGATTGAGCTCCAATTTAAAAATGGTTGCAATTGGTTTTTGGCAATGTTGGAACAAACGATGTATTTGTACTAATTGCTTTTTTGTTCGCCTTTCTTGCATAATGACAGGGTGACAAAATGTGCATTGCTAGTAGAGAACTGTGCGTGTGAGCGGGGGGGTGGGGGAGGGGGAGTTGGGTGTGGTTTTTGTTGCTGTTTAATATCTTTGTGTTGTTCATTCATATTCATATTTATAGTTATATTAATATTTATATTTATTGTATTTGCACGACACGTTGTCACCCCAAATTGGAGCTCAGTTGGTTCAGAAATGCCAAGCCCCAGCCATAATCCCCGCCCACCACAAACAGCGTATTTTGTGTGCGTTTTGTGCAAATTTGATTTTAATAATTGCAATTTATTTGGCTGCAAAGTGTTTGTGGACTTACCAAAATGTGTGGCATACTTTGCAGCTGCTGTGTATGTGTTCCACACTCCCCCTCCCAGTCTCTCTCTCTCTCTCTCTGTCTCTCTCTCCCTCTCTATGTACTTTAGTAAATTAAATTGCTTTTTAATAGTTTGCAGTTTTTACAGCCTTAGTTTGCCTCGATTGATTTGGCAATTAACATGCATCAAAAGTGGGCGACAAACAAATTTGTGCGAAATACTTTTCAACAATTGCAAATTGCTGCCTGTCAACGCCTGCAAGTATTGCTTGCTTAATAGGGAAAAATACGTATCAGGGGGAGGGCAGAAGAGTGGAGGGGGGCCCTCCGTGATACGAGACAAGAGGCATGTCACTTCAGCATGTCCTTGCGCCTGTCGTTCACTGTCGCTGATCGCATGTTAAGCTGACGTTCGACATGCGAATGGCCCAGGAGGGGCAGCATGAGGCAGCAAGCGGCGGAAAGACGACTAAGGACATGCAGCACATCCTTGGTTAACGTTGTCTCTTGGCATCCGTCTGGCTGGTTGGCATGCGTGCTGCCAATTCCATCTTGCAATGGTATTGACATTGCACTGCGACTGAAACTTTTGCCGTCTGTGGTCCTTTTTCTACTGGCGCCTGGCTTTTGCTGATGCGACAAATTGACAAACGCTACGAATCACATCTGACGAGCTTAATATTAATTTGAGTTTAGGATGAAATCAAAATGTCAACATTTATCAAATTAAATTGGATTGAGTCTAATTTTTGCAGACAATGATCTGAAAGGGGTGAAAACAAAAGACAATATGCTGAAATGTGTTTTAAATACAAACAGGCCAATAATAATTCGCACTTTCTTCTCTTACAAGTGTTTTCAACTATAACATGTCTTAAATTTTAATAACATAAAATTAATTCAGTTACAAAGAACAAAATTAAAATTAAGTCTTCTCGCAATACAAATTTCTCTTAAAATATCAAATTTCTATGCCTTTTCAACAAGCCATTGATTATAAATAAATGCTTATATTCAATATTTTTTGCTTCGAATATTTCAATACATTAAATTAATTATTTTTTTATTATACATGCATCACAAATGCGTTTTCTACCCTTTCTTTTGTTTGCTCTCATATTCTTAATTAAATAAAACTCGGTCACAATATGTTTGTTAAAACAGCAATCAATTCCTATTAAAAACGAACATTTTTTCAAATATGCGGCATGCAATTTGCCATATTTTTTATGAATCACGAAAATTACGAAATCGTGAAAAATGAATATTATTAAAGTTAATAAAAAGTGAATCATATTTTTTTAATATTTGAGATGTGCGGTAAACAAGTAAGTTGCTTTAAAAGCATTTGACTACCAGTTATCCTGTACATAAGTCTGTTGAAGAATACTTAAGATATATAAGAAGATGTGTATAAGAAATATGTATAGAAATTATTAAAACTGGCTCGACATTTTTCGTGTCTGATATAAAGCTCTATTGCAACTTTGTGATGCGCTTCTCAATCATATTTGTGGCAATAGGGTAGAATAAAATAAATAAAATCCAGTTAATTAAACAATTTTTCCTAACACAAAACCATAACCATGGCCATGGTTACTGAATACAACAAATCCGCCAAGAGCCACGCCCTCTTCCCTGGTGTATATAACATGCATATTGTTTATTTGTTACACATTTCCACAACTCGCAGACAGGCGAATTGCGCTTGTAACTTATAATTCAATTAATGAATTTGAGCTGCGAACTAATTTGCGTGCCCCAAGGAGCAGCCAAGAGGGGGGAGACGGGTGCGGCAGGTCGCAGATTCATCAGAGAGTCGCTGCACGTTTGCGGGTGTATGAGAATGAAAAAAAAAAAAACCGTGAAAAATGAAAACAGAAAAAGGGCAAATTTGATGCGTTGAAAATCCGCCAAAAATCCACGAGATCTGCAATAAAGCTCGACAAAAATCTCGCGTGGTTGTTAAAATTTTGTCGAGCATTGCATAAAATCTACCAAGCATTGGTTGGGGAGGAGTAGATGGGAGGCGGGCGGCTTGACTTTCATTTTTTATGTTTATTGTCGCTTATCGCTGCTCTGCTTGCCTGGCTGCCTGCCTGCCTGCAACAGGGGTCCTGTCATTAGAGTCCTGGCGCCAAGATGAAAAAGAGTAAACACAGCGATGAAAAAACGTTAACAACTCTCTTGGGCATGCAAGTGTGAGTCTGTGTGTGTGTCTGTGTGTATGTGTGTGTGTGTGTGTGTGTGTGTGGGTGTGTAGAGTGTGGCATGCTATGCTGGCTCATAACAAAACGCGTTACACACAATTTGTGTGCCTCATGTACATGGCTGTGTATGCCTGTTTTGTGTGTGTGTGTGTGTGTGTGTGTGAATACGTGTAACTTTATTAGCAGTACCAGGAGATTCTGTGTGTTACCTTGTCAAAGTTATGAAAACGACTGGGGAATGCCTCGCTCGTCTACCCCGCTCGCTCCCTTTCAGCCGCCTGCCTTGTTCTAGCCGTGTGTGAAATTAGTTTAGGCGTGGTGTGAACAACAGCAACTCCGAACTACACTTTAAGTCTTGAATACGATATATGTGTATATAAATAGTAAATCAAAAAATTGTAAATAACAACTTACAGCTTAAGGCACAACTTAAATAGAAGAGCTTAAATTAAATCTGACTGAAATCTTTCAACGATTTTGGAGCGAGTCTGTACTGATTTCCATTTACCCATTTCGAAGCGCATTTTATTTTATTTAATTTTAAAATTGTGCTTAAGGTTGGCTGGATCGACTTAAATATAAAATTCCATTGTGGATGGATTTTTACGCCACGTTTTGCCGAATTATCTGCCAGTCACTGCATTGGCATAGTAATTTTCCAAAAAAGGCAATCAATCAAAAGGCAAAAAATCATCGCTCGACTGGTCTTTGGTGTCTGGACCAGGACCAGAAGCCAACACAGCATTAAAATGAATTTCAATTACGGGACGAAAACTCATTTTGAGGACACCAGGCACGCTCCAAATTGAGGGCGCCTCCTGGGGTGCTCCATGCATAATGTCAGGTGCTTGCTGGCTATATATTTTCTTTAATATTTTTGCAAATGACGCGACAAGAGGACGATGCTCGTTGAAATCTCAGGGAGCGCGTTTCACCTCGCTTGGGTCATTTAAATGCAGATTGCAGTCAGCTGTGGAATGTGATGGACTTGGGTGAAGGGACCAGCAAGGTGGAGGAGTTGTGGAAGGGGGCAGGGAGAGGGGGGGGGGGGGGTATTTGCATAATGGCGGCGACACATTGCAGCGGAAACGGAAACCGAACCCCAGCTCACTTGCAAGTGTGCATGAGCCGTGCTTATGACTGCTTGAGTTGATTGTGCGTCCAGCCGTGGTCATCGGCTCCTCCTCCTCTGTCTCTCTCCAGCAGCAGTCCATTGTAGTAAAGGGAAACGCCGGGCCACGGGTAAGTCAGGAATGAACATGAACTGAGCCCAGCTTCGACCAGCACAAACGTTTTTCATTTTAATTCAACTGCAATAAATAAGCTGGCTACTGAGCAAATGCAGCGCCAGGTGATAGCGCTGCATAACAATGCTCCTCACACACTCGCACACACACACACACACACACACACACACACACACACACACACACACACACACACACACACACGCACATATTCGCCACTAAAAAGGGTCCAACAAAAGGAATCATGACCTATGCTGGAAACTACGTATTCGTAGTGCCAATGGCCAATTTAAGGACACCGCCATACTGTGGACACCTTAATTTCTATATTTATTGAAATTTTTGTGGAGAATAGTTTTGAGTCATATTATATCTTTAGCTATCTCATAACATAATTTAAATAATAATAAGTCATAAATAATCATTATTATTTATCAGCTATTTGCTGATTAGTTAATAAAAACGAAATAAAAAATATAATTAAATATATTTATAGTAAGTTTATAAGATAGTTTAAGTAATACTGAGTCATAGAAGCTCATATATATTACACACGAAAGTGCAGTTTAGTTTTTTAGTCTGCATTAAATAATAAAAAAAATAAAAATTGTATTATCGATTATATAATATACAAATGAGTTGAAAATTGTTGGCAAAAATTCAGCAGTAGCTGGTTAATGGTTTCGCTTACGGTTCAAATTGTTCATGGGGTATTATGCATTTCAGGCTGTTATGTAATGTTGGTATTTCTTGTAGTTGTTATTTCAGTCGTTGTTGTTATTGTTGTTGTTGGGGTTATGTTTATGTTGCCACATCGTAGCCGGCACGCATGAAGCGGCGACGACGGCGCTCCGACTTCGATTCATATGCGATGCTGGTGAAAGGTGCAGCAGATGCGGCTGCGGGCGGACGTTGTCAACCATTGTCAGTGGCATGTGGATGCGGGCGTGAATGGGGCAGTAACAGCAGTAGCACTGGTAGCAGTTCTAGCAGCAGCTGTTGTTGCTGTGGATGTAGCTGTATCTGTAGCTATAGCTGTAGTTACTGGTGTGGCATAAATTGCGTTGCGGTTGCACGTGAAAATTGCATTTGGCTACCATTTGTACTTGAGTGTGTGTGACTATGTGTGTGTGTGTGTGTGTGCATTCTGGCCCTCTTACGTGCTGTGCAAATTGTGGACTTAAATGTTTATGCGCTGGTTTGGGCCCAGAGTCACTGCCAATTGCCATCCCACCAACAGCAGTCGCATTCGAATTCGCATCCGCACCCCATTTGGCCGTTTGTTTATTAAGCTTTTTGGCCAAAATAGAAAAAGGTGTTGAATGCCACTCGCTCGCTGCTCTTTATTACACCAAACACATACACACACACACACACACACACACATACACACACACACACATACATACATATCTCTAAGTGCAGAAGCAGCTGCAGAATAAATATATATTTTTATTTCTTCTCTTTTTGCCGTTCTTTATTTTGTTGTGTTACCAAGGCGAGCGTATAAATTAAACGCGTTACAGCTGGCAACCACAGCGATTTTCTGCTCCCCCCAATGCCACCACAACTGTTCTTTTTTTGTTTTTTTTTGGCTCGCATTAAATCGCCTTTGCACCCGCAAAAAGCACTTAATGCAGCCCTGCCCGCAAACTACGCGCCCTGGTTCAGTGTCGCTTGAAGCGTATACAAAATTTAAATAAGAAACAAATCGAAGTAATGGCATACAAACCACCCCACTTCTCCCCACCCCAACCCACACCCACAGCACAGCATGCAGATAGCAAATACCAAATGTTCAATGTACTAAAAGGCAATCAAAAAAAAAAAAAAATGAGAGAGAGAAAAAAAGATACAGCGGAAGTGAGTAAAAACAAAAGAAACTGTAATACTGTTGAAGACGAAGCCATCGGCATAATGAAAAAATTAAAAGAACCCAAAAATCCAACGAAATGAAATTCATTGAACCGTTGCGCACACCATATTAAAGGGCATTAATGAAATTATGCTGTTGCCTACAGAGCGCAGCGCCTACGAACAGATCCACCATTGCAGTCACAGTCTCAGTCAGCGATCTGGATATGGGCGCGAGGTCATCTGGAATAGTCAAAGACTTGAGAAGGGGTCAGTTTCTGGAAATATATAATTTGTGAGTTACACATTTCAAATTAACTAATTTATTTTCGTTTTAGTTTTATTCTTTTATATACACATGGGGCATTTGGTTGGTTGAATAATTAATAATAAAACTAAGTTGCCATTATTTACAAAAAATACTCCACGTATATATATTATTTTGTTGAAATTAATTGTCGACGATTTTTTTATTTTAATAATTAATAACTAAATTAATTTGCCATAAAAAATACACAAAACAAAAAAAAAAAAAATGGAGTTAAAAAACTCGTAGATATGAATTATTCCAAGTATTTTGATTTCAAATATTTAATTGAAAATAATTGCGTACGATTATTGGGGAATGCAGCAACAATTGAATATTGTCTAAATGTGGAAATTATATTCGTATAAATTACGGTCAGTTTTTGTTGGAAAACTAAGTGCTTATCGATAAGTTGCAAACTAAGGCCGGCCACGAAGAAGCCGCTGTCAGCCGCAGCTGTGGTAATGATATGCTAAAAGTATCTCCGATCCACAAAGCTGGCCACACAGTGCCATACTATCACACAGCTCCAGCCAATCGACGTTCAATGAAGCGTAAGGAGTAACAAAGAGCTTACGGCCAACACTTAAATACAACGAAACGTTCTTAATCACACCATAGATACGTAGTTACGCAGATGCATAGATACGAAAGGAGCGAGGGGGGAGGGGATAAACCCAAAATGCCAAACGCTTCACCCAAGCGATTTGAAGTTCCTTTCGACATTTCAGTCAGCTGTCAGTGTGTTACTCCTGCGCCCACCACCATCCCTGCTGCTGGTGCTCTAAGTCTGCTGCCACTACTTTGGATATAAACGCTTACAATCTGCAAAATAAAGTGCACCAGAATCAGCTAGAAACAGCTAGAAGCAGCCACTCCGGCGCTAAAAATAATCAAACACAAGCTGCTGAGCGCTTTGCGGCCTGCTAACCTCCATTTTCCCCGTCCACCTCGTGTCCACCACTGCCTCCTCCTCTCCTTCATCTGGCTACATTTTCATTTTCGGCTTTCCCATTCACTTGTTTCATCCTCGTTCACGTGGCCTGGGCTAGTTGCTTTGACTATTCGACGCTATGTGGCACTTCCGTACTTCCGTTTTTTGCACTTTGCATACAAAGTACCGTTAACTACTAGCATCAGTTTTGGCCCACACAACAATCGGGCGCCGGCAGCGTGGAGCAGGACGCAAGCTCCACTGACATTGCGGTTTTTTTCCCCAGATTTCCTTTCGTTCCGCATTTCAGCAGCTATTAAATGGTTTCCTCATGGAAATTTCATTGAAATGTTACGCCACGAAAGTAGTGAGTATAGTTAGAGGTAAGGGCAGACAGGGGCAGGGGCAGGGGCAGTGGCGGTGGCAGCGGCAGGGGCAGAGGCATTCATTGAGCCTTGAAAAGCCATCAGGCACAGATTTCGACTCAACAGCTTGCTCCGAAACTCCCTCAACACTTGGCCCCCATCATAACTTTGGCGCATTGTTTGCATCAAGTGGAAGGGCGCCAAAGTAAAGTTGACTAAAGTCTTCATTAAGAATGGCATCAGATAGTCTTGATGAGATCTAAACTATGTCTCTAGTACAAGAAATTTGACTACCGATTCAATATTTAATTCGAATGCTTTAAATATTGTCCACATTATTCAAAGTATATGATTGCACTCATAAAATATTTGTAGGTCCAACCAAATTCCAGCAATAGAATTTTGTAATATAGCGATACTTACACGGAACAATAATGGATACAGCACAAATTCAAGATGTTTATTAATATTTGAAGCAACACTTTTTTTCAACTATCCCAAAATTAAAAATGTTCTCCAGTTGGACAGTTGTTGATGTATCTCATTTGATGTCATTTGTCGACACTAGACTTTTTCACATTCGATCTCCTTATAATTTCGTAAGCACTTAGAAACAGATTGTCAATAATCATTATAGCCACCATGGCACACGCAAGTAGCTTCGGTTGTCGATGGACCATTGTTCAATTGTAGTTGCTGGTGTTACTTGTCACTCAATTTTATCGCATTCAAATTTTAATTTTCTTTTAATTTTTTAGTGGCATGGATTACTTGATTGGAACAGAAAAAAACATGAGATTTATATATAGATAGATATACAAAGCTCCTAAAATTTGGATTGTTTTTAGAATACCTTCTAATCGTCAAAGTAAAAAAAAAATGTGTTTTGGTATATTGAATACTCAAAGAACATTTATTGCATTTCATTTGGAAACTTTGTCTCTGTAAACGATAAATATAACTGGTAATTTACACTTGCCAAACGATGAGCGAGTATACAGAAATAGAAATTTCTATCGTTGCTGCTTCCCCGCCTCTGCGCCTCAAAGCTTTTTGTCTTTGGCCTAATCGGTTGGCATTTTTTCGGTGGCCTGCCACATTTTTATATACTTTCTTGTGGCTGGGCCCAGAGGTCATAATTTCTTGTTAAGCCCACGACGCAAATGGCACTTTTACCTAAATGGACCATAAGGCGTTGAAAAGTTGTTATTGCCCTTCCCGCCCTCCCCCCACACACACATACACACATACACCCTCGAAATTCAAGCCTTACCTTGGCTCGGTTGGCGCAATAAAAAGGCAGAAAACACATTTCGATTATGCGGCTGGGGTTTTTTTTTCTGTTTCTGTTTCTTCAGTTTTATTTTATTTTTATTTTTTAAAATTCGTTTTTACAGTTGACTTTGCAGGTTCTTAACAACAATTGAATGCGCTGGTGGCTTAAGCTAATCGAATTTATGAATTTGCCGGAGCTGCAATAAAAAATTTCCCACAACAAAATAAAATATAATTTGCCTGATAGCCATAATATGCTACTTGGGTATAATTCTCACAATTTCATTGTATTTTATTTCATTTGTTTTTCGTTTTTCGACAGTCACCATGCCTCTAATATTGAAGTCCACAAAGACTATCAATCGTAGTCGGCTCATAGTTTTACTCACAATTGACAAAATTATACAAAAACTTGGTTTGAATTGTTCAAAGATGTGTACAGGTTGCATATGCAGTGCTATGTGCTGGTAAGTTTCTAGTTATCTGCATTTGGATAAGAATACTAAATAATACGAATCAAATTTTAAGCTGCCTTAAATGGGGCCTTAAAATGACATTGTTGCTGCTCTGTTGCGCAATCGGAGTCCTCATCGTTTTGATAGGTATTATCTATTTTGTAGTCTTTTACAAAATGGGTGACGAAAAGAAGGCTGCAAAGCCATTCGAAGAATTTCATTACTCATAAATAAATATACGCGGAATGAATTGGAAATTAAGTTGTTTTAGGAAGAATAACTAAAGTGCGGTACTGTTTAATATTTTAAATTATTTTTTAAATAATCATTTGTATATATTTGTATCTTTCTCTTTCAGTCACGTCTGCGAATCGAGTCCTGGAACACAAGCAAGCCTGAATCCAAGCCAAATAATCTGAGTCTAGTTCTAGTCCTATTAGGCTCTAGAATCTATTTTAAATGTTGAATATATAAATTGTACATGTGTCTTTTAATTGTTGCATTAGAAATGGGATTTAATCGTGATCAGCTCTGAAAGTTGACCAAACTCAGCTGCTTCAGTTAAGGACTCAATCGTGCAATATACGCAAATATCTTTAGTTCAAGATTCAGCTCAGATAAGGCTTTAACTTCTGTTGACACGTCTGCACTTTATTGTTTATGAGTAGGCCGCTGTTAATGTTTTTGCTGTTGCTGCTTTCTGTTGTTTGCAGTTGCTGCAGCTGGCCACGATGCGTATGCGCAATTTATTTGCATATGACCGGCATTGCGTAAAAATTAATGAAAGGCAATTAAAAGCATTCGGAAATGTAATAAAATGCGTAATGCGCATTGTAAAAGCCAACATCAATTATATGTTGTTGGTTTTGTTGTTTGCTTAATGCAAATAACACACAATAATGTAGGCAACAAAACTGTCAACTATAACCAATTTAAAATTACTATTGCAAATAAGTATTTTTTAGCATGCTAAACAAACAACAAAGCCTAAGCGTAGAATTGAATATGCGATTTGTTGTAAACTTTTGGCCACATGTTTATTCCTATGAAAATTGAAAACGATTGTTTAACTTGTTTTTGGTGTTGATAGCCAAATTGAATTTGTTATTTTGTGCTTTATAGCCGTTGTTGTTGTTCTTGTTGTTGCTGTTGTTGCAGCTTTCATGGCTGTCGGCAATCAATTGGCATGACAAATGCTGTTTGTCGGTGCAAATGCCTTTTGTAATACCCTGCAGAAGTAGCAAGCATATGAAGTGTTTATCGGTTCAGTATAAATCTAGTTCGTTTATAGCTAACCAATTTGTTAGCTATACGAATTTGAATTATAGTGAGCCAAAATACACTTAAATGTTGGAAAATAAATGCACCAAAGTCGCATAGATAAAGTGTTCAGATTATTTAGGCAATTTAATTTTTTTTTTGCATATCTTAAATTAAATTTATGTAAGACGAACTAATAGCAAGTAAATCAGCCGGAAATGCATATATTTTTAGTTTTTCGATATAAAATATATCTTAAATAAAATGATGTATCAATAAATATACGAAGCTTAGCATGAATTTGTATGCAGTCTACTTCATTTTGAACTTTTCAAAGTGTAAACAATAAAAATAAAATAATGTACGTAATAATGATTTTACAAAAAGGATAACTGAAAGTTTGGCTAACCAAACACTTGGGACGCTGCTACTTGTTGTTGTTTGCTGTTGTTGCTGTTGCAGCTGTTTTGTCAAGTTTCTTTCTTTTTGTCAAGCCACAAATCGGTTGCAAACACTGCGGACGAGCTGAATGCTGTTGGACACACTGTGCAGCGTTCGGAAACTGGTGCATTATTCCGATTTTACACGTTGCTGCACTCGAAAATGAAACGGACTATAAGCCCCACTTGGCTACAATAAGTTAGTCAGCTTGTAGCCTTTGTAAAGCGGAGAGGTGGTGGGTGGAGGGGGCTGTTGGGGCGGGACAGCCGTATCGTTGTCGTGGCCATCATTGCTACTGTCCGCCGCTAAAAGCTTTTTGATTATGAAAAATGTTCGAAACATATGCTCCAAATGACTGCGGAGCGTGCAAAGAACAAGAAGAAGAAGAACAAAAACAAAAACAACAACAGCAATAGCAAGCAGCAGCAGCAGCAGCAGAATAAGAAGAAGATTGTGCTCGCTACCTCTCTCTCTCTCGCCCTCTCTCTCTCTCGTCCTCTCTCTCTCTCTTTCTGTGTGCTTTTTACACTGCACTACAAAAGTGTGCGTATACGATCCCATTCTAGTTACTTACATTTGTATATGTAGAACATGTACTCAACACTGTCTAAGTGAGCATTTCTTCTTTTTTTTTTTCTTTTTTTTTACAGTATATTTATTTGCCCGGCTGCATTTCATTTTTATTTTTAATTTTTTTTTATTTTTTTTTGTTTATTGCGGCTTGGCTGGAGCTGTGTTTGTGTGCAGTTGCTTTTGATGTTGGTGCATTGTTAATGGTTGCGCCATTTTATTTTGAAATTAATAAAGTGGCATAACAAAACAAAAACTACTTCAAGAGTTTCACATCGCCCGAGTGGCAGCAGCAAAGTTGTATTTATTTAAATTTTATTTATTTTTTTTTTTGTGCAGTTTTATGCAAGCGCCAAATGGTAAAGAAACTGTGAAAAGAAGTTGCTGCAAATCTTTTTTAATGAACCAGCATTACGACAAATTTAATAATACTCAAATGATTTCGCTTAAGTTATATTAGTTATATTAGCTAAAAAAGATCACTGTTTTATGCCTTGTTTTACTCAGAGGCTTAATTTATCATTCACATTAAAGCCCTAAGCAGCAATTAAGATGACATGTGGATATAAGTAAATATGACTTAAAGTGAGATAGAATACTAGAATAGCTTAACTGTGTAGATAATTAAGGAGGCTTCATGCAGAGACATCATTAAGAATAAGGCTCGATGGCTTTATCTAACGTGCCAAAATCGGAGCTTTAATTTAAGAAAACCTCAAAGTGCTCCCAGCTTGACAATTTGTCGTTATGCCGACAGCCGGCAGCAAACTAACAACTTTGGAACAACTTCAAAATGAGATCAGACGTACTTAAGTTGCTCGGCAAGAGACACACAAAATAACAATTAAACATCAGGCGGAACAGACAAACTTTTGTCGAAGAGCAAACAAACCCAAAATACATAAAAACATACACTCCAATATATGGATACAAAGTAAGTATATACATATGTAAGTATGTGTGTGTGTGTGTGTGTGTGTGTGTGTATATGTTATATACTTGCCTATATGGCCGCAAAAGACGCGATGCAAAAGTTCGCGCCTTGGTACGGGTAAAGGTTGCGGGCTTGAAAACTTTGTCAGCGAACGTGACATGAAAATCGCAGCGCTGATGAAAAATGCTAAATCGTGACTCGAATATAAGATTTTACACAAACACACACACATACACCAGCAGTTATCATAAAAACTCCAAAAAAGAAGAAAAATAAATTTTTGCAGCTTCAGCGACACATGGCCTATGGAGCCTAAGACTTACCAATTGAATTTAGCCCAAAAAATACATTAGACATTATCGAATTCGAATCGAAAAACGGCCAACTCGACCCAACCCAGACGCGACTACGTTGTAACTCGAGAGCGTCATGTGCTGAAGTCTGCTGGCCAGTCCAAATATAGCGACTCCATTTCGAGTGTTAGACCAGAACTGACTCTATATTTAGGCCACAACTTCGAAATCTGGCTATGCCAGCTAATGGCTTCATTTGCTACACGCCTGTCGACTCAGCCCAAAACACAAATCAGTCCCCGTCCCATCCCGTCCCGGTTACTTGATGCCAATGCAATGAGTGAGAGTGTGTGTGTGTATATGTGTAAGAGTGTATGAGTGTGTGTGCGGGGAGTGTGTGTGTGTGTGCACTTGACTTCGCCTGCTGCGATTTTATCGTTTAAAAATATCATAAAAATAATCTCACCGATCTCCTATGCTCTCTTACAAGCTCGCTCTCTTGTGCCACTGTCTCTTTCCGTTTAATATGTGCATCTCGCTCGCAACGCGTTGGTTTCTATAAATACTAAGTTTATTCTGCTCGCTGCATTTTTCCGGCATCAATTGGGTGTGTGTGTGTGTGTGTGTGTGTGTGTGCGTGCGTGTGTGTGTTGTTGCAGCTATAGTTACGTGTTGTTCTTCTCTAGAGTCTAGAACCCCTATATGTTAGCTGTAATTAGATGTCGCCTTGGGGTTGGTCTTTTTTTTTTCTACCGTGACAAAGGCTATTGCACTCGGCCTGGGGCATTCAGTTACCAACGCGTTGACAAATATTTTCTAGTTGCCAGGCAGAGATTTTTAAATTTATATCCGACGAGTTCAAAGGCCCAACATCTGCACGTGTATCCCAATGAGCATTTAGATTATTTAATTGCTCAATAAGTGCCAACTGCTGTACAAATACAAACTGTTGAAGCTGTTTCCCTGTTTGTACTGTATTTGTAAGTAGCCTAAGTGCGTTGACGCATTGCACTTGTCTGTCGACGTGGGAGGCAGGCACATTCATTATCTAATGGAACTGCTCCCTCGGAGGCTGTTAGATAACAGCCAATACAATATCACACTAAATTGTTTGAGCAATTAAGAGCAACGCTTCTTAAAGATACAAAACAGAAAATAACAAATCTGATAAGGCTGCAAGGCTTTAGTTTAAAAAGCGTGTTTCGAATAAAAAATAAATAAAACATTAGTTTGAAAAGTGTATTTTGTATAATTTTTTTCTTCGTTTTTATAACGATGAAGGATTATAATTAAAACATCACCTTGTGAAAATATATTTTATTAATTTTTTTAATTGATTTTAGAGTAGGAAGGATTAATCTTTAATGGGTACTTAGAGTTACAACTGTAAAACGTAAATTTTTGCAGCAACTGGTACGACTGAAAAAGTTATCAACAATGTTCAAAAAATGTTTGAAATGAGAAAAAAACAGAAAAACGAGATTTTGAGTAAAAGTATTGCATTCAAATAAAATTATTATTCGAACTGTATATTTTTTCTTTCAACAACTTTTATATCTACACAAATTGTAATAATTTGTTAAATAAGGATTCAAATTTGGCAACCAAAAACTGTTGCATAAAAATAAAATTATTATTTAAGTTCTTTATTTTTTTCTTCAACTAGTTTTTTATTTACACTAATTATGTCTTTTCACGTCTAAAAATTTCAAGTCAAATAATCTGGTCCAGAAAATCTTTAAATATCTGCATATTATATAAATATTTCATGCGTAAGCGAGAAGCTTCTTATTTTTGAAATATTTAACACATTTCATATTTATTTTTCGATATTTACGATTGCTCAAGGTTGTTGCCCATCAGATAATTCAATACTTTTGCTTAGCTAAGCAACATTTTGTCTCATGCCTCTGCATCTTTTTAAGTTGCGAAGATTCATCGAGCAACGAAAAAAAACTACCCTGCCCCCCCTATATTGCCCCCTAGCCCCCGTGGGTAATATGTGGAACACAAATAAATATTAGTTTCCAACGCAGCCGCACACAGACTACCGACAATCTGTGAGGGAGAGCAATTGTGTCTAAGTATTTCTATCTCTATGGTTGTATGTGCATTTGTATCTGCGTTAGCTGCCCACGTTTCTGATGCTGACTGCTGACGCTGACTGTTGCCGTCGAGAGCATTTTATATTTTAATTCCTATTTATGTATGTGTGCATGTAAGTGCTTAACCAGTAGAGCAGAGCAGCGAAGAGCCCTGGCCAGCATCAGAACCCGAACCAGAACCAACTAAAGCTAAAGCAGAAGCAAATGCAGCGCCCTAAAAGTGCCAACCCAACCAACCCACCCACACAGACACTCCAAATGTAGCCTGTATCCACTTGCGAGCGATTTGAAAGCGTTATTTATTTGTGGCACAAGCGACCATATTTCAAATGCACACCGCCAACCTCCACGCTCCTAACCACCAAAGCGTCACAGTCGCGACCAAGTTGAAAAGTCGACAAAAATACAAATACTGCTACATATAATGAAAGAGAGCAAGCGAGAGAGAGAGAGACAGAGAGAGAGAGAGAGAGAGAGAGAAAATGAGAGAGACAGAGCTTGAGGCAAAATCATACTAAATGTAGAAAATTTTGTAAGTGCGACTGCCGACTAGGCAACTCTGGAATGCCCTAAACCCTACTCCGAGGGTAGGCCTTAAAATGCTCTTTTGTTACAGCATGTGCCAAAAATGGTCATTGATGTTTGGTTACACTTTGTAAATTTCAGATTAATTTATTTTTTATTTTTTACCGTATTTAACTCATACAAATTTCAGTTTTGTTATATTACTAAAAATAGATGATTTAGTTTTAAAAGTAATCAACGAATATCTCTGTGAAAAAAATCTGTTTAAAGTGTTCATCGATGTTTGGGTACGCTTTATAAATTTATGATTAATTTATTTCTAATTTTTTACAGTAGTTAGCTGATTTGTTAACGAAAAAATGTCAACTTTATTACATTTCCGAAAATACGTAAATGAGCTTCATTAAAGCAACAACGAATGTCTGAATACTCTAACTATGCTTTAACTTAGTTCAGAAGGCAAACAACATATCAACCTTACATAAAATATTGGAAATATTTTTTCTTTACATCTAATCTAAATATATAAAATATTTAGAATTATTTTTTTTAATATCCAATATTATTCATATAAATAGAAGGATTTCTTATCCCCAATACGACTTCTCTCTTCAAAGTCAGAACTGGGTATTACTGTTATTGAGGGAGGTTTTGTGCATTGCAGTTAGGTTAGTTCTCAGTTAGGTTTCTTCTTCTTCTTGGTGTAGCGGCTTACCGGCACAACTCGGTCGGATTACAGTTGACGTTGTTATTGTTTCTGTTGTTGTTGCTGTTGCTGTTGCTGCCCAAAACGCTTGCTGCATTTTTCGCGTTACCATTGAAAACTTTTCGCACGGATGCCTTTTGTTGTTGTTGTGGCAACTGCTGTTCCTCCTATACCCTGTACGCATTGCAAATATGTGAGGTGTGTTAAAAAACTGGAAAAAAACTTTATTATAATTTTAAAAAACTGCCTAAATATATTTAATGGCCTATACATATATATCCTCCGCAGCCTTCAACTTTTGTTTGCATGCGTTTGTGTATACCTAATAATAGTGTAATCACCTTATTACAGGGTACCTTCTAGTCTAGAGCTCTTATTCAAACATTTGAACTTGTTTGCTTTTTTCGGGGATTTTTTGTTGTTGTTTTTACAACTTAACGTGTCACACAAAGGTGCCCGAGAAGTGCATGGGTTTGTTGTGCGCGTGTGTCTGTGTGTTGTGCTTGCTCATATCGAAAGCATGCATTGCTGCCGCTTGATATTTAGCTCTAACCAGCCCAACAACTATCTGCCACACCCGGCAACACACACACACACGCACACACACACACACACACTCCCAAGCACCACCATTCGCGGCCAGCCACTTTTTTGTTCTAAATTTATGCGCTTTTATTTTATGAAAAACTTTTGCAATAATTTCTCAAAACGTTTTTGTGGTGAATTGAAATGCGAGAAAAACATTTTGCGGATGGCGACTAAAAACTTGAGAAAAACCTTAGCCCTACAAACACACACATACACACCAGTTTCACTTACGTTAAGGAAAAATAAATACTTTTGCAAAGCAGGCAGCCATTTTCTGTTTTATTTTTTCGTTGTTGTTGTTATTGCTGTTGTCGCTGCACTCGGCCACGCCCACGCCCACAAATGACGTTTAGCATCGCCTGCCAGCGGCAAAGTTTTGTGCGCTTCACGTCTTTTGGCTCTGTTGCGTTGTCTTCTTCTTCTGTTGGCCAAACTTTAATGAAAAGTTTTGCTAAGAACTTTTACGCTGGAAATTTCAACGCTTGAATGAAGGCGCCGCCAGAAAGAGGCGATGGGGGTGGGGGTGGGGTGCGTGTGTGTGGCCTGACATTAGATTGTTTTTGCAGCGCTATTTGCCAAAAGTCAGTGAGTCTTACTAACCTGGCCATAAACAAAAAATGCAAGAACTGCACGAAAAGCAACGACAACGAGAAATGGGCGTTGGTAAATGGTATCAATTTGAATATTCCAGTTACCGACGCTTTTCCAACTGCACTTGGAAATTATTTACCTGAATAAACATTCGGTATTTTAATTACACAGCCTTATGCGTGTGTGTGTGTGAATGTGTGTGTGAATGTGTGTGTGTGTGATATTGCGTCTGTTGTGGGGAGGCGATAACTTGGGCATAATTGAATTAACACACAATTTACTGTACATTGCGTAAACTTTTTGCTGTGCTGCCATTTCAACGAGGATTCTGTGCTGATAACTGACAGCGAAGCGAAGGGTTCGGGGACGGTATGTTGGGTTGTTGGTTAGTTGGTTGGCGCAATACTTGGCGGGCTGCCTGCTTTTTTTTTGGGTGTGCCTTCTATACACATTTTTGCAAAATATTGCACAAAACTTTTACGCAACTCAAAAATCTGGCACGAAATATGATCAAAGTTTGTAAATTTCTAATTAGTTTGTCACGTTGGGTTGCACGAAGTGAGAAATGTACGGATCTATTTAATTATATATATATATATATATATATATAAAGGTTATCTAAAATCTGCAAAGATTGGGGAAACCCAGAAAAAATCAAAATAAATAATAGCTCAATCTACTACTAATATAGGAAATTGATAATGATTTTGATATTAATAAAAAACAATACAGAAAATTAAATAAAATCTCAATTAGTTGGAAAAGTTTCTATGGTTTCTGTAGTGTAAAATATGAATACTAAATTGATGTTAACCATATCATATATGACCAGCTTATATATTTAAAATAAAAATTTCAAAATCTCATCTTATCCACAGACTTAAATGGACATTCGCACTTGTATTGAATACTGTTTACACACACATGCAGATATTTAATATGGCATCTGTGCACATGCAATTCGAATATTGCACACTGAGACACTTAATTTACACAATTAAAACTTTCTAAATTGTAGCTTGGTTTTCCGTTATGCCATTAACTTAACGATATCTATATCTATAAATGTGCAAATACATAGGTAAACGTATTTTGTGCACTAATTGCCTATCAAGTTACTATTGATTTCACATACAAGGACAAACATGTAAATATAGAGGAGAAAATTGTGCTTTAATATGAATCAGACATGTATATACATATGTATATATATTTGTTTATACATATGTATGTTCTGCTTGACTTTAGTTTGACTGATTTACATTCGTTTAATATGTGCGCTTCTTAAAATTTCACTTTGGTTGCCTTTCAATTTATTTTCTTGTGTGTTTCTTTTTCTTTTTTTTTTTGTATGAAATTGCTTGTAAATACATTGAAATTGCCGCCACTTGAGTTCATTCATACGCCGAGCCATATGCAATAATACAACACAAGTACGAATGCGAGTACGAATACGAGTTTGGGCATGAGTATATACACATACACACACACACACACACACATATATATATATATGTATATATTTATATATATACGAATTGATGAGGGGTATTCGTACATGTGTAGGCATGTGGCATGTTCTACATGTGTCCGCTTGCAAGGCTTGACTTCCACGTAATTACGAAACAGCCAACAGACAAACGTTGCAAGGGTCCAGTGTCAGTGGCAGTGGCAGTGGCAGAGGCAGAGGCATCGTCAGAGACCTGAGACACAACAGTTTCATCACATGTGGCACTGGATAAGAGCCATAGGTTGTCCAATAAGGGCTTTGTCCATGTCCAGATCCCTTCCGACGAGTGTGTTACACATGTAAGCCGTTAAAGACAATGACAAAATGGGTGCATTGTGTTTGAACGGGCGTACCATCGATTTGAATGGGGTCCACAATTATTATAGTAAGTTGTTTCAATTAATGGCTAGTGGTCAGCTTCGTCGAGTTGTCGATAAAAATAGATTTCACAAAAAACCTTTTCAATGCAAATGAAATGATAAATTAGCTTTAAATTTAAAAATACACCTTTCGTCATTTCATAATAGATATTTTAGTGCTAAAATCAAATTATTAATTTTTATCATTTTACTATCAAATCACTTTCAAACGCATATTCAAAACATATGTTATAAAAAATATATATTTCACTTGATACTCTATTCAATCTAAGTCCACTCACTAAATATTTTTGATGCATTTCTATGCGGCATGTGAATGCCCTTTAATTTCAACTTAAAGTTTCTATATTTATGCCGTCGTCGAGGGGCATAAAATCTAAAGTCGTTTGTCACGTTTTGCACATAAAAGGATTTTCAATTTTCCAATGTGACAAGCGCGCAATGCCCGCATTTGCATACTGAAGCTAAAATGGAAATCGAGGGGCAGGAGCAGTGGCAGGGCAGGGGCAGGGCCAGGGGCAAGAGAAGGTGCCTCAAGGAGCAAGCGCAAAGCAAATAAAATCAAATTTGATGAAATGCCATGAGTAAAAACTCCAAGATGGCACTTTGAAAAAATTTTTTTTTCACTTTTATTATCAATAAAATACATTAAATCAAATTCTGCAATTTAATTGCGATCGTAAAAACAAAGAAAATTCTAGAAATAGGCAAATACTGTGGATTTGTTTTTCTCTTGCGGCTATGCGGCACATTATGAGTAGAAGTTTATTGTGCCACAAAATGTGGCATATAAAATGCTCGACGAATACAAATACAATACAAAGCAAAAGATTTGATTATGCGACCAATGCAAGGCTGTCATCTACTCGACTTTTTATTTGTATATATTTTGTTTGGTTTGGTAGAACAGCTAAGAGCAGTGGCAGAAAAATGTTTAATACCATTGAAAGTATTATATTTAAAGCACTATATGTTATTGTTACTGACCTAATTTTAGATATTTTGTGCTCCTTAGTTAATACGATTATATAAATATTCAATTAATATTTTGTGCAGTTGCCTCAACATAGATCTAATTATTACTTTGGTTTGATATTTAAAATTTAGCAACTGTTATTTTTCATTATCGAAGCATACTTTTTTATAGGCTTTTTTTTTTACTGTGGCCAAAATTATTCTTATCAGCATAGTTGGTATTGGTAGACAGGATTCAAGTACAAATTTGTGTGTGTAAGTGTGCACTCCTTAACGAGATTTATTTGTAGACAACAGTTGGTGGCTATGTTTTTGTGGCACAACAGCAGCCAGAGAGAAATTCATCAACCTAACGACAAGGATGAGCATCAGCTCTGGGAGCTATTTTTGCCACCCAAAAATACATTTCATACAGGCCAAAGATGAGCAAAAAAAAGGGGAAAAGCAAAAATGAAGAAATCGTTCAAAATCTAAAAAAAAAAAAAAAAAAAATTGAATTGCATTTGTGTGTTTGTCTCTCATGTAAGCAGAGGCATCTTCAACTTTTGCTTCTTTTTGCTGGCTGTATCTATCGGATGCATCCATTATGTGTGTGCATCTCCAAGTTTTTTTCTGTGTTTGTGTGTGCATTAGTTAAGCTTTACATTTGCACATTAAAAGGCGAATTGTGTTCGAGCTTTTCTCACAGCGACAAACTGCAAATGTTGCTAAGCGCTTAAGAGGATTTCAAGTCGAGTGCTGTAATACGCACTTAAAGCATTTAATGCACATTTTCGAATGATAAATTAAAACTAGTATTAACATTCAGCTGCGGGTTTGATTCCTGAAAGTAGGTGCCTTGTTTTTTTTTGGCTATTATTTTAACCGATATTTCCGTTTGTAAACCTAACTAATTTCCATGATTACTTTTCATCTTTCTTCAGATGTTGAAAAGTTTGAAAGTAAATATTATTATTTTTATTACTATTACAAAGTTGTCAAATTGAAATCGAATATAGGAATGCCTACTTATTGATTTCATTACATGATGAAATGGGAATTGATCATTCTATTTATAGACACTACCAAATTAGATGTTAGCCAAATGGCATTGCTTCCGTTCAACACATTCCAAAACTAATAAAAATAAATAGAATTTAACTGTAATTGTTTGTCGAGAAAATTGGCGAAGAGTAGTACCAATAATAGGGATAAACCGATCACCATTTGGATGCTTGCCAAATGTATATGTGTATTTGTGTGTATTTGTGTGAAAATAAAAAGTAATTAAGCAATTTGAACGTATTTTGACATTTCCAAAAATATGTCAACTCAAACTGCGAGCGACTCGATAGTGTGTACGAAATAGAAAAAAGAGCAAAAGAAATGGCAAACTGATGCCTTCGGCCGGGTTTTTAGCTATGGCCAGCAAGATGCTGCCAAAAAGCCGAAACACAATCGAATCGTAATGCTAGATCGTGTAGCTAGACAAATTCGTATATATGTGTATATATATATATTTTTATATATAAATATATATACACTATAACTGTAGCTCTATCGATTGTTGTTGTTTTGTTTTTGTGTGTTATTTTTATAGCACGATGTTTGTATTGCCGACGACGACGAAGAAAACGACGATGATGAAGACGACGACGAAGACGAGGCCTATTCGAACCAGCCAGCAGTTCGACTATCGGGCGAGATCTTCCGTCTATACCAAAGCGGCTAAGTATAGACAGTGCTCTGTGTATGTGTGTGTGTGTGTGTGTTTGTGTGTTTGTGTGATTGTGTGTGTGTTGGATGCGCCTGCGTAAGAGGATCAGTGGCGTGGATCATTTGAGGCGGAATGTGGAAGCAAAAGCACAACAACAACAGCGAAGATGAAGTCTTTTGGTATATTTTTGGGCGAACGATGTTAGCTATATAACAAACACTATATACCAATAGGTATATATATACGCCTTATATACATGCTCGTGTATACATATGTAAATGGCAAGCCAAGAAGACGAGACAAAGCTATAAATATGTACGAAATAAATATATACTTATATATGAAATGAAAGTTCTCGTCATCGCGGGCACTCTTCGCTTGAGCGAAGGGGGGGAGGGGGCGGTGAGTAAAGGGGGCGATTTTTTGATTCTTGATTCACGGATCTTTTTGGGATAGCGTTCGGTTGTTCGGTCGGGCTGCCGGTACAGTTATAGCCGGGCAAAACGGGCGGCAGCAACGCGTTGGGGGCCGCCTCAACCAGCGCCAAGAATTAATTTGAGAATATTTTTTGCATCCTTTAGTGCATTACCGATTCTGTTGTCGAGCTGTGCAGATCGGCTGACTCCGGCTGGGCCTCGTCGCTTTGTTTATAATAAATTAACACAGAAAATAAATAAAACGCTGCTCAAGTGCTCTAGCGCAGTGCTCCAAAGTCGCTTGGAAATATTATTTGAAAAAAAAAAAAAAAAAAACTTAACTACAAATGTTCAACGCGAAAGTGAACGTATACAATGTGGAATGCAAGAAAATTAAAATCAGCAAAGAAAAATTTTTATAAAATATTGAAAGAGTTAAACTAGTTGGTGTGCACTTTCCTTCAGTTTGTGGCTATTTATGGAGAATGCCGCAAATTGTTATAAATACTACAACACAGAAACAGCACAGAAATCGCCAGAGAATTGTGCATGTGGCCTGTATGTGTGTGTGTGTGTATGTGTGTGTGTGTCTGATGTGTGTGTGTGAGTGTGACTGCCTCAGTCTGTGGGCTGTATAATGGGAATGGTGAATAATGCGGCTCACTTCTTGCTCATCGCTATTTTCGTATATAGCGGAAATATATTCAAAGCACTTCTACATACAATAGCTTATATTAAATACATATGTACATCTATACCTTTATATATGGCATATGTCAAGAGTTGGGGTTAACAAATGTTCACTTTTTTTTTTAACTACATGTGCCAAAGTTATATAAATTAAAGTCTTTTTTGTTCAATTCTCTTTGGTTGCCAACTAAATTTTTTGCTAGATCTATTTACTTGTTTAAAATGTGAATAATTTCAGTTATGTAATGCACAACATTGTACAGTTTTCTAACAGATAACATTTTGCACAAATATTATTTTTATTTATTTTGCAATTTTTTTCCATTATTTCCTTAAATATTATCTATTAAAATTGTAGTTTTATTACATTTTTTTTTTTTTAACATGCAGCCACTAAGAACCTTTTCACATATTAACATTAACCGTTTTGCGAAAGTAGCTCGTTAATTCATTTCAATTAAAATATGTACACTTTAATGGCAATAATAACATTTAAATAATTAGTTACATGACCGCTGTGTGCCGCTGTGTGATTCAATGCTATTATTACTGTTATTCGTGCACAACTCACATATGTCTTTCCCACTCGCACTCATCCTCTTACCCCTTACTCTCTCTCTCTCTCTCTCTCTCTCTCTCTCGCTCTCTCTCTCTCTCTCCCTCTATCATTCCATTATGTCATTCGGTTGTCATTGCGCTTACGCAGATATTATAATTTAATAAAAGTGCATAAAGTTTGTACTCAGTGCATTAAAAATGCGCAATAAAACCAGTGAGAGTGGCCAGCGTGGGGAGTGTATCTGACTAAGGACTACTCTATGAAAAGATATGTAGTGGTTTATTTTTATATTTTTGAATATAAGACACGTATAAGCACATATTTAACTTTCACTCTTATAATTTCTCATTTTTAGTTTAAAGGCTTCCTTTTTTGTTGTGTTAATTGTTATACCCTTTTTTATAGCTGGTTAAATAGTTGGCCCACGCTGTAATTTGCTAATTAAAATGCACGATTGCGTATTTCTTTTTTATTTTTTTGTTGATTGCCGACACGCTGACAGTGTTCATTGCAATTCGATTAAGTTTCAGTGCGCTTAACGCAAAATGTTAATTCTGACAACATTTCAACAAAATGGTAATTTTAATTATGCACCCATCTATCTTTCGACAAAGTGAATCCGAAATTTAACAGCTCTTCGATTCCATTTATTTAAAAGTCGTTCAAATCCTAGATTTATTAACATTTTTCGTGATGTTCATTGAAATGATATAAATGTAGTCGAAACTAGATTTATGCAGATATTGGTTGTGGTTCGTTGTTATTTTGCTCGGGGGCTTCAGTTGTGGTAGTTGTTCTGGGTTCTGGCTCCACCGGTAGGGGTGTTTCCGTTTTTGTTGGAGCTGGTGTCGGCTCTGGCTCATCGGGCTCGGTGGATTCTTCCGCGATCACAGTGCACGTGGGCACAAATCGGCATAGATCATTCTGAGCATATTCCGGTCCCGGAAAACTGAGCTGAGTCCCGCGATGGCCAACAGCGTACGCGGCACAAATGTTGGCCGCACTGATATGACTCTCTCGGTGGAGGTTGGGAAAGAACGCGATATGGTAGGCTAGACTGCCGAGAAAGGCATCACCAGCACCCGAAGTGTCGGCCAGGAAGCGTACAGGTGCAGCCGGGCAGTGGATGCACTCATCTCGTTCCGTGCTCGACAAAAAAACCGCGCCCAGTGCTCCCATCGTAATTATGACACTCTTGGCACCCTTGTCGATTATATCATTGGCGGCTGCTTTAGCATCCTGCAACGTTTTAACCTCCTCGCGTTCGGTTAGCTGAGCAGCTTCCACCTCATTGATGCATAGAATTGTGGGCGTTGTGATCACTTCCATGTTGATGTTCTTGGGCAAGGGAGATGCATTCAATATGGAAATCCCCTTAAATTGTTGCAGCGCAAACAGTACGGCCTTCTGCTCCGTCTCCAGTTGGCAGATCAGAACCTTGGCGTTTTTGAACAATTTTTTACCGCGAGTGACATCCTTCGGCCGAAGCATCGAATTCGCACCGGCCAGCACGATAATTGTGTTCTCTGCATTGTCGGACACAATAATTTCGGCCAAGCCGGTGGGCATGCTCTCCACCCTTTCCACAAAGTCAACATTGATCTCCAACGTTTTCAAATACTCCAAGTAGTCTTCGCCCAGTGCATCGGTGCCCAATTTCGTTATCAACGCACAATTGGCGCCTAGTTTACAAGCTGCCACACATTGATTGGCGCCTTTACCACCAAAACAACGCTCTCTGTGCATCGCCAGTACTGTCTCTCCCGGTTTAGGCAACTCATTGACATATCTACAAATAGGATCTCATTGCATTCTTGCGATTAGCATAAGGGATGCACTTACGTAATGTAGTCGATATTTGATGAACCAAAGACCAGCACGTCAATACTGTCTTTCATTTTGGCCGAACAGAAATTTTGAAACCAGAACTTTTTTATACTGAATGATTTCAATTTTAAAATGATTGACTCAAAATTCTTCTTGGCGGTCTTATACATGCCAATGCAGAAATAATCAAAGATATCTGTAAAGTAAAAAGCTACTTTTAAAATATTTTGAAGTCATGTCACATAACTGAAAAAATTTTGAATTGAGTGAAAGTCAGCAGTCAATGCGATATATTTATTTGCAATTTAATAGGAAATGTTCAGGTTTAGATAAATTTATATTCAATTTATGAAAAGTATTTAAATTAATTTTAATTACTTTGAGAAATAATTTCTAAAGTATTTATTTTATTGAGCGGTCAAAGCTTAGCTCAATTAATTGTTGATCCTTTTTTGTTATATCATTTAATTAACAAAATCAAGTACATGTTTTAAATATCGTGTCGCCAGGCTTATACAGAGGTTTAAACATTGAAATTAATTGTTGATAAATATTTAAAATTAGCATCGGGATTGTGTAAATTGAAGTATGTAACACATGATTAACATTTGACATTCAGGCTGTTGATTTGTTGTAAAACTGCACACCACATGGTCTGGCTGTCTGGGCTGCCACATTTAAGGCTGTGCCTGGGAATCGCCTGCAGTGTCTGCAGATTGCATCCATGTGCCACATCCTGCAGCAGCAGCAGCAGCAGCAATGCTGACGGCGACGCCGCGTGGGTATTGCCATCGAGAGCGTTGTTGTTGTTGTTGTTGCCGCTCTTCAAGTAGGTAAAAAAAACTACAACAAGACACACACACACACACACACACACACACATGTGTGTGTCTGTGAGCGTCGGCGCTTGGACTTGACCTGCAAAGCGGATCGACTGCGACGCTTCATGTGGGTCCCGAATCGAGGGTTGGCTAGGTTTTAATTTTAGGCACCTATATAAGCGTCTGTTTACAATGCGATTAGAGAACAGTCGCATTTGTCAGGGCACGCCATACACTTCCCAACTCGAGATCTGTTCCTAAATCGAAACTGCATTCGTTTGTGAGTTACGCGGATTTTGTTTTGTGTGTGGCATATTTCATGTGCGGAATGTGACAAAAAAAGAAAAAAGACGAAAGAACATCAAGAGTAAATAAACAAAAAAAATTTAAGAAAAAATCGTTTAAGCGCAAAGCTAAAGCCATACAGGGAGCTCAGCAGGCGGTGGGGCTCCTGCTCTGGCCATGTGGCGCAAAATATGCGCATAAAAAACAAAGTCCAAGCAAAAAGGGCGCAATTTTATTGAGGGCGGCCCCCTCCCCTAAAGCACACACACATACGTACAAAAAATCACCAACAAAGAATAAAAATGAAAACAACACAAAAAACAGCTGCAAAAAAGTTTATGAATTTTTTGTGCAGGCGCGTGAAAGATGCAAAAAAACAAAAAGTAAGCAAAAAAGAAAAAAAAAAAACAAAAAAAGAGCAGATACTACGCGGTACAAGAATTGTATTCCCGGACCACGCTCCACAGCTCCCAGTCACATATAAACACACTTCAGTGCGCTTAAAAATTGCTTTATTGCAGTTGGACTATAAAAACGCACGGCAAAAGTATTAAGCCCCCCATATAACCCCCCCTTTAAATACAAAAACAAAAACCACAAACGAGAAACAGGAAAATTTGAAAGCCACAGCCGGGACACAGGCAGCATAAGGATATACCAAGGATATACTTCTAAAATAGTAAAAGAAATAAAATGGATGTATAAAAACGCCAAAAACAAAAACGAACGAGATAGTTGCATAAGATTTGCCGCAAAAATTGCAGTTAGAATATTGTTTAAAATGTATTGCAACAATTGTTGCAATTACGTTCACAATCATCATTATTTAAGTGAGAAACAAACTGCCAAAATGCAAATGGATGTGCAACATAATCGTACGACCTTAAAGTTAAGAGTGTGGTTTTATGGTTTTTAAATTGTTTACTTGGCCTTTGAGAGTTCCATGCTTCCTTGCATTCAATAGTATATAAATAAGCATATGGAATGTAAAGAAGTATGGAGCGAAATCTGGCGAAACATCGTAAAAAAATGACAACATAAAAAATATTATGTGCGTGCCGACAACATAAATTCTTAGCTGTTTCGCATAAAAGGATGTTAACGTAATTGAAAACTAAATATAAACTATTAAATTTAACAATTCAAACAATACAGTAATGTTTAGAAGGATGTTATAATAATTGTAAGCTAAAAATAGGCCGTTAAACATTACAATCAAAAGTATAACAAACTATATGAAGATAAAGTTGTATGATATCATATTTTTTTTACTTATTTACTGTCCATATCAAGTTTCATCAATAAACTATTTAAAGTATTTTTAATTTATGTAGAGCATAACATGTATCGTATAGCGCTCTTATAAAGAATCATAATCCATTGTAAGAAAAATTTCTAAAAAACTTATTTATAGCTTTCATTAATTTTTAAATTACATTTCATATTATTCAACGTGATTTACTTGACCTCATATTATAATACTCAGAAAAAAAAAATCATGTCATCATAAATCTAATAATAAGTCTAATAATTCTATTACAAAATATTTCAAATATACTTTTTAAATATTTAAATTTGAGCATCCTTTCAAAAAAATAAAAACAAAATAAAAACCTTCAATATCTTAAAAATACTTGAAATATTTTGTTGCTCTCATAATTGCTTATGAGTGACTCATGTTTAAAATAGCAAACAAGCAGCCAACATTTTAAAATATTTGTATATATATTTGTATATATATATATATATGTATATATGTATGTATAAATGCCTATATATATATGTAAGTATGTAGCTATTGCTGTAGCTATATCTGACGCGTATCGCATTTCGTTGTATCTATTGAAAATGTTGTTATAAATAAATTCAAGTGGACGGCAGCATTTGGAGCATGGCAACAATGGTGTTTAGTCAAGTTAGTACACCGATTATAAATAGGTATGCATGGGTGTGTGTGTGTGTGTATGTGAGAAGGGCATAGCCAGGGCTTCTAGGTTTTGCGGGCAAGCCAATTCGAATTGCAGTTAAGCACTGGACAACTAAGCCCCAAACATGTGCAGCAAAGTGGATTTACCAAGCTGAAATTATCACTGAAGCTGCAAGCCAGGGGCTATATGCCACATGTGACGCCATCCAGCGAGTCTAGCTGGCTATAACTTAATGCAATTAATATGCAAAATCGTGACATACACACAAACACTCACAAACCCACACACACACATACACACACACACACCGGAACAGACACATGGAAAGGAGCAGAACGGCGTGCACAGCATGTGCGGAACGATGCAGTCAGCCAGGTTCAGGTTCGGGATCGTGTGCAGAAACAGTAACGAATCCAGCGAAATTGTGTAAGCGTCGCAGCAGGAGTAGGAGCAGCAGCAGGAGTAGGAGTCATCATCATCATCGTCGTTGTAGTCGGTGGAGCGCATTAAAAACAGCGAGGCGAAGGCAAAGTGCGCCAAATTGATGAGCGTCACGTGCGTTTTGCTCACTTTGTGCCACGCCTGCAGCCGGCGGTATCATTCCCCATGTGTATATGTGTGTGTATGTGTGAGAGTGCCTGGCAGTGATGTCAAGTAAGCTGTTTATGCTCCTTACTTTTGGCTATATTATAAATATTTTATGGAGTATATTTTCTGCTAACCTGCGTCGCTAAAAAATTAGCTTTAATCAAAAAGCATTTTTTTGGTATTCATTTTTTTTAAAATTATTTATTTAATTTTATTTTAGTTGTTTAATTAATAGTAGCATATTAATAGCTCATTTTCAGCGATTAAAATTTGTTTTCTTTAATTTATTTCACACTTTAGTTTATAATTATTTTCAATAGAACTTTTCAAATTTATACAATAGATTCATAAATTGGGCTTTAGTGTTTTCAATTTATTGCTTATTTTAATTATAGAATTGTTTTAAATTTTATTAAATTTTTCAAATATTTTCGAGAAAATACATCAACAGCAAATATTCCACAGCAATAACTTTTTCAAAGATAAAACGAAATTTAAAAGCAACATCTTATTTGTAGCTTTTCCTAGCCAACAAGGCTGATGTTGCCATTGTTCTTCTCTATAATATACAGCAATAGGTTGTTGTTCTTGTTGCAGCTGCTGCTGCTGCTGCTGCAGGGGCAAGTCGTAAAAGTAAACAGAGCATGTGCTGTTCCCATAGTATCCATAGTACTCATATTACTCGTTGTACGAGTTGCATGCTATAAAGCGCTTAATTTTTTTTACGTGTGCGCAATTTCTACAAGGTGAGAAATATGGCAAGCTATACTGCTGGATGAATGGGGATGGGGTTGTGATTTTGTATAGTCTCTTTTTGCCGAGCAGACTCTGAGTAGCTCGTGCCAACTAAAAAGCTGCATATGAAATGCCACAGCTAGCTGCACAGTTTATGGGCATTATTTAAAGTCGACAAATGTTTGCCTGAAAACAAAATTGACCCACATCGGCCACAAGGCTACCAAGGATGCCCGACTCAAAAGGAGCGGAATAGCTGTGGTTGCTGCTGCCACTGCCACGCCCCCAATTAAACACTTCAGAAGTAGAATTATATATTTTGATGGTGACCGCAAAATGGAAAATTAGTTTCAATTAAATAATGTTGTCGCAATTTAGACGCAGCAGACAGCGCCAGAGTTGGGGAGAGACTTGTCATAACACACCAGAGCCATCCTGTCATCTGTAGACGATATACACAACCACACATACATACACACACACACACACACTAATGCATACTAAAAGGACATGCATGCTGAGTTCATGCGTAACGCAAATGTTGGGGCAAGGAGCAAGATCCACATGGCAGCACAACATCCTTGTCATCGTCGCCGTCAACAGTGTTCCACCATGTCCAAGCAATAACGATTGCGGATTCAACATAATGCCCTCATAATTACTGCACACACGCCTCAAAGTGTTGGCCAGCGACATCGCTGGCCAAGCGCAGCGGTGGCCAATGAGTTGACAACACATTACCCCAAACCCCAAACCCCAACCTCAACCCCAACCCCAAGGCCAACACAAAACCCAAACCCAAAAACAAAGTCCTAGTAAGCAGGGCATGCCCAGACTCCAGTCTCCAGGCTGCAATTTGCATTAAATTTGCGCTTTGTGTTATTAATTTTGAGTGTTCTCATTTCTCATTAAAGTCTGCATGCCACATTTATGAGTGCTTTCGAAAGTAACCTTCAGAAAAGAACGTTGAAAATTTAAAATATGTGCAATGCATAAATTTTAAATTTATACATTAAAAGCAGTTTGCGGCAATGGTTAAGTTGAGCTGGCAAAATTATGTGCTGAATTTCAAGTGAAAATTGTAAAAGCAAACGAAGAAATGTATGATAATTAAATAATAAAATAACTTTCTTGAAAGTTGTGCCTAGATAGTTTCCTCAAGATTCTTAATTAGTATATTCAAGCATTTGGCTATTGTCAGAATAGAATATTCTTGATAGATGCTTAATAGATGCTTCCTTAACCGCTGATTACTAATAACATTTGAATATAGAAACACAATATTCTCTCGAAATTCATGTAAATTTTCAAGGCAAAGAAAATATAATTGGAGTCGGTTCACAATTACCACACTTAAATAGTTTTTAAAGTATTGATTTCTAGACCATTTGTTTGTTTGCTTAAGTAATTCGGCATAAAGAATTCAAAGAGAAAAAATATTAAAAGCCAAATAATAAATTAATAGAGTAAAGAATTCAAAGAAAAAAATATATTGACAAGAGAGAACGTTGCAGTAGGGCGTAACCGATTGCGAAATACTTTTATACCATAAGTACTACTAGCTAATAACAGATAGCAAATAACAGGGTGGGTGTAGCCAAGAAATACCGTCCAAGTTTACCTTTCAAATTGCGGTAGATATAAGCTTTTGTGTATTTTAGGGGCGGGAGTGTGGCCAAAAGAAATTGTTCGAAGAGTTTGCTTGCGACCCTCCTTCCAAGTTTGGTAACTGTAGCTCTTAGATATGGGCTATTGGAAATTTTGGGGGCTGGAGTGGGCGTGGCTGAAAAAATTATAGAAAATTTTCCCTATATCTACCTTCCAAGTTTGGAAACCGTAGCTCTTAAATTGCGGGAGATATTGGCTTTTATAGTTTTTTGGGGTGGGAGTGGGTGCGGTCAAAAATTGTTCACAAATTTTGTAAAATCTTTATTAATAAAATACCTTTCAAATTGAGTGACTCTAGCTTCAAATTGTGTGATATTTATGTTTTTTTCGATTTACACTAACAGGTTTGGGGTGACGGAATGGGCATGGCTATCCTATTTTTTGTTTTATTGCTTTCTTCAGAGGAGTTACTTTCAGTATTTGGTATATTTGACTATAGCTTACAAATTGTGAAAGATATGCGATTATCAGATTTCTTGGGAGCGGCGAGGGTTGGTAGTGGCCTGAACATGTATGTGTCGATCTTGGAAGGAGGTTACTAGCAAGTTGCCTTCCGAGTTAGGTCATCCTATCTTTAAAATTGTGCGAGATATGCGGCTTAGCCATATACATTTTTTGGGGCTTATGCCGATCTTTGAAGGACATCGCCAACATTCCAACCAAATTTGGCGATTGTAGCCTTAAAATGGTTGTAGATGTGTGGGTTTCTCAATTTTCAGATATTGATTTTATCGATTTCCTAGTCCCCTAGTGGACGTAGCACTTAAATTTTTAAAATTCGGGCACAGGCCGGTATATGTTCAAAGTGTCGAGTGTCTGTTTCTAAGGGTGCCAAAAAATGTTGCGTTCATCCAGATGAGCAGACGGACAGACAGCATGACGGACATTGCAGAAATTATACCTTCGGTATCAAAGAATAAAAACCAACTCATAAATTAATATTTATAGCGAATTATTTTATTGATTTTGTTTTTTTAATATATGGCACAAAACGCAAACAGAACCAGACACTAACATCAGAGCTGGCCAAAGAAACCGAAGGGTGGGATATATATATATATTTTTACATTCAACAACAACTTGACATGAACACAACATGCTAATAAGTTGTAAAAGGAAATAAACATTATGAAATATACAATGCATGCATCTCTACTGATGTACACACTACAAATATGAACTATGTAATAGCATTTATTTATTTACTCGCCATTTGTTCGTATGCTGTTGATTGTTTGACAAATTTGCATTTTGTTTTGTGGTTTTGCAATTTGCATAAATCAATTGAGAATTATTTGTAAGTAGATATATGTATATATATAGTTTGGTCGAGTATCATGTTTCTAATTATGTGTGCAGCACTTTTAGTTTGTTTAATTTATGAAAATTGTATGTTTGTCAAAATTCCCCACTCATCACTTGTGGCTGATAATAATAATAAAAAAAACATTGTAATAATAAAACCGTAATTCAAAAAAAAAAAAACAGTACGCACAATTTTAAGTGGAAATTTAATTAAGCTATTAAATAGTGCTAAATATAAGCAATTAATATTAATGTATTCGCATGAAAGCAAGCTAACTCTCGCACACGATTTAATTATAGATTACGGTCGCAGCTTTATTTAATTTGTACACCCTGTAGAGATGTAAAATGAATATTATGCATAAGACAATTTTAAACTGAACAACAAAATTCAATAAATTTCAAATTTGTGCGAGTATCTATGCTTATATTACCTAACAATAAAGACTTTAGACTTTAATGCATCAAAAGAACTAAAAATGGCCATGTAGCTTTAGAGATTACAGCGTAACTCCGAAATGATCTATCAGATTTGTTTTAGTTTAATGAGACTAATTTCGAGGTGTATTCATAGGACTATTTCAACTTGCACGCGTGTATGTTTCGCATTGTGTACTTAATTTAACTAATTTCTGGACATGTCCTGTTTATTAAGGCTATTAAAGAGGTCTACTCTCTAATGACAATGCAATTTGTGCACAATAAGAGGGGCGTGGCAGATGTGGGCGTATTGTGCAATGCACGCAGTTAACTCTTAATTGGAATCATCTTTTAATTGCCATATTAAGCACTCTCAATAAGTATACACACCAAGACAACTAAGACACACATTCAATACTGGCAAGCAACACTGCGTGAAGATGGTATTTGGTTAAAATTGATTGCATACAACAGACGCAACATAGCTATATATGTGCCATATATATAATGATACATAATGTGTATACAGACAGTGAGAGACTTGACAAACAAAGGTTCCATGCATTCAGGTGTTGAGGTGTGTTGCGTGTGTGTTGAGGTGTGTTGTGTGTGTGCTTATGTGCTGGGTGTGCACTCAATTAGATACCTTGACAGTTGTGGAAATAATGCAAGATTAGCCCATTGCAGTTCTGCCCATGACGACATTTCGGTTAGTTATACCTAGTCCTTGAAGTATGTTTCAATCAAGCGATAAATGTCGCTTTTAAGTCGTCCTCACAATAAGCACTTATATCTTTATATAAACATGATGTGATTGGCGTAATAACCCAGGTAGCTGAACTTAAAACTGATGGTGATGGAGTTCGACATCACAGCTGACTGAACGGAGGCTGTGAAATAAATTGTAGTATATAAATAAAAATAAAAAAAACACACATTTGACATATGTAAATTGTAAAAATTGGTCTCCAAACAATAAACAAAATTTGTAACCCATCAAATTACAGCTAGCTAGCTAGTCAAAAGCTGGCTTAAAATGTTTATCAAAAGATATTATATCTGGCTGACTGAACTTAAAATTAATGATTATTTTCCACTAGCTGGGTTTCAAATATCTGAATTTTGGCTTAAAATACTAATCTAAATCAATATTTAATGCATTGACTATGTTATTTGTATTTGTTCATGCCAAAAAGTAGGCACTGAACCAGCAAAATAATTGAGACAGTTTGAAGCATTTGGAATACAATTTGAACTATTTGGTTAGTTAAAGAAAATGTTGAACGAAGTTTTGAATTGTATCTTGTTGACTGGTAAGAGGAAGGGTTCACAGATCATTATCCGAGTTCATGCGTTGTGGTTAGACGACCTGTTAGGGGAGTTGAACTGAGAATGATTTTCAGAAAATGTGGCAAATGTAATGCTCCACTTGCAGGACATTGCAGTTGTTAATACAGAGCGTTCGTGAGTGGTGTGTCTATCTGGCTGTGTGTTAGTGTGTGTATGTATGTGTGTGTGTGTGGGGGCGCTTGGCTGTGTTGTGTGTGTTTCTTTGTAATTGTGCAACATCAAATGGCCAAGAGGCAGTGCTGGCCTCGAAGTGCCTGCAAGAGCTTCATTTATTTCGAAATTTATGTGGGACGTAAATCAATTGTGCAAATGGCTTGGAATTAATAAATGTGACTACAGCACAGCATACACACACACACACACACACACACATAACAACTACAACAGTTGTGTATGGATCGACATTGTAGTTGTTGTTGTTGTTGTAATTATGGAAATAAATAAATGGAAAAACAGCAGAATACAAAAAATACGGCATATTATGAATAAGCTTGGGTGCTGCCAATGCCAAGCGCCCCGAAAAGTATGCCACAATAAATTGCACACACAGAAACACATTGCGTAATTTGATTTTAAATGCAAGTTTATGTTTTTTTTTGTTTTACATATTTTATGTTAATTAAGCTTGTTGCAACGACTTCTTGTGCACGTATCTGTAGCAGGTAACTGTGGAAGTGTGTGTGAGTGCTGAACTTTGAACCAATTATATATACACACCCACATGAGCACACGCACAATAGCAGCGACTCATATACTGACAACTTGTTACGCTGCTTAATTTCTCCGCCTCTCCAATTTCGTTTGCCCCAACTGCATGCAGAACTCTGCATCCCACCCGCCCACTTCATACACAACCCACTGGGGCGCTTGTTATTTCGTTAGTTAGTTTTGACGTAACGCCACGTGGCAGCAACGGCAGCAACGGCAGCAGCAGAGGCAGCTGCATCGGCGGCATGCTTCAAGCGTGAAATAACTTCCGTTGCGAATTTTATGTTCGTTGCAAAATTTTATTCACAAAATGCACAATGCGCAGATACCCCAAAGAGTGTTTATGGATGTGTGTGTGTGTGTGTGTGTGTGTGAGTGCATCTACAACTTACATATATGAGCACATAAGTGTGTGTGTGGTATAGTTTTACTGACATCGTTTGCATTTTGGCTGTAATTTTTATAGTTTCTTTTTTTTTCTGTCATTCACTTAGTCGCGAATGGGTTTTAACGAGCTTCAAATTATTATGCGGAAATTTTGCGGGGTGCTTAACTTATAAAAAGAAGCCGCAATTGCTGAATAAACAGATAATCATGATGATCTTCGTCAATTTGATTTCAGGAAAAATTAAATTCATTTTACTATGGCAAGCACCAGTTCCGATTGAGTCTTTGTGATATTATCGATATGTATTAACTATATAATCTGTCGAACTGTTGTAATATATTTGAATACGCAAATAAATGAATAAAGATGTTCATCCTGAACTGAGTCTTTGTGGCTTATGGAAAACAAAAGTCACTTTACTAAATTAAGAGCCATTTCCTTTACAGGATTTGTATTGTTTTTTTTTTTTGTACTATCTTAATATATTTTGTGCAATACTCTGAAGCTATTTAAATATCAATGTATACTTTCTTAACTCAGGCATTATACTTTGGAATTTAGCATTAAAAACGAGTTTCTTATCTCTCACAATTGATAATTGGTTTGCGTTGGCTTTGGTCTGACTCTAAATGAAGCCGTTCCAGGAAGAAATAAAATAAAGTGCGCAAAATAAAGGCCCCAAAATGTGCGTAATAGCAAAATGTTAAGCCCGAAAAATAGGCAACATTCAATTTAAGAACGTTCCACGAGACCCAAATTGTCGCATAAATTTCTTTTTGTATTACCCACAAACACTCACAAGCCCGCATACACAGAGACATCTTCAGATGAGTGAGTTGTCGTGCAACGTTGCCATTGGAGAGAACAATGCAACTACCACTCTGAAACTGCCTGAAGGCAGACTGCGAAAATGTATTTACCAAAGTGTTGAAATGTTGCACAACTTAAATTAAAATGACTTTGTCAACTTGTTTGGCATATATTTCAGGTGCTGCATAGACCAACCTGATGTTTTACCTCAAGCTTCTGTTGTGTTTCTAGGTGTACTCATTTGAAAAATTAAAGAGTTACACGAACCTTAAAGACAATTCTTTTAATACCCTGTACTGGGCTTAGATTTTATTGGAAAAATAAAATAGAATTATAAGATTTTTAACTTTCATGTTTTTAATGACATATACTAGACATTTATTTTAATTTTTTCTTTTAATATTTACATAAAATGTGTGTTAAAAAATAGTTTTAAAAAATATTTTATCTGCTAACAGGGTATTTTGAAAGTTGTAAATTCCGTTTATTTTTTATTGTGGTTCGCCCCAAAGTTTGTAATTATTTTCCGTCTTCGTTTGCCACAAGTGTTAAAATAAGCACAACTTTTTGTGTGAAGTCATTTCCATGTTTCTTTTCTACATCTCCTTCTCTCTATATATGTATTTTTTGCGTTTCTCTTTTACACAGTCTTGAATAATAATAGAAATAAAGTTTTTTATGGCTGCGCATAGCGTGCGGCCAGGTGAGAGGGCTAAGCGGAGCTAGGCATTAAATATGTATAGAAAATATAGATTTTCAGCTAGTTACTTGTCAGCTGTATAACAGTTTGTGGTTAGAGTCCACACTAAAGTTAGCCAAGACACTCAATTTATACGAATCCACCACCATCAAAGCGATCAAGCAACCACCGAAATTTGTTCGACAAATCAAAGCGACAGAGTGAGGGAGATACAGCAAGAGAGCGAGAGAGAGAGAGAGAGAGAGAGAGAGAGTTTAATTTTTGTATGCGGAAAAGTGGAACAAGCCGAGGGGGAGTGGAAATAGCAGTGTACAGTTTTATCAGCTGCTGTCTGTGAAAAACCGGATTTTTAGAGAGTGCTTTGGCCCACCCATCATTCCACTTTTCAATAGTGTACAGTGTAGACGTGGAAAAACTACAAATATTTTCAACATATTTGAATCTAAATTTCATTCATTGATGGCGCTAGATAATTATTTTGATAAGGTACGAGGCTATCATCCCGGAATATTAACAAATGTGGCACGTGTCTTATTAAACGCCAAGTGCACTTCCCCAGAGCACACAATGACGCTCTCTCAGATACGTGGTAAGCTCTCAGATCAACATCTTATTGGTTAGATAAATGCCTTATTTTTTGAGTTTTGTTTGCAGCTGGGTACAGATTACTGACTGAAGAGAAATTTCCCAGCATGGCTGATCCCCGCGTTGAAATGCTATTTCTGCTCTCAATTCCCTTTGTCGCTTGTTTTACCAATAAGCATGGAACATATCATTTCTATATAACTCGTGAAAAGGAGTCATGAAAGTTGGCGCTGTGGATTTAATTGGTTTATATATACATTTAGTTGCAGTTAGTTAAATTTTAATGTTTCTTATGTGATAAAAAAAACCATAAATATTTATACTTAAAAACACATATCCAATAGCTGCCTAAATTGAATTAAATTCTAAACGAACGTGGCTGTTGCTATTGACACAACTGTCAATGGAAGCTGGGGTAATGAAATCAATGGCAATGTCAGAACAAGCCACAATTCGTAAAACCAGACACAAATTGACCAAGAGCACATCAAATCGAATGAATATGCGCTAGCAACATTTATATATAGACACAGTTACAACAAATGTGTCTATGAACAAGAGAGAACGTCGCTGTCGGACGTAACCGACTGCGAAATACTTTGATACCATACGTAATAAAAGCTGATAACAAGTATCTAAGAACAGGGTGGGTGTAGCTAAGAAATACTGTCCAAGTTTGCCTTTCAAATTGCGGTGGATATGAGTTAGTAACGTTCCTTCGAAGTTTGGTAACTGTAGCTCTCAAATTACGGGAGATATAGGGTTTTGGAAATTTTGGGGGCGCGAGTGGGCTTGGCCAAACAAGATTTTGGACTACGATCTTAGTAATCTAAATTTCAAGTTTGGTAACTGTAGCTCTTAAATTGCGGGAGATATAGGCTTTTATCGTTTTTAGGGACGGGAGTGGGCGTGGTCCAACATTTTTTTCCGTACTTTTGAAGGGTGTTACTAACAATATACCTTTCAAATTTGGTGACTCTAGCCTTCGAATTGTGTGAGATATATGGTCTTATCGATGTACACTAACAGGTATATCGGTTTAGGGAGGCGAAATGGGCGCCGCCATCCAATTTTTTACTTTCAAAATTTGGTGACTCTAGCTTAGAAATTGTGGAAGATATGCGCATTTTAGATTTCGAGGGTCAAAGTTCCTGGGGGCGGCAGGTGTGGGCGTGGTCTGAAAAATGATATGCCGATCCTTGGAGGAGGAAGTTACCTTCCAAAGTTGGTCACTCTATCTTTGGAATTGTGGGAGATATGCGGGCTTATCGATTTACACTTTCCGAAATATCGGCATTGGCGATTATGGGCGCAGGTGTGGGCGTGGCCATACAAATTTGTTATCGGTTGTTAAGTGCGGCTATCAGTAACATACCTACCTAAGGGGCGGCGAGGGTTGGCTTGAATGGGCATCTGCCGATCTTTGAAGGACATCGCCTTTAAATTGTGGGAGATATGTGGCTTTATCAATTTGCGAATATCGATGTTTATCGATTTCCTAGTCCCCTAGAGGACGTAGCACTCCTATTTTTACACTTTGTCTGACGCGGGCACAGACCAGTATGTGTTCCAAGTTTCAAGTCCCTGTCTCTAAGGGTGTCGAAAAAAGTTGCGTTCATACAGACGGACAGACGGACGCGCGGACGGATACCAAAGTACTATGATATATTCGGTATCAAAGTATAAAAACACAGAAGTGAACGGAAGTGGACAGAGAGCGAGAAACAAACAAACAAATAAACAAACCAGCAACAATGGACAAACTGAGCAAACTGAAAGAAAAACCGAGTCGGCCACACTAAAGGGGATGGTGATGGTTGAACAGCAGGAAGGAAGTAAGTTAGTTTTTGGGAGTGACGGGGTGAGACCAGTTCGGCCACGCAGCCGCAATGGAGTCAAAGCGAAACGTAATGAAACTAAATGTCGTTGAAGAAAACCCCAAAACAAATTCATTACGGAACTGCACCTCAGGGGGTGATAATTCGATTCAACGAAAACTTTGCTGATTATTTATTGCTTGCATGCGGCGACTCTCCGTTGCGGCTTCGCTCTCTCTTTTGCTCTCTCTCTCTCTCTCTCTCTCTCTCTCGCTCACTCTCTCTCTCTCTCTGTTGACTGTGATGCTGGAGTTATCCCCGTTGCGTTTAGCTGTTAGTGTCATAAAATGTTTTGTGGCACAAAACTGTGCACTGGAACTCATTATTTTGTTCATTAACACTTTTTGCTTTCGGTTTCGGATTCCATTTTTGGTTGTGGTTATTGTTGTTTGCCGTTTTGTTTTCATACACTTTGACAGAGGGCATAATACCTGTTAGGATTTGAGGATTCATTTTAGGAATAAGATACATTATATAAAATATTTGATTATTAAAAACAGACTATTTATTCATTCAAATTAATAAACTCTTTCAAAAATGCTTTTGGCTTTTTGAATAAGAAACATTCAAAGACAATAAAATGTGTCAATAGCGCAATAAATTAATTTTAATTAGATTATATTGAAACATATTTGAATTAATTATTTATTGCCATATTTTATTAATTTGGAATGTAAAGATTTATTCAGTTTTTATTTTTGGATGTTTTGTTTATTTATAGGCCATTAGCTATTTGATAATTAGATTGATATATGCTCAACAACAAACAGCAGAATTGTTTACATATTTATTCAGCCAAGAGTATCAAGACTTCGACATAATATAATATATTTGTATAACTTGTTTGTGCCATTTTTATCCTTGTTTTGTTGATGTGGGTGCCTGGGTGCCATATACAAAATTATGCGACCTTTGCTTTTAATATGTTTCCTTTTCTTTTTTATTTATTTTGTTGTTGAGAATATGATTTATGTGCCTAAAAATAAGTATATGTGAGTTTATAACCAAATGCAAAATAATTTCATGTTTAGTTTTATGGCTGGCAGTTTTGTGGCTTAGTTTCTTGGTTTTGCGGAAATGTTCCTTATCTTTAACATTACGACTGTCTGTCTGCTTAAGTTTTATTAGCGGCTTTAATTCATTAGTAAAAGTGCGCGAATTGCGGCCCAGACTCCGGCAAGAATCGACCTTTGGGTTCAGCTGCTTTTTGGCAATTTCGGTGGGTTATGGCACTTTGCTGAGTTATAAAATGTTATCGACGGCCCAGGTTTTTATGTTTTGGGGAGTCAGATAAATGTGTTTATTGGACATTTTCGGCCAAGTCGTCAGTCGCCTGTTTAATTTTTGTGTTTCGTTATTTTGTTTGGAGCTTTTGTAGCCTCCAGTAGTCCCGAAAGAAGATAGAAAACATGTTTACGACACGCATCCACAGTACAGGCAGATTTGTCCAGGGATTAGAGACCCAAATGTTAAGAGCAGCTCATTAAGAAGCCAAGAGAATGTGTACCACTTTATGACCAGCCCAAGACAACATCTCTCGAGCTAGATACTGGCCAAAAGCAGTTGGTGAGTGCCTATGTGCCATTAACAAGCTGATCAAGTAGCTGATAGAAAATACTTAGTTATGCTATTAACTTAGCCCCGCTCTCTAGGCGTTAGTTTAATGGTCTTGGACTCCCAAAGCACGGCATGTATAAAGAAGATTTTTAAGTTTCTTTGATATGAGAGCATTTCTCGTGGTTTCTCGTTAAGTACTAGAATTTTTGGGAAAAAATTATTAAGTCAGCTATGGTTAAGGTCGAACACTTTTCAAAGTCGAAACAGCATTTATATTCAGATATTCAAGTTGACCATCAGCTCAAATTATTGTATGATCGTACTGAATAAGTAAGCGTTTCAGCAATTGTATGTGTTAAATGCATATTCAGCGACTATTTTGAAGTACTCGCTTAAGTCAAATACAGCAATTATACCAAACATGTTCGGAAGAATCGCAATCACACAGATAAAACGCATTCTAATGCCTCAGGTCAGTCGATTTTCGCTTTTCAAGACTCAAAAATCACTATTTCATCCACCTCTGAAAGAAAAGGACCCCAACTTGAAGAATCGGACTCATATCTTCTGAGACAACAAAAAAAAAAATGTCCACATTATTGGCAAGTCTTTGGTAAATATCTATATGGATATGCGCTGCATTTGCTGCCTGCTGGGTGCTCGTTAAACATGTTTAAAGTTAATTTATTTTGAAATCCCTTAACTAAATCAAAGTTAAACATTTTATTGGCTAGCCCAACGGAGTCACAAAGCAAGTTTCAATTAAATAACTCGGCCCTGTTACCAGACGCCGGGATACTTAGAACCTGCTAGTGCTTCGGCCAAGTTCTATTTGCAGTCAACTCCTTGCGGAATTAGAGACGTCAAACAAAAGTGCACCCGGCGCACAGGCCATGAATTCATTTTAAAATGGTAGCTGCAAAACAAAAGGAAACTGCCATTGTGCAATTAAAATTGTATGGCACTGGGGAGCTGGAGTAGCGAGCAGAGAGTAGTCTGAGCTGGATTGAATCTACGATACGAGAGGGAGGAAAGGGGGTCAGCCGTAGAGCAGCAGAGGCAGCTGCCTGCCGATAAGAGAAATTAAAACAAACAGACGCCGCACGCTGGGCTGTGTATAACTGTTCTACAATCTCTGTACAGCCTCCGAAGTGGTACTGTGCAAAGGCAAACACAACACAACACAACACAACACAGCACTCACACACATCCGCACCCACACGCGTATCCCAGACTGCTTATACAGACAGTTAGCCAGAGTTCAATATGTGTCCAAAATCCTCCACCAGTCTGAGATGCTCAGCGGCTACAGCTACAGCTACAGCTGGTCTTGCTTACGGCATATCATGACAGTTGCTCTCCCTCTCTCCCCCTCTCCCTGCCTTTCTCTCTAAGTACATATATTCTCTACTTCTCTATACATTAATTTTTTTTGTTTGGGTTTGTTTTCTGTTTTTCTTTGCGTTGCTTTAAGTTGTCACAGTTGTTCATGTTGTCGAGTCGAGCTTAATTCGGTTCAGTCCCCCAAGCAGCTGCACTTGTCGTGTCGCTTAAGTCCCCAATGATATCGCATAAGTTTTTCAATTTTGTGCGTTATTAGAAGCGATTAGAGCTAAAGTACGTTACAGTGCGGAACGAGACAGCAAGAAGCCACTCGACTCATCCTGGCCCCCGCCGCAGAGAGGCGAAAGGCAAACAACAGCAACCATAAACACTTCACACCAATTGGCAGCTGGCTTAATTTGCTGTGAATATAAAACTTTTTATGTACAGCACAAATTTAGATGGCAACTTATTAAGCTGCCCATATACTATTATTTCGTATTTCTTTCACATTTCATTGTTTAAAACTAAATATATATTAATATGGCAAGCATAACTAACTTAAGATCGTATTGGTCGAGTGAGCTCGGCTTGGAGATATCCTGAGACCAGCTGTTATATACATAGAAGGTTTTCTGATCGTAGATTGTTCAATATGAATATGCGTTTTGGTTAACATAATCTGTGTTTCTCAACAGATCTTAATGATATTTATATATTCGCGAAACGGCTGCTGTGATTGATAAAATGAAGCAATCTTGATCTGCGCCTGGAGAACTTGTAATCCAACTTTAAGGTATCTAGCTCTCATTATTTGTTTACTTAAATTACTATTTGTTTCTTTATTATTTAGGCACTTGTACTTTCCAATTACTCTCAATTCAAACTCAATAATACCTTCCATTAAATTTGAAATATTTTCACTAATTAAGATAGCATGTTATTCCAAAAAAAAAAGAATAAGGAAAAGTAAGCATTGCAATGCTTGGAATTTGTGTTGCACTCAAATATTTATTTATTGGTTGCTTATTAGTTTACACATGTGGAAGGAGCAATTTTCTTTTAATTTAAACTCACACAAGCACTGAAAATGGTTCGAAGTCGTCGAGCTTAGCCACCGGACAAAATTATGTGCAATTAGGGTAGCCACAAACCGTAAAATGGATTTGCAGATGGAGGCAATGTGTCAACAGGCGGTCAGCTGCACAGGATTGCGGTGTGTCTGTGTGTGTGTGTGTGTCTGTGTGTGTGTGTGCGCGTGTCTGCGTAATGAGGCTTAATTTGTAAAATTCCATGGCTTTTAATTGGCATTGGGCAGAAACCACAAAGCAATGCAACTTACTGAGAAACTGGGGCAAGTGCATACTGTAATTATGTGGTCAAGTGGTCAAAACTGTGCGGCCAAGACAAGTGTGAGTATTTTTTTGGCCTATTCTCGAACTGCAGCTGTACATACTTTACAAGAATTTAAGCAACAATGTGCTGTACTTTCTTGTTATTGCAGTTATTGTTATTGTGTTGCCAACTCGTTGTAGTTGCAAGACCGCAAAGTGTATGGCAAAAAATTAAGTTGCCACCAAAAATATACAATTTATGCAAATACATAAAGCAGAAAGCAGCAAACACTATGCAGCATAGTCCAAAAAAGTAGCGTGGTGAGTGTCACAACGGAAACTTATTTTTTTATTACAGAACTTTGTCCTTTTTCGCAACGGGGATGGGGGGATAGGGGATAGGGGTGTGTAGCTAACGCATATTACACTGCACATTCCAGCAGTCCGTGCGTTGCTGGAAAAACTTTTTGGGGCCATTGTTTTGCTGAAAATGGCCGACGCCCAATAGTTTGTGCCCGTTGCATAATCCCCGCTTGCCCCGTTCTTGCCACTTGCCTGCATTGTGCACAGCGAGATCAACTTTAAGTTGCAGCTGCAACTTTTTCGGGTGTTGCTTTCCCTTATGTACGGGAGGGGCGGCAACTTTTGATGTCAACTTGCTGAAATCAGATGCCGATGGGGCCTGATGCTGTATTATGCAATGGTGCGTATTTTGCGTGTAATTGCCACTGCAATTTCCGTCTAATGATCCGAATGAACTTTGCATAAAGTCAAACTGGTGTCAGATATTACAAATTTCAATTGGCTCATTAAAGTTTGGCCCACAAGCTATAAAGCCTGAGATAACGAGGTGAAGTAGAGAAATTGCCAAATCTATTGTAAGTATTATTACATTTTTATGCATATACTCTCCAATTTATGCGAATTTATTTCCAATTTGCTAGAAATTAAAAATGAATTGATGTGCCTGTCATGGCCAAGAGATATAAATTTATATTTAAAACATTTATTTTTGAGACAAAATTGTATGCCTATCATGTGATCAATATTTAAATTGTTGGTAGTAGGCAACATTTTTGTTGCCATCAATTGAATTTCCAACTCGTTAGTTATATTCAATCGTTGCCTTTAAGGCATTTCAAGCTGTTTTCATAATCCACACTATCAGGAGCAGTAACAAAATCAACTACAAAGACTATGACACAGAACTGAAAGTTAAAACAAAAACTTTGTAGCTTAAGTTGCCGTTGCTGTTGCCGTTAGTCCCGGGGCAACGTTAAGACCACAAGTAACATTTGTAAAATGCACATTTAAAACTCAACAAAACTCTAGGACACACAAACACATACACACACACACACACACACACACACACACACACACACACACACACACAATTTAGGGAGAGTGAGCAGGAACTTAGTAGCAGCATTGGCAGCCCAAATGGATAATAAGAAACGCCTTTGCCTTGCGTTGACTTCAACAGCAGTAGCAGCAGCAGTAGCAGCAAAGCTGTGAAAACTTTTCAATTTATTGTTAAACTTTTGCACTGAAGCGCACAATTATAAAGTGTCATTTAGTACAGGACACCCTAAAGGCGGCAGCCGTAGTGGTAAAAGCAAAAGGCAGCACTGTCAAGAAATTATGTACTGCTGGACGGCACAGACCGTTGACACTTTCGGCTGTGGCTACTTCCGGTGCACGGCAACACACCAGCAGCATCGTCATCAACAACGTCAACAATGCCGTCGCCGTTGGACATTTTTGGGGCAGCTTCTGCATTTCGTCGTCAGCTTCAGATTCAGCTTCAGCAACTGCTTCTCTTGAGTTGACACTCAAGTGCAAGCGGGTTTTCATGCGGCGCATTCAAGTACTGTTCCGCTATGCCCTGCAAAGTGTCACAAACACAAATAGAAAGAGAGAAAATGAAAGAGAGAGAGAGAGAGAGAGAGGGAGATAGAAAGAGAGAGGGAGAGAGAGAGAGACGGTGTAGCAGTTGGCGCTGCGTGATTTACAGCGTGCGACTTCTATTTGAAGTGGGACATTCATTTTACGCTAAAGTGAACCTAAATCAACACCAACACAGACGCCTTACCACATCTTCCTTGCCAGCAAACCAGCAACCTGCTCAGTATTCCCATTTTTTGGCAGCTGCCTTTAACTTTTTTGGGGGGTGGAGGCGGTTTGGGGCATCTCTTGTGGTAGCGCGTCTTGATTGAAATGCCTGGTAGGCCAAAACGATGGCGGCAACGTCGACGACTACGACGACGACGACAACGCTGCACTTAAGTTGGCTTAATTAGTTTTTGAAAGTTATGCCAACACCACAGTCACGCCCACTTAATGGGTTAGTGGGGAGAGCGAGGGGGAGGGTGCGCTGCTGCAACTGCTGCTCAAAGTGATTGCTGATGCACTAAAAATAAAATGTGGAATTAAGTCGGGGCAAGAGCCATGCGGTTGGTAAAGGCACCGACCAAGTTCCGCTTAAGGCATCTGCATCCTCCGGCTGCGGCTTGTTGCTGTTGTTGTAACTGTTGTTGTTATTTTCCAGCTTTATCAAGCGACAGCTGTTGTTGTAATGCGTTTGTACTTGCACCATTACAAATTATATCATGCAACATGCGACTACATATACTCTTTTATTTAATCAAAGTATTGACGTGAATAATCCAAGCTTTTCATGAATGCTATACAAATATTGTCAGCTTAGTTCAGTTTAAGGATTAACAAGTGCATTTAGTAAATATATATAAATAACTTGTTATCTTATGCATTCAAAGTAAATTAATCTTTACTGAAGTTTGCTTGCTGCTCGAGTGAATTTTGTATTGCAAGCAAACATTTATTTGGAAAAAGTATTTAATTTAATTAGTCTTGGACCAAGGCTTTCAGTATTAATTTATTCTTGTCACAAGGGTATTAAAGCATCAACTTCCACAAGGTGTTACTCATTTATTTAAAACTCTTCTTTGCCTTTGTAGTTTTTTTTTTTGTTCGTCACATACTTTTATAAAGTTTTCTTTGGGTATTTTTCGTCTATCGTTTTTTTTTCCTTTTAATTTATTAAATAATCAACATTTTTGCGGCAAATGGAAATTGAGTAGGCGCATTCAAGAAGTTCCGTTGCGGTCTGCTGCTTAACAAACTATGGAAACTTATTTTCATTCTCTATTTTTTTAATATGGGCTGTGTGCTGGGTCTGCTTGAAGCATCATATAAAACGCTTGTGGAAAGTGTCAAAACCCGAATTGCTAAAAGCCAAATTGGACAAATTTAGCCATGGTGCACACATACGCTTTCAGACACACAAAACCCATCTACACTCGGTTGCAGAGTCATCAAACCGAAACGAAACTGCTTTTGTACCTGCTAGCAACAAGAGGGGTGGGTTGCAAGTGGTAGAGTGCTACACATTCATTTCCAATGAGACTCATTTTGCGGTGACACACGAGGGCGAGTCCAGCATTCAACATCCAGTATACAGCATCATGTATCCAGTATCCAGCATGTTATCCCGACAGTTGGCTTTTTGCCTCTTTTACAGCTGAGCGGTTAGACGCAGCCCACAACCACATTTCGGCTAGCCGGAGGGGCAAATCTAGCGGTTTGCTGAAATTAACTTGACTACTGACACCTTGACAACTTTTTTTTTCAACAGCCTGGCAGTGTGACAGGGACGCAGTCCGGGAAATAGGCTGTAGGCAGTGTGACATTAAATAGGCAGCCGCAATTTTATATATATGTCACATGACATTTGGCACTGCGTGTGCTGCATAAACTCAACCGCTCTCTCTTTCTCCCTCCCTCCCCCTCTCTCTCTCTCTCTCTCTCTCTCTCTCTCTCTCTCTCTTGGCCGCTTGGGGGTCTTCATCTGTCTCTTAGATGGTGGAAGACGAATGTTGATTTTGGCAGCCAGCAGAGTGAATTTTCAATTTTATTTGCAATTTTTGTGCTGCATCAGCGCTGGCAGAGCGCAAGTGTCAGAAAAGCGTCGACGTGCTAGCTGTCAAACGTGACCCTGTCCGATGTGGTTAAAAGATTTAATAGAATTTTCCAACTGCCAACTGAGGTAAAGAAGAGCCCATCATACAGCCTGCCATCAATGCAGTTAGTTTTAAAGCCAAATGCAAAAGTGGCCCACAACGAAATTGCAGTGTTCGCAAAAAATTGAGATGTTCTGCATATTGCAAACGTTGGCATTCGAATTCGATAAATCTTATTTATTGTTTTTGGCAAAAACATATGTATATTTTCTGATATAAATTTAATTATTTATAAAATGTTTCACAGTTCCATAAATAGCTTTTAAGCTCCATAAATGGTTTCTTATATAAGTCGAATTATTTAAAATATTTTGAACACATTAAATAGGTTCAGAATTCCAAAAATAATTTTGAAAATTTCATAAATACTTAAACACTTGAATTCCTTGTTGAAATTTAGATGAAAGCAATTCCAGAAACAAAAAGCGCTGCTTGGTAAACTTAATATATTCATTCATATCATAGCGACCGGCAAATTGCCATATCGATGACGTCAAGAAAACTATCTGCTTATTCAGTTTGCTGTGCCCTTCCCCTCAGTAATCTGATGTTGATGCACCAGCTGCCTGCCGCTTGACGATGCACTTACTCATTCAAAGGCTGCACCAAATTGCTCTGTCAGCAGCGGCTATGAATCAATTCGAATGCGTATACGATGCGTATGCCAAGCTAAAAGGATTTTTGCTGTGCGGCAGAGTGAGAGACAGAGAGGTGGAGAGAGATAGAGAGAGAGGCAGAGAGTGAGAGGGAGAGAGTGAGAGGGAGAGAAAGAGAGATCGTGGGTGTGGCAGCTGGTGACTGCTGGTTGCTCAGTTCGACGCCTCATTCATTATGCCAATGCCAGACGATAGTACTTTTAAAGAATTATGCAATAAGTTAGCTTTAGATGGGTTGAGTTTTGGCTGCTTTTGCTTGCTGTATATTACGTGTTGCGTGTTGCATATTGCATGCTGCCTGATGCGAGAGATGCAGCTTCTGAGCTTTATATGTGTAGTGCTCTGACAGCTGCTTGCTTTTCACTCAATTCTGCTTTGCTCTTGCCCCGCTCCCTGCTTCACATAACGTTTGCGTTATTTGTTAATGTTGAAGCGACAACAGCTGCAACTAACTTTGCACAGTACACACACACACACACACACTCACACCCATACGCACACCAACAACAGGCTTCATTAAATGCATATTTGTTGCACACCTCTGCTCAAAAAACTCTTAGACAAAATTGCTTTGTCGCAGCTTAGAGAGATTTTAGCCAGCAACAAATAAATTGGCAATTTATTTGTTGGTCCTTGGCAGCAGTTTGTGCCACATTCTCTTTTATTGACTGTAGCACAAGCAAGCGAACAATTTTACACATAATGTGGCAGCTGTGTCAAATAACCTCAGCATATTTTATGGCCATACTCCTGAGTGCTGCTCTGCTGCTCTTTTCTGCTCTATTTTAAGATCTAATTGCATACCAATGACAACTAATTAAGAATATTCAATTTTCATTTCAAAATATTCACTGTAAGCTGTTTAGTTGCAACTATTGCATCTTGAGTGCTGCCTCAATGAAGGTTGAGACACATAGGCCTTGTTTGGCCCGTTGTGATACCGATACCCTATGGGATCTAGCTCGGAATTCTCCTACACTCGTGTAAAAGATCAAAGATTAGACCAGCCAGTTGCCTTTATAAATTTCGCAATCTCGGCCGGTCCCATGTTCGCAGGTTGCAAATCGCTTTCTGCATAGCAGTTTGTGCGACTGAGATTACACAGCTCTCTACTGTGCTTTGTATTAATATTGGGCCATGTTTGGTGTGCCATGTGAACGCAGTTTGGGTTTCGTTATTTATCATTGATTTTGAACTTGCAGGTAGCTAGAGGCATGTATATACCTTCCTTATCCGTGAGGAGGGGTGATAGAGCTCCTTTCCTAGCTAGCTCATTAGCCTTACAGTTACCTTCAATGTCCTGGTGACCAGGCACCCATATCAGACTGATAACATACTGCTTAGCAATCTCATGCAGAGATTTGCGACAGCTCGAATTCGATAACGCGCTAACAGATTTGATTGACGTTTGGCTATCAATATATATTTTCACATTGCCTGGGCTGACTTTGAGCCTCTTTAGGCGATTTAGTGATATTTTTATAGCAAGTACTTCGGCCTGAAAAGCATTGCAGTGTGTCGGGAGACTGAAGGATAACTGTATATGGAGTTACTCAGAGTAGACACCTCCGCCTACGCGGTTGTCTAGCCTTGAGCCATCTGTGATGAAGGTCACCGCTGCCGGTGGTCCGGGGGTACCATGGGTCCATTTCTCCCTTGGGGGGATGTATGTACTGAAGGGTGTTTTGAGTCGTACTACTGGCACGCAGTAGTCTGTTTTCGAATTTTTGTATTCTCTTCTAGAATAGATGCATCTCCTTTTTTCTGAGCAATCCAGACTAAGGATTCTCTCAGTCTTATGGCCGTGAGTGTTGCAATTTCTATACTTGTCTTTCCAGACATGGAATGTCCAGAATGGCGTCTAGTGCCTCACTTGGTGTGGTACGAAGAGCCCTTGAGATTCAGAGTTCAGCCATGCGCTGAACTTTGTTAAGTTGACGCTGAGTGGTTTGCTTTTTTAATCTACTATACCATCATACCATGACCCAGTACAAAAGTTTTGGTCTGACAATAGATGTATACAACAAATGGGAGCATACCCCATTTGAGCCCAACGGATTTCCTACACGTGTATAAACCGACTGTTGCCTTCCTCACCCGTACTTGGGTATTAGTCACACGGAGTTTGGGGGCACTTTTCTCTGAACATTACTGCAACGTCGTCCGCATATGCAACGGTTTGGCAGCCGCCCACATCCATGTCCCGATGCAATCCATTTACCGCTATGTTCCATAGACGGGGCGACAGGACGACCCCTTGGAGTTGACGGTCCAAGTGTAGATTTCACAATCCTGCAGGTAAGCAATTGATTGATCAATCCCAATAAAATAGCGTCAATTTCCAGATCTAGCAGTTATCGACGCCGGAGTGACGTTATTAAAGACCCCTTCAATGTCTAGGAAAGCTATTAGGGTATACTCTTTATATAGTATGTATTTTTCTATGATGTTGACTACAGAATGGGGAGCTGTATCTGCAGATCTGTCCTTTCTGTAAGCATATTGGGAATCAGAGATAAGGGTGGAGTCTATGGGGTTAGTAAGATAGAGACTTATAAGTCGTTCTAGAGCCTTTAACATGAAAGAGGATAGACCGATGGGTCTAAAATCGTTGGCGTTGGTATGTGAAGGTTTTCTAGCTGAAGGTATAAAAGTTATTTTTGACTGGAGCCACGTCGGTGGAATTTGACCAGTCTTGAAAATGTTAAAGAAGAATTTTAAAAGAAAGCTTATGGCTGCTGTGCCCGCCTTTTGTAATTGGATCGTGCTTACTTTATCACCGCTTGGAGATTTAAACGGGTTGAAGCGGTTTATTAGAAGTGGTTTTATTGATGAAATTGCTTTGCAAGTCATTTGTGTGTACTTGTGAACTTTTCTAAGCCTCGTCCATTTATTTGAGGTGTGCACCATAAGGGGTTTTTCTTGGCCGTCGGCCTGCTTGCATGCGCATGTGAATATGTCTGAGAGATTACAGAGATGAGCGAAATTATGTTGGCCTTTCGGGGGTGTTCCGAAAGGATTCGATCTAGTTTCCTTTTAAAGATTTTCCAGGTCGTCTTCTTCTGATTTAAGAAGTGAACTGGTCTCAGGTGGCTAAATGAAAGCTCAAATTCGATGTACCTATGATCAGATAAGGAGTGGTCTTCAGACACTCTCCAACCTGTTAGCTGATCACTCATAGAGTGTGAGATAAGGATCAGATCTATGACCTCTTTCGTATTTTTAATGATAATAGTCGGATAATTTCACGTATTGCAGAGTAATAGGTTAGTTTTAAGAATGAAGGTTAAGAGCGACTCACCCCTCATGTTTGTATCCATGCTACCCCACTGGGAGTGGTGAGCATTGGCGTCGCAGCCTATGACGAGGTCGATCTTGTGCTTCTCGCACTCAAGGACGAAAGATCTTGTTATGTCGTATGGTGGTGTTCAGCACTATCGTGGGCCATGTACGTAGAGAGTATCCGTATGGGAGCTGACAGGAACTCCAGGCTTACTGCTGTATTATCGCCGTTGCTAAAATTAAAGGTGTTTATTTCGCAAGAACGCAGGTTTTTATTTTACCTTGGCTTTGAGCTTCTATGAGCTTGTGTTTGTCGCTACCTAGCCCGCAAATCTTGCCTCGAATTAGCAAGGGTTCTTGGACTAGTGTTATGTCTACTCCACCACCAGCCGAAGCATTACATCAGCGAATGCTGCTTTACAGCACCACCACCGTCTTGTTGCTGTCCGCCTCATTGGACAGTGAACTCGCGGCCTCTAGGCCTGCCATGTCAGCGTCGGCGCGTCAGACGTATAACCCGGCTCCAGTTCGACTGGCTTGTCGACAAAGTCCCCACCGGTCGCAGCATCCGACTTGTACACCTTTACGGTGGCCGAACTGAAGCCAAAGCTTAATTAACGCTTGGCTGCTTCAATCGGTGCACCGCTTGACGCATGGGTGGGGTGGGCTGGGCTGCATCTTTGCAACATGGTTAACACCTGATTGCAACCAGAATCCAGATGCGTGCGCGAGGCCTACTCGGAACCTCGCTCCAGTTGACAGCGACCAGCTTGGCTAAACGGTAAACTTAGCCAACCTTCGTAACTGCTGCCTTGTAAAAACCCACAGAGCGGGCATCTTTATACTTCGATATCGAAGGTATCAATAGTATATTGGTTTTGTGCAATGTCCGTCATGCTGTCTGTCCGTCTGACCTCTGTCCGTCTGTATGAACGCAACTTTTTTCGACCCCCTTAAAAATTGAAGTGCAACGTCCACCAAGGGCTAAGAAATCGATAAAATCGATATTCGCAAATCGATAAAGCCACATATTGCCCACAATTTCAAGGCAACAGTCACCAAATTTGGTTGGTACGTTGTTGGCGATATCCTACAAAGATTGGCATATGCCACGCCCACCTCCGCCGCCTCCACGCCCCTAAACATTATAAATAGCTATATCTTCCGCAGTTTTTGAGTTCGAGTCGTCAAATTCGATAGGTATGTTACTGGTAGCCGCCTTTAAGAACCGATAATCTATTTTTATGGCCGCGCGCACACCTATGCCCATAATCGCCAATGCCAATATTTCAGAAAGTGTAAGTCGATAAGCCCGCATATCTTCCACAATTCCAAAGATAGAGTAAGCAAACTTGGAAGGTAACTTGCTGGTAACCTCCTCTAAAGATCGTCATATACATTTTCGCCCACTCCCGCCGCCCCCAGGAACTTCGGCCCTAGAAATCTGAAATGCACATATGTTCCACAATTCCACAGATCGATAAAAAATTGGATAGCAACGCCCAATTCGCCTCCCTAAAGCGATATACCTGTTAGTATAAATCGATAAGACCATATATCTCACACAATTTAAAAGCTAGAGTCACCAAATCTGAAAGGTATACTGCTAGTAACACCCTTCAAAAATCCCGAAAAAAAATTTTGGACCACACTCACCACCGCCCCCAAAAACGATAAAATGCATATATCTTCTGCAATTTAAGAGCTACAGTTACCAAACTTGGAAGGTAGACTACTAATATACTACAAAATTCGTTTTTGCCCACGCCCACTCCCGCATCCAAAATTCCCAGAAGCATATATCTCTCGCAATTTAACAACTACAGTTACCAAACTTGGAAGGAAAATTGCTAGGAACCTCCTTAAAATATTTAAGACCCCATATCACGGTAATTTAAGAGCTACAGTTAGCAAACTACGAAGGAACAGTTTATTAAATAATATTCTTAGGGAAGACAGTCAACGGTCAGGATATTGTAGACTAACAGTTTACCTAGCTCAAAAAGATATAATTACGAACGAAATTTGCCGATTTTGTGTCAATGAGGAGGAATTCTACAAGCACGTCATAGTTGATTGTGTAGCCTTAGGAATATTCTAGGGATACATCCGCAACCCAACAAATTGAAGAACTTAATTTATGCAAAAATCAGGAGTTAAAGGTACAGAAGTGGCACAATAGATCTGACAACGTCGCGACGCATGAAGCCCCAAAAAATAAGATTAACATTAAGCCAGTTAATTCCGGCACGCATTTGTATTATTATCTTCAACATACTCAAAATAATAGTCATTTTATTATCTTTAATAGTTGAACACATTATGATTTTTGATGCGCACCTTTTTTTAATGGAGCTAGCTCATGAAAACCACAGATTGCCATTCAGCATGTTATTATTATTAGTCCCTTTTATTAGAGAATTCCTACAAAATGAATGGAGATGGGTTGGCTCCATTTAAGCAAACCGCATCACTGGGTATTGCTTGGTGGCAGCTTTTGCTCAGATGCCGCAGGCTCAGTGTTTTGCAACTGTCATTATCTGCACGTCCACACAGAGAGTGTGCTGAGCGGGGCTGATGGGGTAAGCAGCGGTGTTAGCAACGAGTCTGGTTGACTAAACGTAATGCGCATACATTAGTCATATCAGAAGCGAGCGAGTGTGTGTGTGTGTCCTTGGGGCCCTGGGGCGACTGGGCGCATCCGGTTTAGCATAAAGGAGATACGTACGCGTAACGATAATAACCGTAAAACGCGAGTCTCTAATTACGTCGGAATACAACAATGCAACAGCGGCTGGCAACGAACGTTAAAAATTTCCGATAAGCCTCATTGTAGCAAGAAGGGGAGGATCTGGGCAACAAGGACTCGACTAGAAATCTAAATGTGTACAATGCTTGACAATTATTCAGCGCGGCATGCGTTAAACTTTTCTGCGCTCGCACTCGTAATTTTTATTAATTTTACGCCAAAGTTTTTTTTTGACCTTTTTCTTTTGGCTTAGCGGCTGCTTACAAGCGCTTTGCGTTGTCCAAAATTATAATAAAAAACTTTCGAACTGAACAAAAAAAAAGAACATAAAAAATGAAATTTTCTTTTACTTTGGCATTGCTGCTTCAGCGGAAGCTTCCCAAGGAGGGGAAGGAAGGGATAGGGGAAGCGCTTGGGCCGTTGTGGATTTCCGTTTTAATTAGTCGACTGCGGCAAGAAGCGCGAGCACCGGAATCTGAATTCAGCAACTGAATATCATCAGCCAGGGCCCAGACAATGGGTCCACAGAGTGCTGGCGAAAGTTGCCCATAGCCAGGCTATAACTGTAAAATGCGCCTTGACACAAAGTTTCTTAAAATTGTATATGGGAGAGGCGAGGAGGTTGTGTGGGAGGATAAGTCTTATCTTACGTACTGCTCTCATCTGAGTCTTTTGTCTTTGCCGCTGTCTTGGGCTTCATCTGCCGTAGAGCGTCTGCCTGCCACTCTCCACATACATTCTTAGCGGCCAGGAAGTTCAAGTGATGTGCATAATTTAAATGAAAATGTCAACGCGGCTTTTGGCAGTCAGTTGCAGTTACTTTAACTGTGTTTCCTCCTCTCTTTCTCTGTCTGCTTCATCTTGTTTTTATTGTTGCTGCAATTGCGTCAACTTGCGGCGACTTCCTGCCTTATTCATGTGAGTGTATGTGTGTTTGCCGGAAGTGACAAAAGTTGCGTTTTATATTTGCGCTGTCCGCACAATGCATAAGCAGCAGCTGTGGTCGGGTTTAAGTGCATTTAACACAAAGCAATGCGAATTGAAAACCGCTAAGCGACGCTTTTGAGCCATCTTTAAACTTAATTTTTCGATTATCTTAAACGACTATGAAAAGTCTTATTTATTTTTAATTGAGCTATAATTTGAGAGCTAGAAATTCTGGTTAAGACAAAATTTAAAAAAATAAGAAAGAGTTCCATAAAGCTCAGATTTAAAATTAATTTAATTTTTCCCCAAAATTAAGAAAAACTTCCAAAAAGAGTTGTGCAATCTTCTTCATTGCTGTGTTGCAAGTGTCTGGCACAATGGTTTTTTTTTCTGTGCATCGCTTTTTAAAATCGGTTATGCTTTGCACAAGTAATAACATACTCTATTTCCTATTAAGAATAGAGCATGTTCATGTGTAAACTGAGTTAGTTATTTTCATTTTGATTAGTAATCATTGTAGTTAGCAAGTAAACGTATGTATGTTTATATATCATATATCATTGAACATAATTCATTCCCGAATGCAGCCATTATTTGGTTTACTTAATGGATGCATTTATTTTTCGCAAATTGTTATTGTTGTTATGCATGCGTTGATAAATGCATAAATTACGACAGAGAAAACAACAACTTTAAATTGCGTTAAATGTTGACTCTTAATAAAAAGTTGTTTGCACAAACCGAACAAAACTTCAACAGCAACTGGAAAATAGTTAACGCCATTTTTATTTATGACATAAATACGATCCAGCATATTTCATGGCAACTACAAACTGATAGATACAATGCATTTGCAAGTGGCCTCAATTTTATTCTCCCTTTTTTGTTTGCATTTTATTTATTCGACGCCAGCCTGCTGCATGCCTGCCTGCCTATCGCGTTCATATGGATGAGGAGGGTGAAGCTCGGACTTGGGACTTGTATTTGATGGGCGCCTGTCAATGCCACCAACAAAAGCAAAACGCTGAAAAATGTGTACAGCTTCAACAACTGAGCAAAAAACCGAGCGAGATAAATTTATATGCAACCACAACACACACACACACACACAAAGAGTGTGAGGGAGAGAGAGATAGAGAGAGAGCGAGAGAGATAGAGATACACCTACAAGCATAAGCCCACATAAACCACTCAGAGAGTTGAACGAGCCTGCATTTAACAATTTATCTGCAGCTGTCAAAATTAAAACCCCATACGGAGACCCAGAACCCTGGCCAGAACTGTGCCTGGGACAGAGATTGTGAAGCATCAGAAGCAGGACGAGCCGGAGCTGGAGCAGGAGCAGCGAACCACGACGAGTCAATACTCGTGGAAGCCATAGCTGTATGTCCAGGACATAACCCAGTGGCAAGTCAGCTGCAGGCAGCATGGATTTGGAAAATAAAAAACAAACTTGGGGGAAGGAAAAAAAGAGAGCCACCAAAGTATTGGGCGGAACTGCAAGAAAAGTGCAGTAGCCGCTTCCCAGAGGGGGGTCACACAATAAAGCCGTTCACAGGATAAGCAAGCTGTACCAGCCACAGGCCAGATGGGGATGAGGAAGGCGAAGGGGTGGGGGAGGGCTGGATAGGAACTGAGGTACAAGCGGACAGCAAGACAGTCAATAGCATCGGCTGGCTGTAAAAAACGGAAATGGGGCAATCATAAATTTACACAGATATGTAAGTGCCCGTGTATATGGATGTGCGTGTGTGTGTGCGTTGGGTGTTTGTGTTTGTGTGTGTGTGTTTTCTAGTGCCAACCCCTACCCAGCAACGTATAACAACGAGACACAAAGAGCACCAGTAGCAAACAAAAAAAAAAAACAACTTTTGCAGCCCAAAAGGAAATCTCATGGAACTGGAGGCCCTGCGGCTTGGTACTAGAGAAGATATCGTGATTATTTTTCTAGAAGTTCGAATTGTCTGACAAATATGAGAACTATCTTATAAGTAAGTGATTTTTATAAGATAAGGGGTAAGGAACATATTAGGAATGCACTGTTCAAAATAAAACATTTTTTAATTTAGTTCAATTTTAAACCACATCTGAAGCTAGTTGTAAAACTTGATTTATTTCAACTGTACATAATATTATAATAATTATTATTATTACACCGTGTTTCTAGTCTCAAAAATATGTGAAAAAGATTTTTAAGAAATTGTTCGAAAGTTTTTATTTATAAGCATTTTATTTTAAGAATATAATTTCTTTAGTCTGTTTATGTTCTAGTTTTTTGGGGAAAAATACATAATAAATATTGGAAATACTTAACGTTACAATTAAGTTAATAATCCAAATTTTTGCTAGCCATTAAAAATACGCAGGAGTGCAGCTCCAGCCCCCAAATAATTCAGCCGCCATATATAATTATTATTACAATGAGTTCGTGGACTCTAAATATCTTTAAAATAAAGTTTTTAGAAATTGTTAGAGGGCAAGAGAGAACGAGAGAGAGACTATTTCTATCAGCTTCTATTTTTAAGAATATAATCATTTTAGCCCGATTATTTTCTAGATTTTGGGAATACGTAATAATGGTTGAAAATGCTTAAGATTACATATAAGGTAATATAAGTTTTAGATATTGGAAAAATGTTCGAGTATTTTTCTAGCCTTTGAAAATAGTCACGAGTGCACCTCTAGGCCGAAGGACTGGTCGCAAACAATTCAGCTGCCAAATGGCAAGAGTTGAAGTGGGTGTTGGGGAGTGTGTTGGGGTGTGTCGGGGGTATGGCGTGGAGGAGAATGTGCATTCACGGGAACGACTTCGATTTAATGCGAATGCGATGCGTTGCCCTTTGGCTTGCCTCCTCGAATATCCTTGTTGAATATCCAGGGGCCACAATTTTATTTTTTTAGGTCTTTTTCCGTTTTCCATTTGCTTTGCTTTGCTGTAGACGCAGCGCAGCATTCACAGAGCTGAGATTTGTGGTGCGGTGCAAATAGATTTCTAGCGCAGAACATAAATAATTCGCATACACACATACATTTTGGATGTGTGTGTGTGTGGGTCTGTGTGGGTCTGTGTGTGTGTGTGTGCTCATTGCCAGTTGATCCTCTGGTCTTCATACAAAAAACGAAAATCAAAGTGTTTTTGCATTTGTTCAAATCGCACACAAAAGGAGCCAACGCAGTCGTTGTGAAATGGGCGATGCATTTTGTTTTTTTTTCATTTTGGGGCGTAGCCCATCACATGGCTATTTTCTGTGCCTCAGCGTTGCATGCAAATGGTTAGCGCTCTGGCAGAATGTTTGACATTTGCCTGTCTTTCTGCTTGAGATAATGTGCCTTTGTTTGTTCCTCTTCCAAGCAGCCTCATCCCGACCCGTTCGTTACACAGCTCGTCTGTATCTTCCGCTTCTATTCAGTTTTGCTGGTCGCATATTTTGCAATGGGTTTTTGGTCTCGCATAATGATGCCCAGCACTTGTCTTCTGCATTCTCCAGTCGGGCCAGGCCACAACCATGAATGCAGTTTGCATAACGCTGGGTCACACTACAGCTGCAGCCGAAACTATTTGTGTGCTTGACTTGGCAATTTAGGCGTTTCGGCAACGTTTTGTGACAAAGGCATATTTTTGCCTGCCCAATAAGTGTCATTTAAGGTGTAATTACAAGTACAGGCATGTGGATTGTTGTTTGACTATTCATTTTGGGTCCATCTAGTGCCAAATTTTGCCAAAAATGATTCCATTTTTGTTAGATAAGAGTTCTTTAAAGCACAAACCCACAAAACCTCAAAATGAAAATGAATGTTTTAATTAGTGGCATTTTTTTTTCAAATATTGATTATGAAAAATTTTGTTTTTCATCATGCTAGCATTATGCAAATGTTAAATGTTACTCCAGAGATATGATTTAAAATATGTTAACTTACCTGTCTGGCAAGTGCCAAAGGTAATGAATTTTTAAAGTTAAACACAGACTGGCTGGCAAAATGAACTCGACCCGAGTCAACTTCAACAACAACTGGAACTCCAAGCTGAGCTCTGGCTGCAACTCCAGGTGGAGCTCTTGGTAATCCCCAAGTGCTGCTGAACATTGGAATAACACACATAATGCATATTTAAACATTTGCTGATAGCAAATGACAAAGGTGGGCCCCAGCAGCAAGGCTGAAGTATACAGGCCGTAGAGTCCAATGTTAGTTCTCCAGGAAATATAAAGGTGGGTAGTTAGAAGTGAGGAGCGGCAGAGGGACGAGTTTGGTAAATGTTTGGCCAACTTAAACCTAAATCAATGCAAAAGTTTTTGGGCTAATCGCTCTCAATTATTCAAGTGAAACGTGGTATTTAACAACTATATGAAGAGAGACAGAGATAGAGAGAGAGAGAGAGGCACTTACATCAGAAGTGGCGAAGGATGTGGCTTTTGATTGTGTGTGTGTGAGTGTGGTGTTGTGTGTGTGTGTTCCTTAACGAAGCCTAACTTTCGCTCTCAGGCAGGTAGTTAGTAGATATGTAGGCTGGCAGAGTCTGGACTCACTCAAGTTGAGCCTGGCTTCAGCATGTTAAGTGCCACTGTGTTGCCAGGGTTAATAATAATCATATTTAAGTAGAACGCAATAGACCATTCCCAACGGTTCCGCCCCCTCCATCCCCGCTGCTGCGACACGCCTTGCTTAAAGCGGCAGGACAAAGTTGCAAACGGAAACGGAAGCAGAGCTACCTGCTACCTAGTCATCAGGTTCCACAGCGGACACAACACACTGTCTGTGTGTGTAGGGGGTGTGTGCGACTGCTGAATAAACCTTTTGTAACCATAGTCTGAGCACGAGAGAGCGAGCAAGAGTGTGAGAGAGAAGGATAGCAGATATGGAGAAGAGTGGGAGAGAGAGAGAGAGAGAGAGAGACGAACAGTAAACCGTAACTGGAATTACTGAAAACTATGCACACACAAAAATATTGTTCATGCAGGACACACAAAAATTGAAAATTTTCTACTTTTCTAGTTTTTCCAGCTGAAATCGGAGCGGAGCAAAAAACTTTGTCTGCTTGCAACGCTAACAACGCCAACAGCGGCAGCGGCAGCGGCAGCTGAGCAGGTAAACCGACTCGCCGGCTTTGAGGAATCAGAAGGATTCGGTTAAGCTTTGAGTTCGAGTTCGGGGATGCTCCTGCCTGATGAAAAGTCAGGAAGTAAAGTTTTACGGTTCACATAAAAGCTGAAATGTTCATACAATCAGCATGAATTATAACTCGGATGTGGATTAATAGTTGCTCAAGTGTGTATATGTGCATGATGTGTGGGTGTAGTTATAAGTGTGGATTGCTCTGCGCTGCCATTGAGTTTAGCGTTGCTTCTGACTTACTGACAGCCTTTCCAGTCAGTTTTTGTGGCTGCAAAGCCATGTAAAAAGTTATGAGAGATTGTGCAATCTGCTTTGCTGAATTTCTGTAATTACCATTTCCGAAATGACATTTAAGTCAGGGCTTGTTTATTAAACAGAATATATTGATAAGTATATCAGTTTCAACAACAGAGCATTTTTAGAGATTTGCAGTTTATTATGAAAACTAATTTTGCTGAATAATACTAATCATTTGCGGGGAATAGCAGAAGGATGATAACAATATGCCATCAACTGCAACAAAAATTGTAGAGATACAAAAACGATTTTATAGATTATGAATATACAAACGTGAATAAGTATGAATTTCAAAAAGAAAAATGATTGAACAGATTTATGTTTAAGCCTCTTTTAAATGACATTGTAGACCTAGAGTAATATGGTTATTGTATTTAACTACTATTACTATTACTACTAAATTTGAGCACTTATACATTGTATCGTCTGCTTAGTGATTTTAGTTACCTGGTTGATATAATATATAAGTATAAAATACTCAGATACACCATAAGCAGATAGATCAAAGTATCTGATCACTTTTTTTTTTTTAGTATATTTTCTAAACTTAATTACACGTTTATATATTTTCATAAATAAGTAAAAATTTGACTGAATTAAAGAGGTTCTATAAACCAAAATGATCGAATATATAGAATGTGGCACAAAATGCATATCACTTCCTGCTACCATCAATTATAGAGTATAGTTTTAGATGTAGACATATAAATAAATATGTGGTATCACAACTGCCAACTGCAGTCACGATCATAAATTAGAAAATGCTGCGTTGACACGACACGAAAAAAAATTCAGCATCAGCAAATATTTGTGGCACGTATTTCGTTTACATATCAGCTTGACAAGTTTTGCATTACGATTAAGATGTACAGTCACCAAGTTTGCAACAACAACAACAACAACCATAACAACAACAACAATGACAAAAACAAGAACAATAAAACAACGTTATCAACACCTTTGCAAACAAAATGTGGGCTGTATTTTTGGGGGCGGAGTCGGCAACTAAGTCCGAGCCAGAGCCAGAGCCAGAGACGGAGTCGTAGTCGGAGTCCAAGTCATGAGTGAGATTTATGTGTTTTGCTTGGCTGCGATTTGGCCTGCTATTGTGTGCAAGTGTGCGTGTGTATGTGTGTGTGTGTGTGTGTGTGTGTGTGTTTGTGTGTGTGTGTGTGTGTGACAATGAAACAAAACAAAACTTGCGATTAGATGACAGTTGCGGGGGTTGACTGTGGGTGCTCCTGGGGGCGGGGTTGGAGGTTGGTAGTTGGGGGTAGCTTACAGAATACGTCGCATAAATATCAGCCAAGCAAGCCACGTTGGCAAACGTGGCAAACATCGAATGCCAAATATTTTGACGTATTTCAATGGGCAACGGCACACACATACACACAATGGTCATTATGGCCGCAAACGTTGAAATAACAAGCAGCCAGTCCTGCTCTTCACTCTACCTCGCCTCCCACTCGCCACGCTCCATGGAGCTACTTGCCACATTGCAACTTATATTTATGAGTGGCCCTCGCGAATGCTGCTCTTGTTGCTGCTGCTGCTGCTGCTGCTGCCTTTGTTGTTGTTGATGATGCTGGTGAGTGCGTAGGAATTTCGCCTTTGGCTCGTTAAGATTTACGAGGCACTAACACACACACACACACACACACACATATAAATATACACAGACGAGAGCACAGGAAAACGAAGCGCCGTGGCACGTCGCTGACTTTAGAAATTAATTGGCCCAACTAAGAAATTCGAGAGTAAACGTTGCGCTCATAAGTCCTGGCATCGTTCTGGCACCGTCCTGGTCATCGTGCAGCCAGCGATGTGCTGCTTGTGGTTTCTTTGGTTTTTTCCTTTCGAACAGACAAAATTAATTTGTTATCCTCGCTTGTTTAACGCAGCTATAAATTATGATGCCCAAACTTTTTGGCCACTCAAAAAGCAAACAGGCAACAACAACAAGGCCCAGTTTTCCAAAGTGGCCAGCACGTTGCTGGGCAATTATTAGCTTTTGTTACGCACACTTTATCACTGGCCATGTCGATATGCATCAGTGCCACCGTGCCGCCCACCACTGCCCAGCACACAGTTTATATATATGGGCCGCGTAATTGGTGGGCACGTTAATCAACACTGGATGCTGGAGCTTTCGTTGCTCCAATTAAAGAACCAATGACTGCATCTCCTTCAAGATGGAAGATGGATACTGATGAGGCCTCAGCCCCGGCCTCAACCTCAGCTAACTGATGTGCTGTGCCTGAGAGGTCAGCAAATGGCATACATTCGGCATACAAGTTCTAGAGCTGTTGCTGCTATTAGTGTGTCGTTTAGTAAGCCCTGTGCTTGATTAACTTTGATTATGCCTCGAGATGAAGAGCCAAACATTAACTTGGCTAAGTGTTTTGAAATAAAGTTTACCTACCATTTCAACTGCCAGCAAATGGCTTATAATTCTTATTTATTATTTTTTTTAGGCACTTCAGATGAAATTTTTTAATATATTTATATTTTTTTCAATTTAAAACTAAGTGCCGCTTAAGGAACGTTTGATACTTTGTTGAAATATGATTTAACTCTTTCGAAATTTGTTGCGTCAAGAAATGAGTATTTTGTGCTTTATTCAAATAATGTTCAGTTTTAAAATCAAAAATGATCAATTCTTATATACGTATTAATAGTCTAGAATGAATAATAATATTCTATTGAATTCTCCGATGTCGGAACAACATAATAGTTTCTTTTGATATGCACAGATAGTTAAGGGTTTCACTTGTCTCGAGCCAAAAAGGTAGTTAAACCACACGCTAATGGCTGTTTTGCCCTTTTACAGTCTGCTCTTCGGCTTAATCCATGTATTTTGTATTTTTATTAGCATATTATGTACGTACCTTTATTCCATTCGCATGATCCCTAATTAGTAAGCTAAAAACGCAGTTAACTTCAATTGGCCCTTTTACACATTGCTGTACTTTAGCTCAGCTCGTACGGTGCTGGGTGCGGGTGCTTTGTTTCGATAGCTCGCTTCAAAAACAGATTAAATTTCTTCTGTTGCTTCCATTGCAACGTTTTTATTCCCATCTATCTCGCTCGCACTCGTCTCTCTCTCTCTGTCTTTCTCTTTCTGCTGTGTGTGTGTGTGCGTGTGTGGCAACGATGTCGCCTTGTTAATTAAACGTAGCACACACCGTTCAGTGCGGAATTGCGCCTCGATTGCGATTGACACAATAAATTGTCAATTACAGTGCAATTACGTATGGAAATCGTCGCAAGTTGTGGCGCAAAAAAATACACAGACACCGAAAAGATGGAACAAAAAATACACATTGGAAATTGTACTTGCCACAGCAGCAGCCGCCGCTTGATTAAATCGATAAAAATCGAGTCGCGTTTTAAACGGAGTTTCGACACACACACACATACACACACGCACGCACACAGACACATACACAATAGAAACGTGCAAATTTGCCACCAAAATCCCTCCGCGAGCGAGACAGCAACAGTTAACTGCCAGCAATGGGGGACATTTAAAAATGGTCGAGACCTTATCAACTCACAGCGACAAAAATTCGGTCAACATGGCCACCAGCGCCTGTTCCGAAGGGGGAAGGGGACGCATGGGATCGCCACGTTAGTGGATTGGGGCTGTTGTTGAGTTTCGTATTTGGGGCCTTTGGTGTCGCTATGGTTTTTCGGGTAACCGGTTTTCGAGTGCATCGCGGTAGATAACTGCGAGAGCAACAATAAACAACAAGTAAATAAACGAGTCCACGCAGCAATTTAATGCCCCGCAGTCTCTGAGAGCGAATTCAAGTGTTTATCTTTTTGTTCATTAACTATAAAATGTCCTTTATGAATGAAGCTCAGTGCAGGAAGGTAGGGTGAAAGAAATCAAATTTTTGTTGAAAAGGTTTGCAAAATAAATTAATAATGCCATAAATTAAATTGCTTTTATTATTGGGTCCTGTTGCAGTTCGGTTCCACCTAAATTGTTACACATCCAACTCTTAAAAATCCTTATATTTTAATGTTTTGTCTTTAAAATTAAAACTTAAGATGATTTACGTTGAATAAATATTTAGGTTTCAAAAATTCAAGCGTTGTGTTAACTAATTTCAATAATCGGACTTTTTAACGCGATCGATTTCAATTATCAATTCTTTGGCTAAATACGCAAGTTTTCTATTTGCAATTAGTATGATTTGCAGTACCTGCTCGGTAAATACAGACCGTATATTCGTGCCTGGCCGTGCTCAACAAAGCGAGTGCCCACAACATGTGTCTCAAATACAGCACAAACTGTGTGCGTTGTGCATGTGTATTTCCGTTTCCGGTTCGTTAATAGAGTTAGTTACACATTCTACCAATGCAGCTGCTGCTGGTGCTCTTGTTCCAAAATATAAACGCGAGTGTCTCACTCATGGGAAATTGAGAAACGGGACATAGATAGAGAGAGAAAGAGTGAGAGAGAGAGAGAGAGAGGGGGGTAGCGGAGAAGAGACAGACAGTGCGAATTCGAGCCCATTGACCATAGGAGCAGTTGGCCATCTATGGTGTGGACTGTCCTTGGTGTTGTTTGGTTTCTTTCTGTTGTTTTGGACTGCAGGTAGTTGTTTTTATTGTTGTTGCTATCATTTAACTATTTTCGCAATGGCGTTAATTGGAAATGGCAATTTCATGCGCTCGACTGGCGCAACGTGGCAACATTTCTCCCCAAGCGCAGCACTTGCAGCAAATTTGGTTTTTCTTTTTTTTTTGAGGACGTTTTTATTTTATGGCATTTTCGTTGGCACACACACGTACACAGTTGCAGTCATGAATGCATTCACACATACACACATTCTCAATCTGTGGCTGTGGCACATAGTACGCTCCACAGTTCGATTCGAGGAAAATACTCGGATCGGACATTCTAAGCATTTTTAGTTGATTGAAAAATTGTGCAGTTGGTTGGCAATTTGACCATATGTGTGCATCTATCAGTATATGTGTATGTGTATGTGTACGCGTCTATGTGTATGTGTATGTGTATGTGTATGCGTGTATGCGTGTATGTGTAAGCAGCATTCGCCAGAAAAAAGAAACAAAATATGTAAGCTGAGTTTAATTGGGGAAAAATGGTCGTTGTGTTCGGAAAAGCGGATTAAAAATGCGCTGACAGTGTGTTGATGTGTTTGCTCGCCCATGTGTGTGTGTGTGTGTGTGTGTGTGTGTGTGTGTGTGTGTGTGTGTGTGCCAGTTATAAAATAGTTCAATGGGTAATTCTTTAGTCAGGCGTTTTGCCTGTTAAAGCCATACGAATCAAAGAGCTTGATGCAAATAATTTTGGTTTTCGCATATAAAATGCATTTTTCATTTAATGAATAAATATGGAGCATACATTATATAGGTACATACGATCTATCATATCCGTCAACTTACTATATTTATATGAGAAAAAATGCCTGACTGTTAACTTAAAAGATTCAAATTATTAATATTTTTAATTTTTGATGGAATTGTAGTAATTTAACTAGTCTTTAATTTATTTCAATTTAAACTTGTCTCAAATTACTCAAATTTATCTACCACAAAGCTGCTTCAGAGCAAACATTTAATTAGTATAATATTTATACATTTTCGAAAACATCCCAGCTGAATTTAGGGTTCAATGAAATGAATCTACTATCTATATCTATCAATATCATATACGCATAATGAAAAACAATACAAGAGCTTCACCACGATTAGAGCACCAAAATATTTATTATTACATTTAAACATAACATTTTTCAACCAATGCCGACATTCAGCCTAGGGTAGAACGTAATTCAAGCTGACTTTCCACCCAAAAACTAATTAGAATTTCGGCTGCGTTTACATGTGAGATAAGTGCATTAAACTTTTATGTTTGTATGCGAATACATTGAAAAATAATAACTGTACATATATGTATGCATAGTTTGATACTGAACGGTATCTGTATGTAACTAAGTGCATATATCATTATATTCGGATGCAGAGTGAACTCTGCAGATTGCGAACTAATTAAAAAACTACCTGCAGCGCGAGTTGGCAAAAATATTTTCCTATTTTCCAATTGCTGGCAAAAAATTAAATTAGAAATGAAAATTCAATTTGCAACCGATGCAAAATAACACGTTATCAAATGAGTAATGTGAGTGTATGTGTTTTGTGTGTACGGATGGGTGTGTGATTTAATGTAGCTATCTTTTATTCCAACAAAAAAGCTAAGATATTCCATAGTTTTGCTACGATAAAAGAAATAAATGGAAATGCATTTCGAGCTTTTTGCTATTCAACTTTGCCGTTCAGCTCATTTGCATGCAATTTGTTATAATTGAATTGGGCGTAGGAGGCAAGAAATAGTCCTTTCAGTCGCCCCTCTCCCAAGACAAATGTGTGTGCAAACAGTGAGGAAATGCCCATGGCGAAGGTCCTGCTGCTGACTATGTCACTGGCTGATAACGTTTAATGGATTGCGTAGAACTCCCAGGCGGGATACACGATTTTGCTTGGGGGTGATGATTTTTGTTTTTTGCTTAGGCCTCGCAATGAAGACATTAAAATATTAATGTGCAGCATAAATCAGTACAACCAGCACAAAGGGGATGAATTTAAAATGGGATGCAGCTGGAGGTAGCAGAGCATAGCAGACGTATTCTTCAAACTGGGGAAACTTCGAAATCACAAAAAAGCTAATAACTCCCGTGGTTTTTTTTTTGCTGGTTTAATGCATTTTTAAAAATCTATGGCATCTTTGCTTTTCGTACTCATATAATCATAAGCATCATCATCATCAAAAAAGTCGAAATATACGCGAAAACGATTTTGGGAACACACCAAAATAAAATTCAATCTCAAATTCCGTAGCAAAGTGTATCCCTGTTTCAGTTTGTTTGCTTGTCGCATTTCAAAAACAAAGACAGCACTTTTCACTGTCTCCGCAGGTCTGTCTGTCTGCCTTTCCTTCTTGACTGCTTGTTAGTGAGCCTGTCAGTCTGCGATATGCAAAGCAGTTGATGGGATGCCCGCAAATGACGCCCATATATACTACTTAAAGATATATACAAACTACAGACAGTTGCGAAGTCAACAAACAAATTAATTACAGACTGTCTCAATAGTTGCCGCATGTATCTACACGATACAATTTACGCCTGTCAACAGAGCTTAGCGACTATTCGCCAAAATTAAATGCAAAACTCATTATGACAAAGTTAACAGCGAGCAGCTGCTGCGTCGCCACCAACCCCCCCAACCCCCAACCCCCGACCATCCACCACCCTCCTCACTCTAAACTACCCGCCTTTGCTGTTTTTGCTGCTGCTGCTGCTGTGGTTTTACAAAACATATTAATTAGCATTAAATAATTAAAATATGCCCGTCGCTTAACGTCATTCATTTTAATCAGTTTTAATCCTTCGCTGGTTTTTGCGGTCTCTGTGTAAGTTTATGAGCGCACCCTCGTGTGTGTGTGTGTGTGTTTGACATATTAAATGTTAGTCATTAAGAAGTTATGATACATATGTAATTACAACAATTAAATGATTGCGACAACTTTAAAGACTCACAAAAAGTTGCACACAACACTGCGCATACTTAATTACAAATTCCTCAGGGGTCGCAGCATTTCATTTACTCACCGATTTACATTCAAGGATTGTAGCAAAATCAAAACAAAAGAAAAACAATGCTCCAAGTTGACGCAAAACTAAAAGCATTTCTGTCCACCCCCAGAAAAATTCAAATGATATTAGTTTACCTGTGCAGTAGCAAAAAATATACCAGGAATACAGTTTTCAATCTATAAATTTCGCATTCGACCCATGTAGTTTGTAGTCGAAAATAATTATATAGCTTATTTTTTGTTCTATATTTACACCCTTAAGTAAGCAATCCTGACTTGTTTCTGTGCAGAGTTTTTCACTCGTCAGTAAATAATAGTGAAAGTGTATAATGCCAACTGCATAATGCATACAAAAAATGTTTTGGTCTCGGCACGAATATTTCTATTCAGATGTTGGCTCCTTTAACAACTCGAATTGTATGGGTCATGGGTCATGACAAAGACGCAGGTCAAACAATGGGAAAAACAGCATGACAAGCAATATCTCTTTTTATACGCAATTCGAATATCATACGCAGCCTAGAGTCGCCTTTGCACTAAATTTGTATAGCCAATTGTAAAATGTTGTTTACCAACCAAATATCAATTCGTGTATTGGCACTCGATTCTCGACGCTGGCACTTAACTGGATTACCAGCACCGTAGACTACGCCTGCAATTTGCTTAAAAGTATACAAATAGTAGTGAAATCGGAAAATGCCAACTTTTGAATTTCGCAAAAAATTGTAAACATAAATGCATGACCAAGCGAAGGAACTGCAAATCGGCTGTGTATATTCGCTCAGCGACAAGTGTAGCACAAACTTTACCTTTTACCAAAGACAACATAAAAATGTTTTCTTAAAACAAATAACCAAACGCACCAATTTTAATTAATCGAAAAAATATTTGTTTAAAATTTGAATTTTAAAAACGCATTTTGCTTATTAACTCCTCGCATCGCAAAGTACATTAAAAGTTCATTGCAGCCGCATCCTTATTTTAGAGCGTTACTAAAACGTTGATTTCGAATTTGATGCCGTTGGCAAAAACAATTTAAATTTTGTCTCTATCAAGCAAATGAAAATAAAATAACGACAGAGTTCGCCGATGCCGATGCCAAGCAAATCGAAATCAAATCGAAATGTAATCGCGCGCGCAAAGCCAAAGCCGAAAGCAATCGCATTATCGCCACATTGGCGTGAAAGTGCCACGCCCCCAGCCTCACACTCACACCCCCTCCCGTCTGCTGATATTTATAGTCGGCTCATATTTATGGTAACAATATTTGCCTTTAACCGGAAATCGATGAAATTTGTATGCCTCCACCTCGCAGACCCCTTATTTTTATTTATGTTTGTGCGTAATTCTGAATGTGTTGCGAAAAATATTTCACTCCCAATGTTTTCTTTTTTTTTGGCATGTGTGTAACACACACTAGCATTCGTGCCCCAAGCATTTACACTCAGCTCGATTTTCCATTTCGCTGTTTTTTTCTCATCCATCGAATTTAGGCAATTTAGCGGCTTTACTAAATCGCTTTCGGTACTCATGAATTTATTCGTTTTGTTTGTGCAGTGCATGCAAAATGGTTTGCCATATGAGTATTTAATATGGATCTCAGATTTCCAGTTTACCACGCGATGGCCTAGAATTTGCAGGTTTGGCTGTCCAATTACGAGAATTTATTTTATTTACGGGGTCTCAATTTGCACTTTGATTTATTTATTAACATAAAAATGCTTTCAATCGAAAATTATAATTTACATATTGCTAATAATTCGCTTTTGTGAAATTAGAAATATTATCATATTTAAAAAGAAAAGTTTTCGATTTTTAATTTAATTTCAATTGATTTGAAATAATAAAAACTAACTGAAAAGTTAAGAAAAACTAGCATGAAAAATGTTGCACGCTCTTTGAAGAGTGACAACAATATTGCAGCAGCTTCCAGATATGTAATTATATGACTTTCATGTCATTGATTAAGCGGTCCACTTAACAACCCATGGCAACTAAATCTGTGGGACCTATTACGACTGTATTATAGTTCCCAGCCCGCGAACAATAGGGCTGCATTTCAAGCGCAAATTTTCCACAACTGCAATTTACTAGGATGTGAGAAGCGGCAGATGAAGTGGAAAGCAGCGGAGCAGCGAGCTAATGCCTGAGCTGTTGTCGATGATGATGAATAATACTTGAGAGTTAAAAAAAGTAACTGTAAGTCGAACTGGGCCAGGCACGTGCTGACTGTCTGGCTCAGAAACTGGGCGGTGAATCGGAAATGGGGTATGGGAGGATTAGAGCTTTTGTGAAACATCGTACGGAGCTTGGTTGCGTTGCCGAACTTGCCGCAGTTATATTTCATATTTGGCAACACTCTCTGGCTCTGGATTCATTGCATTCGCTTGTCCATTTTTAGCTACTGCAGTTATCTGAATTGGTTTTTCGCTTTTTCATGGCTTTGCCTGCAATCTTGGGCACAAGAGCACAAGAATTTTTACCTGCATGGAATTTCAAATGATGCGGAGCGACAGCAATCGAAACCGGAGGTCACGTAAGCAGTTTTCTTTGGCGCTCGCACACACTGACACACACACACAGACTCAAACAATGGCCCTGGGGTTAGCTCAATCATTTACTGTCATTTACTGCTGCCTGCAGTTGGATTAGCTCAATGTATTTGTATTTGTATTATGTCGATATTAAAAACGCTCGTGGTTCATGCACGACTGCACGCAGTTCATGTGAGCGGCATCCCAAAAAAAATACGAGCATCTAAGGCTGACTAGAAAATATGGAGAATAATGCCAATTGGAATTTTTGGGCAGTGAACGTAACGTGAATCAACAAAAAGCTAAGCAAATAAATTGATTTTTATGTAGGTGCACTTAATTAAAAGACAACACCCAAATTCTAATCAGCCTGGCATCGATTGAAAAGCGTAATTAAGAAGCTTTCAATCTTTACATTGAGGTAATTTTTTTTTAAAATATATACGAGATAGTTGGCTCAAACGATTTCAAGATTTTTATGTTTGATTTATCATGCAAGGCAAAAAAGACTCGTCAGAAAATTATAATTTATTTTGATTTGGTGGACAAAATATGTTGATATATTTGCATTTCAACCCATCGACCGATACAGAATGACGCCCCAAGAACAGTACAAGCATTTATTGTTAATCGAGTTAAGGAAGTGGTAGGCGTGGCATCCTTTTTGCCTCTTGCATAACAATACAGAAATGCTAAAACCAACACGACAACGAGCGTGAGCCAAGTGGCAAGGGTGCAAGGTGTGTGGATCTCAAAAAAAAAAAATCAGAGGAATCGTGCTGAGAGCAAAACTTCAGTTTGTTGCACCACAAACAGTTGCGCTGCTGCTATTGCTGCTGTGCTGTTGTTTTGGTGGCTCGAAATGAATATCTAATACGAGTACCAGAAATTGCACTGAATGAAATAGAAGACTTACAATTGTTTTTGCCCAAACAAAAATGTTTCTTCAATTTCTGATGTAAAATTAATATATACAAAGTGGCCTGCATAAAGCTGAAAATAATTTTAAGATCTGATCATCTTTGGCGAAGATATTGCCGTTCACTTACAGATGCATATTTCTGTCTCTAAGCCTTGATTCTTCGTACAGCTTCTTGGCTGGCTTCGCTGCTTGCCTGTGGCTCACTTCATGCTGGGCATGCAAATGTGAATCTAATACAATGCCAAGCGCAAAAGTGCCAAAAAAGAAAAACAGCAACAACATCAACAACAACAACGATAACAACAGCAATAATAACAATGCCAGCTACAATAATAGCAAAAATGCCGCTCACATACATACATGAAAAACAGGAAATTGAATTTTTGACTTTGCCAAGTGCGTGGCAGGATGAGGAAGAACTGCTGCAGGAACTAAGGGAACAGGAACATCATCACATGCACAAGTGTCGGCTGTTGTTATATGGTTTGTTGTTGTGTTGTTGTGTGTTTCTTGGCTGCTGGCTGCCTGCAACTATTGCGAACGCAGGACGAGAAGTCCTGACACTGCCAGCGCCCCATTTTGCATACCAAGCAGCTGGCAAACAGTGCAAACGGAAACGAAATATTTTACAACAATGCATCCAACGTTCAGCTCCACCTCCTGGCCCCATAATTGGGTGGGAGTGGCAACTGTGTACGCAAGGACTTTAATTTTAAAGTGCCGATGACACCAAGTGCAATTTGCGCCTTAAGGCGTTGCATTTGCTTAAGTTTTTAGTCAGTGAAGTTCACAAAAATTTTTATTGATCTTCTAGGTTAAGGTGAGTTTTCTTGAATGGAGTTAATACGACTATAAACAAATGTTCTAGTTTTGAGTTTAAAAAATTTTAGATATTGTGTTATATAATGTATTTGTTGTATTATGCTGGAGGGATTAGCGATATACACTGGTATGTTTATGCTTACTGATATTGAAGTTGAACTCGTGCTTAATTGCACTTCACGCGTCTTCTTCCACCGCTGGCTGCAATCCAACTTAATCGATGCCGATCAGAAATCGATACTTTACTGATATCGCTACTGACTCAATTATTTGCCTTCAATAGTGTCGGGACCATGGCAACAAGGTTGCCAGATTGCTTTTACCACTTCTTGTTTGATTATCTCCTATTTGAAATCGCACATAAGGCTGTATTCAAATAAAATTAGTAGTCTTAGTTCTAGATGCATGTGATTTCGAAGCATTTTACTCATTGTTAGGTTTCTCATTCTTTTACAAAAAAAAAAAACTACTTTCTGAGATCCAAGCAAAATAAATTACAGATTTGTAACCCCCAATTTACTTAAAACTTGAGTCATTTCTTATTGTCTTACTCCATTGCTATTCCAAAAACACTTAATCTAATGCTTAAGTGTCAGTCTCAGCCAATGTCATAGTCACATTGCTCACAAGTACACGTTCGTTAACGGGTTCAATTTCTAGTTGCAAAATAGTTTAGAGACCGGATCGCATCTGCAACTTAACTTAATGACTTATCAGAGATAAATAACAAGTGTGCTGATTTCACCAAATAAAAACACTCCCACACTCACACACATACCCATAAACTCCAACACAGTTAGACATAAAAACAAAAGTCACACAAAAGTTACAATTTACGCTTGTAAATTACTTTAAAAAGTTGCCTCGAGCTGCTGCTACCAGCCCCAGTTACAATTTTGCTAATTAACTCAACGCGCAAGCTAGCCAAAAACTCGCTAAGAGCGAAACCCTCGAACCCCGCCACACCCCTCCTCCACCACCTCTCTCGCGCTGTCGCTAATTTGGCTAATCAAAGTGTGTGTGGGGAGAGTTGGGACGAGGAAACAGCATCAAAACAGAAATAACTTCGATTTTATTAAACGGAAAACATGAAAAACAACAACAGCAATCATTTGGCCAAAATGGGAGAGTGGCGTGCGTGGGGATGTTGGTGTGTTTGTGTCGGAAATTTGAAAAGGAATCTTTTTTGCAGCCAATAATTTTTTGGAAAAGCTATAATAACAACAGCAATAAATGTTGAACTTTTGTTTCGTTAATGGTGGAAGCGTACAAAATGTGCCGGGCCAAGGGAAATGAGTTTTGTGGCCTCCGCACAACTCGCCTGATAATTAGGCGCGTTCTTTAAAGCCGTTTCAGATCCCTCCCCATCCGGGACTCTCACATACACACGCACATAATGGCGTGGCTCGCGGCGTTTGCCTGTGACAAAAAACGCAGAAAAGTCGATAATGTTTGCCACAAGTACAACAAACGCAAACAGCAAGTCGGCAGTGGGGAAGTGGGGAAGGTGGGGTGGAGGCGGTGGTTTTGGGGCAACAGCAACAACAGCATGGGTAGCAGCCATCCTTTCGACAGCCATCGCCAAAGTAATAACCAAAATTTGGGCTCGACTCGGACTACCGTCGAGCTCGCCGAAAAATCTCATAAAATGCAAGCCATTGACTTTTTGAAATCGCTTCAAGCTTCATTTCGATTGCGCGACCCAGTGCGACAGGACCCCTCCCTTTTCCTCCTCCCCCTTTCCATACCACCCCAGCAGCCACCCTCTGACGGCAGCTCTCAGCAACACTGTGTCCTGGTACTCTTTTTTTGCCCTTTTGGAACTTTTGACTTTGTAGGCTTGCTTGCTGGCTGTGGAGCTGTCTGGAGCGGATTGTTGGCGCGTTGTTTGGCCATTTAAATTCGTTACGTTTCGATTGCCGTGAATATGCAGTCAACTTTATGAAATTTATAGTTTAATCTGATAGATAGGAAATTGCTTTGTTTTCCACGCAGCCAAATTTGCAAAAAGTATGAAAAAAGTGCTGGTGGAGTTCGCAATCAACTCGCAAGCGGGTCAACAGAAGAGGGGGCGGGCCTTGTGGGCGGATGCAGCACTTTAAAGATATCGAGAGAGCCGACAACAAAAGATAAAGCTCTCAATCTATGTGAATATGTGGAGAGTATGTAGATACAACGAATGTGAAGAGAAGGTTCTCTGTATTTTTATTATTTTTAAAAAAATATTATAAACTTTTTGTATACTTCAAATAAGTCAAATTTAAATCAATTATTCTCTCAAAGAGTTTCGATGAATTTTAAGTGCAGGGATAATAGTAGAAGACGAAGTGTTTGGAATTAATGAGCATCAATTTTACCTAAGTGAATAACGATTGATTACGATTAATTAAAAGGCAACTTGTTTATTTTAATAGACTTCGCAAAGACAGTTAACTTCTAAAGCATCTTAAGTTTTCGCCTCGTTAATTGACAATAGAATTAAACGTATAATAAAATCGCAATTTCGATTTTAATGACTTTTATTGCAGCAAAGTTTGTTGCCTGCTGCATACTAAAGCAAATATGCCCAACAATTTCTTGGGAAGGGTGTTGTTTATAAATAAAGATATCTTCGCGACCCAAGCACTTAACCTAAAACTTGTTTAGTTAAGTTTTACTGTGCTTTGTGGAAGTCACAAGGACCTTTTTATCCTTGGACACATGTGAGCATTCTTGCCAATTGCCTAATTAAATTTTATAACAAATATCGTAAAACGAAATTTCAATAAGCAGACGAGCCGGCGTATAAAAATAAAGACACTGCTCCCCCTTTACACCAATACACCGCAGCCTTTGCCACAAGAGGAATGAATGGACAGATGAGAGAGGGCCGTAAGTATTTTCCACTTGATATGGCCGGAAGATGTGCATCTCATCGCAGCGAGGCTTTAGCCAGGCATGCGATGGTCGAAGTTAATAACACGGCCAAAATATTCGGGCCTGGACAAAAGTGGACCGCATTAAAATCATGCGGTTCATTGAACGACCGCCTGACCAAATTCTCGGAAACAGTCACGTTGAGCGCTTCGCTTTCAATATCAAAAGTGGAAGTGAAACACGAAAATGCCACACGAGAGGCAGGGTGCATGTTGCTTGTTGATTCAGCACTAGCCGCCACTGATGCTGCTGCTTCTGCTGTGGCGGGCAGTTTGACAAGTGGCCTCAATGCTGTTGGCCAGGTTGAAGCTGCTTTCTGTTGACTGCTGCCTCTTGCCAGTTGGGTCATCGTTGACTTGTCATCGCCCCATGTGTGTGCATCAGCATCAAGCATACATTCCCACACCCACACCCCAAAAATATACCTTCAACATGAATATATATGTCAATGATGCTGCCAGCGAGCCTGAAGCAGCGTTGAGAACCAAGCGCTGTTTGTTCTTCTCCTTCGGCACTCATATAAAGTTTGTTTGCGGATTTGTGCAGCGCAATATGTCATTGCCGGGGAAGAGAGGAGCTCTGCGAGGAGGCGGGGATATTGCCATGGCAGCACCAGCAACGACCACGCTTAATGGCAATGTACGTTCAAGTAAATACACACATGCACACACAGAACACATTTGTATGCTGGCGAGGGTTGTGCAATCATTATCTACCTATATTTTATTTATTTACAAATTCAATAAGTATCTCAAAATATCACTATTTCACATGGCCTCCATAGAAACAATCGATCAGTTTATTAATGCTTCTTGTTTTTTGATGACAACATATCCACCAACTGATATTGATTTTTTACTCTGAACACATTTATCGCTTAATATCAGCTTACGATACTTTCAGTGCAATCAGTGTCTCTATATCGCTTTTCTGTCTCTCATGTTCGACACTCTGCACTCAAGAACAAGAAACAAAGTCAGCAATATAATTAAGTAAGTTCTAAGGAATTTGAATTGCATTGCAAGTCTAAAATTATCTTCAAATAAACTTGGCTTTCATCGTGGGTCATTTCATTAAAATCTAGTTTTCGCGGAACTTTTCTTACCAGCCTTCAATATATATATGCAGTTCAACTCGGTTTGCAGCGTCGACTAACAAATCCTTTTGGCATTATAAACATTATTAAAATTTCATGTTTCCTGCTGCAAGCCACAGCCCCCCAAACCACCGACCCGATAGCCAACACCCGGTACTGCCATCCGCCCACAACACACACACCGCACACCCCTCGCTCGCAACTGAACCCACCCAAAACGCAAACGTAACGAAACATGAAACACGACAAAACATGGCACAGACTAAATGGTAGGCGGCAGAGGGTGGGCAGGAATTATAGGAGGCAAGGAGGTGGGGTGCACTGTATCAGCTTCTGCTGGAGTCTCGTTTTGACCAGCACACCAGCACTCTACAGTCCGCTCATCCTTAAGTATGTCTAGCCTTACTTATTTGCAGCATGCTTCATGCTTTATGGTTACTTGGTCAAGGGCCTTGCATGCTTACGCACATACGCACACACACACACACACACACACACACACGCACACACAAGCACGCATGCAGACATATACAGTGATAAGTTGGTTTTAGTACAACACACACACACACACACACACGTATACACACTGTCGCACATGAAATGCATGAAATTTTCACAGTAAATCATTAACATGGCTGATATTTAAGTAAATATGCTAAAAGGCTCTCATATAAGCATTGGCATTGGCCCCTGTTTCTGTACAGCTCTGTTATTGCCCCGCCCCCGCCTAGCATTATATAATGCCAGACCCACCCCACCCGTCTCATAACTTTATATGAATTACAATTTAATGCACAAATTTAAGAATTCACTTAAAAATAAAATACGCTTTTGTCTGTAAATACTAATAAGCAGCTTTCTTCTTATTTTTATATTCGTATATCCTGTGCCCATTATATGCAGTAAATACGGGTATAATAGAATTGTGCAAGTGTATGTAGCAGAATATGATTTTTTTTATATTTCAACTTATCTGCGTCGATCTAAGAAACAATAAAAGACATTAATTTTCTTCTCTTTCTTTCAGTGGACTTAACTTTTTCTGCTTCGGTTTCAATACCTACGGTCAAGGGTATCTTATGGGCGAGCTCTTTGAACCAGAGTACTCTTACCTTTTATGATTCGAGCGTTGGCGTGTTGGCATCGTAACGTGGCGTATGCGTAATCAGTTTTCTTTTTTGCCTTTTTAAACTTTAGCCTTAAATGCAGACGTCATGCCAGCTTATACTTTCAAGCCATTTGCTTATTGAACTGAGTGCAACCCGTAATAAATAAATAAATACGAAACAAAAGCAAGTTCATCAAGCTGTAGATGTTTTGTGCAACCAAGCAGTTTGTTGAGTGCAATAAGTGCTGTATAAGTCAAGACGATAGACAAATCGATAGAGTAGTGTTAAAGCAAAATTCACCCATTAAACCTCAGCTGCCTGCACTCGGAGAGCACTTCTTTTTGTTAACCAACAGAGGAGAAAGGTGCTCGGGGACATTGTTACGGCAAGTTCTTAGCTACAATGGCTTTGCAGTTTTCTTGGCAACTCAAAGTTCAGCTGTGGCACACGAACTCCTTTGCTAACTAGCTTGGCAAATGCCAACCCCTAACCCCTAACCTCAAACACCCAACATCGCCTGCCCCCCATAGCCCATTGCTTCTACTTGGCTGCTTGGCTAACCCAAACGCACTTAACACTTGCGTCTGAGTTTAGCGTAACTTTTGTGCACGGTAAGGCTGAAAACTATTTAATTTTATTTTTGCCTTCTTTTTGCGTTTTCTGTGTGTTTTTTTTACCTATGTCGAGTCGTAGTGCTTGGTGGATTTTTCAGAAATCTGGTTCAGTGCGTCACGTAGGCGCTTCAAAAGTTTCTCATTTTTTTTCTATTTTTTGTTCTTGGATTTTTGCAAAATTTACGATTTAACGTGAAAGTAGAACAAAACAAAGAGCCTTATAGAGAGACAGCCTGCATAGTTGGGTCATGTACTACTTAAAAGAATGGCAAACTTGGAACTTTGGATAACATGAGACCGAATATCCCGCTAAGTAAGTGAGAGCCAGGTGGAAGGAAGGATGGATTCTGGCCGGGGTTCAGCTGCACGTACTTTGGATTTTGTTGCGTCTCTGTCTTTATTGCACTTAAGATTTACTCATCAGCAGGTGTGCCCACAGTTCTAGCCCCATCCACATTCTCCAATAACCCACTGTGCACTGTGGATGTACGATTGAATTTTAAACAACCCAAGCCCGCCGCAGCAGCAGCACCACCACCACACCCACCACCAACTGACGGCTTTTGCAATTTTTATGTGCAATTTTTATTTTTTGTCTGGTGGAGCCGTCAAGTGACGCTAGGCGCCTGTCGCTCGTTAAGGATGGGTGTTATCCTTGCTTTGATTTAGTGTGCACCACCTGGCCAACAAGCACTAAAGGCTGCCGAGGCTGCTGCCACCAACTACCCAACACCCGCTGTCGCAAATACAATTTAAATTTTTAAGCGGCGTCTACTTTGGCAGGACTACGACCAGGACACTGGAATTCGTGTCACGCAGCAGCTCAGCCATCGACGGGTGGCAGCGTCATCAGCATCCACATCAGCATGTTGCCCTACGCCGGTGATTTGACTTGGTTTTTATCTACGCTCGCTGCTTTCCAGCGCCTTTCTTTCCATTTTTTTTTTAGCTCATCGTTGAATGCTGCAATTTCAACCCGTTGATGGATTTGATGTGCGTCGTCGCTATTTTTTTTCGTTTGCGGCTATTGCAAAATCAGCGCCAAATCAGTGCCAAAAACAGCTGATGGGCGAATGGGGTGGTGGTTAAGGGGGTGGGTTATGCTTACACAACGGCAGACAAACTCGAATTGATGACACCCGCAGCGTTGGTGCTGCCTGTCACCGATACTCACAAATGCGTTTGTGCCACCCACACCATCAAAACCACCCATGCCCTCCATAGCACAGTTTACATGTCGCAGGCCCATTAATGACGCTAAATTCTGTTGATTAGATGCCCAGCGAATGCGACACTCGTTCCTGACACCACCGCAGCTCTGCAGAGTGTGGTGGGGCTCAGTCCATTAAGTGGATGGGGGAAGGAGGGAATGCGGGGGGGGGGGGGGGGGGTGCTTACACTGCTGTATATTTGCCTGTGCGTGGGCGTTTGCGAGTTTTTTGTACACAGACCAAAAATACTTTGGAGTCGAAAAATCGATGACTTTGGTGAAAAATGCATTTCAGAATGACATGATTACGGTTCATTATCGGAACTTTCGCATATCAACGATGTGCTGAATAGTTAAAGTTATATTTTTAGAAGCTTAAAATAGTTTTTAGAACTCAAAACTTGACAGATTATCGGAATTTATCAATCTTACTTATTTGCTCTCAATTTGTTTCCAGAGCTTTTAAAAAAATATTATATTCAAGACATTGATTATAAACAATTCATTAACCACTTTCCAATTTGGAGCTGTTAGTCTAATGGGATCCGAGTTTAAGGTTGTCCACTAAATTGCTCTTACTTGTTTTCAGGCCGAACGTTGGCTATCATTTTATGTGGACGTTAACGATGCGGCCTAATTGAAAAATCAACGTTCAACTAGCAAACGCGAACCGGAAAAATTGCAGCAGTGGCAACACTCAGCTGTAACATCAATACACTCACCCGACACAAGCACACACACTCACACACACACACACACACGTGGCACGTGTGGTAGCCGTGGAAAATGCACCAGACTGTATGTCATATAAATGAACACTAGTATTTTAGCTATACCACACAAACACACACACAAGCATGCGACCAGAAAACCAGCCAACCACCTATGCAAAATGCATGCTAACAACCACTTAGCGCATACACACAGAGAGTCACACCGCTCTGCACCACCCTGCACCGACGATGCTGATGATGATGAACAACTATTAAAGAAATTACGAGCTGATTCCCAAAAAGCGGGCGAATTGTATTTGCAACAGTTTGAGGCAAGCTGAAATGCATGCGGGTGCGTTGAAAGTTGCCAAATGTCGATTTGTGCTGGATCCCAAAACTTCTCCATCGCGACAGCCTGCGTAAATATACAGAAGAGTGGTCGGGGCATGGAATGTGGAAAAGCTGGAATATAGTATGGTATATAATATGCACCCTTGGGTTACCAATCAAAGTTACCCCACAATGATAGTATGCTGCTGCAAAAGCCAGTGGGGGATAAAGTTTCTGGGTGCTTTTTTCGCAACTCGTGCAGAACTCGAAACGAGAACCGAACTCTTAACCAGCAGTTTTAATTCTCGCGCTCATCTTAAATGAATTTATCTTGAACAAATAAAATGACTATGCCACTAGCTTTTTCGACTTAATGATGTGGTCTGCGTGTGTGTGTTTGTGTGTGCTGCGATCCAACCTGGAAACTGTGCAAAGAACCAACTCTGAACTCTGAAATACACTTTGTTGTTGAAGATGGTGTTTGTAGACTTGTCTAAAATCTGAAATGCTAAGGTAATAGACTCATACATATGTATATAGTAAAATTCTTTACCCGTTTTCCTCATTTGAAAATAGACAATCACACACTCCCACTTAATTTGTTAAATCTTCGTATAAATTTGTATAAAAACACAAAATTTGGCCAACTTTCGTCGAAAATGAAAAATGTCTTTGTTTTAAAGTGGAAAAACCAGATGAAGACTAGCAACCACAACACAAACCATGTAACCTGAGTCAGCATTAATGAATGCAAGCCACGAGGAAGGCGGTGGTTGCAACTTAAATTGCTGCCGCTTCCGGCGGCTTTAAATACCATTTTGTCACGCACACACAATGTTGCCACAGCCACCTTCATTTTTGAAGCCGCAATGTAGCCGAAGGTGTCTTTAATAGGGTCGCGGCCAAACATTATCTTAGTTGTTGGCCAATTGGCTGGGGGCCCGCTCAATATGTCTGGCTAACTGACTCAGCAATTTGATTGCCAACAGAGGAAGCAACTTTTCTATTTTACCTTTTGCTGTTTGCTTCCGTTACCCCTCAGACACACACACATACACACACACACACATATGGGACAACTTCAACTTTGGCTTCATTTCGAACACGAAGTAGCTTAAAGGGTTTTAGGATCGGAGAAGGGGCAGGGGGAGGGGGATGGGGGTGGGGAGGAGGTCATACGTAACACATTCCAGCTACTGAAAACTACACATAATAAAACACTTGGGCGCTAAGGTTAAATTTCTTAACTCTACTGGCTGTGCAGGGTGTGCTGACACCTCTCTGCTCCCTCTCTCTTTCACACTCTCTCTCTCTCTCCCTCTCTCTCTCTCTCTGTCTCTGTCTCTCTCTCTCTCTCTTTACCTCTGCAAATTAAAACTAAAACGTTGCAACATTTTCGCGCTATGTTTTCACTTTGTAGCACTCAGTCTCAGTGCCACCTCATTGGGGGCTTGTCATTTATTGAAGAACCAGCTGGAAAATGCTCTACCCCTGTGTACCCCTTTTCCACTCCTCGGCTACTCCACCTGGTGGCTCCTCGTGCTGCCGTCTCGTGATGTGCTGTGAATCCTGTCGTTATTGCGCCTGTAAAAGGTGTGCTTTTAATTGTAGTCGTCGCTTGTTGGCCCTGCAACATCGTCTTCATATTAAGCACAAAACGCCCGAGATCCTGAGAACCTGCAGCGAGGAGCGGCTCCTGGCACAAATAGTTGGTATTATTGTTGCTATTGTTGTTGTTGTTGTCGCTGCAGCTTGTTTGGCTGGTTGTTTTGTAATAATTTAGAAACTTTCGCTGAATGTGTGTTTTTGCCTTTGTGGCGCATTGTGGCATGCAGCGTGGAGTGGGGCAAGCAGATGGCTAAAGGATTGCACGTCGCGTGCGCAGTTTACAGTTAACGGCAAAAGTTCATGCACAACAGCATAATAATAAACACAAAACCCTGGCTTTTTGTCTTTACACGTTTATGAACCGAAATCGATGCGTATACTTAATAACAATTGGGATTTTGTTGGTTATAGTGGGGTAAACTGTTTGAGGGAAAATATCTTAAGTGTGGATTTCAATTCAACAGAATGTGTATATGTATACGTATTTACATGTAAATATATAAAGTAATTATTAATTCATGTATTTATTATTATATATAAGAAATGTTTTTCTTAACCTTAGCTAAAAGTTAAATAATAAAAATGAAAAAATAATCATCATAATCATCGTCTAAATAATTAAAATGCCTTGATTTCTAAAATAATATTGATAATAGATTATCATTTGTGGCTTTTCTAATTATATCACCCAATCATTTTCACTCCTAGGATACCTCTACCTTGACTTTATTTCTAAATTTTGTCCTTTCAGAATAGAGCTCTAAGCCACACAATAATTACGAGTGCACATCCACTTACTGTGCCCACTGTTTGTTCTTCTTATTTAACTAGTGCTTGAACCCCTTCGGGCGTCTCTCTCTCTCCCTCTCTGCCTCTCTGCCTCTCTCCCTCTCTCCCTCTATCCCTCTCTCCCTCCCTGCCTCTCTCCCTCTCTCCCTTCCTCCCTCTCTCCCTCTCGCCCTCTCTCTATTGCTGCCTTACTGGCACTCCCCCGCTCTCAACTCTCACCATTCAAAACCTTTCGCCTTTGAGATTTGCGTGTTTCGCTTAATGAAGAAGACAAATAATCGCGCAATTAAAGCCTTTTAGCTTTAAGCGCAAGTAAATAATTGCTGTGAGTGCAAAATGAAACACAAACACAGACACACATTCTCATTCAGTCAGCAATGCCTGCACTAACAAATGGTAAATGTATTCAAACAACAAATCTTAATGGCACGGTAGAATGAATAGTAAACGAGCTCATGGTGCGAGCGAGGGGGAGGGGACGGAAGCTAGGGTGCTGGAAGGGTAAACGCTTGGGGGTTGCAGGTGGCACGGCAGATAGGAAGACGACTGACGACTGTTGGCTGGCTGCCTAGACGTGCTCCATATTTGGCGCCTAGACACTGGAAAGGGTTTGGGGCTAAGAAAGCGAAGGCAATGTCTTTCTCTCTCCCTCACGCACACACACATACACACACACACACACACACACCCACACACACGGGCACACTGCTGAGTTGACTTGGCTTCCGTGCAAAATTCTTAATTGCACCTGTGTACGGCGTTTTCCGCTGACGCCGCCTGGGATGGAATATCTGGATAGCGAGTCGGCGCTTGAGCTTGATGGGTTAGATTAACTGCCTGACAAGTAACCCCATCCTACACACACACTCGCACGCACCGGCACACACACACACACCCACACACACTTGCAGACTTTGGTGCTGTTTCCGGACGACTGTCAGTTGAATGTAGCAATCCAAGTACGCTGTTGGGGCGCGTCTCGACTGGTAATTTTTTCACGGCTTATCCTTCCTTCAAAGACCCCGGCCATCCCCCTCCTCCCCTCCACTGCACGATTCATCGTCAAGTGCTCTTAACTCACGTGCTCAGCACTCGTAATTATTTTTCTTATTGTTCGAATTAAATGCTCAAGGATTTATGTGATTTTTCCTTACGCCCAGTTAAGATTTGCGCAGACAAAAAAAAAACCAAAAAAAAAATAAAAGTTATTAATTGACGTTGCATGCAACGGGGGTCCAAAGGTGTGCCAAGTTGGAAACCAAACGAGAAGAAAAAAATCTGGCTCGTTGAGATTTATTGTATTTTTTTTATCTTTTTTTTGTGGTTTTTGCATTGACACTTGGCATAATTATTGCATTCGGAAATTGAATTCTTCAACGGAAATTGATTTCATAACCATGCCGAGACAGCGACAAAAATATGGCCACAAAGTTAGTTTGTTAAACTTATCACTTGAAGTGCCTGGGAACGAGTTCTGCATCAATTCGCATGCCATAAGAAAAAAGTGATACTTTTCCATTTTAAGCGGTAAGTGAAGAGTAAGAATTATTTATGCTCAAATTAATCAAGGTGAATGGGAAATCGTTTTGTAAATAAAATAAAATAAATATTGAATGACTGGGTTTCTCGCATACCAAATTTACTTAATCTTAAGGACATTTAGCTTCAGTTTAGTCCTTAAAGTGTGTTTTTCTTTTTATCTACACACTGGCTACAGCTGAAGTAAACTTTAAAACTAGAAATCTTGAGCCTCCATTCGTGAACCATAAGTGCGAGAGCACATAATTTTCAAAGTTGCCTGATGGCCCTTTGTTTGGTGCCGTGTTAAATTCAAATTTATTTGTTGGTACTGAAATTGATAACATAACTTTCTTCAGGTTTCCGCATCGTTAGCTCGTTATGCAGCGGAAAGTTTTATATTTCAACAATTTTACAATTTCCCAATGCTACCATACCCACATCCCAAGCATCCCGTTCCAAACTTCGCCGCATGTCTGTTCTATGCAAGTCGCGGCGAAAATTTTACCGAAAATTGTCATTTGAAAGGAGGCGCTGAAGCCTTGGTTACTTTTACTACAGCTTCTGACTGCTCCATGCTCTAGTGCCAAGTCATAAATTACAAAGCGAGTCATTGGAAAAGCAGCCACCGACGCAGTCAACGCCAGAACGTAACTGCCCTGCTCTGGCTGCCCACCCCCCACTCACCCCTTACTGGCCGTTGAAGAAGTTTTTAGCTACTTTCTGGCTAGTGAAAATTGTTAAATTTATGCATGTATTATTTGATTTGTGTGTTGCTGCTGATGTAATTTATTTGCCTGACACTCGACATTCAACTTTAACAATTGTCGCTGCTGAAGTGCGTACCCTGAACTTACAAGCACTTTGGCAAAAAGTCATATAAATGTTTATTGTACTAAACAAATGTATGTATGTTGTTCCCCACATGTCCTAATAACAGCACACACACGCACACACTCAACGGAACAGAGAGACACCCACTTGTACACTCAATTTGAAAATATGACAATGTCTGCTTATATATTCAATGCGTCCAACTCCGCCTCCCCCTCCCCCTCCCCCTTCTCAAACGTGCTGCCAGACAAAGGAAATGAATTTACTTTTGGCCAGATGTAGATGTGCTGTCCTCAAAAGGTACAACGCTAGCAGATTTTCTTATCAAGTGGATGCTGCAACTATTCATTGCAAAGGGCCAGGGTTGATGTTATGTTGGGTGGAAAGTCGCTAAGAGCATCTGAAACAGGATCATATTTGGCTAACAACAAATATGGGGTAAATAAAGTGTGCAATGGCTTGAGCATTACAATATCCTGCAATCTTTTAAATAATGTAAACCAAAAAAGCTTTGAGATTAGATTTTATAAATTAATTTTATAGAAATAAGGAAATTATATTTCCGAAATGTTGCTCAAAAATTCTTCGACATTGGTTGAAGAAGCAATGCTTTACATTAGTGTTCAATATAGGTAAGAATGGTAAGAAGCAACCCATTGCGTTCTTGTATTCTATAGGGTATAAAATTGTCGCGGTTGACATCTTAGCACTGGTAGCATATGATTCGTATCCACATATTGCGACCCTTTGCTATTCCACCAGAATCAGCAACACTGCTCCCGCCCCCAATCAGACCATTACTTTTTCTTTCATATTTGTGACTACCACAGTAAAAATTCAATTGAACCAATAGAAGGAAAAGTGCCAAATGCTGAAGCATTCGCTTTCATTTCGCTGCCACAACTAATTCGCACACCATAACAACACATGCGTCTGTGCATGGGTGAGTGTGGGTGTGCTTGTTCATAAACATGAAGTAAACAGGATAATAGCAATAAAATATAAGCGCCAGTCGCGCAGGATTCAAAACGAAATGGTTACACGGCTTGGTTTGGGGCTGGCCTGCAGGATGTAGTGGTATTTTGAGGCTTCTCGGCTCCTGGGGCAAGCTTCGACTCCTCTTGTCACAACATAAGTTTGGCTGTTTTGCCCTCGCATTTTTATGACTCGTTCGCGCTCTTCTGCGCAACAAAAGCAGTTATATCAACAACAACAACAACAACAACAGCAATCGTTTGCATGCCTTCCAATTGTTGTTGTTGATTTTCGTTTATTTGGTCTTTTTGTTATGTATTGCGGGCTCTGTGGAGGTGGGAGCTGGCATTTGATGTCGCTCCTTACTATTCGAACGTGAAAGGGGAATCCGACAGCAACTGTGACGTAATATGCCCAATAAGTATTTCCCGAAATTGGTTTACTCAGCAGCTGACTTGGCCTTTTCTGCGGCTTTGAACTTTTATTAAAAATCTATGCCTGCCGGAAGTTTTATATTGATAATATTATACTTGACTTTGTCCAGTTTTATTCGAGTCGATGGCCAATGGTTTGAATTATAAATCTTAAACAATATTAAAACAGTATTTAATCTTTGTCAATCAAATTTCTTCAGTTTCTCACATTGTAGTGATGGCTACAAGTGCACCTTTAATTAATTTATTAAAATTAATTATTTTAAATATTTAACATGAAAGAATATATCGCGAGAACCTTGCTCATTGGCCCCACAAAAAAGTAATAAATATGACAAGTTAAGCAAACTGTTATTAATGATCAATTAATTTGTCGGCTTTAAGAACTATTTTTTTGGTATATTCTTTTAATTATATTTATAATTGTGGATGTTCAATTAATAACCATGTACATCCGTTGATACTTCCGGCTAAAAGCAGCCTATAAATAATTAAAGTTTTTTGAATAAATATAAAACAATCATTTTATTTAAAATGATTATTGAATATTGGAGTGATGTTTGTTTTGCGGACCGATGACTCAATAAAAATTGCACTTTTATCAATTTAAGCACGGAGCCGACAAACAGGCAAATGGGAATTGTAACAAAAGGCGCATGAATTATGCCTGCCAGCCAGAGCCATAAAAATATAAGAAAAATGAAGGCTTGCCCGAGAAGAGGAGCATAGGGCTATGGCCAAGCCCAGTATCTCATTCTCCCATACGTAGCGCCAATATTTACTTTGGCTACATTTGCAAATGGAGCATTACGAAAATAAACAAATTTTCATAAATGACAAGTACAAAGGGTGCATCAGCGCAAGGGGGCAGAGCAATCGCAGACGGAGCTACAGCAGCGGCGGCATCCGCACAAAGGATGCTTTGCCTGAATGTGTGTGTGTGTGTGTGTGTGTGCGTGTGTGTGTGTGTTTGTCTACGAACAATTTTCAATTTGAACGATGCTTCAAGCAGTGGACGAGGCGGGTCTGCAATTGGGGCATGTAAATTTGTCGCAGCATCAACAGCAACAGCAGCCACCACCAGGATGAGGCAGGCAACGACAATGGCGCTGGGAAATCCTTGATAGTCGATATTATTTTTCTTACGGCGCTCCATTTGTTCCTTGGCTGCAATTTGTCAACTTTGCTCGCCGTTTGCCGTCGTCGTCGACTTTGCTGTTGCCGCTGCCGAATCGATTTCCATTTTATTGCCAAATAATGTTTTTTTGTTTTTTTTTTTTTCACCCATAGATTGCGTCATGTTATTTATAGAGGCCGGGACGCGAATAAGGGGTTGTCGCATGCAGTCGCAAAATGTAAGGTATGAATTGCATGTCAAAATGTTTTATTGGCTAACCATTTTTTATGCAATTTGATAATCAGATGCGCAATAAATCGGCATCGAGCGAGCAAGGTGTGCATGCAATCGAACTGCTGCCAACTTATCGCCAGTTCTAAGAATTTGACTAATAGCGCCTAGAGGAAATTGTGCGCCACCACCACTTGGGCACTTTCTGTGGCAGCCAAAATCAGCCACCTGGTCAAACTAATTAAGGGCCAAACAATGGGCTCAAATACATAAATCAATCAAGCACAAAACAACTTGACGAGTTTCATGTCGCAAACCCACTTCCCCATCTCAATCACTGTGAATAACAAAGCGACCCCAGCAATGATTAATCGCACTGCACGAAATAGCAAATGCGTTTGAATACCCTTTCCTCAATTACCAATGAGTAATAGGAGACAAGAATGCTTGTTTGGCCATAAGGGGCATAGAAGATCTCAAAGTATTAGGGAATGCTTCATCACGAATAGAGCCGGCTTAAGTGAAATATACAGCCGATTCGTTAGTCGTGTTAAAAATATATATATTATTTGTATTGCAACAATTCTGAGGTATTCCCAAAAATATTATGTAAGCTCACCAAAATTAGAAGGACTTGACAAAACCACCTAAAAATATAATTCAAAATATTTTTCTCATTGCTAAGGCGCTACTTAAACGTTAATTCAACGACTAATTGTCTAATCTATGTCACAGCCCAGACTGGCTGCACAAATATTTCTCAAATTAAATAGCTGAGTGATACCTTGTCATGTTCTCTTAATTGGATCGGCGAGGGTAAATAAGCAGCGACCCCTTTCAGCTTTTGTTTTGTATTTCAAATGCAATTTCACTCTTTGAGCATTCACACTAATTAGCCGAGACCCAAATCCAAATCCAGATTCTGGCGCAGACGAAGGACGACTTCCGGGCACCACCCGCACTTCCCGCTCCGACACGAGTTGAGCGAGACTTTTTCTTAAAAATGAATTCAGGAATTGTAAATAACTTTATTGCGCATTATTTCGTGGATTATGCTCACGCCCCACCAGTGGCCACGCCCACAGAGAAGCGATACGCCCATCGCCTGTTTACTCTTTGCCATGACAAATGCCTCGACATAAATCTCAGACGATGGACCACTAACTCCGCCAGAGCAAAAGCCTGTTGGTCAGGCTTGGCACCAGCTCGACTGGTTGGCAAAAGTTAATCAACATTTCATTAATTAATTTCTTTAAAGGAGGACCTTTCTCGTCCTCGTTCCGCGTCCTCGTTGTTGTCGTCAGGGGCGCAGAGACGCTTGAGAAAAATGACTTGAGCCAAGCGACTTGATAGCGACTTGAATGCGACTATAGCCCAAGTCGGTCTTTAGCAAATTATGTAAATTGGTTAAAAGCTTTTCCGGTTTTGAATTAGCAGCATCATCAGCAGCATTACGCGATATTATTCTTCACAACTTTTCTGAGTTATTTTCTCCATTTTAGTTTGGCTCGTCAACCAGGGACGCAATGCTTTCGATCTAGGGCTAACAAGTTTTAATATATTTGCATTGGTTTTGCTTATCGTAAGGAACGAATACGAGCAATATACACAAGATTTGATTATTTAAGTATTAAAGCTTGCAGCATTTTAAATTTAAGCTTTTGTAGTTTATTAAAATTAATTATGTTGGTTTTGGAATTATTATTGTCTGTTAGTCTCATTTTAATTGCACGGAAAAATATTTTATACATGAATGGAATTTTATAGTTTTTAAACCTAAATAGAAGAGAACCAGTACATATTAATTTTGATTCATATTTCAATGGATATATATAAACATTAGCACTGTCAAAGCAGCTGCCAACTGCAGACTATTAGGTAATATGTTTTGCATTTCGTATTTGGCAATTGCAAAAACAAATCGATATAATTAACATTTTCGAGCATGTGTGCCAATTAGGAACGCAGCGTGAAACTGCAGAGAAACTCGATTAAATTTAATTAAAGAACGTGATTAGAGTCAGATATTTAGAGTCTTGACACAGAAGGCCGAGCAGTGGGCGTCTGGACAATGTCGCATTGAGAGTCGACACTCAAAGTGCATTTAATTAAGCACGCAGAGCTGCAGAGAGAATGTGATGACGAAAAGGAGGAGTGCTGGAGGTGTTTGGGTGTATCAAAAAGAAATGAATCAAAACAATTGTAAATACTGAAACACAAAAGCAATTAGTGACACACAAAGCGGAAGTGCAAAAAGTGAAGCTGTTGAAAATAATTCAACAAAACAAAATAAAAGAAGAAAAACAGGCAATCTGTGCGGCGATGGGGGATATGGTTGCTGTTGTCTATATGCAACGGGGGCAATGAATGCGCAAGGCGCCAAAATAAACACAGCGCAGTGTTTGCTAGGCTTGCAGCATGGAAGAGGGCGAGAGAGAGAGAGAGAAAGAGAGAGAGAGAGAGAGAGAGAGAGAGAGAGAGAGAGAGAGAGAGAGCGCAGGGTGACGACTGGGTGGGACAGGGTGTCGGAAATGTGGCAGCCTCAACTGAAAAGTGGCCAATGTAAATCTAATTAAAAGCAAAACAAAAGCTACTCTCAGCGTGCCACTCAAATTATAATGCATACACAATACGAGGGCCATGGCGGGCGGGGGGAGGGCGGTGAAGCAGCGGAGGGGCAGTCGCAATCAGCGCGAGAGAGAAAGAGACAGAGATTGAAATTGAGAGGAACAGAGGCGCTGACTGTTAGACCTTTGGATACTAATATAGCAGGAAGTGGTTCAGCCACAGCGTTAAAAATATAACAAGTATCCAAGTTTCATAACATTTAATTAAACTAAATAGTCTTACACTTAAAATGTTTTGTTTACCAGTTTTTTCAAAACTGGTAACTGGCGGCTCCTGGATCTAATCCCTTTTAAGCCAGGGCTTAGATAAAGTCATCTTATACAATACTAATCACTTAAATGTAACTTCATAAATTAAAGATAAATTAATATTAATTACATGATCACTCTGTTCAGATGGCAGATTTAATTAATTGATAATCTAAAAATGTTCGTGCATATTTGTCCCACTGTGCGCGACACAGTGCAGCTCGCTTAGCTGCTCACAATGAAGCAGCGACAAATGCCAACACGGAAGTGCATAGGACAGCATGGAGTGAGCCTATAGAGATTTCAGAGTACCTCCCACTTTCCCTTCCGCTCCCCTTGCCCCTTGACCATTCCCCCTTTCCCAACCCCTTTCTCATTCACTATATGCCCCACAGGCGAGTCCGAAATGGCGTTCGTCTGCTGAACTCGAACTCGAACTGGATGCGTCGCTGGCCTGGCCAGGACTTGGCGCTGGCATTTGGGGCCTTTGGCACGTGAAGCGACGTTGTCGCATCGTTTGCCAAAATCCGCATTAAATTTATTCAGTTTTGTTACTCGACAAACGTAGCTAAAAATATCAGAACGGGCAGTTTCTTGGGCGTTGCCAAGCTTTTTGGTCAGTGGCTGCAGCTGTCTCTGCTGTTGTTTCTGCTGCTGCAGATGATGATGGCACTGACGATGATGCTGCTGGCCAAGTTTTTGGCAATTGCCATTGGTTCATCCGGATCAGGTTTCCGCGCGTTTGCCACTTGGCAAGGTGCCTCAACGCAATCAGCCAAAGGAAAACAAACACATAACACAACAAACGACTCTTGAAAAAAATTACACATACTTTTACACACACATATAACGTTTTGGTCACTTTTGGCTGTGATTTTGCAATTAAATAGAGTTCAAAGTGGCAATGGGATGGTCAGGGGCAACATCACGGCCTGGGGCAGGAACAAGGGCTGTTGTCTTGTTCTGCGTTGAGGCGAGTTCAATGACAAATTCATGTACATCTGCAATGGGCACAAGCACACATTTGGGGCCGACTATTTATACGCCGCCTTCCGTAATATTTGCAGTTCATTTGGCAGGCCTCTGAAGCACATATATGAAGAGAATTTGGTATACGTATTATTAGTAATAGGTTCCATTCTTTTCGGTAATTTATTTGTAAGCACTTCGATATACGAACTCGTTGTAAATGCTGCTGCATTGTACCTTTGTACATTTTATAATGGCCCAGTTTTTGTATATTGTAAGTCTGGAGTATAACGAATTTATGGTATCATTTCCTCAGCCATAGGACATTTAATATTTTTCTCGATTGCTGGCTTTGCTTACGTATATTTAAATGACTTTCGGAAGGCCTAAAGAAGAAGAGCTAAAACAAAGATTGATAGTATAGCCAACGTTAGCTGAGACCCATTATTTTTTAAATTTTTTTCTCCATTTTAGAACTTTTTAAGAACATATGAATATGTTACAGGTTGTTAAATAAAATTCAAGTTTCAATAATCTTATATTTGTATTAAATATATTTATAAATATATATAAGTAAAAGCCAAGCTCTTATTCAAATTCTTGCCAGATAACAAATGTAGCTGCAACTGTTGTTGCTTCTGTTCATTTGTAAATATAGCACACAACAACAATAATGAAATTCAAGCTGAATCGGTTGGTAATTCAAGACTCATTCTGTGCGAATTGGATTGTATTTGTCACTGACAATTGACTGTCGGGAAACGGGGACTGGCATGGCACAGGGGCTTTGGTGGGGACTATAGATGCTATAGATTTGCTGTTTGTCTGCGTCGAGGCGCATTTTTGTTATGCCAGCGGGCACTCGAAGCATTTGAGTGAATATATTAACGCGACACATATATGACATTTGACACATTGTTCAAGTTCCGCTGTGTGCTTAACTGCGTGTGAGTGTAGGGCGACTCCCCCTTTCCCTATCGCCCGTCTCTTGCTGGGGGTGTAGGTGTTTGTCAGTCGCATTAGACGATGCACAGCACGTGTTACAGTTGCTCACTTCATGCCCGTTTGCCCACACATGCCTCCTCGCTGTTGTCAACGTTGTGCTCATAAATCGCAAATTATACACGCAGCCACGCCTACGCAGCGACGTCCGAACTGAGTAGCGTTTGTCCGTGTTTGGATTTGTGTGTAAGTGTGTGTGTATGTGTGTGTATGTGTGTGTATGTGTGTGTGAATGCGTGTGTGTTTTCATTGTTCCCACCTTACTCCCCTCACCCACTGCGATTCGATGCGCTGCACAAATGGGGAAATGCACTCTGAAATTCGAACGCTAAACTTCACACATTGTCTGTGTTTTATTGCATTAGTCGTATTAGTTGCCTGACTTTTATTGTACTCTTTGTGGAATTTGTGTGTTTTCTCTGTTGTTGTTGGGCAGCCATTGATATGACACTGCGCTGCGTCCAAGCTGTGAGCTTGCAACAAACGTTTCTGTCAGTTGCAGGTATCACTTTCGAAAAATATTTTTTTTTAATAATAGCCAGTTAAAGTGCTTCAAAAATGTTGAAAATATTTAAATTACTTAAAAACTTTAACTAAATTATTTTTTTCAATTTAATTTAACAAAATTCTTAAGATACATTTTTCGATTCAGAATTATATATTTTTTAATTCAGTTAATATGTTTTAAACAATGAATGCAGTAAGTATGGGTTAATGTTCGCTCTTTTCAATTTACCCATATTTAAAAGATGCCAATAATTAAAATGTATGTTTTTTTATAAGAATTCAACCGATATGTTGCTCCCTTATACAATGACAATTGCTTCTCTCACATTCCGCCTCCCTTCCATTTAGCAGCTATTTCATGTGGAGCACATTGTTTTAATCGTATTTGAGCTTTGTCTATTTTGTTGTCCTTATTTTTATTAAAATTCTCGAACAAAGTTGGCCAAGCATAATGCATGCCATGAGTTGCAGCGCGTGTGTTCAATATGGAATTGGCTTTATTGAAAATCGTATGAAATTCAATTTGCCAAGCGTTCGGGCTTGCTGAGTGCCATAAAAACCAAATCTGCCCCTCTCTCAATCACCAACGCTTCCCCTAGCTCATCCCCAACGCCTCGACAACGAGTAGTGCGCACTTGAACTGCAGTAGCAAGAGAAGTAGTAGGAGTCGTAGTAGCAGCAGCAGCAGCAGCCGCAGCAGCAGCGATTTGCTATCAATTTTAATATCACATAAAACTAAAGGCAGCTCAGCAAGCCAAACTGGCGCGAAAAACAACAGAACCCAAATGTCGGGTGCGATGGGGTTCCAGCTATTGAAATTTTATCAAGTGCACATAAAACTCAAAAAGCCATGATGATATTGTATAGGGTGCGGGGAGCAAAGCATAGCATGAGGCAGTGGTAGTGGCAACGATTCCTGCCTGCAACTATTGTAAAGCATTGACAATTTCCGTCACATCTCTGGGGCTAGTGCAAAATGGCAAATCAATAAAAACAAATTGAACTCGAATTCAATAATAAAAAAAATATATATGTATATACATGCTCCATAAAAAGGGGGAAGGGGAATGGGATATAGGGTTGGTGGTGGGGGGTGCGGATGGGGTTATGGGGGTTAGCACAACTATAGCAAAACTTTAACAATGTTTTTAAAAAGATATACTGCTGTGCATGCTGTACGTGATCCCACGCCTCCTTTGCAATGGATTAGGGCAATTGAAGCTGAAGTGGGGGTTGATCGGATGGATGGCACAATGGAGGCAACGTTGGAGTCAAGTCAAGTGCGACTTGGGAACTTCTGCGCTGCGGCTGCTCGAGCTAATAAAAGCCAAAATCAATGCCAATAAGTGTGTATGTGCTTGTGTGTGTCTCTGTATGTGTGTGTGTCAAATGCGATAAAATTTGGTCAGCATAAGGTTCAAATACTTTTATAAGGTGCTGTTGAAATGTATTTGTTGATTGCTTGGGTTGGTTTTTATTTACAGCTCGTTGTGCTTTCTATTTTCCTTTTATTTTGACTTCTGCCTTTTTGTGGTCAACTCGTTCGTAGCCAGGAAATTGCCAAACATGTACAAAACAAGCCAACAACAAGAACAAAAAAAAGGTCAAGCAAGTAAGCAAAAGAAATTCGATTCTTCATATGGCTTCTATTCGCATATGTTCCACATACACATTTATAGATTAGTTGCTGGCTGTTCCACATATGTATGTATATATTGCCGAGCAACAGCTTGGCAAAAACTAAACCGCTGCTTTCATAAAAGTCAACAAAAAAAACTCAGCCAAATATAAGCAACCACATCAATAAACCAAAATTTTAATATAAATAACTAAAGTTTAATATTGTTCAAGTTCGAGCGAGCGAGCGTTGACGCATGATTGCCCTTATTTTACATGTGTATACAATGTATGTATGTATCTATGTGTGTGTGTGTGTGTGTGTGTGTGTATGTGTGTGCTCGTGGGCATACCATGCGTATCTTTGGCTTATGAGCCATGTGCAATGTTGCCCACCATAACATTTGAATAATTGTTTACTTTGATTTGTTGCATTTCAAAAGTAAATTATTATTTCCTAATTTAATGTTGCCTACTTCGGGGTAAGTACCTTAAAGCATCAGCAATCCGTTTGAAATGAATCTTTATTATACCCTGAACCCAGTAAAAATGGCTGAAAAGGATATAATGGTTTTGTGCAAATGTATGTAACAGGCAGAAGGAAGCATATTATTCATTCTTGATCAGGATCAACAGCCGAGTCGATATAGCCATGTCCGACTGTCCGTCCGCCCGTCCGTCCGTCTGTCTGTATGAACACGCGGATCTCAGATGCTATAAGAGCTCGCATATCAGGCGCAGATCAAGTTTGCTTTATTTTATCAATAACTGCTCCCGTTTCTCGAATATCAATATATTTCGATTTCCGATAGCAACAAATGCTACAATATTAAGGCAGATCTTCTAATTAATACGTTATATGCATATGCATATTATGGATCAACTACCCAAACCATCAAAATCGGATAAGAAATACCAAAGTTAGGGTCGAAATATATTGTCAAATTGATTTCCTACGATTGCGTGTACGTAGTTCGGGTTTCTGAATAAAAATATTCGCTGGGTTAGTTTTCTTTTACTCTGCAGTCCCTGTGCCTGCCATAAGAAAAAAGAGTACTTGAAGACCTGCTCACATTTGGGTGCAAAACTTCTTAAAGGGAAATTTGCCAATAAAACGATAATATATTTAACAGCTGTGTACAGGATATATCGTAGTCGAGCTCACTCGACTACAGCGCCCTTACTTGATTTAAATATGTTTCTCGCTGGGCCCAGGGAAAGTGATTTTGTTTATTTTGTATATACTCTGATGTATATATATAAATATCTATCGGGATTCGTCTACAAGGAGAAAATCTCAGCGTCCATCCAGACAGCTGTAGACTTTTGAAGCCCCCACTGGATTCGAAATTTATCGGAATATATAAAATAAAAAAATGAAAAACACTTGACCTGGATCCAGCGAAAAATTTGTGTAAATTATAATCAGAGACAACTAAACATACAAAATTACTCTTTACCCACATGGACATTCAAAATGTTTTGTTTTAAATTGAAACCAGGATAATCCGCCCGTCAGTTCGTTACGGCTGCTGATTTAATACATTTCAAGCATTTAATTTTACTTTCTATGGCTGAAGCCCCAAAAAAAAGAAGTCCAGGAAAGCGAACTAAATAACACACAAAAAAAATTCTTGTTCGCGTTTCATCTACTGCTGCTGCTTTTCTTTCACCATATATATTTTTTTTATCCGGTTGCCTTTCAGACACATAAATAAACTTGTCACACGCAGGCAGCACAGATAAAAAGCCAAAAAAAAAAAAAAAAAAACAAAACCGAAAGGAAGAAACTTGCTTAACTACAGCCGGATAGGACGCTGCGTTTTGAATGGAAGTCTTGGTTCGCCCCTCGTTGTGCTCATTAAGTGCAGAAAAAACGCCTTTTCACTGTCATTGATGTCATTCACGTGCTGGCAAAAAGTTCGCAGTCGCCAGACATATGCTATACGTATATAGAAAGCAAAGCCAAGATGAACAGCAATTGTGGGAGCGTGGGGCAAAAAGGAGAGGGATAGAGTTGGTGACTGTGACAGTCATTCGAGTTTCTCGCTCATTAACCGCGTGCGATGCTGACACGCATGAGTTACTTTCAATTAAATGTCGATAAAAAGCTCGCGACATACTCGTCTAGAGAGCACACACACACACACATGTCACAAATACATTTATAAGTCTATGTGCTTGTGTGTGTGTGTGTGTGTGAATGTGCATAAATTAAAATTCAGCGATATTGGCATTTGTTGTCCTCCATAATGACACTCAAAGCACGCGCCTATTCAACATTATTAAGAGCAATTGTTTGCGTCTGAAATATTAAATGGAAGCCTCAGAAATGAATGAATACGAATACAAGATGAAATGCATTCGTATACAGCATTTAATCCAGCCTGACATAGAAGTATCAATCCTGCGGATAGGCACATAAACACACCCGTGCCAAAATGCGCGTACCGAATTGTTCTGCTTATGCATAAATTCGTATAAACTCTGTTAATTTCCTGTGACTTGATTGATGATTCAATTGATTTAACTGCCATCCTGTGCTCAGGATGACGGGAAACATTTCCTAAGAGTACACAGCAGCAACATTTATTATTATCTTAAGTATTTATGACAGAGTGATTTTGTGTATAATTTATATATATATATAACATTTTATGTGCATTCAACTTTACCAACTGTGCGGTTGGATGTAAAAATTCTATATATAACTCAATTTTGTATGTTGCTTTAGAGAGTTGAGCTCTATCAAGACAAAGGCGAGTCAATTTTAGTTATTTTTGGTCATATAATGTGGGACACGTGTTTGTATAAATCATTGGACTTGTTGTTGGTCAAGTCAAACAACAATATTCACGTTAACACAACTTAATCAGTAAATATATAATTTACTTGGTGTTTGCGCTAAATGAAAGATTTGTTAATTTTCTACTGCATACTTTGAGGCAATTACATTTTTAGCTACCAGTTGGCCAATTATAAAATTAACTTGTTTTACCTATGTTGTTGTACAAAATGCAAAAGTTCCGCCCTTTTGCAGCAACGACCGCCTTTTGCATGCGCGTAATTTATTTGTAAATTTCATGTAATTTATGCAACGCACACACACACGCATACACACACACGCACACACACACACACACACGCGCAAACACATAGTTACAGATGGCAGTAGGGAGCCCTGGGGCTTTGCTTGTGTTTGTGTGTGGGTAAACCAATTAAATGACCGTCGACGTGTTTTGTGTGCTTTACAGTTTTGCATTTTTCGCTGTTTATTGTTGTTGCCGCGTTGATTTTATGTTGTTCTTAAATTTCATTTTGTTTTTGGCATTTTATGTAAGGGGCGTCTTAGATAATTTGTCCAACACACACACACACACACACATACACACCACGCACACACACACAGAACCTGATACCAATTTAACGCTTGGGTTCGGTTTTAGAAAAATTTGTTGTGCCACGTTGATTTATGCAAAGCTGAGCAGAGATAACGCTCTGCGGTTCGCCGCTTCCTGCAGCAGTCCGCAAATATATCTCGAATTTTAGCGTCACACACTAGTCAGGTACTGACTACCTTCCAGTTTTTCCCCCCATTGTTTTGACCATGCTGCCGGTGATGATGTTCTTGTTTCTGTTCCTGTGCCTGTTTGTTTTGTTTTGTTGGCTTTTGTTTCGCTTTGATTGTTATCACGATGTGTTAACGAGAACTGTGGCTGTTAGTTTCGCGTTTTGTTTACTTGGCTGTCAGTTGGTGTATATGTATGTGTTTGTGTTGTGTATGTTTGATGCTTGTATTGCGTGTAGGCAAACAGCACCCTCATCATAATCACCATCGTCGGCATCATCATCATCATCATTGCATTTAGAATGTTGCCACAGAGTTTTGTTAAACATTGTTCAACCGTTAAGTGATCTTTGTCATTTTGGTGGCACAGACATGAACACGCACACACACACAACCACACTTGACGCAAATTGCTCAGCTCGAGTATGTTGTGCGTGTTTTTCCAAGTGCTGCTGCCACTTGCAGATAATGCTTCACCAATTTAAGATATACCCCAATTTTTAAACTACAATTGAAAAGCTCAGTCGTTAAGTCTAAATATGTTTAAATTTCAATGGAATCAACAGAAAGCGCCACAGATAAATAGTAGACAACAATTTTAGTATTTTGGCTGCTATATACAGAAAATTACAAATTAGTACAATTTTTTTGACAGGACAAATATTATTATAAACTCTTACCAAATCGACATTTCGATCAACAAATAAAAATCTGCTTTTATATTTTAAAACAATTTCAACAGAGTGATAAAAAAAAAACTCGAGCGCACTTTATAAAAATGTCCATGTCACTTGGTGAGTGAAAATTCAGTAAATTGATGTGTGAAACGAGTTTACCTCGCCCACAGAACTGAAACGCAAATGAGTCCTGTGCAATTCAATTGCTTCACAGATATTAATTCAATGGCAATGTTGGATAAATCCCCGCCAGTTTCGTGTTATATTGTGGTCTGCCTTTAAGGCCACGCCCAAATAATTATCTATTGCAAAAGCTAGCGCAAAAATAAATAAAAATAAAAAAATACGAATAGAAAATGCTGAAAAACGAGGCAGCCAATTTTGAGCAGACACATTTGGTACTCAAGCACACAGACAGACATACACTAATAGGAACACACACTCACGCACACTCGCACACACACACACACACACACACATAGGCACACTCACACGCACGCACACACACACACACACACACACACACACACAGACTAGATACACGCATAGAAGACACAATAGACGGCAGAGAAAAGTAGGAAAGGAAGCGCTGCTGGCGCTCGTGCACATTCTGTGTAAGTAATTTGCATACCGGATCAATCTTGAAAAATTAATGGCTTCCCAGACAGATAATGGTAGACCACACACGCAGCGGCACGCAGAGGGGAAGCCGGGCCACAACGAAATGACGACGCAACCAACCAAGAGAAACAGCAGTTGAGGCAGCAGCATTTGAGGCAGCAGCAGCAGCAGCAGCAAAGCGTGTTGCGCTGTTGCCTGAGTGCAAATGCTGAAATATTACACATACGCAACGTTGTTGCGTCTCTTTGCGGTGTTCAGCAATATAGCGTAGTAGCCACAATGCGTTGCCTCTGCCGCCGTCGCCGTCGTTGTCGTTGTCGTTGTCAGCGTCACGATACGACGGCTACGACAATGTCGAGTGCCTTGGCAACGTGTGACTTGCTCTTGGCTTGCGGTTACCATTTTGTGGGCGTGGGCTTTTTCTTTGGATTGTCGGAAATGAAGCGCCCATGTGTCAGGCAGCTGACTCTCACCCCTTTCCTTCCCTTCCCCTGCCCTGCCCTGCCTCGCCCTACCTTCTTCCCTTTGCGGCACAGCGCGGCGTAAATCTTAATTCTCACATTCTTGACAACACGCTGGCATCGCCTGGCGTTATTAAACAACAACGAAAAACAACAACATTTTCCGGGTCATAAATGTTTAAAGATTGAGCAGCCTTAAGCCTTAGGCTGTAGCTGAAAACTTCGTATGAAATTATACGATGCTAAATTAATAGCTATTAAGCAACTGTATTATATCACTGCCAACCAAACGCAAATGATAATATTGCCTGCTGAAATTTGCTCAATTAGGGATATTTTTCGAACGGATATTTAGTTTAAAGTTGCATTTAATAATGCATTTAAAAACAATATAGTGTAACTGGGCAATACATTTAAAAATAACATAGTGTAGAAGCACAAATACCACTCTTCCAGTTGTTTAAGTACACTTCGCTTCAATTAGCGAGTTACCTACTTCGATTAAGAGTTTCTAGCGAACTGGACTTGAGTAATAACTCGAGCTGTGCAGGGAACAAACTAAATTGTGCATATGCATTGTTGGCCACAAGACTGCGTGATCCCCAACTTTCAGTTGCATTTCCAATGCCACTTAAAGTGCACACACCAGTCTTAACTATAAAGTTTTTTTTTTTTTTTTTTTTTTAATAAAACTTTGGTTTGCAAAACAGCAATAGTGCAACTTTAGGATCTACTCGCCGCCGAGCGCTCATTTAGCATTTCAACCATAAATTCTGCAATTCCGCCTACCGCCTACCGCCTACCCAGAAGGCATTTCACACAGAAGCTGGCAGCGCATGGCCCCTGACCCCTCGCCGCTGCTGCATTTGCGCAGATAACTCATCAGACTAAGACAAACAGATTCATCTAAACTCCACTAGCCACTTTCATTTCGTGCTCGCAAAGGAGCTGATGCTGGGACGCACACACAAAACTTTCCACATAAATTCTGCGCAATTTATTCATGGTAAAAAACAAAAAAAAAAAAAAAACAAAAATAAGAAGACGATGGAAAGAAGATGGGGGATAAAAAGTCGACTAAAGCAAAGGTGCGTCGCCCGGTGACTCGGACTTGCAAACAATTCCCTGCCCCCTTTGACTGCCAAGTTCTACAGTTCCCCAGTTCGCTCAAAGTTTTTACCAGAGACGACGAATACGTCGCAGCAGCAATGACAACAACGAGAGAGACAAAAGGGGAAAGAGGAATGGGGAATGGGGAATGGGGAAGGGCACATCAAGTTGTAGCAAGATTGATATAAGACTTTTATATTCAGGCATTTTGCAAGCTTATTCCAAGAGATAAACAACTACACAGAGTATAAAAGTTAAAAATATGCTAATGTGTTGGGTGGCTGTGCCAACTGATAACAAACAGAGTAAGAGCGAATGAGAGAGGGAGAGAGAGAGAGCGAGAGAGAGAGAGACAGGGGGAGAGAGAGCGAGAATGCGAGATGGACACTGGTCCTTTTAGGCAATGTGGAAGGAGCTTAGCAACAAATTAGATGCCCGGCAATTAGTTAAAGTCATGGCTCGTAGCGCTCAAGTCGTAAACCCCAACCAGAAAGTTTTCAATTTGCTTGGAGGCAAGCACTTCACCTACTTCACGCTTGTTGGATTTAATTTTATCGTGACATAACCTTTTCGCTGGCAGGATATGGCTGCAGGATGAGAATGCCACAACGCAGCGCGAGGCGTCTCTCAGCTGTTGCTTCAACTCGATTGAGTTGAATGAGACGACGCGTTGTCTGCTGCTGCAGTAAAACTTATTTTTATGGCGAGCTTATCTTTAATTTTATGTGTGAATGCGGCAACTGTGCGACATTAGCGGTAATTGGCAACAGCCATCACAGTCAGTCAGACAGACAGACAGACAGGCAGACAGACAGAGAAGCAGACAGGCAACAACAACAAACGGCTCAAAAGTCAATTTGTCACTTTGTTGATTGTCGCGTGTCGCCTACAACTCAAACAATTACAATTTCCTTGCCTCGCGCGTTTTAATTGAACTGCACGCAAATTGCCCATGCAAATTTAACAGCAACAGCAAAAACAACTGCTGCGGCTGCTGCTGTTGTTGTTGCTGCTGCTACGGGAGCGTGCAACTGCAACTGCCTCTAGCCGGAAATTGAATTGCACTTCAATTGTCAATGCTCAATGCTCATTAAGGAATTTCAATAAAAGTCCCAGCAGCACTGGCATAGAACAAGCGTTGCATATCCCCAACACCCCCCGCCGTAAACCCCGCCTGGAGCTGTTGCTGCTGCTGCTGCTGCTGCAACTGCCCGCCTGCTATATCCGTTGACAATGATTGGCGTGTGTGCATAGCACGCGTTGCGGTTGCGGCTGCATTTGCATCGCCTTCGCACATTTTTCGGGTGTATTTTGTGACTTATGACAAATGTCCGCTGCTGCTGCCTCTGCCTGTGCCTCTGGCTCTCCCACTGCCAAAGCCACTGCTAATGACATCACGTGCTGCTCAACAAACACACCTCTCCCCCTCCCCCTCCCCCTCCCCCTCCCCCTCCCCCTCCCCCTCCCCCTCCCCCTCCCCCTCCCCCTCCCCCTCCCCCTCCCCCTCCCCCTCCCCGACCAGCCTCCTCTGATAGATTTCGACTGTCATCAATGTGCGCAGCATGGCCCATGAACAAAATACGTCAAATGTCTGTATGTCTGTCTGCCAATGTGTCTGCCAGTCTTGTGTTATGCGTCCTGTGGCTTCTGCTTTCTGCCATCCTGCCATACTGTCCGTTTGTCTGTTTGTCTGCTTGGCATGTTGTTGACAGCGCTGCTCAAATGTTTGTGTAGACCTCATCACAGGCCACCGTCCAATCGACATATCCCATGAGATTTTTCATTAGTTGCTGCTCTGCTCGATGCTCGCATCTCGATACATTCATACATATATATTGATATACATAAGTTTGTGTGTCTGTGTGGGTGTTGTGTGTAGCAACCTGCGCGTATTGCGAGATTTATACAGTGAGTGCCAATATATAAACAACATTTTTAGAGGACATGTTCATAAGCCAAGTAAGCTGCTTGCCCGACATCGTTGACCTCTTCGTTAGCTCATTTAGGTGTACTCGAACTATCTATCTCCATCTATATAGCTCTATCTCTCTCTCTCTCTCTGCCTTTCTCTCTCTCTCTCTCTCTCTCTCTCTTTCTCTTTCTCTCTCTTCATAACTCTCTCTTAAGTTTTTCATCGTATTCCGATTTTCCATCTTTTCATTGGCGTCTTGTTACAAAAAATGTAAGTGTTTAATTTATTTAATTTGTTTTTCAGTTATTTAATTATTTTTAATGTCCACTTTAATTTGTACTGTATTAAATAAGAAATTTAAAAAAATGAAATTTTTAATTAAAGTTACAAATTAAATCAAATTTAAGTGAGGTAATTGAATTCAAAATTAAAAATGAAATAAATAAATAAATAAAATAAAGGAGACGGCAAATTAATACTGCAATTAAATAAGTGCGATTTTTATTTCCACATTATTTTAAAATTGCTCATACAAATACATATATACATATATATACATACAAGTATTAACATTAATTTTAGGTGGTGTTAAGTTTGGCTATAATTAATGGACAAAAAGGTTTAGTATAAAATGATGAAATTATAACCAAATATGTCTTAAAGAAAAATTGTTGAAATTTGAGTCCCCCATTGTATGCTCTGTATTTGAAATTCACCATAAGCGCTAAGAAAAGAAAATAACTAAACAGACCTAAGGGGGAGAACAAACAAGCTTGGACCTTTTTAACCTTTCGATACTCAATAACTCAATTTGATATAAAAAGCCGAGCACAATCCCATCTCACAAATCTTAAGTCGTGAGTCTGGACATTTTTGGACTCTTGAGTTGAGTTTTGTGCTGAATGGCAGAAATCAATTTCTTTATCGGCCAGCACTAATATGTCAAATGTATAATTCTGATGGCTTTGTGGGGGGAGGTGGGTGGCTGTGGATTCTTGAAAATGTCCTTCAACACACAGAAAGCGAAGGCAAACAAATAAACAAACAAACAGACGAACGAGCAGCAGGCTCTTCCCTCATTGCCCAAAGTGAGGCAGAAATTGGGCAACTGATTGATAGCCAAGGACCCCAGCACAAATACCTCAACATACATTCCATATATATATATAAATATATATATATATATATATATATATATATATATATATATATATATATATACAGACACACACACAACACACTTACACACTTTTTGAATAGAAAGAAATTTCGTTATTCATTAGCTGCGCCTGGCCACAAATTTATTTTTAATGACTGCCTACCAAAGCCGCCCATGAAGAGGGCGTTCCTCACAAGTCGCCAGATTTTTACGTTTCACTTTAATGTATTTTTCATGAGTTTGTAAAGTGAAAAACTTGGCTATGCGTGCAAATAACTCATATTCACTGATATTCCTTTGCATGCTCCGTCCACAGCACAGCTTCTTCGTTTTCCCTTCTCCAACTCCTGCTATATAATTCATGAATTTCTTGGCCAGTCAATGACTTTGGCAATATTTTTTTCAGTCCAGCGTAATTGTCGTGTCCTGCACTAAATTCTTGTCTTGTCCTCAAAAAATTGGCCACCAGGAAACGTCGCGTGCACAGCTCATAAATACTTCTAGTCAGTGCAGCCCAAAATTAAGTGAAAAAAACTGATATAGGAATATAAGCAAAGAACAGGACTGAGAATATTCCTTGAAGACATAGCCGATAACGAAATACTTTGTTTCTAGTGTAAACTTAAATCTAAAGGCCATTTTCAAGTCAAAACTGATAAAACCTTTTAGCAACGCGAAGGATATTCAAAAATAAAATTATAGTTCAAACAAAACTCTTAAAGCCATTTACAAGTCCAACCTGGTATGCCCTCTCCAGCTCTAAATAGTGTATTAAACAAAAAACTTCTTTTACATCAGCTATTTTCGTTGATTCTTGCGCGCCTCCCTCTCCAATAAGTGGGCGTGTCTCGTTTTGTGCACAATCACCGCCAAACTTTGAGTTATTTATGTCCGCCATCCAACCTCGGCCGCCTAGTCCCCCCTGTCAAAAAGGAGGCCAATGATCGTTAATCATAATCGACGCATTATATTTCGCAGCATCGAGCGGCATTCGGAACTAATTTATGTGGAAATGAGTTAATTTCCTCAAATTGTGATTTTGTGCTGATTTCATGGCACTGGCGTAAGTAATTACTGAGCACTTCAGATCAAATATTCAGGTCCCGACGATTAGATACAAATTTTCGATACATTTTTCAACCTTAATTAATTGTGGTGATTGTGTGTGCAGGCAAATAATTGTCAAATATTCAGTTCAGTGGGAATAAAAACATATTGAGTCAGCAATAAAAGTTTGATTGATATATCACAGGCCAGCCACGAGTATTTTAATAGGCATTACAATTAGTATGATGAAGTATTAGTAAGAATTTCGTCGTTTAGTTCGATTTAGTTCTTTCTTTCCCAAATTGTAAGTTAAAACTCAACAATAATATCATTATATATCTCTCAAAGTATAATTTAAAGTACATCTAAATATAAAAGTAAGCATTACGTTAAAGCAGAGACTACATAGATACCACTAGATTAGTCTTTCGCTAAAGCTGAATTTCCTTGCCAAATATGTTTAACGCAGTTATATAAACGCTTAGCAAATTAAGAGAATATCAAAGACGCCAACACAAAAAGCTCAGAAAGAAATAATAAAATCTGTCGACTTTTTTAAAGCGTTTTTAAAGGCATTAAGTGAAAGTTTTGACCAGACAGCGGCGCTGCACGTCCCTTCACCAACCTTCCCGTAGCACTTGTTGGGGGCATGTGGCAGGCACAAGGTGTCCGATACGAAAGCTGTCAAAATAAAGTTTTACAATTCACGAGTTTCATTGACGCACCCGCAGCACCAAGGCAACAAAAAAAAAGCCAAGGAAGAAAACGTTTGGCTAATTTGCGCTGTTTGCTTGACACTTTACGTGGAATGACGGCAACAACAACAATGCCAACATCAACGACAGCAGCAACATTGCCGCAACATGAGACCCCAAACGAGATACATCCTGCACACAGAACTCCCCCCACCCACCCACTGCCGTCTGGCGACGCGACGAAGCATTCGTCAAAGCCATGTTTTGGTCAGCAGCTGTCAGTCACGTCAGGAGCCCCCACCGTCCAAAAAAAGGTAGGCAACATTTTTCTTTTATAATTATACTCTATAATTGAAAGAAGAAGAGAGTATATTCATTTTAGGTAATATCCATCAGTCTGTGCTTAAACAAATTGCGGTTTTTTCTAAATAAAAAAATTCTTTGAAAACAGGCAAAAGATCATTTATATATCATTTATCATAACTGTCGTATATACACTGTAACAAAGTATTGCGCAGTTGGATATGTCAAACTATAACATTCTTACTTGCTTTTATCTGCATTAAAAAAAAAAATCAATATTAAATACATACTTGTGTGTAGACGAAATACGAAACATGAAATATGCATTTTGTTTGAGCATTATAAATAGGTCGTTACAAAGGGCACACCTAATGGCAATGTAATTGCCAATTGTGAACTGCACAAAGCCAAATAAAAGAAAGCGAAACAAGTAGGCAATTCGTATATGCAAACTGTGGAGAGTTATTCGACTAGGATATAACCTGCAGCCACATTAAAAACACCTTACAGCTTCGTTTATATTTACTGACTGATGATTTATTTTATGTGTTTTATTCGATTTAAAGATTTATTAATTTAATTAATTTTTTATGTTTAGATTTATATATGACTGTATATGAAATGTTCTAAAATGGTTACAAAATGTATTCCTAGATCCGAAATAGAGAAAAAGAAAAATAAAGATAAAGACCCAGAATATAGAATAGATTCGAAGTGCGCTGGTGACATTACCTCGCTAAAACATATTGTCAGATTGTCTATGGCCTATTTCAATGGTTACAGAGTATAAGCATCGCAAACTTTGGCTTGGGGCATTACGTTGTAGAGCTATCGATTAACATTTGCTGCATTGGCGATATTTCTGTGGGATTCCTAATAAAAAAAGTTTTGTGCACCGTTCCGTCCAGAAACACCTGAGGCCCAAGGAAATTTTCAATTGATTTTCTAGCAGCTGCCCCACCCCGTCAAATCCATTCAACTTGGAAAGCAACATTTCGCTGACAGATTGTATGCCATTTTTTACGAAATGTTTGCCAAAGTATCGAGAGAAACTTTGAAATGCGAGGCAGGCCAGCTGAAACAAGCAGCTGAAAAATGAAAATTAAAACTCGAAAAACTCAAAAAAACTTTGGACAACTCGCAAAACTTTTGCTGCCGTGTGACATTACCAGGCGGGCTAATGCCCAGAGTCCTGGTGACAGTCTCGCACTTCAAAGAAGCCCAATCCTTTTTTCCTTACTTGTCTCCAAATATAAATTACAACTCAGCTGCCAAAAGTAATCATAAATTACAATAAATGTTAGCACAACAAATTGATGCTGGTCACAGTTTTGTTGGAGACTAATGCCCCGCAAAATAATGATGCCCAGCGGCAACAAAGCCTGGGGACGAAGGACCTGGGCCTGGAGTACAGTGATGGGCTCTCGCCATGGGGTGTCGCAACATTTTGTGCCCTGTGTCCTGCAGCGCGATTTGTTCTGCATATTAAGTTCCCTGCTGGTGTACAGTCGTTCTGAGGTTTGTCATTTAAATGACCATGAACCACATGTCCAATGCCAAATCGGACTCTCAAATGGGTTACTTTAAAGTAAAAAGTAGAAAACTTTTTTTTCTCATGCTTGTGGACGGAAATATAAAGGACACTCTAAACTTATGTAATCATCTCGAAAATACATCAATAGCAAGCAAAAGGTTAACAATTTGAATGTCAGCAAAGAAATATAACTCTGAATTAAAATGTTAAACATTGTATTGAAATTACAAGCTACGATTTATAGATTAAACATTTTTTTCAAAGCGCAGTTAATTCAGTTTCCTGTCGGTAACCAGCATTGAATACGGACACAATTGCAATATTTGCTAATATCAAGATTAAAATTCTTACAGACTGCATGCAATCCGTTAATATAACTGTCATTGCTTAAATTTGAAATTAACCTTAAAGTATATTTAAGTCACTCCATTAACCCTTAACATATGCCTCCCAAAAAGTAGGATTAATAAATAATTCCAGTCATTTACCTCAGTGAATTTAAACACAAAACACCAACTAAGACTCGAATGTCGAGACACTTATTTGATTTAGCATAAAGTGTGGAGAACTCCGCCCCCGTAATTTGGTCCCTCCAGGCGTGGCTTACCGCCACAGCAACCGCCACTGCCACTGCCACCGCTAGCGGAGCAGGCCCCCTGCTAAGTGGCACTTTGCTTTGTAATTTATGCAGTTGAATGAAAAGCGTTTCTAACAACATTTAATTAAGTTGAGAGGCGGGGCGCGAGGCGTCACAGACCAAATTCAAAGTTAAACTAACGAATTAAAAAAATACACAAAAATAAAAAGAACAAAAAAAAAAGAGAGAGCGGCCAGCCCGAGGTATTTGGCTCTTCATTTAAATGGTGCCCATTTTGGCCAAGTCATTTAAGGCCGTTGCCTGCTCTCATATGCCAAGCAGACACCACACCTTATAGTCGGAATTTCAAATACAGCTCTCCCCACTCCCTGCCCATTGCTAGTCCCCAACCATCCGAGTCCCTCGGGGAATGTGCGTAAGACCAATGATGTTGGCAACAGTAGCATGGATGGAACAAAAAAAAATTGGGTCGTCTTCGTTGGCTTTTAATGTCTTTTGCCTGGCACTTTGTTGCTGTTATCAGTGGCAGCATTTGGAAATCTGCACAGCGGCCAAAAAGTTCGCTGATAACAGTAACAAAGGCCTAGGCCAAAAGGCAGCGATGCCAACTGCGGCAGCGGCAGCAGCAGCGCAGCAACTAATAGCTCAGCCGCTCTGTAATCTCAGTCAGCAATGTGCGAGTGAGTGTGCGCGCGTGTGTGTGCTCGTCTGCGTGTGTGTGTGTGTGTGTGTGTGTGTGGGAGTATGTCGCTGTGTAAGTAGGACTAGAATATATGGAGCAAGTTGCGCTTTGCGTGGCTCTTTGCAAGTTTCTCTGCCGCAGTCGCTGCTGCTGTTGCTGCTGCTGCTGCTGCCGACGTCAACAGGACGAAGTTGTGACGATGCCTGTGTCGGAATTTCGTGGCATTTTTTGCCTGCTGTTCCTGTATTTGTTGTTGCTGTGGTTGAGACGCATGCGCTTCTCATTGCTGAGAGAATGTACCACGGCAGCTGAGCAAGAGCGATTTTGTTCCATTCCATTTTGTTTACACTTCTGTGACTGGAATTGTGAGACGGTAAAGACACTGTTAAGACGCTGTTAAGTCTGCTGCTCATCTAAAAAAAAATCTGCGTTCTTCAGAACATAAGGAAAACATGTTTTTGTTGGAGTGGAAAAATTATCACTACATATGTAGATAAATGAGCCCAATGAGCCAAAAAGCTGGTCTGGTTTTTCCTAATTCTAAATACTTATTAATACTTTGAGTTATTTGAAATGGAAACGCATCTATAAATTAAATTTAAAATAATTTGTGTGTATAAATATAATATTGAAAATTAACTATAAAATTAAAAAAATTGTTAAATGCTAATATTTTACTCGGAATGAACTTTTCTTGGAAATTCACTATTATTTAGTTCTTTAATGGAGTGTTGAAAGATTGACTGAGTGCGACGGTTAGTTGCTAAAAATCGACATGTAACTTTGATTTTAGCCACATTCCCAAACAGATTCCAAGAAACTATACGACCACTGTTTCAATTCCAAATTTTGCACCAAGAATAGCCAACGAGCAGTGTAAGTTTCGTTCCATTGCCAGTCGCATCATCATCATCAACATCACCAGCAGCAGCCGCCGGATAAATGCGACTCTGTTGCTGTTGCTGCTGCTTGTGCATCGAGCCAATAATTTTACACTCATGCAATGCGAAAGCAACAAAAACTTCGGCGCAAAATGCCGATGCGCTACGCAAATTGCAAGCTTCACTTCAAAGGTTCGTAGCCCGTTCATCGTCCTTCGTCCTTCGTCCATCGTCCTTCGGCTCTCACCCACTGGCCAGGTTGCGCTCTCGTGTCGAGATTTGCTCATCGTGCGAGTTTCGACAGCGACTACTGCTGCTGCTGCTTCTGCTTCTGCTTCTGCTGCTGCTGTCGCTGCTGCTGCTGCGACGTCGGCTGTGAATGGTGACTGCGTTATTTGGCTGCCATCGCCATCGCCCGCCTTGATGTTTTTGGTCCTTTCGCAATCGTTCGTTCAGTCGTCGTTGCGTGTTGTAGGTGGTCTGGTCTGCTCTGGTCTGGTCTACGCAGCTGCTCCCCAAACTTTTGCTGTCTGCTGAACTGAATGTAATGGCTCTGCTGATGCTGATGCCGCCGATGCCGCCGATGCCGCTGATGCCGCTGCTGCCCATCGCTGCCCATCGCTGCCCAATGCAGCCACATCTTCGACAATGACGACGACTAACCCACCAAACTTCTGTTTCAATTGCCACACGCGACGCGACGCGTTCAGTCAACGTTTAAATGTTACGTTACGTAGTGCAAGAAAGTGACGCGTAAATTTCAGTTACACTTTTGAAGTTTGAGTTCGAAGTTGGCGTTTTAAGATTTAAGTTTTAGTTTGAGGCGACCCGACAATTGGCCTCGTTAGACCGGGACAAGGACTTGAATTGACTGCGTGCCCAAACTGCCTGCCTGCCTGCCTGCCTGCCCGCCTGCCTGCCCGCCTGCCTGGCTGTCTTGTTTTGGCTGTCCTCATCAGCGTCATTATAATGATCATCAACTGTCGTCAGGTGTCAAGTGCCTCGTATGTGTGTCAATTAAAATATCTCAGCTCAGTGAGTTGCGTGCGTGACTGTGTTTAATTTTGTGCCACACGCACCATAGGGCGTATGTGCAACATGCCCCACAAGCCACCAACAACCACCACGGACCAAGCATAAATTCAACTACCACATATGCACAAAAACTCAGCAATTCCTATTAATAAGGCAATAACAATATTCAAGTGTGCTACACAATTATGTCAAATTTTTTAAACTCAGCAAACATTGAAAATTGCGGTAAGTTTCAAGTTGACAAAAATAATATTGAAATATTGCTTATTAGCTGTCAGATTCATTAATTGAATTTTACAGCTGCGTCCTTTTTGTCCCAATGCATTTTAATTAATTTCGTTTACACTTTGGTCAAATATTGCCAATAATAAATATTTAATGAATTTCGTATTTTGGTCGCGTGAAATTTAGTTAATGGTTTGAAAATTTGATTTGATTTTTATTTTCATACGTTGTTGTCATTGGCAATTTATTTTGGCTTTTTACCTAATACTACTAATATAGTTGATAATTATAGTTTGTGGATTTTGTGCAGGTTTTGATGTGAAAATAATTACAGAGAAAATGTGTGAATTTATGTAGAGCGGTGATTATTTAAAGGCCGGCGAGTGCTTGGGAAGCTAGGCAATTTTACCATGGGCTTAATACAATCAAGATTATTCATAGGTATATTTAGAAATGAATTTAATAATTTGCTTAGCATCAGTATAAAATTAATGCATTGCCTTCAATAAGCAGGACATAAGTTAAATTATAAATCATATTATAGATATTTTAAAGCATTCTGTATTAAATAAAAGAAAACTAACCTTGCACAGTTGGTTTTAAATAATTGTAATTTAAGTACTTAATTTAATATACTGGAAGTAAGCTTATATTTTATTGAAAAAAATTAAGAGAATTTCCAAATATTCATTTCTTCCACTTATCATTAAGCTTCTAATATATTGGAGTCATAAAATATTAGTTTGAGGCACTTTAAGGCGCTTTGCGTAGCTTTCACAACTCGATTATCAATGCATTTAGTTTGTCTTAAACCAAATGCTTTCTTTTGGCTCTGACAGCCATTCGCTTCGCTGCACATTAAATTATGCTGCGCATAAATCAGCTTGAAGGTAGGTAATAAAACCGAGCAGACTGTAAGGAGAAAAAAGGAAAACAAAAAACATAAATTAGAATACATTACGCATACGTCAGGTGTAACAAATGTGCTAAAGTGCTGAAAGTGCTCATGCTTTGCTATGCATATAAATTGATAACCTTATGGTTTACCCCTTATCTCCGGTTACTTTTCTTGTTTAACCAGTTGTATGCGTGGCAACTGCTGCTGCTGCTACTGCTGCTGCTACTGCTGTGGCTGCTGCTGCTGCTTCTTCAATTTAATTATAAAAATCAACGCCATTAAATGCTGCGCAAAGTGACAGCCTGAAACTGTAACACATTCCTTAGCTGCGGAATGTCCTTGTCATTGTCGCTGCTTGCCTCAGTGTGTTCTGTCCTGCTGTCATTACATAGAAAATTAGATGGCAAAGGCATTGCAGACAGACAGCCAAAGTCCTGGCAAACTCGTGTCGAAATGTAAATAAAACAAAAACTGTGAGACGTTTGTAAAAGCGAAAGCTAATGGTAATGTACACACACACACACACACACACACACACACTCGCACACACTCGCACAGAGGCACTCACATGCTCACATACAAGAATGTATGTAAAATAATAAAAAGCGACATTTACGACATAACATGGCAGCATATTACAGCAGTCAGCAAACGTTTGGGGGCGTACTCGAAAATTGCCTGACAGACGAGTCGAGTCGAGTCGTGTCGCGTTGAGTTCAGTTTAGTGCGGCATATACGTGGCGTATACGCATTACAATGTTTCGCACTGATTCTGTCTGTGTTGCCATGCAAATGTATACAAGTATACAAAGTAATTATATGCACATGCCAGTTAGATGTGTGTGTGGAAGTTTCTTGTGTCTGCTGTGCCAGTTGTTGTACTACAACTCAAATAATTGCTAAGGCAGCGGCGGCTGCCTGGCAACAAACAGCAACAAAAATGACTTTTTAAAAACAGGAACACACAAGCAACAACAGCAAAACAGTGTATCGTATTAACAAAACAACTTTGTGTGTTTTGCTACACAAGCACCCTTCCAAACACACACAGACACCATTGTTTTGTTGTAATTCTGAGATACTTTTCTGCAGGCATCAGGCACAACAACAACAGCAACAGCAATTCAATGGCAAACAAAGTTTCATTTTGGGGCCATACGCCATGAATTTTCATTTAATTAGGCAGCGTATCATCAGCTGCTGAGAACCCACAGTCCCCACCAGCCCCCAAAAAATAACCACACAAACCAACTCATCCCTTTGATGGTTAGGCAAATTTGTGAAACGTCTCACAAAATACAAAAAAAAAATTAAAGTTAAAAAAGTAAGAAAAATAAAAAATGAACCATTTTACTTTACTGTTTGCTCTGTGATGATGCTCTCTTTTTTTCTTGGTTATATGTAAGGGGCATGTGAGGGGTGGCAAGCACTCTCAAATGATTTCATTTTGCGTGAAAAACCGCACACAGGATATGCAAGAGCTTGGCCTTAAATGTAATGCTGACCAATTTGTGGATCCTTTTTGGCCCTCTGCTTTCACTTGCTCCTTCTAAGGAAAAGACAGAGAGAGTTCATGCACATCCTGCCAGACATGGAAACCAATTAATTTTAAATTGTCTGAGAGTTGAGCAAACCCAAAAACCTACACCCATAAAAAACAAAAACTCTTTGTTGCAATCCGTCTCTTTCTCTCTCTCTCTCGCTCTCTTGGATGTATATAGATATTTGTCCAGCACTGTTTGTTGGCCTTGTTAATAAAAGTCCACTTTGTCGAGGGCCGCAGACAAGGTGCTGATAGCGATGAGGTTTTGCCATCTATTTTGGTCCCCTAATGACAGCAGACCACAAAAGGTCACCCGAATGCCCAAGAATATACGGCCCAGGACACTCACCAGACCAATTTCCCAGGACTTCACTTTGATAGCAAATTTTCACACATGATTTTTTTATGGTCCAATTTGCACACATTATAAGTTTGTCCAATTTTTCGAAAAGTGGCATGCCCCAAAGGTAAACTCGACCAAAGAAAACTTGCAACAATTTACTCTTTGTTACTCTTGTTAGGTTAGTTTTACGTCGTTTTTCGTAGTATGAAAGAGGTGGCTGGGTCGACTGGCCGAGTTATTTGACTTCATATTGTTTATTTTTTTTAAATTTTGATAATTCCCTCAGTTCCTCTTCACTTATTATTCTAATTTAAAATTTTTTTTACTTGCCTTAGACTTGAACATCTGTAATTATTTTGGTATTAAAATCGGATATTTCTCCTCTCTTTCTAAATTGCAGTATATCACAAACAATAATTAAAAATGATAAATCAAAAAAATATATAAAGTGAATAATGACAATGAATAAAAAGAAATAATTAAAAAGTATACAAAATTAGTTTAAAAAAATAATAATAATTTGTAGTGTTCTAACTACAGCTCATTCAAATATTATTTGTAATTATAAAAATGTATACACTGCTTTCAGCCAGTTCTGTAAAGAGTGTTTTATTATTTAACTAACTAAGAGAACAAATTGTAAGGATCTTTAAGTCGAGAAGCCATTGCTTTTCTAATGCTCTATTAGTTTTGTGCTGTACTGTTCTAATCTGCAGCTCTCTAAATACATTTTCTATTATGCCAAAAACAATTTGGAAAACAATTTCAGCGAGTGCGGGTAAAGTCGTTTACCAAAAGCTGCCAGCTTTGTCGAGTGGCCATCAACTAAAATATCTCCAAGTGAATGGCGGACGAGGGGGTCCGAGGAGTGAAGGGAAAAACACTACAAAGCAAACAGCATGAGGAACAAAAACCAAAATAACTGTAGTAAATGGCGCCTTGTGTTTGTGCTTTGGCTGGAAATCCTTTTATGTTATCAACGCTTATGTAGCCAGCAATTATTTGCTACTTTTGGTTGCGTTGCTTGCGTAAATTAAAGCTTGCTAAAGCCCAGAGAAAGAGCGCGAGCGAGAGAGAGAGAGAGAGAGAGAAGTGGAAGGGTGGTGAGCTGCTGGCAAGCAGCTAAGCAGCCACCCCTTGGGCTCCAGAGCCACCCCCTCAATTGCACAGCTCAAATATAGCTTGTAACGTATGTTAATACAAACGGTTTGCGTATTCCCACGTTCTGACTGGTTGTGTGTGGTTTGTGTGTGTGTGTGGGAGCTATGCAAGCTGGCCAAAGCATCCACTTCCTTTTTTTGCCTAATGTCTTTATATATATGTGTGTGCCATATATTTTGCGGCAGTCAGGCCAAAGAAGGACTCGACAAATCGAGAGCCCCGCCTCGCATTTTGGTCCCCTGCTTAACCGCAAGACCATAAAATTAAACTAGTGCATAATTAAACACTCGCAATTAGGCGTAATTTACTTTGCGTGTGTCTCTGCCTCTATCTCTGTGGCTGTGTGTGTGTGTGTGTGTGCCATGCTTGTAACTCACCCCTTTTTCTGCCTTGTCTCATATTTTCGCAACATTAGTTTTTAATTAAAAAATTTTCATCACATGCGCAAGTATGTTGATGGCTGCCTGCCACTTGCTAGTTGCCACTTTCCTCATGCTACATATCTGCAATGTTATTTAAGTCTTTTAATTGTTTTGTGCGTTCAATTTACTACGCATTGAGGCGAACAGTAGCTTATGAGCTTTGGCCCACTTCTGTCAAGTCTTTTGTCCAAAAAACAAACACAAAAGCCAATGCTAAAACCACAGAAAGAGAGAAAAAAAGATAAGCTTAGGCAAAGTCTTCAGATACTTAAGCATAAACAAAAGCTAAACAACAACTGAAAATGGAAATGCATTGTAAACATTGCCAGTTGTAATAATTAATCTGTAAGATTTACAAAACACAACTTGCGCATCATTTTCAAGTCCCGGACAGCATTACTTCGAAGGTTTCATTACTCAAAAGTTCTGGGGAAGATGGTGCGGCAAAGGAAAGTTTGCTTCTTGCCTTGCCTTGCCTTGCCTTGCCCAAAGGACCATCGCTGTTAGCTGACTGGTAATTTTCTTTTTCTGCTGTAGCCAAGTTGCATGCCACAAGAGCAAACAGCAACTCGCGTCTGCAACGCGATAAGATGCAAAATCCTTTCTTGCAGCTGCCGCTGCCAAGGCATAAAAACCACCATCTTATTGTACTTAGGATGCGGCAACTGACTCACTGGCTGACCGATTGCCAGACTGACTGACAGACAGACTTATGCTCATTCCATTTACATTTTGCTGTGACTGCAAATTGAAAGAGTTCTCAATGCCGTTGTTGTTGTTGTTGTTGTTGCTGTGGAGGCGTTTCAGTATTTGCCAAGTCAAATATTTATGTGCCTGGTTAGGACTTGGATTGTGGATTCGCTAAGGATTCACTGTGGATACTTGGAGCTCAAATGCAAAGCAATTGCAAGTAAATTAATTAATGAAAATATTCAAGATAAGCGCGCAGCGCACTCCAAAAAGGGGTTGGTAATGGGGAAAAGTGAACAGAGGGAGTACATCTTAAGGTGGCTAAGTCGCATTTAAGCCGCTTTCAAGCAGAGATTTTGCCAGCTGGCAACGGAAATGACAATATGGAAACGTGGGCTGTAAAAGCATTTTGAGGCTGGCAAGCTCGGTGAGGCGTATGAGATTTGCATAGTTTAAATGGAAAGCAGCGAATTGTTTGTTATTTGTATTCACGTTTAATTGACAGCTGACAAGTTGATTATGGACTAATTAGTGAGCTGCTAATTGAAATGAATGTGCGACGGGTTAAGACAGACTGGCAAGTGACCTAATTTCCCAGATATGCTGTTAAATTTAGGTCTTAAAAAATGCCTAAACAGTCTTTACTTTTAATTATAACTTAAAGCAATGGCTTTGAAAATATGCTGATCCGACAGACGCGAGAGTTTTATTATAAAATCATCATTAAATATTCCATTCATATTACTAATTTGCTAACTAACATTAAGAGGTCAAAACTTCACTGATTAAAAGCAAATATAAATATCAACGATCATATTACGAGCTGGCAGCTATGTCTTTTAATTATTGCTATTGTAGTTTGTAGTTTCATAAATGCCAGATGCCAGCAAACATGATCCATAAATTGTTACACACACAACAAGCAGGCAACAACTAACGCAACAGCTTTGATTAATTGCAACAACTTTGCATATTTATTAAATTTTTGCTACCTGAAGAAAGTGAGTCAAAGAATGAGACAGAGAGAGAAAGAGAGAGAGAGAGAGAGAGAGAGATAGGTAGAGACAGGTAGAGAAAGAGCAAGAAGCAGAGTTGCTGCAATCATTTGAAAAGTCATTTGTAAATAACATAACCGAAAAGCATTAAAAGCTAATCCTATTTGAGCCAGCAGCCAGCAGCTGAACACGTTCCATTCCAGGCGATTTGGGTTTGAGTTTGGAGTGCGAGTGGATTGGGAGGGGGGAAGTGGTCGTGAGTCTTTCGTTTGCTGATGTTCCCTGCCTGGCTGTGGCCTCTGGCATCAACTAGAAATCCATGGCACAAATCCACGTCACTCGCTGCTTGGCCAATATTTTTCCATTTTCGTTTAGCGAGTCGCGTTACATATTTATGTGATTTATTATGGAAAACTTGCCACCCCCCTTCCCCTTCCCCCCGTTTGCCGCATAACTACAACAAAGCTTGTGGCTGACAAACTCACAAACCCTGAGCCAAGTAACCCCTAAGCTTTTTGCCAACTGTCTCGTTGCCAGTTTTGGCCTAGAGCGACATTTTCTAAAGGTTAAAAACAAAAGCAGTTAGAACACAAAAAAAAAGAGAAATACGAAAAATAAGGTTTACGTTTTACCCTCCCATCACTCCGAACTACAGTGCCACACCCAATTTCAGCTGATTCCTAGTATATGGCCAGGTAATCTGGCCCATTTTCAACTGTCTTTAGCTTGGGAGGTTGGCTGGTTTTGGGGCCACTGCTTGATTATTAGCCACTGGCCTTGTTTCTGATGCTTATAAATTTGGTTCAGTTGAGTTGAGTTCAGTTCAGGTTTTTCTTCGTTTTTCGGTTGGCTTTTTTAGGGTGTGTTCAATATGCCCGACACGGACACCCAGCAAATAATCTTTTAAGGCTACTTTTACACCGGCGATGTTCGTGTCTGGCTGGGGAGCAGTTGTTTTTCACCTCCTGCCTCTTCTACTACAAATTGTTGTTGTTGTTGTTGTTGTTGCTATTGCCTTTTAAATGTTTATGCCAATATTTACATTCCAGAGGTTAGGCAGTGCCACCCAAAAAAAAAATGCCTATATATATTTGATTTTAACACGGAAATAAATATTGGGAGGGGCGGACGGGCTTCGTACCGTAATCTTGATAAGCGCACACTTTGATAGATGGTTCTAACGGCACCTTATTTACGTGCATCTGACCAAAACATATTTTATTCCCTGTTCTTGTTGTGTTTGCTAGCAGTTAATTGAAAATTCTGGCGCAAACATTTTTGTAGCATACTTTTTGTGATAGCAATGGAGGCTGCAAAAAATGTTCTGCTTGATGAAGCTTACCAAACCAACACTTACAGACACACGGGCAGTTATGTAAAAATGTTTAAAACATGAGTTTTTACTATGAAACGCAATGTGCTATTATTATAGCGACTCCCCGTTGTCAAATGTATTAAATCCTTAGTGCTCGTAACATTGTCTCTATGTATAGAAGGAGCAATAAAAACAACTCAATGCTCGTGCAAAAAACGGGCTCGGAACACATTTTGCCATTCACTCTTTTGCCTCTGCATATGGCAAACTGCGGTAGTATTTATGTAAACTGCCAACATTGATGTCTTCATGTATGGCTGACTGGCTGAGCGACTGATGGATGAGAACTGTCTGCCGTGTGACCATGTGTCTGCCCATGTCCTGTCGTCCTGGCAACGCTTCAGCTGTCTGCCAAGCGCTCGGCGCGACACAACGAAAGATTCATAATTGTTGCACACACACACACATAGGAAATGCATTGAAACTGCTGCTGTAATTATTACATTTATTTTTGGTGGGATTGCTGCAGCAAATAACTTGCAGAACACATATAGTCATAGCCATATACTCCATACTTCATATTCCTTATTCCCATTCGCATTTCCCTTGGTGATCCACATCACCAACGGACATAAGTTTAATTCATTGTAATATTTTCAACGCTTCAATGTGTGTCTGCCTGGTTGCAGGCAGCCTCCTACGCTGGATGTTTCGACTCTTGTTGTTGTTTTTATTTTTGCTGTTGTTGCAATAGCAGCATCATCAGCGCCCGAGCCACGTTACGTATACGCAATTTATACGATTTACAATCTGTGCCTGAGATGCGCCTCACTTAACGGCTTAATATATTGTTACAGCAGCTGGCGCCGCATAATCACGCACACACTCTGACACACATACACCACACACGCACACCCAATGCACACACTTGACTGCGCACGGCGAGAAATGAAAGAAATGGCAACAAAGCACAAGGCAAAAACCAATCCAATTCAAACACACACACAGGGAATATTTATTAAAGCGTGACACACATGCAGTTATCAGCTTGTGTGTGTGTGTGTGTGTGTGTGTATGTATGTGTGTGTATGTGCTGGCATTCTGTAATTTCATTATAAACTTTGTTATGTTTTGAAAACTGCGCAGCTGCAGTCTGCAGACAATTGCCATCTGTCTCGTTTGTCCCTCGAATAGTTAACGACCACAAGCGGCCCCAACTCCAAACAAAAGTGTCAGTTGCAGTCGGCAAATTATAGAAAACGGGGAAAGGGAAGAGAAGAAGTAGCCCCCGGCTTCTCTAGTTAATGGTGCAAGTAGCCCACGGCGTGTCTAGTTTATACATGCGCAACATATTGAAAAAGGCAACGCGTCGGCTTTTTGTACCATTTGTCAGGCGCGAAACTTTTGTAATTAGATGAAATGTACAAAAAATATATGTGTGTCTGTGTGTGTGTGTGTGTGTGCGTGTGTGTGCATGTGTGTGGCAATTTGCGACTGCTTATGCTAAAAAGAACTTGGCGAATAATGAGCTCTGATGTTGAGTTTGTAGACTTTAAAGTCACACATAATTATCGTAACGATTCTAGAATTTAATTTGGTTATATTTTTATTAATTTCTTAGTTAAAATTTACTGGATTGAATATATATTCACTTTCAAGACACATTTAAAGATTTTTAATCCATAATTCGGCCAACTCGGAAGCTTAAATTATAATAGTAAGAGCCAATTAGCCAATGTCGAAATCTTAAAGTAATGTATCTGCTTAAGAGATCATACATTTTTTACAATTTTTGTACTTTGTAAAATGTTTCAAGCGACTGCTAGCATTTTATGGGCAAATTGTTGCAGCATTAGTTAATATGATTCGTTAAATTTGTCTTGCAAATTTTTTATGAGACTGTGCTTAGTAGAATTTTTCATAAATCAAGACACTGCAACCCAATACGAATGTCAACTTAAAGCGCCAACAAAATGCCTTGAAATATGCAAGGCCAACAAAAAAAAAAATCAAGCTCAACTAAATGACAACCGCTCTGAAAGGCTGCCACTGGGAGTGCATTTACTTTTTATCAACAGCAACAAGAGCCAGTGGCAGGTGCCAAGACAGCTCTAAGGTATAACCAGCAGCCATCAGGAGGCAGCAACAGCAGTGGCAACAGCTGCAACAGCAGCTGCTCACCTGAGCGCACAATATTAATGGAGTCTCTCTCCGGGTGCACTACACGTTAAATAATTTTTTCTGATTTATTCTCCCATTTTTCGTAATACTTGTCCCTTTATTTTGCTGCCTTTGGCTGACTTTTAGTTTTAGAATATGTAAATATATTTTAAAGCTCAACTACTATTTTTTTTTTATTCTGTTTTTTGTCGTATCTCCGGGTTTTGTGATCCACTACGCTGATTTATGTCGCTGGCAAATTATATTAAAACTGTAGGCACTCAGCTTGATGAAGTCGCAAGTCGGATGCTCCGGCTGAGATCTCATCGCCTGGTTCTACGATAATGCCTGCCAATTGCATTTGCTTGGTGGCAGCTTATCTGCTTTCTATTTCACCCCAGCCTTTTTTATCTTTAGTTTTACCACTCTTTGCGTCTCTCTGCCACTCGCAGCGACTCTTTGCTTATCGGCATCCGCATCGGCGCTTGTAATAAATCAGCTCGTCGCTTCACTCACTTCCTGTCGTTTCATATATTTTTTTCTTCCTTATGCTGCTGTCTGTTGCAAGTTAACCTTTCACACACACACACACACACACACACACACACACACACACACACACACACACACATATATATATATATTTTGCTGAGGAATCATCCTGTCAATGGCTTGGCCTGAGCTTAGTCTTCAGCGCTATATTTTCGACACATCATTTTCCATGTTGAGGTATGGAGGACGAGCGCACACAAAAAGAATTTCCATTATTTTTCCTCGTCATTGATAGAGCACTATTTGCACACCCCACAATCTTACCAGCTGTTACCGTCTGCCCTCGCAGCGGTCTTGTTTGACGTGTAAAATATCATCAACTTAAGTAGATAGTAATTCTACAGGCACTGGCACCTGAAGAGTTAGTTCAAAACGTTTTGATAATGTGTCAAGTTTGCTTGCCGACTTTTGCCAGACTCTTGACACGACAACTTGAACAACTGATTAGCCAGTAAACTTCGTTAGTTGCCCTTAAAAATTGGTAATATTGTTTTCTTGTCCAGGTATATACCAATATACATAGTTATACTAAGGCTAGGTAAAAAGCTTGAGTAGACTTTGACTAATTTTTCACCGTTTTTAAATGCATTTATACAAATATGTTAGCTGAAGACAGGCATGATAAATAATATTTATTCAAAATTCATTTTAAATAGATACTGTATTAATCTTAATTAGTGTATAGAAAACCAGTCTTTATATTAATTTTATAATGGGCACAGCATATCCATATATGGAGAGAGGACGAGTTGTATATTCGAACATACCTTATAATATAATTTGCATTTGTGTTCATATGTGCGTGAGTATATTGAAAATTAACATAATCACATAATGTGTTAGGTGGCTTATAAGGAAATCAGATAGAAATGCAATTAATGGACTTAATGAAAATGCCAAAATGTGTGTCAATAATTCTCACAGCACTACAACTGAATGTGCAACTCCGATAAGACAAAACAGACACAACTCTCTAACACACACTTACGCAAGTACTGTAACAAAAGTAATTAAGGTCAGCAAAACTAATTAAGGTGTATTTTTGCATATTTCTGATAACAATAAGAAACAAGACAATGAGAACTTGTAACATGTTTTGGTGTACAATGCTGTGGCCAAGAACGTCCGCAGGCTACAGTGGCTCTTCGGCCAGGGTTTCCACTTGAAAATCAATCAATCACTAAGCTTTGCTCGAAAAACTGTTGCAAGTTTTATAAATGCTCAGCGAGTATCTCGGCTCATGCCGCATTTTATATGCTTGTCATCTGGGCCAAAAGCCTCCCGCCGGACTGCCCAGTGCTCCAGGTTGCTAGCTGTCTGTGTGTCTGTCTGTCTGGCTGTCTGTTCGTTTATTTAGCACTGATTGCCAATGCACACAGAAATTTGGCAACGATGAGTTTTGCTCGCAAATCGCTTCAGTGCAGCCCCCTGATACCCAGGCAGCTACAGATAATCTTGTCTATATGTGCCGGGTTGAGGTTGCTAAGTAAACTCTGAACTGTGAACTCTCAATGGTAGTGTAATCAATGCTCATGCCCAAGTGTCTCCGAAGTTTGGCTCTGTGTCTACTGGTACTATTACATTCGAAAATGTTACGCTTAAGCCCCTCTGGCATTGATTCCAAGAACCCAAACCCACTGGAAATTCATTCCAGTTACGTTTGTTTTGCTTCGACTTAAGCATATTTGAGTAAATCTCGGACATGACACTTGGCCACTGGCAAATGCTGCAGACTGCTTCAATTAGCAGCATCAAAAGAGGCTTATATTTTATGAACTTATTAAATTGACAACACGTCTTATCCATATTGATATCTAACGCAAGTCAAAAACTAAGTAAAATTTATACTCATCAATATTATTGCTCTTGTATTTTCACATTTATTAGCATTAATTATTTTAATTGAATATAATTTAATTTCAGTTGAGAGATAAGAGTTAATAAGTGTTTCGAAATTATACAATTTATTCTAAAAGCGGATTTCGCCTAAGGTTGCAAAGCCCAATTACTATTCAAATGAACTGTGAAAGAAATTAAAACCGCACCTGCAAGAAATATGGCTTCTGTTTTAACAAAGTTGTTAGAGTTTAAAGTTTACAAAGGGAATTACCAAAAATATTACATGACCCTTAAAATAAATTAACTACCCATAAAAAGCGAATTTGAATTGATTTTAAATTGCCACACAACAAACTGTAGCACCAAAAAAAAACATGTAATTGAAATTGACAACAATAAAATGAAATATAACCAGCAATTGGAATAATGTGAACCACTTTTATTGTTGCGCCATTTTTGGCACATTAAATTAATTACAGTTATTTATTAGCCAGGTGCAAATAAATTGCAAACGCAAAGAAAAAAAAATGCAATATATCCTATATATAAATATAAGCATGTTTAAATGCTTATAAAGAGGTATAAATTACGCCTGATTTCACGTGCCATTAACAGGGGACAGTAATGAAAGTAAAGTGCAGCAAAGTGTGGAATAATTTATGGCGTACAACCGACAATTTCCTGCTATAATACGGGCGTATGCCTCAAAGCAAGGGGGCGTGGAATGGGAAAGGACAATATTGTGTGTATGAGTTAACACATATCCCGTAACTGACAGCATTCTATGAGAATATATGAATTGCTCAAATATGAAATAGTATCGAAAAACAAACTTCTATAAAGGTATTTGATTGAACACAGAATACTCTTGTTAAATTGTTATGTTGTGCCTATTAATTTATATAGTAGGAAACATAAGAAAAGAGCAGTTCCAACGCCAATATTTATATATACTTGCCCTACTCTTAATTTTTGTCGATATATAAAAACCAAATAATAATTTTCAGCTTTATGGAGTCGTTCGCTAAGATTTCAATGTAACTTGTAATAGCCATTTATAATTTTAGTTGTTGAAAAATATCTATCGTCTAAATACCTTAACTCTGTCCACATGCTCGGCTACAAATACTCAATCCTTCCATATCTTCGGCTTGTGTAAAGGGTATAGAAATGTTTAAGTCAAATGTATCCAGATCCATTTAAAACTGTTTCCATTGCTGTGCTCAGCTGCCATCAGACTGTGTTTGTTATTAAATTGAAACCCTTGGCAAATGCAAAAGGCAACAGGCAAAGGTAAAAGTAACTTTTCGATCAACTTGAGTCGGGTTCGGGTCCTGCTTGGAAGGGGCAAGGTGTTGGGGTGGGCCAACCCCATGGCAGCTGCGAGTTAAGGATTCAAATGGCAGGTGTGCGGCTCGTGGGCTAAGGGCAGATACATCATTTTGCCAAAGAGTGGCAATTTAATTCTTTTCCTTTCAAGGGTTGCTTACCCGTGCAGGTGAAGGGTGCAAATAGGTTGCTGGGGGTGGAGGGCTGAGGTCCAGCTATGTTATATCACCGGCCTTAATTTCAAGCTTCAGCAGATTTGTCGTCCCCTTATCGTCACCACATTATTAATAGCTGACGCCAAATGCTAATAGTATGATGCAAGATTAGCAGCAGAAATTTCTCAGCTGCCATTTCATATTTACATAACATAATAATACTTCCTTATATGCAAAGATTGGACTGAGCTGAAATTGCTTTCAGCTAGATAAGCAATCAGGCGGTGAACTACTCTCACAGCACTCAGCTGATGATGCCTTAGATCAATATCCATCAATAGCAATACCGTAGCACAAATTGTTTGTCCTTTTGGTTGCAGCCACAGTCACAGCTCGTCCCAGACCCATTCCGCCCCGTTTGCCCACATTCATGGAGCCAATTATTATGCAAATTGCAAGCTACTTGTACTTCGACTTCAATCCTCAAATACAGACATAGAAGCAAATTTAAAAAAGCAGCAGCGCAAAAAAAAAAGTTAGGAAAATTGAGTGTATACGATTAGCAAATACACTGTTATTTGGTTTTGTGAAAGACCTTTGACTTGTGTTTGAAATTATTTACCATCTCTCACGCATTTTAAGCTGCTTTCTTCACATATTTATGATACTCTATTCGTTACAGGGTATCAGGAATAGAATGCATTGCGAATAAAATGTGCACCTCGGACCTTGGCATAGACCGCACTAAATCAATATATGTTTGCTCCTGCTGCTGGTCCGAGTCTAGGTCCTGCCTTTCCTTTTGTTGCACGTTCTGCTTCTTGTTCTTAGGTATTAGGAGTTGGCAGCTGCGAGCTGAGAGCTGCGCTCCTGGCAACAAATCAACATTTGACTTTTACATAAATTGCAAGTTGCAACAAATTGGTGTACAAAAAGTATATTCGAAGAAAAGTAATTTTCTCGCTTTCGCTTGCAAGTAGAACAACATTCAACGCCCACTGTTGATTATGCTACTGCCGTTTGTGTTGGTCGCTGATGCGTTGCACTTGTGTCTGGGGAGCAGCAGCAGCTGCATCACGCCACCCTGCAACCAGCTGAGCCATATTTGTACGGTTAGATGCAGATTTTGTTGTTGTTTACTCATTTCCTCAGCAGAACTATCTAGGCTCCCTTGGCCAATAGCGTCTTCATTACGCTGCACAAAACATTGACTGCTCCTTCGATTTACCTTTTAGTTGCAGTTCAAAGAGCTGCTCGACTTTAAGATGTAAAAATGAATAAGCGCAGATTTTAGGCCTAAGACTTTTTTGATCGTGAATTGAATGCGAGTGAAAAAGCAACACAGCCCCAAAAATCCGTTGAAATCTGTGGCAGAAAGCCGTTGCAAATCGAGCTGAATCGATGTGCGACAAACAAAAACAGGAAGTGGACGTTGTGTGCTTAACTTTGTTTCCGCTCTTGGCTGGCGACAACAGAAATTCGATGCGTCCTGACTGTGTCGCCTGTATTGCCTGTGTCACTTTTTTTTTTTTTTTTTGCCCTTGCAACTGAGACACTGTGTGTAAGTTTATGTATGTGTGTGCATGTGTGTGTGTATAGCTGCAAATGCAAATTTGTTCAAAGTTTATTGAGTGCACGTGACGGCAAACAAAAGTGCAAAGTTTCCATTGTTCGTGCCTCCTAAGGGGAATTTTCACACAGTTCAATGGGTATGAACATTTGCTTGTTTTTCACTTTTGTTTTCCATTTTCCTCAGCCTGCCCATAACACTCCCAGCAATTTTTTCATTCCTGTTATAATCGTTCTTTTCAATGTTTTATTTTTTTCTCCTAGCCATTGGTGAAATGACAATTAAAGCTTTCCTTAGCCTTATAGGAGCAATGAAAGTGATTTTGAAAATTGGTGTAAATGATACAATAAATCTTTGCTAATGTTTTGATGAGTTTTCAAGGCTACTAGCAAAACCGCAGACTTATGATATAAAAATATTATTTAATTGTTATTTCCTTTGGTCTTAAGAACCTTGAAATGTGGTAGGAACAGTGTCCAGGCTCTTAAATCTCTTTTTATATCATTTTATTTTGAAACTGAATATCAATTAAGCCCAAAAATGTTATTTAACTTAGAAATGCACAACAAACTTCTTCCTTTGAAATTAAAGAGCACTCGGCAACAATTTCGGCTTGTCACAAACTCAACTGAAGCTGCAAATAAATAAAAGCAAAAATAAATATGAAAATTTAAAGGTTAAATATTTTGCATCATTGCAGATATTCCAGAGCACCTGTAACCAAAAGTAAAAAGGACGAAATCGAAGCTTGCACTAAAAATAAATAAATGACTGGTAAGTACTCGCCAGGAATTTAATGCGGTAGATGCAGATCTCTGTTGCTTCGTCCTGGGGAAAAATATATTTTTTATTTTAGGTACATTTGTGTGCAAACAATTTAAGTGCAGAAATGTGGATACTTTTGACAATGCTCACTGCAAATGCTTTTATGAATTTTATGGCTGAATGCACTCCATTGTCGTTGGTCGAACGTTGACGACGTCTCCGACATTTAACCTACCGACTCTTTTATGAGCAGCCAAACTGAAATCAGCTCTTTGCTGCAACTGCAACAACAATATTATGCAGCCACATCCTTTCAAATCTAACTAACTATAATTTTAAAGCTACAAAATCCCAGGGGCGGTAAGGGATGGGATCGACGCAGGGCGTGGTTATAAGCCAAATTGTACACAACTTGAGCTTGAATTTTCAATTCGATAGCCAAGTAAACATGTAAAAAACATAAAACCAAAGGAAGACGGAAAAGGCAAAGAGAGCAACGAGCGAGGATGTGGAAAATCGAAGAGCCGGAGTGGATAATTTGTAAGTCCTGCTTATAGGAACCTATAAAAATTCAACAGCAATTTAACTTTTTTTTCTTACGAACTTAAATTTAATAAGACGCAGTCAAGATATTTTTTTTTAAGTTAACTGTCAAAGTTGAGCGGCAAAAGTTTAGTTTGCTTTTGATTTTCTTGTAATTCAATTGCAGGCTACCGGCGAATTTAGAAATTTCAATTTCACCCGCAACTACAAAAAAAAGAAAACGAAAATAATCTGCAATAAAAATGTTTTCCTTTAATAAAAATTCAATTTCCTCGAAGCGACACATGTTAGAGAGTCCACGACGACGATAGCAGCAGCTGCCAGTCGAGTCGAGAGGCACTGCGCCGGATGCAGTTTAGGTAAAAGGCATCTGCAGGGCTTCTACTCCAGCTCCCAGCTCCCAGCTCCCAGCTCCACTGCCCCTAAGGTTGTATTCCTTTGCCTTTGGGCTGGACGCTCGCGCTGGAAATGCCTTTCAATTTATAATGACGACGCTTGCCGAGTCAGTAGTATTAGTGCTGTCTGTGAATATGTGTGTTGCATTTGGGATGCGGCATTTGAAACGGCCATGTTGTTGACGTTGCCATAAGCTCCACCCTCACATTTTGTGCCACAGACAGCAAGCAGACAGCACACTGCGGACATGCGTTGCGCGTGGCAGCTTCGTGAGTGCAGCAGAGATCGAAACAGCCAGCCGCATCGATGATTGCATAGCTTAAAAAGCAGACCCCCAGAACCCTCAGCTGCGCTGCAACATTAAAAAGAACGCGGCAAATACATCAATTGAAAATGAGACGCTGCCTGCAGCAGACAGCGTGCTGAACGTGGTAAAAACTTCAGTTGATGCCTGTGGGTAACTTTGGATATCCTTGTCTCCTGCCTTCGAGTCGGTCTCGGTATCAGGATACGAATCAGACTCCGACTCCGGCTCTGAGGCTCAAAGAACATGACAACGATTGAACTTCAGCTGCACAACATTTTCCCAGGCCAATATTGGGTTGGCATCAGCTCTTTTTGACTACATTTTCAATTCATAGTCTTGATTCCAGCACAATATTTACGTAATTCTGTTCCATTTTCTTTGTTAATTTCCACGTTATGCATAGTAGTTTCATATATAGCCTTGTGCAAGTAATAATTCGAATAGGTTGTAGTGAATGCATTCAATCAGTCTGAAATTAGTTAAAATAAATATACACATTTGTTTCCCTAGTAAATAGCTAAGTTTCTCAATTTTACCAAATTACTTCTTTAATTAACGTTACTCAAATTGAAAGCCTCTGAGCACTCTTGAAACTAAGCTACAACATCAAATGCCAAATATTTTCTGTGATTTGCTACTGATTGCTGTCTTTAAGGTTTTCTTAAGTCCTTACAAGTCATTTAAAAGATTAATGACAATGGTTTCTTTTAATTTGCTACGATAATTCACTTAAGTGTATAGCTTGCTGAATTCTTTCAAAACATAATCCTCCAATTTCTTAATCAAATAACATACGTTAATCTTAAACCAGCATCCTCAAGTCGTGGAGAATTGTTGAGAGCACTTGGCGGAGCTTAAGAAGCTACCCTATCAATCCGCCCCAAGGCTATCAGAAATGATTGTCGCAGTTTTCAAGTTGGGCTTGTTGCTTATCTGTGCAGCCCCATCGACTGGCGCAGATTAATCCAGCAATAAGCAATGGAGCGACCTATTGCAGCATCTGTTGTCTCTTTCCGCTTAGGCTTATCCATATGACTGTTCAATATATCACGCAGCAGCCAGCCCTCAAAGCAAACAACAACAACTAGAACAATTTTTAGTGCCTTATCGCCAATTTGCCCACACCCCTATCCCCCCAACCAAGGAGTGTGTGCCAATCAACTTGGTCTCTAATACGTTTAGGCTGCTCATAATCACGCTCCGGCAAGCGACACATCAATATGAGATACGAGACGACATTAGACTGGACATTGGCAAAAAGCTGCCTCAGCTGCAACAACATCTGCCTTGGCTCAGCTCTTTATAGCTCCACAGCATCATCTTTGGGGCAGACGTGGCGCTTATTGTTCTTATCTCATTATTACATTTCTATTTACTTTACAAGCCGCTGCCGAAGCGCGCCCTCCTTGGTCATGTCTCTATCTGGTCGCTGTTAGGGTCCTGCCGCCTGATTGGGTCTCCGCCTGGGTCTGGGTCTGGGTTTTAGTCTTTGTCTGGATGTGCGGACTCGCTGCCATGTCAGCGAGTGGCTTATTTATATGCGCTATTTGTCTTAGTGGCTCGCCAACTAATAGCGCTGCCTTATTATTTCCCTCTATCTCTCTCTCTCTCTCTCTCTCTCGCTCTCTCTCTCTCTCTCTCTCTCTCTGTCTCTACCTCTCTCTCTACCTCTCTCTCTGCCTTTCTCTCTCTGTTTTGCCGTCTTATGTCTTGCCGCAGCTCATTGAAGCTCATTGTCCATTGGCTTAGCGGTCTATTATCCTCCACTTCCCAACTGCAAAATGCAAGTTATTAGTTGCGTACACTTTGTGGCCCCTTTCGTCAGACACTTCCGAGCCCTATCAAACGCAACTTCCGACTCCCACACACACACACACAGCATACACACAGCCGAGATTACAGAGTTTCATCTTGAGCAGTAGTCTCGTACTACTTCCGGCTATTTAGATAGTCATCCTGCTGCTGGTTGCAGGTGGTTTTCAGCGTCCACTTCCTACTGCACACACACACACACACCAACACACTCACACACACGAGCACAGCACGAACGCAGAACTCAAAGAGGAGGCCACCTGCATGGAATTCAATTTGCAGAATCATTAACACATTTTGTCAATAAGCTGTTGTTGTCAATACCCAAGAGACGGTGGGGCATCATTAAAGATTATTATTCATTTTTATGTAATTATCTGCTTACCCGAACGCTCAAAGTGGACCATAAAATATGTTTCGCAACGAGGGGTCGTGGGGGGGTTGGGGTACGGCACAACATTGTAGCGCACTTCTCTGAACTTAAACGTTAAATATTTTCGGCTGCGTTACGAGAAGGCCGACGCTCAGTTGGCCATCTACTGCGTGCCAATGGCCCGATTGAGCCAGCTGCCTCAAACTGATGGGTGTCCCCAAGAGCACACTCTCAAAAACACACACACTCTTTCGAACTAACATTAAATTACACTGGGCAACATTTTATTTGGGGCTGATTGAACAGCAGTTGACAACATCTTTCTGATCGTTTTAACTTTACTAAATAGACAAACATTAAAACACACATTTTGTTAGGTAATTATTAAATTAAATTTTCAAAAATAAATTAATTGAGTTATTATTATTTTAAGATTTCCGGGTGTTAAACTATTCTATAACAACAAAAAAATAATATTTTAGTTTAGATTTAATTTATTATAAAGGTCTTTCTGAAAATGTATAAATGTAGAATTAAGGAAATAGAGCACAAAACCTAAAGTTGTTCTATAAACTTTATTTGTGTTCGGTAGTGTTATCTATAACTAGCCTGGTAAAAGCATCCTAATGCCCATATATACTAACGGGCCATGAGTTATGGTCGCAACGTGTGGCCCTGGCTGTAGTTACACTTAAGAACAGTGCCCCGAATGCGCCATATGTGTGTGTTTCTGTGTGTGTGTATGCAACTGATTGTGTATATTTATATACACATATATATACATATATATATATATATGGGTGTATGCGAGTAAACGAGTATATTTAATGCAGAGCACACAACGGCAACGCCGTCTGGAACCATAAAGCACATAAAAAAAGAAAACAGAAAAAAGATGGGCGCATCATTTAAGTTTACTGCAAAACAGGCCAGAGTGTGTAACTGTGTGTGTGTGTGTATGTGTGTGTGGATGTGTGTGTGTGTGTGTTAGTTTCATAATGTAACCGGATGTGCCAACACAATGCTCGCACATCCGCTTGCCAGACAACAGAACAACAGCTGTCACACACACTCACACACACACACGGGGCAGAGGAAGAATGTGTGTGCAGCTGCGCTTTTGTTTGCGAATCTTTGGTAGCATTCGGGATGGAGGAGTAGTTGTCGTCGCCTTTGTCTATTGGAGGAGGCTAGCATAGAGCTGACAGTAACGGGCACATTATTAGAAGCAGCAGAGCATATAATAGGGGCATTCGCATAACAAGAGGCGTGAGGTGCCACACATGAGACGAGGGAGTGACATAATTATTAACTGCATATAAGTAAATATAAAGGCGACCAAACGACCAAAGATAACGATGCTCATTGTGACTATCTCCCCTCTCTCTATCCTCTATCCTCTATCTCTCTTTCTCTGTGTGTGTGTGTGTGTGTAGGTGTGTGTGTGTGTGTGTAAGTGTCCTAGAGGAAGCTGAGGGAAAAGGGAGTTGAGCACATTTGTACATTTCGTAGACATGTCACGTGTGACGGTCATCATTTAAGTTTCAGTTTAAGCTTAGCAGCAACGGACAAACTTAAATTGATTCAAAATAATACGAAGACCACAAGTCGCGCATATTAATCACAATGCCCGATAATTATTGTATGTATGCTAACAAAAGTGCACTTTAACTTGACTGTTCTTAAAGTTAAAAACTAACTTTTTAAATTACTTCAGCATTGACTTACCCTTTAAAAAAATACATTTAAAAACAAATAAATAAGAATTAGAGATTTGTCTTGGCAAAAAATTAAACCTGATAAATATTTAGAAAAATAATGATTTTTAAAATGTATGGATTTCATCGATTTTGAGCCGAGAAGTTACTATAGTATTAATATTCTATATTCAGAGTATCAAAGCAATTTTCTTAAGAGCGAGCTTCTCTATGTAAATATACACTTACAAATTCATTTTAGGGTATTTTCTAGGCAGAGCACTCTCGCCAAAATGCACTTGTGCTTGTTTTTGCTTGTTTTTCTTTTTCGACTGCTGTTAATTATAAACTTTTTAAGTGGCTTATTGGGACTTGCGGTTTCCCAGCCACATGCCCCCGGCAGTTCTTACCCATGGCCTGACCACCCCTCCGCACCGCTCTCCGCTATGGCCTGTGGCAAGTCATCAAGTGCTGCTCAAGTTTCAAGATGTTGCCATTTTTGCTTTGTGCTTTGCGCCTTTCACTGCCTTCGGGGCTGCATTTAGGGGCTTATTACTTGCCAGTCCCTTCACCGCCTCCTCTGCTCTCAAAACGACTTTCCCAAAAGGCATTTATTATTTAAGGCACTTGTTGTTGTTGCTGAAGTAATTTTTGCCTTAAATATGCAAGCAGCGCGTGAGTATTGCGTTTTATGTGAATTGATAATGAAGTGAGCTGAAAAGTAGGCAAATGTTTTTTTCATATTTGCCAAGAATGAGAAATCCCTTTTTATGGTCTTTAGGCAAACATAAAGCTTTGATTAATGTTTAGACAGTGCAAATTTCAATCTTTTCTCTTTTTTGCAGTTGCTGCAGCCAGTTTGAGCACAAAGTTAACGCCTTGTCGCCTTGGCGCCATAAATCAGCATTAAAGACGTAAACACATCTTCCGCTAACTGGTCCGCTGTCCCGCTGTCCCGCCCTTATTTGGCCATTTTTAACAGCCATGCTCATAAATATAAAATTATACATAAATGCGCTACAAAAATCACATCAGACAAGCGACTGGCAACTTTTCCACCCGCCGCTCTCTGGCCACTAGCTCGATTCTGACTTTAACTGACGGTATCAGAACTTCGACCTCCAGCTCGTATATGACCACATATAGCATAGTTGATGGATCACAATTCGATTTTTAGTAGACATTAAGCTGTGTGCAATCTGTTTAATGCTCAATGCCACACCTCCACCTTCCTTCGCCGCCTCCTCGTTTCTTTTTACACTCTACTTTTACGGTAAAACAAATATGCGCATAAAACTTGTTGACGACGCAGCAGAAGCAACAGCATCAACAACGGAAACATTTGCACCTACAATATACGAAGAGAAAGCGGAAGGAACTGAAAGGAGGTAGCAGTTGACGGAGTGTGGGGGCGGGTGTGCCTGATGATGGGGCAGGTCAATAAATTTATTAGAACATATAGCGCAGACATGCAACAAGCAGGTGAGCATCAAAATTGAAGTCGCTTTTAATACCCTAACCTTTTAAATAGAATGAGCACAACGTGTTTAATTAACAGCAGATGCTGCATTTTTATAGATTAAGTGCAGCTAGATTATTAAGTGTCTTTTAAGTTTCTGATACTTATAAGATATGAAATTTCTTTATAATTAATGTATACAACAAAGCGAATAACATATGTCCATATAAGTGAATGGATGCAATAATAATTGTTGACAATTGGACTTATAAAATATTTACAAGGTAGCAGTTATGGAAAATTAGTAGTAGTCTGATTTATTTATTCTATATTGCTTAGAAATACGCTAAATCTGGAAACAGTTTCTTACAACAATTAATGTGGAAAGTTATATATAAGGTAAATATAAGATAATAGTTGTTGAATAATGTAGTATGTTCTATTTATAGAGCAGCTCGAAGTCTAGAAACACTTATTAATACAAATAAACGTTGACAGTTAGATTTATTGGACATATAAGGGAATTGTTGTTTTATGGTACAGTTTGATCTATATATTCTGTATTTAACTTGTTTTCATACATTTTGCTTATGTACAAAATTGTATACACACTTTGATGTAATCCCAGTGAATCTGTGGCAAATGTTACCTGTTTCCGCTTCGTAATACGAGACCTGTTTTTTGTATGCTGAACTTGCTCTTGTTATTGGCCATCAATATTTGCTCACAATATTGCAGCATCAATCGCGTCACGCATACTTTGCCAGCCTAAATGTGTGTGCGTGTGTGTGTGTGTGTGTGTGAATATGTGTGTTCGCATGTTTCGCAGCTGGCAGGCCATAAATATTTAATATGCCTTTGCAGTGTGCACCGTACATGATGATAAAGTGCGCTGCCAGAGTTGTCTTCATCCGGCAGATTAATCATACCAACTGCAGGGGGATGGGTGGGAAACAGCACACTCGCACACACTGGCACACCTTGATGCCGCTTTGCTGTACCAGCTGCTGTCATTTGACATTGTCAGCTGGTAGGTGAATTTTTTTCTTACTCTTGTGTATATATTTTTTCTCTCACATTATCAGCATAAATTCAAATAAAAAAGGGACGAAAAGAAATGTGTTGTGCCCGCAGTGCTAAATAAATGATGTTATAACAAACAGACAAAGCATGGACAGAGGCGCTGAAAAAAGCTGACAGCATGCAGGACACACAGTACACACAGGACGCACAGGACATAGGAAGAGAGCCAATCATATAGACGAGTATATTTTATTTTTTGGCTGTTCCTCAACTTTTGCCAATTTTTCTTTAGCAAGTTGACTAAGCCAGGACACGTTTTTGGGGAGACGGCAGCAGCTGTCAGTAGTAGATGCCAAGCAGGGAGACGCACATGATGAAGCTCATCATTAAGTGTAGCAGGAAGGGAAGGGAGTGGAAGGGAAGTGAAGGCAAAGCAGGAGAACTGAGCAGAACACTGAGCCACGGGCAGCAATGATGAGATAAAAGCAAAGCCAGCCGCAGCGCTAGCAGCAAATTTCAGCCCAGCAGTCATAGCCAAATGGAGCAACAAAATGGCTACACACACACACACTTCGGCCGACAGACAATTCCTGGACTCGGTCGTCACTCTGCATGCCTGGCCAAAAAAATCCTGAGGCGTGATTGATTAATATTATTCTCGGCTAATCTAACTTAAATGGGCCGCAAGCAACAACGCACAATGCTCACAGCAGGAAAATATAACTTATTCAGCAAGTTTGACAGCGTACAATCTGCGTGTCCGCGTGGGTATGTGTGTGTGTATGTGTGTATCTGTGTATGTGTCTGTGTGTGCGTGTACGAGACTCGTTGACTACGCTTCATACATAATAAACACGGCGGCAGCGTGTTAAGTGCACAACAACAGAAACCATAATACAAGTTGATCAGACGCGAAGTTTAATGCAGCCCCAACCAGCAAAAAAAAGAATGCTCAACAAGGGTTGGCGGGTTGGAAGGCGGAACTGTTAACCTTGTTAGGCTACCTCCTAAAGCTGATGAAATGCCGACACGCATCTACAAATTTGTTATGCATACAGCGAAACACAAAACGAACCAAAACGTAAGCCAGAATTATTTTAGCTCAATTTTGTCTTGCCATTTCTTTTCGTGTTTGTCAAGTTGTCAGCGCAAGTTTGCCAGTTGGCATACGAAAAGTTGCTGCTAGGAAGAGTTGTGATCAGGTCTACAAGATACTAATTTTACTAATTGAACATGCGTTATGCATACAGAAGTCATATCAGGGTAAATAAAACGCCAATCGGCATATGATTTAAACGGCTTATAGATAGTGTTAATATATTTGATATCGTTGAAAAAATATTATTCTTAACTTTGCTGCTTGTGTAAATCAAAAATGAATAATCACAGAAAGATGAATAGACAAGCTTTCTAAAAAATTATGAAAGTTCTTGATTTAATATCACATAACAAACAAATCGCATAATGAAAGGAAGTACATTTCAATATCTACTCAGTTTTTTGCATACATACAAGTAATAAGTAATTAATAAAATAATGCACTCAAATTAATGAGTAAGGCCTAACACAAAGTGCCTCACATAAGAAACAGCAACAGCATCTGCAACAACAACAACAACAACAAAGTCAAACTGATTCCTCACTTTGTGAAGTCATCAATAAATGAAATTCATTATTAATTAATGTGCAAATGACGGCTATAACTATAATAACAACAACATAAAGGAAACTGCCATAAGGCTCACAACTTTTTCGCGCAAATTGAACAATTGTCAGCAACATGTTGTTTCCCCTCCAGTCATCGACATACGCCACAGGCAAATGACATTTTACTCATTCGCTGCGGTTGTCATTTTCCACCTGGCAAGCAACAATTTTTCCCGATTAATTAAAATAATAAATGATTTTCGTTATACTTATACATCGTTGGAAATAATTAATGGAGTTGCCTAAAGATGCCCCTGGATACGGAGTACTTCAGTTCAATGTGAATTTTGCTGAACTCACAGATAGGCAGACATTTAACGATTCTTTATAATTATCATTATTTAATGCGGCGGCTGGGGCCACTTTATTATCAATTTTCTCCTTTCTGAAAGCGGTGAAGTTTTTTAATTTACATTTTAAGCTAGTTTTAAGCGCATTTTCCATTTGCTTAAAATTACAAATTCATTTGAAAAATTCCGAGTTTTTGAGAATTAGTTAAAGACGAGTGAACGAAAATGTGCTCTATACATACATATATAATTTAAATTTCATCAAATAAAATTAACAAATATTTATTTAAAACCTATTTCAAATTAATTATTTTTAACTCATCCGATAATTAATTTCTTTCAAAAGTTGCTTTAACTTTGAGTTTAACTGTTGGAATTGAATTCAATGTTTTTCCGCTTTATAGTCTGAGTAACGAGTATTCCTCTCAAGTCAATTGCAGGAATGTACTTTGTTAATTGACTTTCGGTTTGAAGCCGCTCATAAGAATTTTAATTAATTTCTGCCCACGCATCTGAAACAGACATCAAGCTATAGGTTCTGCGCCAGAAATTGTAAATGTATCTGTATCTGTATTTGTGTATCTGTGTAATCTATGATTTCTACCCGACACCCCAATCATAATTGTTGTTTGTATTGCGTTGTTGGCTTGACGGTGGCTGCATTTTCATTAGTGCAGCACAGAATGCCGCACAAAGTTAAAAATTGCTGCACAAATAACAACAGTGTTGTGTGGGCGTAGCAGATGGCAGCCAACCTATATTGTTGATCGGAGGCATGCTTCATTGGCTTGTGCATTTTTTGAGCAACCTGGTTGCAACATAAAAAATGCACGAAGAGCCCACGAACTCGCAGCTGCTCCTGCTCCTGCACCTGATCCGGCTGTCAGGTCCTCGCCACACAGTTGGCAAAGGGCACCAACAGCAACACCAAGCCAAGGGCCAAGAGGTGCAGCATGCAAAAATGGATACGTGAAGGAAGCAGGTGGCAGAACGTGGCCCCTGTAGAAAGGGCGTGCCGACACGAACATTCGAGAACAAGCCACAGTATTTATAGAGCTGCGGCTGGCAGGCAGCGTGGGTGGGCGTTGACAGTTCGTTGAATGGAGGGTGGGACGGATTGCACATGGGCGCCAGGTGGTAGGTTGTTGTTTGCCATACCACGTCTGCCCATAAAACACAATGAAGCGTAAAAATGCAGGGCGGCCACTTAACCCAACGACAACAACGACAACGACGACAACAACTGCAAAAATAACAACAAGTTTTTCTTGCTCATCGCGTTGTTTAAATATTTTAAAATGTTTGCTTAGCTGTGGGCACTGTGGCTGTTGTTGTTGTTGTTGTTGTTGTTGATTTTACTGTTGCTATTGTTGTTATGATTGTTGCTGTTTTTACAGCTGCTTATTTGCTTATGCAAGTGTTGACGCTGCGTTTTAAAATTGAATGATTTTAATTGCAGTTTGCACAACGCGTCGTATGCGCAGCACAACATACAGCGGCAGCATTAAACGTTGCGCATACGCAGCGTATACCAATTTATGCGTGTAACTGCCACGCCCTAGACATAGCAAGCTAACTATCTAACTCTCCCCCGCTCTCCCTCTTTCTCTCTCTCTCTCTCTCTCTCTCTCTCTCCGTGTATCTTACAATATATATAAATATAAAGTTTACAATTAGCTGAAACATTGTTCTCATTTTGTTGTCAGCTTATTTTGTGTGCTTATCATTGCTCTCTGTGTGCTTATTAATTGCTCTTGGTTGCATATCATTTTTGAAACTATATTATTGCTATGTACAATGCTGCTGGTGCCAAAACTAGCATTGATTTTTGTGGCTGTAATTGCTTTTATATCTGCTGCACAGCAGACACTACAAATGTTGATGATGATGAGAATCCTTCCGGAAAGTAATTAAGCTTAAGCTGCACACACCCTTACATAAGAAACTAGTAGATATGTAATATTTACTTACACATTTAACTTAATTGAATTTCTGAATCTCTCCTTGGCGACGAGTCCCGACAGTATTCGAAATATATTTCAATATTTAGAAGAACACTCGACCTGTAGCCAGAAAAGGACATGTTTATACAAGAGATAACATTGCCGTCATAGCCGACTGCGAAATACTTTGATACCAGCTGATAACAGGTAGCTAATAACAGAGTGGGTGTACCTAAGAAATACCGTCCAAATTTGCCCTTCAAATTTCAGTAGATATAGGCTGTTGTGCATTTTGAGGGTGTGGGCGGAGTGGGTGTGTCCGACAAAACTGGTGGAAGACTTTTCTAGTAACCTTCTTTCCAAGTTTGTAAACTGTAGCTCATAAATGGCGGGAGAAATGGGCTTTGGAAAATTTGAGAGTTGGAGTGGGCATGACTTTAAAGAAGGTTCGCAGTAATCTTCCTGCCAAGTTTGGTAAGTGTAGCACATAAATTGCGGAATATATAGGCTTTTGAGAATTTTGGAGGCAGGAGTGGGCGTGGTCCAAAAATTTTTCCGAACTTTTGAAGGGCATTGCTAGCAATATACCTATCAAATCTGGTGACTCTAGCTTTCAAAAATGGTGTGATCGACTTACACTAACAGGTGTTTCGGTTTAGAGAGGCGGATTGGGCGGGGCCATCCAATTTCTAATCGATCTCTTCGGGGAGCTACCAGTAACATACTTTTATAATTTGGTGACTATAGCTTACAAATTGTGGAAGATATTCGCATTTCAGATTTCTAGGGCCGAGGTTCCTGGGTGCGGCGGATGATGACGTGGTCTGAAATGATATGCCGATATTTGAAGGAGGTTGCCATTAAATTGTCTTCTAAGTTTGGTCACTATATTTTTAAAATTATAGGAGACATGCGGATCTATCGATATACAATTTCCGAAATATCGGCTTTGACGATTATGGGGGCAGATGGTAGGTGGTAGGCGTGGTTGTACATTTTTTTTTGTCGGTTCCTAATGACTGCAACAGTAATCTACAATTCTAACTCAAAAACTGCGGAAGATATAGCTATTTAAAATGTTAAGGGGTGAGGAGCCTGGGGGCGGCGAGGGTGGTCATGGCATATGACAATCATTGAAGGACATCGCCAACAACATACCTACCAAATTTGGTGGCCTTAGCCTTAAAATTGTGGGGTATATGTGGCTATTTCGGTATCAATGTATAAAAACAGGTAATCAAACAATAATCAATCTTACACATTAAATATCGATATATGTTTTAAATGCATGAAGGAAATTTTCAATATTCTTTAAAGTGTTACAAACTTTTCAAATATTAATTGTTGCCGACCAAAGTTTTCACAATTGCGTTTCTCGAAAACTAAACTTAACTTTACCGCTTAGCAACATTTAATTTTTCATCAAAAATTTTGTTTTTATATCAATCTTTTATAAATGAAATCCTTACTTAACTGTAAACCTTTTTATTATTCATATTCCTTTAATATTTGCTTAACAGCCATTCCAATTAAAGTTAAATTCAATTCAAATATTGCCAACCACATTTTAGAAAAGGTTAGTTTGTGTTATTTCCCTTTTGCTCTTCGCTTCAAATTGATTTTCTAATTGCATTCTCTCACTATCTGACTGTAGATTTTTCTATTTGTCTTCGACTTTTACCAGCAAATAAATTGTTGTGCTTGTTTCTTAACATCAGCGACCGCTGTATTTTTCTATGTATTTTGAAAGCAATTTAATGATATTTATCTTATTTGTGACGTGCACGCGCTTAAATACACACACAACTACACATGAGCGTACTAAGCGCTAAAATCCCAGAGCATTTAATTTAATGAAATAACAAACAAGTTCTGAAAACAATGTCAAAACAGCAACAACCAGCAAAAAGAGCGAAAACTTGAGAAAGAGAACGAAAGAAACTGCAGAGAGATAGAGAAAGAGAGAGAGAGAGAGAGAGAGAGAGAGACGGAAAGGGGGGAAATGGGGAAAGACGAGACAAACAGCAACACTAATGCTAACTTTAATGTTTTAAGGCAACCAAATGTGTGTGTGTGTGTGTGTGTGTGTGCAATGCTCGTGAGCAGACATAAGGATGCGCATAATGTACAAAGTTTGCGAGGCAAACTAATTTCAAAGTAATTACGTAGCACAAAAGTGTTGATATTAGCGTGCTGAGCAGCAGAGAGTGTGGCAGAAAAAGGGATAGATATATAAGGAGTGATGGGGTGTCTCCCAGACGAGGCTGCAAAAACAACACTGCAAAATGTCATCAGCAGGCACAAAAAAAAATAAAAAATTCCGCACACAAAACACAAAAAAAACTTACCAGCTGAACAACTTCAAATAACAACGTCAGCGCAACAGCATTGAGTAAAACAATAAAAATCAACCTAAAATGCAGTAAAAAAAATCGCGTTGCAATCCCAAAAATAAGAAAAAGAACACGTTTCTGCTGTCACATTTTTTGACTTTAATTTGACTTGTGGCAGCGAGAGAGAAAGCATTGGGGGCCAGCAAATTAAAGGCGCTGAAAACTTTCCTCCCCACACTCTACCCCATGGTGGCAAGTCGTCTAAGTAGCTGGCTTTGCGGGTCGCACACAACACAATTTCTATTTATTTGTGTAATATTTTACAAGTTTATAAAGTAAACGAAGGCGGACGAAATATGAAGAAAGCTGCAAGCGTTCAGAGTCTCCAGGCGCAAACAGGAAGGCAAGCACTTACACACTCTCACACGCACACATACTCACACACACAGAGAGGGTGAACAGGGAATGGGTAGAGTTTGGCGCAAACGGAAGCTGACACAACAGAAGGCGCACGTAGAGACGAGCAAATACAAAGGAAAAAGCAGCTGCAGCTACACAACTGAAAACAAAACAATACAAACAAAAAAGGAAACACAAAACAGAAACGCAGACAAACGCTTAAGTTTTTCAACAACAACATGCAGTGTCTGTGACTTAAGGCTCTGACTTTAAGACAAAAAAAAACCTTTCAACGCATTTAGCGCACAATTTAAAGGCTGGTCTCGACTCCGCGAGAAGATAGCCTTTTCTCTGATATGGTTGCTTCTCAATCTGAGATCCTCTTTTCGCAACAGCAGGAGACTTTAATTCAGCTGATAAAAGGCTTTGCTGATTATTCATTTTGTAGGATATAAATATATGCAGTATTTTAAGTTGTTATTATGTATCATATTATTGTGTGGCCTGGAAGAATAAAGACCCTATATGCATGTTTACTGTCAAAAAAAAATGACAGGGTATTCCAAATTATTTTCGTGCAAATATAAGCAATAAAAAATGCAGAACCGCATTAACGTATATTTTAAAAAAATCATTAAGTGCAGCGACTACCAAAAGGGCTGGGCAAAATAAGTTACGGCTTGTGCCTTGGTAGTAAACATTTTTATAGCACACTTTCTGGGGCAACTGCAAAAAATGTAATTAAATATATAAATTTTCGAATAAACCTATTCGGCAGCCACTGGAGGCGCACACCAACGAAAAAGCGAACAGAAAAAAAACACCAATAAAAAATGACGTAATTTACCTCAATTAACACACCAGATGCGCCAGGGTGTGTATATGGGTAAGTGTGTGTGTATATTGGTCGTGAGTTTAATTGCAGCCAATGGTCAGCATCGTCATTTGGCAGCAGACAAAACCGTAAACGTTAACGTAACCGTAACCAAAAGCGCAACCATTGCACAGCTTCCGACTGTTCATTGGCTGCAAGTGGAGTGGACAGTGTGGCAAGCCGGTAGCTGGGTCGCTGTACATGCCCCAGCTGAGTTTTATCGCTACTCTTAACGACACTCCAAGTTTTTCAGTGCCCAAGCCCCTATTCAAGCTGCCCATTAAAATTCAACGGCCCAGGCGACTTGAACGTTTGGCAACCAAATCATATCGAGCTATCCAGTAGCAGAAGCTGACTCCCCACATCCCTTTCCAGACCACACGCCACTGTCTCGTCATTTAATGTGCATGTAAATTTGAACACATTCCCCAACTATGAGCCAACGAACCCTGGCCATTAAAGTTCACTTTATGCGCCCCCTCTCTAAATAAACAAAAAATTAAAAAAAAAAAAAAGAGAAGAATGGATGAGACAGTCCAGTCAGTGGACCTGCTCGTCCTACTCCACCTCCTGTCCCTAATAGCCGGTCTGCATAAAAATGCTAGTTTTACGTTCAGCAATAGAGCAGATAGCAACAATAATGCAGCTCGACTAACAGTTACCTCTGAATAAGCTTCATTTATTTTACCTAATCCAGTTTACGATCCATTTGATTATTAGCTTTTCAACTTAACAACTAAAAGTCATCTTTCGACAGGCTGCTTATATGACAGCCATGCAATATAGTGATTCGATCCGGTCGGCTCCCTTATCAAGATAACTTTAAAACTCAGGGAGTTTTCTTCAGAGAAGCGAATAAAAAACGGACAGGCACACAGGCGAAAAAATGCCGATCAAGAATATGAATTCCTTATGGGAGCTTAGCCTCCTTTTCAAAATTATTATACCCTCTTCAAACTGTTTAAATTACTTTGTAATAATCACACAGATAGTAAACAGCCAAAAACACTTCAGAGCTTTACAATCAACGGTGTACAGAGTACCCCATAAATAACTTTTTTTTTTGGTTGGGTTGGGTTGGTTTTTTGTTTTGCGGTGCTACAGATGAGTTTGCAACAGCTGCTGTCCATAGGCCATAAAAACAACTGTTTATGAACGTGCCCCGAATTTTTAAGTATACGGTCTGATGACCGCACTGGTAATATCACAAAAGTTTGCTCACTTAAAAAATTGTTAAAAAGGCCATTTAAAATATGCACAAGATTTCATGGAAATACAATGTAAATTACAATGTATTAATTTTAATGAAGGAGTATTCATTTGTCTTTTTTGCTTATTTCAGCTTGTTATTTATTTGGTAGAATCCAATAAAAATCTAATCAATCTAAAAAATTAGGTTCAGTTCCAAACGAAATAAACCGCTTCAATTTAGTTTATTTCTGAAACTGTAAACTGAAATCCATTTCGAAAGGCTCTCCTTCAACTAATCTGTAGATTCAGCTGCTTACACACGACGTTGCTGTTAGGAAAAAAACCTTTGTGCTAAAGCCAATCGGGCTAAAAGATCCTTGCTTATAGGCTAAACAAGGACAAGCGTAGGAAAGAGAGAGAGAGAGAGAGACAGAGAGATACAGCAGGCAAAACAGAATGAAAGGATGGGCTGTATGCCATCTAAAGCGTTAAAGCCTAATTTGTAGGGCCTGTTAGCCGAGCGGGTGCAAAGCTGAGGCAATTACAGTTAAAGGCAGCACCGCCCCCAGCCCCTGCCCCATACTCCAGTTTTTCCCTATCTCTATCTCTAATCGCATAGCTGGCTGCAATCGACTTTTGTGCTGGTGCCGCATCCTGTTGATGGCCTCGTTAGTTGCGACTTAGCGTCTGACGCTCAGGGACAGCACATAGAGCACAATATAATCAACACACACACACACACGCAGACACCTACACTCACACACACACTTGGCAGCTTGGCAATAAAAATGAATGTCGTGACGTGCTGCAAAAAAAAAAAAGCCACAACAAAGCTCAAAACAAAAAGGAGGCCAGCAAAATGCTCTCAAGTTTTAGCTGTCATTTTAAGCATTTAATACGTTACAGCTTCTTCAAACCCAAAACTTTGGTTAAGCCCAGCCCAACAACAACAACAATATTGAATAAGGACCAAACTGAATAAATAACATTTACAAAAAAGAACGAGAAAAACATTTGGGCTGATAGCTATAAAACGTTCTTAAATTTAATTAGTGCCGAGGCAAAAGTTTTGCTCAGGTGAGTTACTCAGCTCGTTTGGCATGCATCCAGAGCTCAACTTTGTTGCATGGATTGTTGTTGTTGTTGCTGTTCTTGTTATTGCAACTAGTTGCACAGCTTGCAGTTTAATGGTTGTTTTCGTTTAATAGCCATTTTAAAGGCGTAAATCACAGGAGGTCATGAAATACGGGCAAGATATTGCATTTTACTTGATTACGGCAACAAAGCAAAAGGAAATGTGCCACAATGCTGTTACAGTTGCATTATAATTCCTAAAAGTAACATTACCAATTCCTCGAAGACACTTAAAAAATGCTCAACTGCTGTTAAATTACAATAAACACGCCAACCAAGTCTAAATTCTCTTTTAATGTGTAAATTTATTGATCTTTTATTAGCAGTCAGTTTCATACAATTAGCCTTGTGTATAAAAAATTAACTTGTGCCTTAAACACCACTTGGGGTCTAAAGTTCTTCAGTAAGTCTCATTATAAAATTTAAGTCTACATTATATAATTACTTTATTACGTTTGAATTTCAAATATTCGCAAGGAGCAGAATATTGCGAAAATACATTGCCACTTTGCCTTAGAGCAATTTAATATTGTCGCGAAACCTTGCTACATGGGAACTTATGTCAACTGCGCATATTTGCAATAATTACAAAATCAATGAAAAAATGACATAACAATTACAAACAAACAGCAGCAATTATAACGTTGGGACGATGTGGACTATAAAAGGCTGCTGCTCGAGCTGAACAGACAAATAGTCAGCATGAGACCGTCGGTGCGAATTAACGATCTCGTCGCGAATATCAACTACTTCGCCAGGCTGCTGGGATTGGAGATATTGGTGCCACGTCTTAAGCTCGTCCCTCGCACCTGGTTCATAATGATGCTGCCTGTGAACTATACGGTTTTTTGTGTCTATTGGACGATTAAGCAGACGCAGCATCATTGGATGGATGGCTTGAAATCTGTCGTCATGTTCGGTGGCCTCATCAATGGCAGTTGCCAGTTAATTACTATCCTACAGAGACATTCGGACATTAAGCAATTGTTGAACAACATAATTGACATCTATGCAGAGTATGAGCAACGCGGTCCGGACTATTGGGATGCACTCAACTTGGGCATTGCCCGCATGCTCAATGTACGGCGAATCATTCGCATTGGTTACCTGGTTTCATTCATCGTGATGTGTGCAATGCCGGGAATTATTATACTCTATGATGGCACGCGTGTTACGATTATGCAGTACGAGATACCCGGCCTTCCAATAGATACCAATTTGGGATACATACTCACCTATGTGCAGCATTTGATCTCGACCGCCGTGGGTGGTATTTTCTTCTATATGGGTGATTTGATGGTGTTGCTCTCGCTAATGCAGATTCTCCCATTTGCGCACATTTTTCAGCTAAAAGCAGCCACCCTCAATGATGCACTGCATCGTAAGGAGCAGTCAAGATATCTAGCAACTGTGAGAGTCTTTGTAGATACTGACGTAGATGCACTGCTCTTGGATCTAATCAACTGGCATCAGTTGTTCTCCAAGTATATTGAGATGTTCTTTTTTAGAGCCAAGCATTATTAAAGTTAATCCTTTCAGCTATTCTCAGATTGTGGAGCATACCTTTGATGTTATGATCGCTTCTCAGGTGCTCTCCTCGGCCATCTCAGTTTTGGTTTGCTTTTGCGTAAATCTAAGCGGATTTCATTCGGTATCCACGATCTATCTATTGATCAGCGTCTACTCCATGCTGGTCTACTGTATTGTGGGCACCCAGGTCGAATACGCTGTCAGTAATTTACCAAGTAAACTATATTGAATGATGTTTCAATTTATTTCCTTCACTTTCCTCGCCCGCAGTACGATGACGTGTATGAGATTAGCTGCAACATTAGTTGGTATGAGCTAAACTGCGCCCAGCGAAAACTGTTTTTGCTATTGTTAAAGAAGGCGCAAAATATGCCAACTATCGTTATGCTTGGCATTCTGCCTCTAAGTGTGCGTACAGCGCTGCAGGCAAGTTTTACAGGGTATATACTAGAGTCTAAATGCCAGCATAACTAATGCATTTCCTTTGCAGATCAGCAAACTCATTTACAGCATATCAATGATGGTGATGAAAAATCGCAATTAGAAGGAAAACTTATTAACTTCAAATAAGTTTGCTTTACAATCAAATAAATTAAAGTAGTTGCACTAAAGCATAGTTTTAATTTTTTTACAATCTGGGCTAAAGCTGCTGCTTGGACGAAAAAAGTAGCTGATTTGCACAAAACAAACGAATCTGTTTACAGGTACAGGGTATGCAAAGGATGAAAACACTCAACATGTTTTATATCTATAGTCTCATTAGGACTCAGCATAGAGGAGTCGAGTCTGAGTTGAATTAGGACATCAGTCTTCCATTGCAATCGTGCAAAGCTCTCGGAAGCATTTAAGTGCACTTGAGTGGATTTTAATGGACTCCAACATTGCATCGGAGTGTCTTGTCTCTCTAATCAAGGCTTTTGAATGTGTCGCCAGCTTTTATACATTTTGTGCGTAAGAACACTTAAAAGTAGCCTCTTTTCCTCTTCCTTATCTATCCTCTTATACTAGAAAAATATATAGACTCTTGTATTGTAGTTATCTGGGGGGGACGTCTTAATGAGCTTTGACTGTGCAATCATGTTGCGTTTCTCTACCAGTCATTTGCTTTTCGAAACAAATGTCATTTACAATTAGAAGAATGGCAACAGACTTAAATTGTCAAATGAATTTTGTAAAGTTCTACTTCAATTGCAGCACTTATGGGATTTAATGCTACTCATGTAAAACAGGAAATCACATTTAAGACACAGTAGCAGGAAACCTTATTGAAGGTTGAATTGAATTTATTTATTTTTTTGCCAACAGAAAGAAAATCAAATAATAAAAATACTTTACTCAAAACGTTTACGATAAGGTGTAATTATAATCGTTCAACAGACTGTTCTCGGCAGACTGTTCCTTTATACAAAATCTTTAAAATTAAATTGACAATTTGTGATTAATTTAAGTTGTCTTTAAGATTCTTGCCCAAGCTTATACACTTGGTTTTAGATAATCAACGCATGAGGGCAGCATTATCATTTCAAGCATCATTGGCTAGACCAGAACATGAACTCAATTCCCCGAACTTGTCTCAACTGGTAATTACACACTAAGTACACACACCATTTGCTGCGTCATGTTTGAAGCGCTGATGCGTGGAGCTGGACTAGCAAGGCAGGGCAAGGCAGCAATAACGAGCTCTAGAGATAGAATTGGAGCTTGCTTCTGGTTTTATTATGCGATGCTTATTGAGTTCTTATGCAAATAAACAGCGGTAACAAAAACAACTCCAACAACAGCAACCACAACAACAACGGGAATATTGTATGCTCAAGCAAGAGCAAAATTCCAATAACAGCAAAACACACAAGTTAAACCACAGGAGGGAGGATGGGAACTTGGTTGGGTGGGCTGGCCTCAAGGGTGGAAGAAATGTTATAACTTGTAAATAGGCCAGGATTTCTTGTTAGAAATACGCCATTCAATAGCAACGTGTACGACCCACTCAATGGCAGGCCTCGCACTCCTATGGCCTACTTTATTAATATTTATACAAAGCGAGTTTTTCCACTTTCTATTCTACACATTTCCAGCTGCTTTCTCGTCGAGCCTTTGAATTTTTAATATGGGAATAACAAAAAGCAATGGTTTTGACTTTACAACAACTAGTGTGAGTTGATGTCCGCCATTCCCCTCCCGCTGTAAATGAACTATAAATATGAAAAACGGGCAATATGAGCGTTGAGTGCCTGTGTTTCTGTTGTTTGCTCTGATTACGCATTGCTGATTTTGCATTTGCCAAATGAGAATAATTTCAGCATCAACAAGGATGGCACAAATCGGGAGAGTGCGACAGAAATATATCCTGTACGGCAGCAGCGATAGATAACACAATATATGCTTTTGTGATGTTGTGAGATTGAATGCTGATTGTTATTACTGTTTTAGAATGCTTAATAGCTCAGACATTTGATTTAATGAGTTGGAGCCTTAACAGCTTGAAATAGATATTAATTATTGTTTATTCTGCATTTTATATATATTTGCAGACAACCGAAGCGTGGAGTGGAAAATTTCAACTGTCATTATAAAATGCAAATATATCAAAAGATTTTAGGTAAGTCAACAAAAAGACTAAGATCCGTAAGCTTATAACCAAATATTTCAAGTTGGCTGCATTTCCATTTTCTCTCTCGTCCTCAACCGTTCCATAAGTTCAAAATGTAATTAAATCAGCTTCAAAGTAAGTCGACATTGTATAGACGAACTTACAGCTAAAAACGCATTCATCTCTCTCTCTCTCTCTCTCTCTCTCTCTCTCTCTCTCTCTCCCTCTCTCTCTCCCTCGCTCTCTCTTTCTTTCTCCCTCTCTCAACAGATATTGAGTTTTCTGTTTTCAACTGTTTGATTTTTCGACCATGTTTGCCTGCACATGTCGCACAAATAAACAAGATGAAAACAGTCGAAGCAGAAAATTAATTGCCAAATTCTAAAGTGCCAAATGTTTTTCAATGTGACACGAATTCAATGAAAAGTCTCAGCTCTTGACGAAATTCATATTATTTGTAATTTGATTGAATTGACAGCTTAGACACGTTTTACACAAATATTTATATTATTGTTTCATTTTCTGATTCGACAGTCTTAGAATTCTGATCCCGTGATAAGCATCTGAGCGAATTAAATTATACATAGCGGAACTTTGTTCTGAATTCAGGTCGAAAGAGCACAATCAAAATCGATCTTTCGTAATACATTTTGTGTAAATATGTATGGAAAACTCTTGGAGAATAGGCTATAGAGAAGCTGAATATTAGCAGACTTTTAAAACTAGTTGTTTAAATATATAACGGGAAATTTGAATGCGGATGTTTAACTAATTGAACCTCTAACTAACTTGCATGGTGCAGAAAACTAATATGCTTCACGGTACACGGGGAGGGCCAACACGAGACTACTCTTGCCCTTTTCCAAATGAAGTTAGAGTTGATTTTATTAGTTCAACGTGGCAAGACACTGACGCATCAATGTTGTTACTGTCGACCAGTTTGTAATGCCCCAGAACCTCTAGCAACAACTTCTCTTTGTTGTAGTAGAGTAATGGCTGTTGTTAGTGTTGCTGTTGTTGTTGTTGTTATTGTTATTGCATTTGTTGTACATCTTTGTTTACTTTCTGCTCATGTATCGCCCTGCACTGTGCCCGGCCAGCTGCCCTTCGACAACGTTGTTGTCCTCGGCAAGGAATTTAATTTACCCGCCGCATAAAACAGGATGGCAGGATGGCAACTTGGTCGACATGATACACACGCCTCTGCAATTTTGTTTGCACCGAAAAATTTGTTTGCACTTTGCTTTAAAAGCGCCAAGCAGAAAATGTTCACAATTAATTTGTCATTTCGCAGTGCAAATATTTAACGTACCCTCCAACTATGGACAATGCGGATACCTGGATTCCGAAATTCTTGGAACTATGTACGAAATAAAGTTTGCACCCGGCTCTGACCAAACCCTAACTAAATTTATGTTTGCTTGACTCAGCTTTTTCATTGAAAATTGCATATATAGTTATATCCTGAGAGCAACGTTAAATATTAACAAAAGTTGAAAGCTTGCATATGCTGCATATGCGCCACTCTAATCCTTGACTTTTACCATATTTGCCAAGGACTTACACACAGAGCCATACACACCCACACACACACACATGTAATGCTTTCTCTACTTGTGTGCATAGAGTTGAGCGTAAAAAGACGGTCCACAAATGCATTTATTCATGAGAAGTTTTTTGTTAAAATTGCAGCTGGCAAAATGAAAAGCGTCACTGCAAAAGATCCAGCGATTTGCCAAGAGACATGCCAAATCCAACAGTATCTTGTCTTAATTGCAATACAGTGCAGTCAAGCAGAAAGACAAGGTAAAGCCTAGACAGCAATTCAAATGAAATACCACTACAACAAAAATAAAATTTTATTATAGCCTTAAATTGCAAAAACCTGCTTCTTCGACAATGTAAACCAAATAAATAAAACTTGTACTAAAAGTCAATAAATCAGAAAAAATGTTACACATATCAATTGCTGTATTCTAAAATGAACAACTTCGAAAATACCTTTGATCTGTCCTAATCATTGAAGTTCAAAATTAAATATGGCAGAAATTTAAAACGAATGTATTTAAATTTATTTATGTACGTGTACATTTTTGAGATGTAAGCCAAACAAAGATGAAAAAGAAAAAACTAGAAGATTTGTCAAATTTGTAGCTTTTGGAGAATTTCTGCCGTAAAGCATGCAGAGGCAAGTGCTGAGGGTGAGACCAGGCCGGTGGCACAAGGGATAGACGTTGTCATGTATATTGTACAATAAATATGTGTTGCACATTAAACCAAACCAGGGGACAGCTGTAAGCCGGCCAGGTCAGGACTTGGGGTCAGCAGGCAGCTGGAACTGCTGTCAAAGATCCTTGCCGTCTGTGGTAAAAAGCCGAGCAGAGATAAGACAAGACAAGACAAAACACAAAACAAACAGGCTAATAAGCCCTGTCTGAGTGCCGGTCAAACTGACAATCGTCTTCGATACACCCGCACACACACAAGATACAAAAAGTGCTACATTTTTTGGCATATGCCGTATTTACATATTTGCATATAAAGCTTTTGACTTTTGCTAGAGGATAAAAGAAAAATAAATGCCAAATAAAATAAATTTCCCAAGTGTTTGTGTGTTTGTGCGTATGTGTAAGCCAAATATGGTAACAGAATATACATGAGCCACATCCGGGACAGTCAGACAAAAGCCACATGCAAACAATAAAAGACCAACCAACCAACCGACCAGCTGAGCCACAGACTCCGGCCTGAGGCAGCCAGGCAAGTTTCGTCTCCATAGGCATTTGATTATTCTAATATTTTGCAGCCAAGTTGGCCAGCTGACAGTTACACGAAGCAGCGCTGAATGTGCATCTGAATCTGAATCTGAATCTGAGACTCTACTCCAGGTACAAGCACTGGCTACGTGACTATGACACGACCAATTAGTGTTACATACACAGTGTCGCCTACAGTGCCTTGTTAGAAGCAAGAACACACACACTTACACATACACTTACACATACACTTACACACACATCGCATACACATTCACATGTTGTGTGCTGGCATTGAAATTAAAGATTTAAACCTCTTGCAAATCCTTTCAGTTGCAGCGAACTGCAAACTGCCAAATATAGACTGCAAACTACCAACTACCAGCAAATGCCTGTTATTCAAGCCATATACACACACACACACACACACTCACATATGTGAGAAGCTGAAGTTTGAGGTGTTGAATTCAACACATGCTTAAGCTTTCATATTAAGTGCATAACACATGCATACGAATTATAGCAAAGGAGAAGTCTGATGTTTGTTATTTGATGATTCTTTTAACACGGCACGTTAAAAAACACAAAAAATAAATAAAAATAGAGATATTTGAATTTAAACAGACCCCAGATTAGATTTAAAAAAAAAAAAAACAGTTTATAAATCTTTTAAATATAGGTCTTTTAAAAATACATATTTTACACAACAGAAAACATCAAAATACATTTGCTCAAAACATAAAAAAAAATATAAGAATGTCTCGACCTCGGTCCTAAATTTGTTTTTCTCATACATATTTGGAGCTTAGCCGATACTTAGACCTGCTTTTAATGAAAAACGAAAATTATATACTTAGGTGGAATTCAGAGAAAAGTGTGCTGTATGCAGCAAGTAGAATTCAGGCAGATCAATTGGAGTGGAAACTTTTAAGTACGATTCATTTCACTTAAGGGAATTCAAATTTAAAAATAAATATATAAAAACAAAAATAAATTCTCAAGAAACGACACTTTTTTAGTTCTAGCAAGCAGAATATACCTTTTGCACACACTAATACAGAATATATAAATAAATTTTTTTAATACAAAAAATTTGAGAAAAACCATGAAAACGAAGTTATTAAGTTTAGTTAGCCTCAATCGAGAGCACAAGATGGAAGGCGACCAAACTTCAAAGTGAATAAAGTGGCAAGGAAAAAAAAGGTGTCAAAAAGGAAGGCTAAAAGTAAACAACCATTATGCACTCCACATAAACGATGGCAAGTGAGACAGAGACAGAAGTAGGGCGGCAAGTGTTGTGAAGTGTTGTGGGAGGAAGAGGTTTTTTGGGTAGTTGGACAGCATGAAAACATTTTACTGCCGCCAAATACACACCCCAACGCAACTCCAGAAATATAAACAATTTCATAAGATATGCAGAAAAACAACAACAACACGAGGAACAAGAAGCGTTGAAAAATATCTGAATATATAGTTATGTATCTATGTATAAATATGTATACAAGTAAAGTGTGGTAAGGAAGCAGCATCAGAAGCAAGAGGCAAGTGAAGAGAGGCAACGGCAGCCGCAGGGCAGGCAAAAGCAGCAACTACAACAACAACAACAACAACCACAGCAGTAGCAAATAATGCAAAACAAACGGAAAACGTAACAAAATAAGACAGTGGAATTGGAACAGGGGAAGGAGGCTAAGGCAGGGGCGACTCCAAGCGACGAGACACATTGCCGCCAACGCAAATAAACCCCAAATAGTGGAGCAGCCGGGGAGTTGAAGAGAGGAGGAGGAGGAGCAAACTGGCGACAGCGTTGGCCACTCAGCACCGTTTGACACTTGACGCAAGGACAACGTAAGGACAATGACGACAGCGACAAAGGCGACAGAGAAAGACAGAGAGAGAAAGATAACTCGTCATGGAGGCTGTGAAATGCGCACAAGAAACAATAAAAAAAATACAAAAATATCTCACATATATAAATATTTCAATTTTTATACAAAAATGTGCTTTTTATATGTAAAGCAACGATAAAATATTGGGGCGGGCATAAACCAAATTAAATCCGCACGCAGAGAGATATGCACACTCACACATACACACAAATATACACACAACACTCATACACTTACAAAGTGCTGATAAAGCGAGAAACTGGCACGCGAAAAGCAGATGCGGACTGTGTCCGCCGTAAATACTCGTAAAACGTATGTGAACCCGGAGCCAAGAGAGAAAGAAAAATGTCGAACATAAATTTCCGTACTTTCAGTTTGTCAACGGCAAACGTCTGCGGCTGAAAAGGAAGCGAGTCAGTTTGGTAGGGGATGTCTTTCGTATTGACTTTCGGCATATGTGTCACCTTCTAAAAGATAGAACATTGAAAAGATTTTTAATCGAGAAACACTTACAAATAAATTATTTGTCAATAAAGAAACTAGATCAATTAAAAGCGAACCATATTTTATTATCAATTCTATTGATTCATCAGAATATCCTAAAAAAAACTTGTTTGAAAGCAGGCCTCCTTCTTAAACTACTATTTTATTCTGTTATAAAATTAAAAATGGTTAAAGAGGGTATAATGAGTTGGCGAAAGTATATAGAACTTGTATTTTAATTTAATAACAGATGGTTTCCAGCTGAGATTTTTCTTTCTCTCTCTCTCTCTCTCTCTCTCTCGATTAAGGGATTTTTACTTGTTTTATGTTGATACCTTGCTAGTTCTTATAATGCACATCTGTAAATGGAATATTGTACTGCCAATATTTTTCTTTATATATCATTTAAACTCTCAATGCTACATGATAATTAAAACTCCAGCTGCCACAATTCCCACAGGTTAGATTTATGGTTAGCTCTGCTAATTTGAGCTAAACGCAATTTTAACTGTGGGGCAATTAGAACGTCACATAAACAGCTTACAGTATCATTCAGAAACACACAATTAGCTACAGCACTGCCCAAAAATACCGAATTACCTCATAATCGACTGACAAGCCATGTGAAGCATTTATGCTACATAGCAAACAATTTATTGTTAGCTGGGGGAATTAAGTGGCAGGGTTAGGGCTTGATGTATGCATTAATTGAACTGCAAACAATGTATGCATGAAAAAAATAAAAACATGACTTAGAGCAGATTCTCTCGTTCCCAGCGCTCTATATGCTAATTTGAAAATATGCAAAGGACGGAATCGAATTCAGTTGCCGTTTTTCGGGGCATGCAAATTAAGACTAGCTCCCACACTAAGCAAATATTCCAAAAAACAAAAACCTGAGACAATAAGAATTTCAAACGAAAAATGCACGAGGCCACAAAATGAAAATACAGCCGTCAGAATAATATCTGTTGACTCCTGGCTGTCTGGGTTGGTCATAACCCATATAATCAATTCATTCATAACATAACATACCAGCAGAAGCAGCTGAGAAAAACCATATTGGCTATTCGGTTATTGGGGTATCACACATCTAGTATCTAAATGTTGCAGCTGCCTTTATGGAAACGGCAAGTTTGATTATGCAACAACTACAACAACAGTTCAGTGCAGTTGCGGCTGCATGCAAACAACCCATCAAAATACACGCCATGAGGCAGAAACAAAAACAACAATGGGGGGTAACCGCAACATGGTAAACATGAAACCTAAACTGTAACTAAAACTGCGAACTAGTCGAGGGTGGGTGTGTATGTATATGTGTGTGTGTGTGTGTGTGTGTGTGTGTTGGTTGTGAGGCAACAAAATTGAAAGCATTACCAGCACTGCAAAAATTTGCATACATATTTACAAACTTTTCGGGTGCAAAGTCAGCAGTGCGTTGGGATGGGATGTGGTGGTGGGTTTGGAGGGGGAGAACTAGAAAACTCACTAAACTGATCAAAACTCAGGCAAGCGAATAGCGCACCATCCAGAAACACACAACCATGAGCTTGTCGTGCCACATTTGCCACATTTGATGTTCGTTTTTGCAACTATTTGCAAATGCAAATTGCAAACATGCAACAGGGACATGTTGCGTAAATGTCAATGCTGCTACAGACAGACTGTCGTTTAGTTGTGTGTGTGTGCGTGTGCCTACTCAATGCGCGTTCTGCTGTCCATGCTACCAATGATGAGCAGCGCCTCCAGCTGACAATGCAGCTGCATCTGAAGAATACAAAGCGACTCCTGCCCAACTGATTGACATGGGAGTTCTTGAGCACTTTGTACAACAACTTGCCAGCCATGTCAGTATAGGTGGGCGTGGCAGCAGCAGCAAGTGCTGTTTAGCAATGCATGAAACGCATAGAGGAAGATTGAGAAACAAGCAGCAGCAGCACATCAGACTGCGGATAAAAGCGAAATGCTGATGTTGACAGATAGCCCAAAGGCAACAACGAGCAAAAGGCGTAGCTGCACTTTTTCTTGGATTCATTTCAAAACAGCATTAAACGAGTTCTGCGTTATATTAAATATATAATACTAAATATTAAGCAAGGCAAAAACTATTGAAATTTTTTAGCTGGGAACAAAAATGTATATTTCAGCAGATTAACTCCGGTCTACAAGGGAATGTAATATTTGGTATGGTAGAGATATCAATTTTTTTCTGACGACACTTAAAACTCAACTTTCAATGGAAGCTATTTGATATAGTGGTCCCAACCGGTCATCTCCGACCTAAGTACTCCCTTCACTAAGATTGCTTTTAAGCCTAGGAATTTCTACGAGAGTATACAAATTAATATTCCCTCTACAAGGATATAAACCCAAACGAATAGATCACACTCTCGAAGCTGTTTTGAATCGATATGTGTTTTAGATTAATACTTTAGTAGTTTTACAATTAAACGGTACTTTTATGCTGCATCAGCTTATAAAACAAACCAATATAAGAAAGAGCTAAAATGACGCTGCCCTTTACTGAATATGAATATTAATTGTGACCTTAAATAAACTGGCATATGTATAAAACTAATTAAGAAAGTTACGCACCGAGGACACGAAACAAAATTGCTCTTTATTTCCGCTTTGCTTAGAGTATAGCAACACGGCATAAAAGTTTTTCAAGCATAAAATCATCTATTAAAAACCACAATTAATGTGAACCCATCACAAAAGTTGGCGGATCATTCCAAGTGTGGACTTTATAAGCCAGCAATATTTGCGGGCCAATTAAAAACTGTTAGCTCCATTTTGCAAATCATTTCAAAATATTAAGTGAACTCAAACTTATAAGAAAATTACTTGACAACTTTTCTCAATTCCACCTGAACATTTTCCATTGAAAAAAATCGCAGCCAAACAGAAAAAAAATTTTGGGCATGAAGAAAAACTGTTTCAGCATGATGTACGAAAAGAAAATCCAGTAAAAGCCACACACACACACACACATAAAGAAAATCACATCCCAATTTGGCAAGTACCATGCACAAACAAAAGTTGAAAGAAAGAGAGGGCGACTGAGGCAGTGGGAGAAAGAGAGTGAGAGGGGTAGTAACATGAGTAAGTGCAAATCAGAGGAGTACGTTAAATTTTGCTGACTTAACAACATACAAATGATGTAAATGAATGAGTACATGAGCAAGTGAATGAACACTCACACACACACACACCCGCCATATACACACACACGCACACACAAAGGCAAGCATGAATAAATGCATGAACTGGGGAGATGAAAATGAAGCTCGCCAACTGATGTTAGCATGTGGAACGCAATGGTGAAAGCAGCTTACTCACGTTTGTGTAATCAGTGTGAAACCAGCGTTAGCAAAAAAGCCAGTTCCAAAAAACCCGCACCCCATACTCAAGCCACCCAAAAAAGCTTCCGCAGATTCCAATATACATAATGATATGAGGCACTCGAATATAACAGGAATCGGCTGAAGCTGCTGCTGCTGTTGCTGCTGGCTTGCTTTCTGTCATCTCGAGGAGACGGTGACGAAAATGCCTTGTGACATCACTGTAAGAAATACGTGTATGTCATGCCACGCCCACACTGCCACACGCCCACACGCAAATACCTTTATCGTATGTCAACGTGTCAAAGCCAGAGTCAATTTGACTTGTGGTTGGCGTTGACATTTTTTTCTGCTGCTGCTGCTGCTGTTGCTACTTCGAATTTAGCCCCGGAGGTGTCTTAACGCATCGTGACTTGAATGGATTCTACATTGGTTATTGTTGTCGCAAGTTTGTTGCAGCTTTAAGCCGACTGCAACTATCCGCAGCGCATCGAAACTTAACTAATATCTATTCTCGTAGTTAAAGTTCAAGGCAAGTCAAATGAGCCACTGCCGCAGGCATTAAAAACTACTTAAAGAGCAATTAAATGCCATGCAACCGAAAAACTCGGGAAAATAACCCAAACCGAAAGACAATTCAATTGGTTTTATCAACATGCTGCCAATTAGAGCGAGGCGAATGCGCAAATGTGCAAGTTGCCCCAACAAAAGGGCGCAAAGTCTGTAAAAAATGATGACAGTAACTAACCTCTCAATGCGGGCCATTTCATTTACAACAGCACTGCAAAAGTTTTCCTGCTCAAAAAAAAAAACTGCCACAATCAGCAGTTGACATTCGAATATAAAGTTCGCAATGCGATTTAAGTTTCTGAACTTATTAAGGGTCTTCACTTGTTTTTCTACGTAAAAATTATATTTAATTCAAGCAATAGAAGTCTAACAGAATTACGCTACTCGATTTGTTTTTTGATATGAGAATTAAATTAAAATATGCACTTAAAATTCTTAAGCACGCCAAAGTGCATAATTTCATTCAAATTAATTTTATTAATAATTATACATTCCAGAAATGAACTGCAATTGCATTTAACTTATATACCGTCTAGAACATTTTTAAATGCCTATTCTATGATAATATGTAGCTGTATAATTATATATTATAGTCTATATGAAGTATATCCTATGATATTCAGGCGCCTCGTAAGCACAGGGTATGCTCAAATCAAGCATTCTATTAAACTTAGATAGATTTGTATTCTTTTTTTTTTGCGGTATTTCAACATTTACTGTTTTTGTGGCTTGCCAGCTTGGCGCCCATGATGTTGAGAGTTGATTGCGCTCTAATGGCCAAGGCGTTGCACAAAGTTCTTACCGTGCACACTTACTCACTCATACACACACACAGACATTTCTAATTATATAATGGTCGCTTCGCATGCAGTTTTGTTATGTAAATGTGCCGCCTGATTGTGGCAATGGTTCTTGCCAAATATTTATGGCTGCGTCGTCCGCATGCACTAAATTTTTTGAACGCAACTGCAAAGCGAAACTTTCCAATCATTATTGCATGCACACACACACACACACACACACACACACGCACACACACGCATACATACACACATACACACATACACATAGAGACACACACACTGGCACAGTTGGCTAGGCACGTAATGGCCGCTGCGCCTTTGTGCAGTGATACGTGCAAGAGGCAAACAAAAGGCCACAGCCAGAAACGGAACAAAAGGCGTTAAAAATGCAAAAACAAAAAAAAAAAAAAACAAATAATAAAATAAAATAAAAACAATAAAGCAAAACCTGTAAAGTACTTAAAGCGCAGCGTGTATAAGGACGCTGGGCGTAATCCATTAAATAACGAAGAGAACGATAGCGAAAAAATGCAAGGACGAATTGCATTTAGTTTTCAAGCTTTTTTGCTTTATTGTTATTACCATGCGGTCGGTGGGCGTGGCCGGCCCACCCCAATTTTATCAGATTTGCGCATATACAGCTTAATTGGAATTTCTTTAGCCAGCTCATTGACTTTATAGCAATTAATGTGACCAAAACAAAAAAAAAAACAAAATGAGGGTCACAAGTGGACACGACGCTAATTGAAATTCCACAAAATACCAATAAAAGCAGCAACAAAAAAATTGAATTCCACTGATGGAAGGCCGTGTCTATAGGAAATGGTTATCAATGCATCCGGCAACAGTGGTTGCTTCCGCTCCCCACACAAAAGTGAGCAATGGACTCGACAAAGCTGACTCGTTGGCTCATTCAATGAGCGGACAGATTAGCCGCTCCTCCAGTCGCATAACGAGACGGGTCTAACGAAATAAGAAGAAAAAAAAAAAAACAGAAAAAAAGTACAGCATGAAAATGGCCGAAAGCAAAGTCCGTAATGATGCGGAAGCTAACAAAAGGCCGCTACGATACAAAAGGAAGCGACGGGCGACAGTGGCCAACTATGGATGACGGCCAAGGACGAAGGACGAAGGTAGCGCTAGGGGTTCCCTTCACAGAGTCAGTGGAAAAAGCATTCTAAAATTGCGGTCAATTGAAATGGCAATCAAGTTAGTGGCACGTCCTCGCCATGGCCAATATGCGCACAATAAAAGCCCTCACACACATAGAAAAATACACACGGGCGGGGAGATAGATGACAAGGGGTGGGGCGACAGCCATTTGCTGAAAGTTACACCACACATCAAGCCACTGGAATCAAAGCAGTAGACCGCTCCACAGCGAGACATCACAAAAAGCGCAACGAGCCAAAATAATTACAATGGTCAAAAATGGCATTCGACTTTTAAGGGACTTAACGAAATGAAACTGAACCAAATCACGCAGAGTTGACAAACATTTTAACAACAAAGGCAAAAGACCTTAATCATTGTATTCTGAACGACTTCAACTGTTATGCTTCATTTTCCACGAAAATTGTTTTTAATATCAAATAGCTAGCAAAATATATATGCATTTAAATTTAAAATTAACTTCTCTATCAAATCAATCTAAAGTAATTTTGTATTTCGCTCGACTCGTGCTCTTTAATCGCATACGGTAAATTCGAAAGAAATTTATAGAAAATTACATAAAATGGTCAGTCGAGCGTTAATAGTGCTTTAAATATTAATATCGTTGGGGTGGGGAGAGGAGAGGAGAGGAATAGGAAGGTAGAGACCACAATCGACCTGAATTAAGCCAGACATTGTGGCGTGCCAGCCAAAAACAAAAATATAAAAATAAAACGAGCACAGGAAATGTGCAAAAAATAAGGAAAAACTGCAAGGAAACAAAATAAACAGAAAACGGAAAATCATTTGCGAGCTGGGAGAAAATCCAGTTCAACTTGACGCGCCTGTTTGTAAGTGGTAAATGCATTGCCTACTTTGAGGCGCCACAGCACAGCAGTTTTCAATTTAGTTCGGCCATCGGCTCTTATCGGTCCACAGAGTGACTGGCAATTTGTGCAGACAAACTGCAGACACCGCAGCAAACTTGCAACTTGCTGCAAAACTTACTTCAAATCAACGCCAACAACACCAAACTTGCAGCACTTTGCTCGGAGCTGGCCACAGGCCTAGACATGCCTCAAAGCTTGCAGTTGTTATTGCTATTGCTGGTTTCTGTCCAGCTTTTTCACGCTATTTGTTGTTGCCAACAGCGGCAATAGTAGATTTTCCGTTTGGCTTTCATTTGATAGCCTTTTAAAGCCATTTTAGCACGCTCTTCAGCTGTTGCAAGTGCAACTGTGAAACTACGCCGGAAGCTTTGCTCGCGCGGTTACCGCACTAGAAAATAAAACAAAAAAAAGAATAACAAAAACCAAAAAAAATAAAGGAAAACAGAGGAAAAACCGCAGAGTATTTTCGGTCATGTCGCTGCTGCTGCTGCTACTGCATCTCTGCGGCAACTGTGGCAATGGGCGTCCTGGCAAGCACTTTCTTCCTATATCAGTTCCTAAAGACCCCACCATTTGGTGGCGACACTAAACGTTTTTCACACATTTCGCTTGCAGTTTGTGTGGAGCATTTTTCGGTGTCTGTTCATGATTTATGTTGTCTCGCTCCCGTTTCCAACAAATTTAAGTGGAACTTGCAACCAGAAAGTCGCATAAAAAATGCACTTGTCTGTCAGCCTAGCCTACGCTTGAACTTGTTCTCGTTATGAACTGAGACTTGCAAAAAAGAGAGATAAAATAGAGCGTACAACATGCAAACTTGAAGTTTGTTTTTGCTCTTCTAACTGCTTGTTTGTTTAGCCAACTACTTTTGACTCAGTTTTGTGTGAATTTCTATCTCTTCTCTATGTTATTTAAGTGGACCTAATGGCTCTGATATGGATCTATACATTGGTGTGTGGGTGTGTGTAAGCTACACAAAATGTTCAATGAGTTTATTTGTTAGCATGTTTGTCTTTTTGGCCGAAATTGTTTTCTTTTGGCTCGTCGCCTGGACTTGGTCAATTCAGTTAGCAAAAATTATCGACTGTTTGTTCGGTTCTTGAGAGTTTGCATGGCTAAAGGGCACTCTACACACACCAATATACACACACGTATCCTTTCAGCTGATAAAGATAAGTGCAAGATAAGCAAATGTTTTATTGGATTAACTTTGTGTAGTGTTTGCTGCTCTCTTGGACCCCACTGACTGCAATTTAGGTGCTTTGTGTGAAGTGTTGTTAGAGGATTAGTGCTTGAACCCATTGGTTTTCCTTAAGGTGATAAATATTAAATAAACCTATCTACTTATCTTTTTGTGGTATGTAATGCACACAGTCTTTTATTCCTTATAAAATATCAAAATTATACACATATCCTTACCTTTGAGTTAATTACAGAAAAATACTTACACATGCGTTAATGTGGTAGACCTTTACCTACAGCAAGTCTACTACAAGTCGAACCTTCTGATTTTACTCACATAATAATATTAATGTCTTGAAAATGCATTATAATGTACTGCCAATAGTTAAGTTCACTTAAAACAAAAATCTTGTTTAGCTGCAAAGGAAATTTTCCTAATTAAAACTGAAACCTAAACAATATGTGCCACCAGTAACTAACCAACTTTTTTAAATATTCTCTTTATATTTGCAGACAGACTAAATATATATGTGGAGAAAAAATGAAAAATACAAGCAAATTGCCTCAGGTAAATGTTTTTAAGGGAAAACTTTTGCTTCACACATAATATATGAAATCTGTGCTAACTTATAAAGTTTACTAATTGATTACACAAGATACCACATCAGCAAGAGTCAGCTGGTCAGTTATTCAGAGGAAGAAAATACAACGAACAACATGGAAAATTATTAGCCTCAACAAGCTGCTAGGGAAAAGGAAAAGAGACGAACGTTTTGAAGAGTATACATGTGGTGATATATTAAACTTATTAATGGCAACAAATATGTAAGTTCATTAGCAAAGTCCAACAACAATATTTCAGGTAGTTTAGCAAAAACGACAACAATCAACTGTGTTTAAAACGCAATGGGGGTTGTTGTTGTTGACGTTGTTGTTGCAGTTGTATTGAGTTAGCAGTTGGTAACTCTCGAGGCGTTGGCCATCAATCAAATCAACAAATGGCCAACTGTCTGCACAAAATTGTCACCTGGCAGACAAGCGCAAGCTCCCAGTGGCAAGCCCAATGCCAAGAAAATGAAATGTAAATTAAAACGCACACACCGGCAGGGGAGGAGGAGGCATGGTCGTAACTTTGGCGAAGTTGATCTCCACACAGCAGCAGCTTCTGCCACTTGGCCATTGTCTGTGGCGCCGCCGATGACATTATCACGTGAGGCAAGCAGCCGAGCAGTCAACGAATCTGGCAACCAATCAAGCGTCGTGTGACATGCAACTGATGCGTGCGTGCCCAGCAAACTCCTGCTGCCTTTCATGCATTATAAAGTCACCCAACAGGTGGACAGAAGCCACAGGAACAACGCACAGCTCGGTAAAACGCCATCTGCACTCAGAACAAGAATGTGACTCTGAACTAGGTAGCGAGAAATAATATTTGTTGTCTTTTAAGTTGCTCTAAATTTATTAAAGTGTGTTTATCAAAAACTCCAAATAAAACGTATTTTAAAGAAATATTATTTATTTGTATGAAAGGAAGATGACATTTTAACGTTTAAGTTTCCACCTTTTACATTTTATTTAATGAATATCTTTTAGACACAAAAAAAAAAACAAAGAAATTTAGAAATTTTGAAAAATACAACCTTTTGTTTAAAAATGATAATCATGATTTTTGGGAAGACAATCATATGCATTTTTTAAATTCATTTGCCAAAATATTAATCGAACTGGCTTTTCTAATGGGACGTATTTTTATCAGTGCAGTTGATGGGGCACTCGAGCAGGCTGACAACTTGGCAACTTTTAGACTAGTTTGTATTCAGCTTCGGTGCAGGTTGTTCATTTCACTGACTCTCACACATTTGCCACATCAACATTAAGTGTCCCAGTTTACCACGTACTGGAGAGCCTCAACGGTCCCAGTCTACCACACTCAGAGCAGGGCACCCGTTATGGTCCTGCTTTTGGAGACACGTCAATGCTTTCATCATTTAATTAACTGGTTCATGTGCCGTGCGAACGGGTTGACTACCTGACTATTCTGGTCTGGCATGGTCTGCACTAGCACAATGTACACCATGTCCTGCTTTGCGAAATATGATGAAAATCAAATTTCAATATGCATGCGCTGTCGGAGCCGACAGCAGCGATAGCAGCAACAGGAGGAACCAAAGCGACTCCTTCGTTGCACACATTGCATGACACTTGATTGATCGCTTGGGCTTGCTGCGGCTAAACGGGAAATTTAACTGTCAGTCGACCAGTGCAACACAACAAGTGCAACCGCTTCCCCAAAGTAATTGGCATACACTTAAATCACGTACTTAATAGTTTCACTGATAGATAGACTTGAGACGTGCTTGAATCGATATGACATGAGACTATGACAATGACTATGGAAATTGAATACCTGAAATAATAGTTAGTTCAATCACTCAAAACTTGGACTACAAATTGAGCTGCACATGAATTAAAAGCTATCCAAGTTGAATAACCTTAACTGGTTATTTATTGTATTTCTAGCTTGTTTAAGTTATGTCTGCTATATATATTCTCCCTTAATACAACTTCACTCAGCACCTAATTGCATTTGTTTATCAAAGAAAATACTTTTAAACATTTTCCACAACAAAATTCAGCTCAAACATATCTGCAAAGCTTTCCCCATAAGCTCTAACAAATCGCATCAATGTCTCTTGTGGCTTTGCTTTTTATTTCTGCCAACAGCAACAACTTGTGAAGAACAACAAGAGCTGCGAGGAATACTCGCGGCTATCAAATTAATAGATAAAAACTTGCGCACGATGGAGACGGACTGGTCGGGAGATTGAGGCGAGGTTCTGTTTGGGTTCCTATAATTTATCGCTGAAAATCAGAACAGCAAACAGAATTGTTTACAACTAAGTAAGAGACAGAAAAGTATATCCAAGCGTTTGTAGATTGAAAAGAAATTCGGCGAGATATTTGCGGTGATTTATGTATTATTTTCGACGTTATTTGAGTTTATATTTAAAACATTAGAGAACAAGAACAAAACGGCGAACACAGATAGATAAAAACTAAAACTGCACAATGTAAAAGAGCTGTGGAAAATATCGAGGGAAATAGTTGCGGCAACGAAGTTGAATTTAGCCAACAAACAGCCAGCAAAACAGGCAGGCAGGCGGACAGACCGACAGACTGAACAGTCCGACAGACAGACACAAGAGATAGTCAGAAACGGTGAGACTGGGTGGGAGAAATAGATAAATTGCAAAGAGCAGACAGACAAATATAGCGGAAATGTTAACGGCAACGAATGGCGGCAATGCAGCTGAGGGCAGCCATTTTGTAAAATGTGTTTTTGTGGGTGTGTGGTTGTGTGTGTGTGTGTGTGTGTGTGTGTGCGCAGGGACTATAGTTTAGGATGATTTTCAGTTAGTACACACATATTTGAGGGTATTTTGTAACATGATTTCCGCTTAAGCACATATGTAAGCTAACCCTCCAGCTAACCCCATCGCCCGCAAAGCCATTGCATTGAAATTTATGTTACAATTTATATTTTCGGACAACATTTCGGAGCAGTCGACCAATTTAAATTGACTGCCTGTCGAGAGTTACAACTGCAACTGCATTTATCCCTAGAGCACTCACAATAAGATCACCAGATTCAAGTATTTTCTGGGCTAGGGAATGATTCAGGGCGAACGGGGCGTGGCACTGCTCACAGGCGCAATAATTGTTGACATTAATGCCTTGTTGAATGGGCTCGGTGGGTGGCGTTGCAACTGGCAACTGGCAGCTTGCAACCGTATACAGTTACACATTGGACAAACGCTAGAAAACTGTCTACACTTAAGATACAGCAGCAGCTGAAAATAAAAGTAAAGAAGTGTCACTCACAATGGCACTGAAGTGGAGGCTCTTACTCGCACGCTCCCTCATAGGGTCCATCCTGTGCACACACACTCTCATACAGCGATATCAAGTGTATATGTGTTGTTATTTCCTCAGAGATTGGCAATAGGCAACTGTCAGCGTCTCTCTAGGGTCGAGATAACTTTAAGGGACATTTTAAGAGATTTAAGGTACTTTCGTTGTTATCATAAGAGACTCAAATTATACATTTATATTTAATTAAGTGAAATAAGTTTTCTTTATGATGCATAACCTCGCTTAGCACTCCAAGTTATGCTAGTCGTTTATCTAAGTCAAATAAATGTATTATAATACCATATACCATAGATAAAGTTGTTTATTATTACCAATTTATAGAGTACAAAAAAGGAACTGCATTTAATCCCAAATTTAAGTGGCTTTTTCAGCCCCAAGAGTTAAGCTAAGACTGTGCGCTGTTTGTAAAGAAAGAAGATAATTTATTTTATTTTTTTTTTATTTCAATTTTCTGTTTTGTTTTTGGTTGGTTTGTTGTGTTTTCTAGTGCCGCTGGGCACAAAAATAACAATTAATTCCGGATAAACACACTTCCTAATTAAAAAATTCCTTTTCCAACATGATGGGCTGAGTCAGCACAAAAACAAGCCAGAGCGAAATGAAATTAAGTGAAAGCAAATATACAAAAAGCCCGACAAGGGAACAGCTTACAAAGCTGACAGGCCAGTGAAAGAAACACACACACACACACACAAATTGGGGAAAATAAGAAAGAGAAACAAAAATGTGCAAAAAAATGTTAGACAAGCGCATAAAATGCGAGAATTCTATGAAATGTTGAAAGGTTTAGGACACAGCAGCAGCAGGAGCACGTTGTCAGTTAATGCAACACATGGCACATGGCGTATACGTAATGCGATTTCAATGGTTCGCAATGTGTTGCATGCGCTTTCAATTACCCTCAAAGGCCAAAAGTTTAATCATCGTTCACTAAGCTGATTAGGGTCGCGCATGCAAGCAGCCCTCTCCTCACATTCCCACATCCTTCCCTTTCTCAATCTCTCTCTACCTCTTTGCGTTTCTTCGCAATACGCACTAATTTCATCTTGGTTTTTTCTCTGCATTTCCGTAAAGTAAGTAATTTATTGTTTGTAGCGTAATTAACCCGCTTCGTAGTCGCATTTTTTGGCTTTCACACTTTGCCCAGTTGCGGCCGCCTAATGACGTTATTTACATTATGCCTGCTTGGTACCCCAGTGGGGTAGCATGATCGAAAATCTGCCTAAATTTTTTTTACATTAGTTAACGTTGAATGAACAAAATGGACAGATCAAAATCCATCCGCATTTTTGACAATTTCTTAGAAAGATACATATATATATTTTGTTGCATTTGCTCATATTGAACTGGAGCTAAAATTTACACATTGTGCCTGCCTACATTATACAGGGTATATGCTGGTCAAGCATAGTCAGCTATAGCATTTATTTCTTATCACGTCCAAGCCCCTTGGGCAAGGAAAAAAAATACAGCTCTTTTTCATTTAGGTGATTTAAGTCTTATCTGCGTGTAAAGTCGCCAACGTAATTAGTTTCATTTCGGCTAAACTGTGTCTGTATAAGTCCTACCCGACGACCCCCTTTCCCCCAGTACCCTTCCAATGTTGGCAACCTGAGCAAAGTTGATCTTTTTCGCTTACATTTCACAAATTGTGCGGAGCTTGGCCACGCTGAGAGGGTTATGAACGAGGAGGTGTGCGGACCTAAGTTTGGCTGCGAACAACTGGTAACTGGCAGTTGGCAACTGGCAAATGTCAGCTTAGCCCCCTCACCTGCTGCCCGCTGCTGGCGTCCCTTTATCGCTCGCGTTAGCAAAGTGAAATGACAGGCAAATTAAACTTGAGTGGATGACAAGCAACGGACAATTTATCAGATTTGCCCCTAAATAGATATATACATGTACACATAAATTCAAATGTACACGATAAAGCCATACAAATAATTGCACTCTTAGATTTCGAACAAAATGGAAACATTTGCGAAAAACTTTTATGCATTCATTCATTTCGTATTTAATAATGCCAAAGTTTATCATTTATTGATTTCACACTTTCAACTACAGTTTGCAAAATAAGTTTGAAGACGAACTGACAAGAATGTCCTCCATTTACCACTGAATTTCCTCTTAAAATAGTACGATTTTCGATAACGATAATGCGAAAACTTTGCCAGCCAGTTCAAGTGTTTAGCTATAAAACTATGTTAATCAGAGCTAAGTATTTCATTCAAATATTTTCACCTTACCAGACCGCTAAATATAATCTAAAAAAAAATTAAAACATATACTCGTATTGTAAAGGTGTTATATTTCTACAAACATAGTAACAATTTATGACATTTATTATTATTTTCAGGTCATTCATTCGAAACCGGAACAGTTGTTTGTGCTGTGTTTTTTCTTTTTCGTCAAGCATATCTAAAACATATCATTCTATCCTCTTCAGTAATGGCCAGTAATGCGTGCAGCCGTAAGCCAAGCATCAAGCCCCTGAAGTTGGATATGCGCAATATTCGGCAGCCGACCATGGTCAGCGTCAATGCCAAGGATGCCATCAAGGATAAGGACAAAGATAAGGAAAGAAAATTAAAATCGATGAAGCTGAAGCCAAGCGCCAATCTAAAACAGTACAGCAAACGTCCCGAAGTTGCTGAATCGGTGCGTGTAACATCAACACCACCATCACCATCAGTTGCAATGCAACCAATAGCTAAAGCCCCATCCCCTGAACATAACGGGGTTCTATCCAAGCACTTGGAGATGGCACAACATATCAGGCAAACACGCAAGCATAGGCTCGATGGGTCTGTGTCCAAGATGAGGGCTGACGAATTACTTACCACCAGCAAACATTTAAAGGGGAGCAAATCACCGGACAAAGCGGACAATGCTGCACCGCGTCCGACTCGAAACAAAAATCTAAGCCATAATTCGAAAGTCTTTTTCGATAAATATCTGAAATTTGCCTACGATCTGAGCAAGCCGGATGGTGTGCGCCAGCTGGAAGCGCATTTCTTTCCCGCGGAACACTATCAAATCAAAAAGAATGCGAGTAAGAACGATTCGGGAGATTCCTCAGAAAGGCAACATTCACCCGATGAGAGAATGACAGGCAAATGATGCAGCAATCCAAATTATATGCGAGTGTGTAAGACCAAAAAAAAAAATAGGGCATTCCAAAAAGTTCATTAATCATATTTTTCTCAAAATTGTATTGTTTTTAGTTTCTGAAATTGTAATTAAAATAATTGTAAATTAAATACCGTGGTCAGAAACCAATGTTGGTCTAACTCTATTTATTGATTGCTCACCTCTTCTAATTTCATATGCTTGGGCCCCACAGCGGACTAGTCAGATACTGTTAATCTCTCCTCTTAGACGAATCACAACGGGATCGAAATATATCGGATTATATAAGAAATAAAAAAACCATTGAGCCAGAGAAAAATATATTTATGTATATTAATATTTATTACTATAATTTTGATATTGAAAAATAAATACCATTTTAGAAGTGATTAATTTATTTTATTTGAATTTTAATTAGATTTTTTGCTCCTATGTTAAAACTAATTGTTTGTAACCAAAGCTGTTGTTTTATAAAAAGTTTAAGAATACAAAAAAATATATAAATTCACGTATTAACTCTTTACATACATTCATTTTCACATGGTATCATTCTATTACCCATTTAGTTGCCCGGGAATTCCAGCTCATTGCTAATTACCTTGCGGTTATATACGAGTAGGCCAAGGCCTAATGAGCGTTAATAGTAACACCCCCCCATAAAACAAGAACAAACACTTTTGCGCACAACTTAAATTAAATTTATTGTTTGGCTGTGCTTACACTCTACATGCAAATGCATTATCCTTTAGTACACACACACACACACATACACACACCCAAACACAGCCACATCCAAATAGCTAAGCCGCAAGCTCATTCAGCAAAAGGCGGACGGCAGCAGACAAAAGCATCGCATTTGGGCATTGTAAATCATAATCAAAACAATAGAACAAATGAAGCTAATGTTGTTCATGGAAACAACAGCAGCAACATATACATATGTGTTAGAGAAAGTGAAGTGGGAAAAGGGGCTGCGTGTGTGTGAATACGTGTGCGTGGGGGGCAGCAGATGCTGCGATTGTGCGATTGCTATGTGGGAAAAACAATCTTTAAAATACACAACAAATTAAAATCAGCCAAAATTATATAGTATATATATATATATATATATATATAGTTTTTATGTAATCTAACAAACTAAATTCTAAAGCTAATTCTAAAAACTAAATTGCAAATATTAAAAAACTACAGTTAAACTAACCAGCAAAACAAAAAAAATAAAACCGGTTAATGATATTATTTTTAATTAATTTATCACTTAGTTAACAGTTCAGGCTTGTGCGTCCTAAATTATGAATATAAGTTTCGGTTGTTATATATACTACATTAGGATTATTAATGAAAACTAATTACCTAATTTAAAATTAAGTTCCTCGAGTCTGTTCCTATAATTTGAATATTTGTTTTTCTATGGCCTGCATAGCCTGTGGAATGATTCCAAGACAGATTTAAATTCATTTTCATTACCTTATTTTGAACGAATTATATCTTATTAGAGTGACAACCAGCAAATTTAGCCCAAACAGGGACAGCAAAATAATGATAGCATGAAATATAGACATTAAGGTATATAGTTTGCTCTTAATAGACAATTATTCATAATCATTTTAGCTCTTTTCAATGTTTAAGAGATTCTGAGTAATGAAATTTATTGATTCTTTTATTATAGACTTGGCTATTTTCGATGGACTAACAAAATTGGGACAAAAGCTTGGTATTAACTAGATTAATAAAGGATTATATATATATATATGGAGCTAACCTCTCGGTGGATTACGTCCTAAATCCACATCGCTGCCCTTTTCATATTATTTATTTAAAGTGTATTCAAAAATAATTACGAGCATCACATTTTTGTGATTTAATACGAATATAGTGACATATATAAAGTTATTACTATTTTTGAATATATTGGCAACAATGGCGCGTAATTATAACGAATTGATTTACGCCGCATTGGCAGTTATAACAAAATTATTGACAACTGAGTGCTACGGCTGCCCATGCGGCAGATAACTGTCACAACGGTCGTGCGACCGAATGTTGCAACAAACGTGCTCAACGAAATACAAACAATATACAATTCAATTCAATTCAATTAATATACAAATCAATAGCATTAACAAACAAACAAACAAAATATATATATATGGTTAATTTGAATTTATTTACAACGCTGTATGTAGCTGGTTGACATCGGGTCAGATCTATTTATTCGAGTATTTGGTCCCCTTCAACCAGCTGTAGCAGTGGTTGGTGCCAACAAGTGAACTTAAGAACAATAGTGAAACAAATAAGGGTAACAGAAAACGAAGCTTAGTGTTATCTTCATATTCAATAATCAAAACCTATTGTAGTTTATTTGTGCAATACAGATACAATAATGACATAGAAAAACTTTGTTTTTTATACGTAAGTAATTTACAATCAATTTCCTGCAGGCAATAAGCAATGGCTACACCTTTTGAAAATGAATTCCTCACATAAAACTGACGCTTGCTCAAGAGCTTCTGGATTTTAAATTATTTCTGAAAAATACAATGTTTTTTTGTCCAGAATTTATTCTACACTTAAAACTTAATTTTTTGAGTTTTCTGCAAACCTCTTAACTCCCATATTGTTCCCAGATTGCAAAGCAGATGATCATCTTGACTTCCAAGGAGTTGAAATGTCTTTAGCCAAGTTAAGGGACGATGGTATCATCATCAGGTAAATTTGCACAATGTACTATAAATATATATAGAGCCCCAATACGATCAATCGACTTAAAGATGAGTTCTTAAATTATATATGATATATTTTTATTTTGATATCCAGACCAATCTCATTATGTGTCTATTTAATATTTGGAAAAAAGACTTTATAATTCAACTCAGAATAGGAGAATCGCAGAAAGATAAATCCTTATAAGAATAAAAATAAAAAAAATGTTATCAATATATCCGGAGCAAACAAGTAGCAATCCACTAGTCGAGGTATCTCGAATAAATTTACTTAATGGGATCGATAATGCTTTCTTCTGCCTGTTATATACTTTACTACACTTCAATATATCCTTTCATCCATTTAAGAAATAAGGAAAGCACCAACAACTATTGTCAGTCGTATTGTCCAAATGAACACTTTATAAATAATATTCTGAAAATAATAAAAAATACCTGATTAAATTGCACCCTTAACAGCATGCAAACATATTCCGTTTGAAAAATATAGTAAATAACTCAAGTAAGCCAAAACATAAGTAACTGAATTAGGTGCAAGTAATTCCACATTAATTTAGTCGAGTGCTTTACATATTTACATATTATTTATACATATGTACAGACACTACATATTATATAGTATATATGTGCGTGCTTCATATACAAATATTTGCTGTGTTCAGTCCAAAAACATTTGAAGGAGAATTTAGCCAAACATTGTACATTATTAAATGGACGATGTGTATGATATTTGAAAGCGGATAAGTCAAACAGAACGAATTTAATTAATTTGATGCCCGTTGGGTGCTGAAATTGCGATTGGCATTCAGATTTGCAACTGGCTGCGATAACTAGTTTACAAACTGTGCACTAATCAACTCAAATAAAATTGCCATTAAACTTATTGGCTTGAATCAAGTGATTCGCAAATATGCCCCCAAAATAACCCGCAAACAACAATTAGCGAAACGAGTTGAAGATAGTCAAACCAACGAATGCAGCCAAATACAAGCACAAACACTGCTCTTTAATTCGTGTGCATGGACTATACACTGAATAATCCAATTCGAGCTGAAAAGCTGATGTCATTTAAATTGAGCGAAACAAAGTTGACTCAAAGCTGCACTGCGTGGAGGCAATGAATTATTCACTTATTCAAATTCATCGAATAACCTCTAAGATCAAATTGCAATTGAATTCTAAATGGGCAGCATTTAATGAAGCTGCAGCAAAATGAAGCAGAAACAAAAATCATCAGAGCAGCTGCGAAAATGAAATAAAAAATATATAAAAAGAAGAAAATTCTCTCTTTTTGCACTCGCCTTTTCGTAGCAAACGAAATTCAATTTAATGTAGATTTACATGCAGCCAAAAGCGATGCATGTTTTTTTCTCTTTTTTTTGCTTTCATTTTGGCCTTATTGAATGCGAACGCTTGACAAATCACCGCAAAGAACACGCAGGGCACAGGACGACGCACAGGAACTGCCTGCGGCCGTGTCATGAAATGAAATCGACATGAAACCAACGTGACCAACGTCATTAATTATCGCCAGCTACGTTCTGCACAGCTAATTACGACACGGCCATGTCCTGCCAGGACACAAGGGGGACCCGCATAGAGGGGGTGCTGCCTGACAGCGAGTTGGTTGTGCAAGGGGCAGGAAGATTGTTGCCGGCTGCTGCTGACTGCCGTTACTCAACATGATGGTGCATAATTTGCATTTGGCCACGTTTTAAAAGTGCGCGGCTGGCCGCAAATATAATATGCAATCCGTGTAGAGGGAAAACTGTACAGTAAAGCTAGGCTAATTGTCATCAGCAGGCTGCAAAAAAAAAAATGAAAAAATATCGACTAATTGAATACGCTCTGCGGATGGAAGCTTCATTTAACGCAGGCTTTTGCAAAGCATTCTTATTCATAGAATTCTCCTTAGAAACATCGAAATGTATTTGGGACTAAATATTAATCGCAGGAGCTAGCAATAATATTCGATTTATTGAAGTTCTTTGACAAAAAGAAACTAAATTGTTCTGCCCTGAACCCCTTAAAAACGGGTAAAGAGTGTATAATTGTCTTGTGCAAAAGTATGTAACAGGCGGAATGAAGCACCTCCGATTCATAAAGTATATATATTCTTGATCAGGATCAACAGCCAAGTTCACCTAGCCATATCCGTCTGTTAGTCCATCTGTCTTCCTGTCCATCTGTATGAGCAAGCGACCTCAGAATCTCTTATAGTCGTAAGAGCTAAAAAATTTCAGTTTTTACATACCAAAAATATTTAATTTTATCGATAACTCCTACTGAAATCGATTTCCGAAAGCAATAAAAGCCACAGTATTAAAGTTATACTCTTCCAATTGGTGGGTAAAATTCCCTAACTTATTATTGATCAATGGCACTTCCACATAGACATAGACCTTTAATTAGGCTTTTATTTATTTTATATATTTATTTGGTGACTCTAGCTTTCAAATTGTATGAGATATATGATCTTATCGATTTACACTAACAGGTGTATCGGGTTAGATAGGCGGAGTGGGTGGCGCCAACATCCTACCAACCAAATTTGGTGACCTTAGCTTAAAAGCTGACCTTAGCTATATCGATTTGCGAATATCGCTTTTATCGATACCTTCGGTAACAAAGTTTGAAAATTTCACTATCTTCTGAAAAGTCTTTCTTTAACGTTTTTTTTAAAGCTATTTATAAATATACTTACAAATGTTTTTTTCGGTGTCCAGAGCAGAAGAACACTCTCAATGTGGGAACACAATTACACAATGTATTGTGCTTGGTCGTTCATACGTTGTTGATACATTTAACAACATTTGTAACCGCTAACTGCCGACTGAGTCTGAGTTATGATGCTGACAATTTTGGGGATTGCATTGTGTTTTGAAGTCTTCCGCCACTCAACATCCCTTGCATGTCGGCGAAGTAAACTTGACGAAAAGCTGAGATGAAGATAAAAATGAAAATTGAGACGAGACGCGAAAGACGAAAGACGCCGTACGTAAGACGGAGTTAAGAATGCAATACAGATGGCAGTTGAAGGGGAGGGATGCTGACCGCACATTCATTTCATCATTTAACAAGCAAGTCGGTGCAAAAGATAAGTAGTGCCAAGTGCGAACTTAAGCCACTGAAGCGAAAGATATACAACAACAACAGCAACAAGCAGCAACAAGAATATCAGCAAAAACCAATAACAACAATAACAGCAACAAGGCTCCATTGTGAAAAAGCGACCGCAGAGACAGCAGTACAAAGGGCATGCCAAAGCAATTCCTTTGCGGCCAGTGGCAAAGCTGTCTGATGGTGGTGAGGGCTGCAGTGTTGCAGGGGCACTTCAGAGGAGCTACGGTTATGACAATATGACGACAATAGGATTTCCAACGATAAGCTGTCGCGTGGTCCTTGATTCGCTTTTGGACAGCGACGGCGGCAAATGACATCAGCCGTGGTCCACAACGAAAGTGTTTGCAACTCTGTCGTCCTCTGAAGTGCAAGCTTATAAATAAAATTTGCAAATAAAAGCATTGAAGTAAACAATCCCCTAAAAGCACTCCCCCACTTCCACTTGTCTTGCTACACTCCTCTGCAGCTTGCCAATTCAATTCGATTGATTGACAACGTCAGCAGTTTATAAATATTTCACTTCTATGCACAGCTCATTAATTAAGAAAACGTAATCAAAAATAAATATTAAACATGATTCTTAAAGTTATTTCTTACAACCATTAAGAAACAAATAAATATAGAAACATAATAAAAATAATAATAATCTAATGAGTCGTTTTCATTTATTAATTTTTTTTGGTGCTTAAATCAAAATGAAAAACAAACATTAAATATGGTTCTTAAAGTTATTTCTCATAACCACTGCGGTTCCTGGCTTTTAACCTGCTCTTTATGCGGGGTTGTTGTATGTAATTTATGGATGTGGAAATTTTATGATTTTTAAAAGGCTCAGATGCTTAGATTTCACATGGCACCCTGGCAAATAAGTCATGAAAGGACTCTAAATGGAAATCTGTGCCGAGACCAAAAGCTAAGGCACCGTGGAAATGCAGGAAATCCAGCCCAGGTGAGCTGGAATTTTTGAGCTTGTGGCCATAATATGGGCAATATTTCTTTTGCTGACAAGAGCCAAAAAAAAACACCTTGGCGCTTCTGCTGAAAGGCTGAGCGTGTGGCGGAGACTTAAGCTGAAACTGGAACTGAATCTAAATCTGAATCTGAGCCTGCGAATGTCGTTGTTATTGGACCGGTGGCGGAAATACGCTTCACGTTTTACTGAATTCGAAATTTGAAAATTATTCATGAGCATGTGGAAATTAAATTCAGGTCCACACAAAAGAGATTTATATGTCGGCAATCCTCTCAATCTATGCGAAATGAAATGTAAGGGCGGACACACAAGTAAAGAGATAACAAGATTGCGCTGCTATCGAACAAAATATCGAAAACTAAATACCCTTTATTGTAATGAATCCCATATAAAATCTGCAAAAAACACACTGTGAATATATTTGACAAGCTGTGTAGAAAACTAGCTTTTTTGATGTGCAATCACCACTTTTAATAGTTTTGAAATATTGAAAATTTCTTCATCGATGCGTTGCACTGCAAGTGAGAAAAAGGCAATACCCTCAGCCAGGGTAAGACAACAACAAGAAAATTCCAAATGCCCATTTTAGCCAAAGGAAGAGGTGGAAGGTTGGACCAAGCTATTTATCTGCCTGAAGCGCCAGCAACGTCATCTTCATCATCGTCGTGGGATTCGTTGTTTTTTTTTTTTTGTATTTTTGCCAACTTATCGCAAGTTTTCCATTATAAAATTAGGTCAGCTGCAAAAATAACTCAACTCCACTGAACTATTTTAGCAGACGCTTCTTTTTTTTTGTGCTGTGGTCGCCAGGGCAAATATTTAGTTGGACGACGGCATCGGCGGCCGTTGGCATAAAATGGAAAAAATGCTAATTTGTCAGTTTTAGGGCTGACATTGGTCAGCAGCTCAGCAGTCGGTTTTCTCTACCAGCTCTTGTACCGAAGATGCTGCCGTTTCGTTGTCATAAAAATTGTTTCCATTACATTATGCTGATTTCGTACATTTATTCAGCCGACCGCTTCGCATTTTCTAGTTTGGCCTTCTTGAAGGCAACTTAATTTCAATTTTTTTTTCTTGCCTTTTCCTTTGTTGGTTGCCTGCTGCTGACATGGGTGTCTAGTTGTTTGACCAAAAACCAATTTCTATTTGCGCATATCTCTACAAAGTTTATTTTGCAACAGGGCAAAATTTTGTTCTGTCGGCCTCGGAAAATATTTATGGAGCCACCTGCAACTGCATGAAATATTTTTATTTGTTGTGTACAAATGGGTTTTTAGAGCTTAACAGCAATCATATTTTTTGTTGTGCTGCACATAGCTCTTTTATAATCGAGATTTGAGATAAGTTGATTGGAAATTATATGCAATTCGTTTGAGGTTTGTTTTGTACAAGCTAAAAAATTATAAATGGATATCAGTGCAATCTGCACTTATTTATTGTATTATTATGATCATAAAAAAATAGAAGAATAGTTAACCATTATTGCCTTAAATAAGATCTTTAAGTGCCACTTTATTATAGTCCCCCACCGACTTTACAAGCAAAACACTTTCTTGGGCTTGTGTAGCAAAAAAATATTACTACTCATTTCTGAAACTACATTGCTGTGCAAATTGATAACAATATTAATGTGTCATTCAGTTTTGTTCTCAAAAGTTAAGCATCATCAAAAAATATGGTATCATAAATTATAGTGGTATAATAGTTATGTAAAATCTTGCCAACGAAAATATAGTTTCTAATACTTAATTATAACAAATATAAAGAGAATCCGGAAAATTTACCGGATCCGGATCTCAGGTCCTCCTTGGTCTTATACACCTAAAAATGTAACCAAATTTTGTAACAAGTATAAGCCGAAAGCTGAAAAAGATGTGTGTATGATCTAATAGACAGTTCATTTTTAAGCACACATAGAAACAGGGCCGACAAAAACGTAGCCGCAGGCAAGATTAAAGTTTTCATTGTCTTGCCCCAAAACTAACAAAGTCACAGTGTATACCAACAACAAATAACAACGACCAACAACAACTGACAGTTGACACCCGCGACATGAGGCTGCAACAATTACAACAACGCCCAACAACAAGAGCAGTGGGATACGAGAAATAAAAAAAAAGCAACTGTCACTTTACGCTGATTGCATCAATTGAAGCTCCACTGTGGCGCACGTCCATTCATCATCCGGTTGCTTCATCAACATGATGACATGACAGCAGCATCGTCGGTGACGGCGACGGCGGTTGAGACAACACCGAAACCCCAGCCTTACCCCCACTCCCCGCCCACAACTGTCCGCAGCTAGTTGTGGATCTCGTGATACGCATGGCCAAACTAAGCCATTGCTTCCCAAACTACCAAAAAATAACCAAAAAAAATAAAAACAACTTTTCAACTTCATTTTGGTGTGTGTGTGTGTGTGTATGTATGTGTGTGTGTGTGTGTGTGTGCCGCAGAGCCTGAAAAATAACGAATTCTTGCGCAAGCACAGAGAGAACTAAACGAATTTCGAAAATAAAATTACAACTTTGTCCAGGATGCTAAGGATGCTAACGAAATTGCTCATCGGCTGCTGCCTCAGCTGCTGGTTAAAAGAATTTTCGCTCGCTGTGCACCCAAAAATTAGTGCACAAAATTGTCGACGGCGGGTCGCGCACGGCTTAACTGAAATACGGCCAAATACGGCCAAATACTGTCTGCTGATTGTGATGGCTAATGGGTGCGGGGGTGGTTTGAGAATTGAGATTCAATTGGGTCTTTGTCTAGAGCAAAGTCCATGTGGTCAGGCTGCTTGGCGTTCATTAGGTTTCTTGCAAGCTGCCAAACAATTGGCCAACGGCGATTGCCCATTTTTCAGTGCTTACAGTCGCGCGAATTCAGTAATGAAAATCAATTTTCTTGTGCATGGCTTTTTAGCTGGGCTGCAGCTTAATTGCTTTCATTTGGGATCTCTGACTATGAAGCGCACTCAACGCCCTCAACACATTTCAATATGACGTTGATTTTTAAGGCATCATATTGCAAAAGGACGCATATACATATATACATATATATATGGATGCCGAACTGGGTGGAGAGAGTGGGAGTTGGAGTGGGGGTGGGGTTGGAAACTGCTGGCTGATGGCTCCAAGAAATTTTCCAGTGCACTTCACTTGGCAAACAATGATGCAAGAAATTGATTTTCAACAAGCTCAAGTAGCGCCCGGGACTAGAAACGGGTGGAGTGGGGAAAACATTTGAGGATTGTGCAGCACTTGAAGACTAGCTTTCTCCAAAGCAACGCCTGGCCCCCTGGCCTTGCCGGCTCGTTCGTTACATGATGAAAATGTCTAAGACAATTGCTTTGGCCAAAGTGCGAGAAATAGATAAAATTAGTGATGGGCCGCCACCCACGCCCCACTTGCCAACACTCCCCCGCTTGCACGAAGTGCTATCAAGAATGAGATGGTTGGGCAGATATGGGCGGGGTCAGGCAGGGTATAAGTTAAAAGTCGCCGCCTTTTGTCGTCATTTGCAGCAAGTGCACAAGAAATGCCTCAAGCAGCAATTTCTCAGGTAATGCCAAATGCAAAGGCCCCTCGACTTTTCTATTAAATATTTCGCTATTTATTTCATCCTTATTTAGTTTAATTGGATTTGCGTGAGCAAATTTCATTTTCGTTCAGTTTAAATATGCTTATATTTTTAATGCTCATTTTCAGTACAACACAATATGCCTTCATTTGCATAATGTGCCATTATAAACAGGTCACATGTGCACACACTTGTACCAAGGTAGAAAAAATGTTCACTTGCTGTTTTCATTGCTTTCTCGTTGCGCCCGTTTGGTTAATTAAAAATTATTGTAATTTTTTTAATGCGAAATAATTCACAAGAACTCAGTCATGGCCGCCTTTATTTGTTGTAAGTATTTTTTCGCAGCAGCTGCTAAAGCTCACAATGGCAAATAAAAGGACCAAGCCAGAGGATTATCTGTCAGAGTGATAAACTTTGAGATATCCAGTGGCCGCCTTCGATTTGAAGTCTAATTACTGAAGACATAGAAACATTCATATTTAGTCTAACTACAATTTTGCGGCACAAGTTTTAATATTCCTTAAGTTGAACAAATTTCGATGCGGCTGTTCATGCTCTGCAAGAATTCTTAAGCAGAGTATAACAAAATTGTATGCATACCATGCAAGCTGGGTGTGTTGTTTGTTTAACCGCGCCTGAATGTCTTTGTGTGTGTGTGTGTGTGAGTGTGTATAAAAGTATAAAGTATGTGTGCATGTCAGCTGCATGAAAAATCAGCAAATTTTCATTTATGAAGCATATTGCGCTTTTAAAAAAATCCAATGAAATCTAATTAGCCACGATCGTTAGTTAAATCTTAACAAAAATATTAATAACTGAAAATGTAATTATCATAATGAAAGCAATTATGCTTAACAACATTTGCTAAAATGTAAGCCATATCAAAAGCAAATTCGCTCAATCAATTCTGATGAGCTTCAAACAATATAATTTAGCTATTTTGAGCATACTTTAAGAGGCTCAAACTCCACTTTGCGCTTCGAGTCCTCTAAAGTTATATAATCATTCTTTAGATATTAATTAATAATAATCTGAACTAGGTCACTTAGGTCGTCTAAAATTAAGAAATTAAGAGCTGCTGATGAAAAATTTCACCATGCATCATATACGCCAAGCTCGGTAATTTTTCAGTCCATTATCAAATGGCTCTTGGCTCTTACAAATAGACAAAAACGCACACCGAACAAAGCTTTGCTCCAACACATGAACACCTCACTTACTCGCACACAGACACACTCACACTCACACATACGTCATACATACACGCACACAATGCAGTCCTGAATAATAGGCTCAGGCTGCATGCATTAACCAAATGAACCGCAACGTCTGACATAATGTTATGAACAAATACCTAAGTACAGTCTCGCACATCCTTTGTCTCTGCTCCTAGCTCCCCCCAAGTGGAGTATGCATAATGTGAGAGGCACTGTTGGCATAAAACAATGGTAAATGTCGCTGAGCATGCATTCCAATCGCTAAAATACCCATTAGTGTTCCGCAATTAGTGCATTCCCAACTGTTGAAAGTGTACACTTCAAACGTTTCTACTTAAGTTTAAACGAAAAGTCGGCATTGCAGATAAAGCAAAAAAGGTTTAGTTATAAGTGAGTATATCAATTTCAATTTATATATGAATATATATTGATTATCCAATTAATGCAGTATAATTTCATCACAATTTAAGCTATTAACAAAGTTATTCCCTTTAAGTGGACCACACAAATACATCGTATTATTAATTACAGAGTATACGTAATCCCAAAATGTCATGTCAGGTCTGATAATGAGCTGCACACTCAAGCCCTGCAGGGCAAAGTAAGATTATTAACAACTTAAATTGTTGTACATTTCACCGGGTTATTAAATAATCAATGTATTGACTATGAAGCGGCAGTTCAAGCAACATTGTTGAAATTTTTATATCTCTACCTATCTATCTATCTCTATATAAATATGTGTCTGACTCAGGTAAATTTAAAATAAAAATTAAATTAAATTAAACTACGAAACTGATAGAGAAAGAGTTTATTGACACGTTGATTTTGACAAAATTACAAGCTTTGATCTTTTAGCCCTTTGTGTGCAATTAATAAAGAATTCTGGTGTATTGAAAAAATGACTACCTACGAGGAACACAAACTAAAATAAACCACTTGAAATGAAATATGTGTTACATATTTATAAGTGAATTCTATTAGCCGTACAAGACTAGTATTTTAAGAACTTAAATTGAATAAAAATAAAATAATTACTTAAAGCGTAAATTATTTCTTATAGTTACACGTATAATTAATCAATATTATGACTGCAAAATTCACAACTCTTTTCCTATTTTAAACACATAGTTAGTCACTGCTTGCTGGTCAGTCTGTTGTGGCGATTAACTCGAAGAGACATCCGCAATAGCTGGCTTCTCATTTGGAGCTAGTGTGGCACAAAGTGTGAAACACGAACCGAACCAACCAATCAACAGAGTTATGACATAAGCAGCTTTGAAACCATTGCGATTCAAAAGCTGTGCAGGGCAGCAATTAGGCTAGCCGCCATTGCTTTAATTGGAAAATTAATAACCAACTCTTGGTCAATTTGGAGTTGAGTTAGTTGGGTTAAGCGGCTAGAGTGGAGTAGTGTGAGAGAAATGCATAAATTGCATTTGATTCAATTGGAGCTCAAAATGTATTGATTGAATGGATACAGCACAAGCAGCAGCTGCAGTTTCAGAAAAGAAAATTCATGCGGCTCGATTCCGTTGCCAACGAAATTGCTCGTTTGCACATGAGCTCAGCTGAAAATTGCAATGCGAAACACGTAGCCAGCCACAGTGGCCAAACAGCAGAAAATTATGGGCAATGCGATGGGAGGGAGAGAGGAAGGTCCCAAATGATTGGCTGTCAGAGAAACTTATCACGAATCCTTCGTTTGTTCGTTCTGTGCATTGGTAGTTTATCAATGGCGCACCGCATTTTCAATTACGCGCCAAGAAAAGCATTTCACAAATATGTGAGTTTCCTTTGGCAATAAAAAGTTTTAAATTCCAAAAAAAAAAAAAATTGTTCAATTCAAATATAATTTTAAAATTAAATATGTGTAAGAAAAATCCAACAAACTTTAAATCAACATATTAATTTAATTTCAAAGATTACGCTGGATTCTTAGGTAAATTTTCAGATAGGAAATTTAAAATCACCTTTTTGAAGTTATTAGCTATAATAATCATTGCAATGAATTGAAAAAAATAACATTTCGTGATTTACTTTCCTGCTATTTAAAGCTCTTCAAAGCTATTAAAAAAAAGCTATTAAGATTTGCAATAAGGGCGTGTTAAAGAATAAGTACAAGAGCTGTGACCTGGGCTATAGAGCCAATTGTGATCATCTCCAATAAGCCACTAGTAGTGAAGTGTTAACAGTTAACGTGACGATTGCGTTTGAAAAAATACGCCAAAATACAAAAAAATACTTCATTTCATGCAAACATGAACATTGCTCAAAGGACACTAAATTCCGAATATGACAAAGAAATCAAGCGAGTGAAAAATTACAATTGTCATAAGATCAAATCATATTTTCATTACTAACGACCATTATCACGGTGCGTTTGTCTTAATGCAAATATAATTGTATGCAAATTTACATGAATGATTCGCTTGACGCACTCACGAACAAGAATCATTTATCTTAAGCAGATGTTTTTTTATACCCTGTACCCATTTTAAATCATTTAAAATTATATCCATTAAGTGTGCCAAAATGTCAAAAGGTGGAAGGATTCCTATATTCATTTATTGCACTTGTAAAATAGTTTAAAAGATATTTAAATTCTTATACCCTGTACCCATTAAAATTGGTTGAATGAGTATAATGATGTTGTTTTATTATCTAAACTTTCCTTTCGATATTACCAGAAGAAAAGTTTTTCATCTCTTACGTTTTCCTAAGCTAATTAGTTTACTTAAATACAGATAACCTGCAAGTTGATCACACTCGGAACGACCAGTGGGGCTTCTTGCTTTTGTTCGTCTTGCATTTTAATAATATGTATACGCCGCGTTGTCCATTACTCAGCTTAATGACTCAATTTTCAATTCCATTGTACGGCATGATGGAAATGAAAAGAAATGCAAATGGTGTTGGATTCACTCCCCTACTGAAACCCCACTTTAAGGTGTGATTATGCGTTGTACGTTTAATTATGGAAATGCTTGCGCCTCGGCTTTGCCTTCTGACTTCAACTCTTCCTGACTTGACCCAAGCCATTGTTATGGAAAATTGCATTTTTTATTTTCCATGATTCGACATTAATTTGAACGTGCGAATAGATTTAAAATTATATCCCAACTTTCCTCGTTAACTGGAAGTACCTATAAGTATATATATTCAAAATTGATCAATTTACATGTTTCTCTAAATGAAAAGATACACCAATCACATAATTAAATTATTTAGTAGCAGAGTAAAGTTTAATTATTTCCAAAATTTACATATTCTCTTTGAATAAACAAATGGCTCATTCGCCACACATATATTTAATATACTTTTTATTCATTTGACACTACTTTTTTTATTATAAGATGTAGTATTCTATTATTAAGTATCTTAATCTTACGAAACTCTAATTGAAATTGCGTAAATAAGGCGTACTCAATAATTTGCAAAAATAGAGATTGTAACACGTTTCGAATAAATATATTATACTTGAAGGGGTACAATGCTTGAACTATGTAATAATAAATTTGGTTGTGTGGCTCTGGGTCGGTTCGTGCTCATATCAATTATGTAAATTCGATTTTTGCTTTTATGGGTGGTAAATGTTTAGAAATGTTGTTATAAATTCATTACAAAACAAACCCCCAAAAAATGTTTTTTAATGTGATTTTCGTAAATTTATGCAGAGCCCTGCAAAACTACAAAATGGACAATGCCCAAAGTCCAAAAACTAATAAATTGCGAGAACTTTAATTTGTGTTGATATCTGTTTGACAGAGAATTAATGCATGCTTCAATGAGTTTGTTAAACAATAAAATATAAAAAAAACTATATATATCTTTATATGTAAATAAAATACGTATGTCGTAAATGTCGGTTTATCTGTTTCTCTCTATTAAGCTGACTGTACCACCGCATTACTTAAAATCTAACAATGCGGTATGAATATATTTTAGTTATTATAGATCTGCGCTGAAGTGTACATACGCCATATAGCAAGATAGCAGGGCCAGATGTGTTTTCCAATTAGCGAGACAAGAAAAAATATGAACGAAATTAACATAAATTACAATCACCAAAAATATTTTCAACCGGCCGACATGAAACTGAACTAAATGCTAAATTTTTGGTAGACTTATTTATTATGCCTTATATTTTTTTCAGTTTACAAACCACAACTACACTGTGAGAGCGTGGGAAGCAGATATGGGATAGAACAGAAGCAGTGATGCCACACAGAGTTATATTTATTATCACAGAACATTTGCGCAAATGTCCTTTTGCATAAGCAACGATGGCGCACAGTGTCGTGCAGTCCTTTGAGAACATTTATCTTATTATCTTTGCAACAGCCACAGTAACAGCAGCAACAACAAAAACAACAGCAGCAACAACACATAAATAAGACTCAGCGCAGCGAACGACAATAACAACAAGCGAAAATGAACAACAACAACAATGAGATGATGAGCAACGTTAGGCAAGGACAAACAAAGCCACGAGAGGTTCGAAATGCTCGGCGAAAACCAAAAGTCAAGTCGAGCCAGCAGACCGCAGAAAACAACAATAACAACAACAAGGGAGCTTGAAAAGCATTTTTGGCAAAAGTCGCCTAGCCATGACAGCCAGGCCACAAATGTTGCTCATACGCCCAGTGTAAGCCTAACAGTATTATGTTGTTGTTGCTGCTACTGTTCCTGCTGTTCTGTTCTGCTCTGTGTTTGATTTGCTTTATTGTTATTTTCACAGCCGCCGCACAAACACACCAAAACATACACAAAAACTTTTGGCATAGCGCAATATTTTTTAATTGATTAAAGCCGCATTTGCATTGCGGCTTACCATCAGCTTAACAATTTTTTCAAATTTATTTTTTATTCTTACTAGTTATTCCCTTGTGTTTTCCCCAAACAAATGGATACACAGCCTTTTTTAATATTTGCATTTTACTTTTACAATTTGGTAATTAAAATCGAACAATATTCTGGTATTTTCATATCAAATATTTTTGGAAAAAAAATACTCAGGACAACTTTAAATATTTACATAATTTATATATTTCAAAAACTGATAAAGTTAAAAGAATAAAAAAAAAAAACATATTTTCAGGATAGAATTTTTTTTATCATAATATTCAACTTCCTATTCTGAACCAACGAGAATCAAAAGCAAGGATTATAATAAATGCAAAAATGATCTTTCTCGCCATTTATTTTTTGTTTTTGTAAATGTAGTTAGTGTTTAAATAAACTTTTAGTCTTTCTGTCCATGACCCTTTTAATATATTTATTTAAAGCCGTATACCGAGCATCAACTTTTCGACCTCTCGACATAGAGTCAACATTGAAAAAGAGTGTAAGGCAACTACAAACTTGAGGTAGGGCACAGTTTTGAAACTTTTTGTTGCTTATTGTGGTTGCAGATTAGTTTTACATTAATAAAATTAAAATTGTTGTTTTGCTGAAAATCGTATATAACAACTAAATCAAATACAAATTAATTCCCGTTTCTTTAAGGGATCTGCTACAAATCGAAATATTTTTAAATCCAACTAATATATATAAAAAAAAAATCAACCAAACTTATGTCAAAAAAAGAGAGACATATTATTAAAAAAAAAAAGGACAGACGTCTTATTATTTTTCTCAACTACGCTTGTAAAGTTTTTTTTTGAGAATTATCTAGACATTTTTTAAGTTCCATTGCCATTTCTACTTCTAATCTGAGAATATTTCTCGTAATTTTGTGTAGCTGTTTTTACGCACAAATAAAGTGCAGGAGGCCATGGTATAAATAGTGTGCATTTTTGTTGCATAATTTTACTAGATAATTATACTTTGATACCGAAGGTATTGAGTTAGAGCCGTCAAATTAGGTAGGTATGTCACTGGTAGCCGCCTTTAAGAACTGATAGCATATTTTTATGGCCACGCCCATAATCGCCAATGCCGATATTTCGGAAAGTGTAAATCGATAAACCCGCGTATCTTCCACAACTTTGAAGATAGAGTGATCAAACTTGGAAGGTAGCTTTCTGGTAACCTCCTCCAAGAATCGGTATATAATATTTCAGACCTCGCAAACACCCGCCGCCCCCAGGACCTTCGGCCCTAGAAATCTGAAATGCGCATATCTTCCACACTTTGTAAACTACAGTTACCAAATTTTAAAAGTATGTTACTGGTAGCTCCCCAAAGAGGTCGATTAAAAATTGTGGGGCCACGCCCACGCCGCCTCTCTAAACCGATGCACCTGTTAGTGTAAATCGATAAGACCATATATCTCACACAATGTGAAAGCTAGAGTCACCAAATTTGAAAGGTATATTGCTAGTAACACCCTTCAAAGATACGGGAAAAAAATTTGAGACGACGCACACTTCCGCCCCCAAAAACGATAAAATCCTATATCTCCCTCCATTTAATAGCTACAGTTACCAAACTTGGAAGGAAGATTACTAGGAACCTTCTCTAATAATTATTTCGGCCACGCCCACTGGGTCCCAAAATTTGCGTAATTTAAGAGCTACAGTTACCAAACTTCAAAGGATCGTTACCAGCTCAAATCTACCGCAATTTGAAAGGCAAACTTGGACAGTACTTCTTGGCTACACCCACCCAGTTCTTTGTTACTTGTTATCCGCTGGAATAACTTATGGTATCAAAGTATTTCGCAGTCGGTTACGCCCGACTGCAACGTTCTCTTCTGTTTTTTGTTCTTGTTATTTTTACAATATTTGCTGGCTATTTGATATTTGCACAATTTTTGTTTAGTGTCAATTTTTTTTTTGTGGCCCTTCGCACAATTTCCGTTGTCAGTTGCGTGTTTTGTGTTCAGTTCGCTTCACTTCTAATTTTTGCCGCATTCTCATGAACCAAAAAATTGCTGTTCGCTTTACCCCAACCTATTGTCCACCCACTGAACCATTTATTCGATTTCAGTGCTGTTTGGCATACATGGCGTATGCGTAATTTAAGCACCTTACAATGACAAGCTAACAGTCGTTCTTGTTGCTGTTGCTGTTGTTTTCTGCCATTTGGCAGCCAAAAATATAAGCGTCGCTCGGAGACCTTTTAAATTTGTCGTCACAACATTTTAACTTTAGTTTTACTGTTATTTGATTGCTTATGTCCTTGTTTTTTCCGTTTAGTTATACACTAGATTCATTTCTTGTTGACTACGAACTTTTCCTAGCTTTGTAATAAATAGAATATTTAATAGTTTTTTTCTTAACAACACGCATGGAAGAGTTTATGGCGCTTAATATAAATAATTTGTTCTCATACTCTTAGACAGAAGGTATAAAGCTAGATATTTGAAACTCCCTACGTACTCATACGTGACCGCTTTAGATGTCTCTCTTTAAAGATCGGCATATAAAGATACCGGCCACGCCCAACACCGCTGACCCTCAATTCAGAAATGGCTCTTTTAGCTGGATTCACCAAATTAACTCAAAACCGATATACGAAATAGTGTAAGCAAATAAGTAACATTAGAAAGGATTAATCCAAATCGAAATTCAACAAGGTTTGAATTCATGATATATTAAAATAAATATGGAAATTCTTAAAAATGCTTAAAGGCATTAAAAAATCTGCTTAAGGGGCTTTACAATTGGATCGCTTAAATATTAGTACGCATCAGAATGCAAAGTAATTAAAAACCCCAGCCAGAGAAGACAAACAAAATTACTGAAATTACATGGCATAAGAAGAGAAGCAGCAACAATAACAATGACAATGATTGTCGGCCGTAATGCAATTTAATGGCCAGCTGAAGCCAATGACCGTAACCACAGAATGGTCGGGATGAGTTTGAAGTGTTGCAGATATTGGTCAAGGGTGCCGTCGACTGGCCAACAAAAGCCACACACAGAAAGACTGACTGGCTGGCTGCCGGTCTGTCAGGCAGATAAACGCCCACAGAAGCAGTTATCATCCAGGACACATACTGGCGACAAAGTGCGCTCGCATAATAATAATGGAAATAATTTAACTTATTGGATTTTAATGGGATTACATATGCGCTACATCGGCTGCTACGGGTATTAAAACTTGGTCAACTTCTCTGCCTGTTGGTGTGTGTGTAATAGCTATTGGTAAAATTAAATGCTTATGGTCTGGCCAACGATTTGATGCTGATTGCAATGATTGCATCTCTTCTATATATGTATGTATATGGCCACTACTAAAACCAGTCATTTTGCTGTTAGCTCTGATACATACACTCAAATATTTTATGTTTGACTTGTAACTTTTGAATTATAAGCAAAACATAAATTGAGTAACTTTTCTACAGCTACAATAAACTCGAAAGAAACTCTCACTCCTAATTTACTGAAATATTTACTGCGAATAATTGCAAAATGTTGTGAATTGAAAATGTTGTAACAGAAATGTCTTTTTTAACTGTTTAAAATTGCTTTTGATACAATAATGGAGAACAAATAAGGTAGGAGCTGCTGACTTTTGTACATCAGATTTATTGCGATAATATACATTTCGTGAATCAATATTCAAGTTTAATTGCTTACCATTTAAACAAGAGTGTTAGTTTGCTTAGCGTAACGACAATTTGATAGCCCGCCACTGAGTGTCGTGTGAGCCATTTACATTTGTATAAATCCGATGCATCTACTTGCCACAGTTCCTACTGCTGCTGTTGCGGTAGCATAATTCTGTAAAAGTCTCTGGCCTGTTGCACTGCGTTTGAAACGTTTTAAATCAATTTTAACTGTCAGCCAACAATCATCATATGACCCGCGCTAAACCATATCTCTCAACATTTTAAGGAGCGATGCGTAAATGTTTCACGCAAGTCAGTGCAAATTGCGGATTGTGGATTAATATGTGTGTAGTTATGGTTTATTTGCATATGGGATAGTTGTTATAGTGGGTGGTAGCTCATTATCATGTTATTTTTCTGTATTGTATGGTCACCACATTTATTGACCACATTTTAGATTCATTCACAGTTATTTTCTGCGTTGTCTCGTTGTGTTTTATGTACCTGTACCACACTTGTTCAGTGTCAGTCTGGCCAACAACTACAACTTGGCCCACACGCAAAAACCGCAAATTCAATTTTGGTTTGCAGCCTACAACTTTATTGCAGTGTGTTTATAACGCTTTAGTTGTTGTTGTTGTTGTTGTTGTTTATGCTACTATTCCTGATGCTGCTGCTGTTCCCGTTTATGTCCTTTTAATGCAATTTATGTGAAGTGTTTTGTATGCTTTGTTTTGTTGTTCACCGCAAACGATCCTTTGTGTTATACAATTTGTAATGTGCCAGGGAGGTGGGCCATTTCGTTTTAAATTTTAACAGCTGGCACAGCTGTTCACTGCTTGAATTTTGTTGGTAAACTGCAACCTGCTTGCTGGTGTTGCCGGAAAATGCACTGCCCATTAATTCTATTTGCAGATGTGGTCGACTAGTTTATACAGTAACCACTTTTTTCTTCTTTCTAGTAAAATATCAAAAATCATATTCTGAAAACCAGTGTTTCTATGGATCTAGTCATCTCTTCAATAGCTCACCTCAACTAAAGAATTTCTTAGTGTTTCTTTTTCTTCTTGCGATTGGTTGGCTTCGATTCATTTTCGGATTGCTGCCCAACCGCAGGCTTTGATGGTACATCAAGCAGTTTGGAACTCGATGCCGGCAATGTTAAATTACGTCCTTGCAACGATTTCCCAATGTTTGTTGGAATCTGAGGTAAATTGTTAAAAAAGTCGGAGATATCGCCGATTTCATGTTTTAGTGTAGGAGACTTTTCCTTTTTTATAATGCGCGTTGACGTTGATAAGGCATTAGTATCCTTAACGAGCTGCGGGGGTGATTTCAAAGCTTGATTGACCTGTAGAAAGATCAAGATTAGTTAAAAGTATTAAATATTTAATTTGTGATGTTTGCTTGCTGTGCTCAAGTCCGTTGTTGGCTGGTTTTTTATATTCAATGGATATGGCTTATATCTGCAATCCTCATTTACAGCTAAAGCCTGGTATGAAAGCTGTTGTTGTTGGCGTTGTTCCTGCTGTTGTTGTTTCTGTAACTGTTGTTGTTGTAGCTGCTGCAGCTTTTGCTGTTTGGGAAGTGGATGTTGTTGTGGCTGCAGTGGCTGCAGTTTTTGTTGTTGCCGCTGTTGTTGCCGCAGCTGTAGTTGTTGTAGCTGCTGTTGTTGTTGATGATTTTGCTTTTGTAGTTGTAGTTGCTGCTGTTTTTGGTGTGGTAGTTGTTGCTGTTTTTGGTGTGGTAGTTGTTGCTGTTTTTGTTGCTTTTGCTTATGTTGTTTTAGTTGCTGTTTTTGTTGTTGTTGTTGTTGCTGCTGCTGTTGTTGTTGTTGTTGTTGCTGCAGCTGTTGTTGTTGCCGCTGCTGTTCTTGCTGCTGCTGCTGTTGTTGTTGCTGCTGTTGCTGTTGTTGTTGCTGCTGTTGTTGTTGTTGCTGTTGTTGGCGTTGTTGTTGCAAAAGTTTCTATAAAATAAATTTATATCATACTTTCAAAAAGGGACATTTTGCTTGGGTTACCAACCTGCTGTGCATTTTGTTGTTGTTGCGGGAAATTCTGCTGCCCCGTTCTGAACGTGGGCTGTGTATGCTGGGGCCGATTGTTATTTCTTAGTGCCGGCGGTAGATACTCATCATATTCTTCTCTCAATTGCGCTTCCTATAAACATATAGGCATATACATGGGACAAGTTGCTGTACAGTGCACTTACAGTGTTCATCACTATGCAGGACTCCTTGTCAGACATCATGCATTTGACGAAATGCTCGTATTCTCCCTTCCATTCTTCAGGTGTAAATCTGTCCATACCCAATGCATGCACAGCTTTGGCCCACAGACGCTCAATATCGTCCCTTACACTTTGCATTTTCACGCAGAATACAAAGACTTCGAGTTGAAAATAAATCACATTAACTTGTATATTTCTAAAACATATATTTTTAGGAATGTGCCGAAATTCGATGAAAAATGGCACATCGATAAGTATAAGTACTGTCAATATGACATTTATCTGTATCAGTGATGCCGTTTTACACTTTTTCAGTCCAGATCTGTCCTTTTTTAATATGAGGTAGCCAGAAAATCTGCAAGCAGACCAAGTTCTGCAAATGGCAAGGTATCGTTTCATTTTATTTTGTTTCCCATACAAAAAAATCCCTTAAAAAACAAAAACAAATGATAACAATATTTGTAAATCAAACAAAATCAAAAAATATGCATAATAATGTAATGATTAAAAGAGTGCATATTTATATTTATAACACTTTTAAGTGCTTAAAATATTCCTGAAAAAAAATTAAAAATATGCAATTAACCAGTTTTAATTGTATTTATATGGTCTGCTGCCGAAGAGGAAATTGGTTTTTACAAATATTTCCTCTGGTCATAATTATTTAGTCCCCCAATACTGACAAGGAAAAACACTTTGTAATAGTACTTTAATAATTGTCAATATTTAATGCGACTTTAATTTCTAAATCTTGTTTTGCCTAACTACAGATGAAAACGTTCGTATATTGCACGTATAACAATCAATATTTCTTTATGTTTCACTAGTATAATTCAAATACATAATATTGTTACAAACATTATTCATTTTTACATTCGTAAGCAGAAAACGCAAATTTTCATACATACATATGTAAATATACGTATATATATTATATGTTTTGTATATAGATTTGATTTTAATTTGAAATATGAAAACTATTATTTTAAAATTTGTATACGCGTTCATAACTTGAGTTGTTTTGATTTGTTTTACTATGGTACTTTTGATTTCAAGAATAAAACATTTCCAATTAGAACTGTATATGATTATGTGTATAGGTGTGTGGGTACATAGGAATTTCGAGAAATCGTGGTTTGATTGAATTGGAATGCAATGAATTTTAATACAAAATTTTAATAACTTGGAGTGCCACTACTAATTATGTAGTAGTCATCAATACTAGTTAGTTTTTATAGATTTGGCCAATGGTTTTGCTAATTAGCACATAGATTACAACATCAATGCATACACACATACATCAGAATAGTACGTAATAAATATAACTACTAAAATTTAGTAATTTGATATGATCATGAATCACAACAATATGTTATTAATATCTATTGAATATACAATGTTTTAGTTTGGTGTAATATCAATGACGAATTACATAGTTATGCATATGTACAGGTATAAAGATGCTCATTTAATTTGATCGTTTTAAAATAATTAACAATGTACTATATATCTATGCTGCTGCTTTAAAAGTTCAAGCAATAACACAAAACAATATAAACAGTGTAATAACACATTTTGTAAAAGGAAAACATTCTTTGGAACAGTAGCAATAGTTGTTAGCTAGCTTAAAAATAATAAAACCAATAAAAATATATATATAATATAGTATATAGTATATAGCATATAGTATATGGTATAACTATGTATGTAAGTATGTTTTTGATGACGAACGGCAACGTGATTGATGTCCGTGCTCAGCACGGCTCAGTCTTCTGCTAAACTCAACGCAGTGATGATAAAAGCGGCATAACAATAAAAATCAAGGACGTCTTTAATGGTATTGGCATTGACTTTAGTGCATACCAGGCCTAGGCATTATTGTTCTCGCCGCAGCATTGGATGCAGTCCATGCAGTTGTGCTATCTGTTGCCATCATTCTTTCGGCTCATATTCGATGATGTCATTTGCATCTATAAGTGAAACATATATTTAGTGACTGATTAATTTCTATAGTTGAATATTTAGAAAGCAAAAGCGGAAAGTTTTTTCGGAACTTGTATATGTAGTGCGTAGTGCTCAATCAAAAAGCATGCAAGCAGTTAGTGACTGACCTTTAGTCCTTGCATTATTATTTGTGGTATGCTTAAGGCTTACGTATTTCAACTTTTCTCGCACAACAATTATATAACGTGTGAAGTGACAAGAAAACATACGAACAACATTGAGAGGTGTACATATAGATAGACAGTTAAGAACGTGTAAGTGTGTATGGTGCGATATGCACTGGTAAAACAATTAAATGCACACCTGCATGGATCGAATGGTATCCAACAACGCCTTCTTCTCCTCCAGCAATATGCTAATGTCATCCTGTGCTGCCTTCAAATACGAGCGCAGCACATCCGTTTCCTGTTTAGTCTTTTGCCTATCAAGCGTTTATAATTAAGAGTTGAGAAATAATTCAAAAGTGCAAAGCACACTCACCTGTATTGGTCTGTGTTGGATTTGCAGTCGACAACCTGCCGCCGCAGCTGCTCATTGTCCAGCTTCATTTGCTGCATGACCAGCTGCATAGAGAGCAGCTCACGATCGCGTTCGCGCGGTGCACCAAACAAAGCGCCACTCAAAGCCTGATGCTGCTCGGCACTTAAATTTGAATCTACAAGGGAAAACAAAAATATGTGAACACCGTAATATGAAATTGTGTTTGCCATATACTTGCCAATTGGCTGTATGTTGAGCTGACCGCTCTTGTCGCGCTCCAAATGCATGCGACCAATGCATAGATTTATGGGCACTGGACCCGGTGAGGTAATATTGACGGGCGGACGGTCTTCCAGCAAATTGATTCGCACATTTTCCAGATTGATCTGTTACAAAGTATATGAATTGAGTAATATAAAATCTTTTAAGCTTTATAATAGCGAATTTACCGTGACGGGAAGCGGGGGCGAGATGATCTCGTCCTCAGCTAGATCACCGAGACCAATCACCGTGCTCATCGACAAATCCAAATTGATGTCCTTAACGCGTATCTCGGCATGATGGGTAAACCAGCTAATAATTTAATAGTAGTAACTGTAAATAACGCTGCGAATTATCAATTAGCAAAAATTAACCTTTGTATGCGCTTGCGATCGATGATGCCTTCAATTTCCTTCGGCATGTTCAGAGTCTCCTCGAGGCGCAGTCTTATGCAGGGCGGTGCTTCCGGATTGTACGGCGCCAAATTCCAGGCCTTGCAGCGCGCCCCAAACTTTGTCTGCAAGTGATCATCAATAGAACATCGATAAATAGAACTATAACCCCATAAAATACCATATACTTAGCAGTTAGGCATGCAAACAAACTACAAACATGCAAAGCAGCAAGCAGACACACACACACATGCACACTCTGCGCTGCGTGTGTGTATAGTTGGGGAAAAGGTGTGTGTGTGTGTGCGTTTGTGTGTGTAAGCGATTGAAAGTGTTGCATGATGTCATGTTAAAGATCTTCTAAATATAGTTCATTTAATGTTTTGCTTATTGTGATTTTTGCTTTAAGCGGCTTGGGACTTTAGTAGAGCGCCAATTGTTTAAGCTTCCATGTACCGTTTCTGTTAGTGTTGCTGTTGTTATGTTTATTTTTTTTTTTTTTGTTATTAGTAATATTCGTATGGGCCCAGTTATGGTGTTAACGCCTTCAAACCTAGGTGTACGTTTGACCAAGCCAATTTGCAACAAAAAACTAAAAAAAAAAAATATATATCCAACCAGAAATCAAATATAAACCAAAACTCAGAGAAAGTGGACACTACAAAAATTATTTTGGAACTATTGAGCAAAAAAACCAAATCGGAGGAGGACGGCATGTGAGTGCATGCTCAAAAAACACATTCGAATTATACAATAAACAAAAAGCTGCCTACAATATTTGAGTTTTATATTTGTATCGTTAAGCGGTATATTCACTGTTCACACTATGGTTAAAACCCGTTCAAACTAACATAATTATATATAACTAATTTCAATTGAACTACTTTAACTAGTGGCCAAAAACGCTTTCAAACTGTAGCAGCGCTGGCAAGAGAAGCCAACAAAAAAGTAACTACAATGAATCAAACAAAAATCATTTTCCAAAAAGTTGTAAAAAATGTTAACTTAAAAAAAACGGCATTAAATAGTCGTTATGTAAGTATATACAAAGCATCAAATAAAATCAAAAAGTTAGCATTTAAATAAGAATTTTAATTTTGTAGTTGAGCTTTTTTTATACCTTGTTCGCTTGATGCGCAATCTGTTTTATTGTTGTTGTTGTTGAAGAGTGTTGTTTGTTGTTGTTGTTGACGAGTGTAGTTTGTTGTTGTTAAGAAATTGTGTCATGTAGTTGTTGTCGTTAATCAATTTACAAAGTGTTTGTTGTGTTTGTCGTTGTTGTTTTTCATAATAGAGTAAATTTTAAGTTGAGCACATTATTTGTATTTAATAAGCACACATTGAGATCGATTTTTGTTTACATGAAAACATATTTGGTTTTTAGAGAAAAGAGAAAATATAATGAGAAAATGATTATATGAGAAATTTATCTTACAGTTATATGTATTGCTAAATAAAAATAAAATAAATTGTTTCTTTTTAAATTATTTTAACTTTGTTAGATGTTCAGATAATAGTTATCAAAACATGCAAAAAACGGTCCGAAAAGTTTAGCAAAAAAGATATACTTCACTTTTGTCAAAAGTTTAAAGGAAAAAGTTTGAGAACTTAAGAAAACACAACAAAATGATTTGCTTATATACACAATTGAAACAATCGAAAATAATAAGAAAGAATGTTAGAGTCGAAAGTAACCGACTGCGCTATACTCTGTTTCCAGTGTTATAAGAGATGAATGCGAATGTAAAAGATCAATCCAGACTATGGGAACGGAATACGCTCGCCATTTTTCCATTGGTAACAGAGTATATAATTGCACAAATAAGAATAGAATTCAGAGCATACCTGCAACTCATCCCAGGGTATGGCGCCACACTCATCACAAGAAACGGCAGCCACCTGCAAGCGCACCGAAGATTTTGGTCCCTCCTGCTGGCGTATAATCTCCACGGTCGTCAATCTATGTTGGATAAAAACACGGATTAAATTGCATTTTAATTGAATTATATTGGATGCAAATTGTAACCTGAAAGTGGCCATGGAAACCAGATCACGTCGCCGCCAGGTGCTCGCCTCTGAGGGCTCCGAGGGCGATGACATGTTTGTCTTATAGCTGCTGGGTTCCTCGTACACCTCGCTGGCCACCTCAATTGGTGAGGTCTTTATATTGTTGTCAGTCGTGAATGGATTAAGCCGGAACATTACATCCATGCAGTCCATGGTCTTATCATCGCCCATCGCTAAGGCTAAGTTCTCCGAGTCGGAGCTAATGTCGCTCTGCACGGAGAAGGTATCACTGGCATCATCATTGGGTGTACCCGACTTAATGGCCGAAGTCATAAAACTGGAGAAGCCCTTCGTCATGGACAGGAAACCCGAGTTAAGCTCCTTGGTTATGCTAGGCACATTCTCTCCGCCCGAACTCGGACGAACGGTGCCTTTAAGGCTCTTTGAAGCAGATGATATTGATTGCGATTGCGATTGCGATTGCGAATGCGATTGCATGGAGATGCCAGTGTCAGGTCGTGAGCCCTGACTTGGCGTTGAGGAAGCTAACGTTGGTGTGCTCTGAATTTGCACATTGTAACTAATAAATGAAATTGAATTATTGAATTATAGGTGTTGGCCAATGTTGAGTATCACTTAACTTACCCATGTGTATTTGGATTGGATATATGTATGCCACTGTCAAAGGGAGGATCGTTTGTAACCGGCGATGGCGTCTCCATGCTGCCAAATGTATTACTCTTCAGCTGATCCAGCGGCGGTGGTGTGGGCCATATTATATTGCCGCCTGTGAAATTCGTGATTTATTTAAATAATACGTGCTGAACATTGACTATATGTTTATTGTACAATATTCGATTAGATAGTCACTAATATCTTTTGCGTTAGTTTAGTACAAAAACATGCGAGATTATTTACGTATGAGCGTGTTTTATCAAGCCAAATTAAAATAAATATCCATTATACGACTATATCACGCGTTACAGTACAATAATTTTAAATTCCTTATGCATTTAGATATGGCAAACTTATTAAGATTTCAATTTATTGAATTGGGCTTTGAAAACACGCCCATTTCAGTGAAGTTAACAATTAAGTGACTTGAAATCCTACGTGTCCAGCCTACATTACAAAAATGTTTCTTAATAATACATGTGTAAGCAAAAGTACAGCAATAAAAGCAAATACCGAAACCCAAAAGAAAGAAATTAGAAAAAATTAAATAAATGATATTCCTCAACTGGGGATTACGGTGTGTTAAGATTGGTTAAAGAACACGAATCAGTGAGAGATGTGTGTGAGAATTTTGGTTGTTTGTTAAATGTTTTAGAGAGCTACACTGTTCATGGGTTAGTATTGATAGCTAGCGCTTAGTTGATAAATTTAAAACTAAAGAGTTTTTGGAAGGAGAGACAACAAAAGAAATATAATTCTTACTATTCATGTGTAAATCATCACCCAAACTAGCTGAATCGGGTAAGACACTTTCAGCATCACCACCACTCGATTCCTTACCAGGTGTTGGCGATGGCATCACAAGCGTCACCTCGATCTGCGGCACAACACACCCAAATATTATGGACTTTTGCTGATTTTGCTGTTAATAAAAAATAAAATCAAAACAAACATAAATAACGAATTTTAACAGTAAGTTGTTGCTATTTTTGCCTGTGGTGCACACGAACCTTTTGCAGAATGCGCTCCGCATCCAAATTGAGAAATGTGGACATTTCATTGAACTCCTCGGCAAGGCGCAGCAGGAATAACAATTGATAATGATCGATTTGCAGGCTAACCAAATTCGATATATGCGCTATAGCATGCATATCGGCCGAACGTTCGATGGGCGTGGCATCATCCTTGGTCGGGGGCTGCAAGACGCGCACATCCTCATCGCTAAGAAACGGATTGCGTGGCAATGGTGGCAGCGTCGGCAATGGCGGCAATCCCATGCTCTCCATTTGCGAACTGGCCGTGCTCTGACGTTTGCCCAGCTCCAGCTGTGCCTGCGCCTGCGCTGCACCGCCAGAATGCAGCCAGAGCGTAATGGGCACCGCATCCACAAACGGTATGGATTTATTGGGACCCAGCGAACGTGCGCCCAGAAAATCCACCCAAATGGGATCCAGTTTTATGCACCAGACATCGCGCGGCTCCGACCACATGGCATATCGTGACAGGTACTGTGTGGAAGCGGAACGTGGCAACTGCGTTTGCATCGGTGACATGGGTGCAGACAGCATGCTGACATCGGAGGCGGCCACATGCGACAGAATGCGATCGGTGACAATGCACATGTCACCCTCGACCGAGGGGAAGCCGCTGCCGAAAACCAGCGAGCCCTCCTGCAGTGAATGCAGCGCCTGAGCCAAATCCGCACGTGAGCTGCCCATTTCACGTATGTTGGTGAGGGCGAAACGTGAGATTTGGATTTGCATCGTTTTGGGGCGATCCTTTTGATTGGGCGCATCCAGCGCCGCTTCCATGACCACGCGCGGCATAATGGCCTCCACCTTGACATCCATGTACGTCAGATTTGGCTCCTGTTCGACGTTCAATGCAGCGGCCATCTGTGTACCATTGGAGCCATATGAGGCATTGGAGGCAATGGAGCCGCGTGTGCTCTGCGGCTGCTGCTGCAACGTGGCCTGGGAGCCGACGCTGGTGCGTAACAAACTCTCGTGTAGATTCAGACCAAACGAATTCAACCACAATATCGAGCTGAGATCAAAATGCAATTGCAGTGGATTAATGTGCACAAACAGCTTTGACGGTGGCACTGCGAACAGAATGAAAATCAATCAATATATAACTTAAAGCTTCAATAAGATGCGGGCAACACTAACGTGGAAAAACAAAGTCACCAGGATAGTAGAAATACGTGTATTCGGCGTGCACAATGGGCATATCGGCGGGAAACGAATAGCGATCCTTGTCACCTGCAATCAGAAGTATATGTCAGTCAAATTTAACTATGACACTCTTCTCCAAGCTGGCCACATATGACACATACACAAAGTATTTTGGCATAGTGTCTAATCTAACTATAAGATAACAAAGTTTTGATTCATTTGGTACAATGATTTTTTTGGTTAGTTATTCTTATTGTTATTGCTTATGATTTAGATTTGACTTTCTTTTCATTTCGCCACCTGCCAAAATACGCAATGTTTTGCATGATATTCACCTGAAGATTTGCCTTTCCTCTTATGTTGTGCTACAGTTAACAACAGTAACAGAATGACAATGAGAGGCACAGCACAAACAACAAAAGCGTTTTGCACATGTGACAAATGAGATGGTGAGTTGTCATGTTAGCAAATACAAAAATCAAAACAAAAAACATTTGAATTCAGTTGAAAATACACAAAATATGAACAGAATAAGCAGAAAACGTTGAGAGAAGAGAGAAATACGCGAAAATGAATTAGTCAGAGCATAAGGTGTTTGGCGTGTGTGTGGGTGTGTGTGTGTGTGTGTGTATATTGTGATGTGATGCATCGAATTTGAGTGTACGTTTTGTCATGTTGTATATAAATATATGCCCAAGAGCGCCGACAGCTGTTATTTAGCCCTTAGGCATACATACAGATAAGAATTAGATCTATTTTATTTGATTTATTATGTTGTAGCTGGTGGTTGGCCAAAGACTACTCCCAATCAACTCATACCTGAGACAAACTCCTTGGGCATTTGCTTTTTGCCCGACGTGGTCACGCGATACAATGTGAAATCCTCGATTCTCAGTATGAAGCAAGAGCTCATTAGCTTGGCCAGATTCTCCAGTGTGCTGCGCTGCTGCGTTGCCTGCGTATGCTGGCTGCTGGCCGATGCATTGCCCGATCCCGAACCGGAACCGGAGCCACCAGCAGCCGCTGCTGCTGCTGCTGCAGTGGGTGTACTGCTGCCATTGGAGCCGAGGCCAACGCTGCCATGTTGTGAGCCCAACAGCGACGATGCACTCAGCATTATGGGCGAGGCGGGCGCACTGCGCTCGAGTGGGGCATGCATCGCCGGTCGATTCGGTTGACTGAGATTGAGCACCGCCTCCCGAAACGCATTGAGCGATTCCTTTAGCCATAATGCCGGCGCCACCGACGCCTCTTTGTACTTGGCCCAATGCGTGCGATCCGATTTAGCCAAATGATACGGATAATAATCAATTTGAAATGCGGTCACAGACACTTGTAGGGCACCGCCCTTTTCCAGCTCCGGATAACTGGAGCGTCCGTCACCCTCATCGTCGCACAAGTGCAAATCAATGCGCTGACTGAAGAAATGATACGAAGTCTCACGCACATCGAATGCATTGAACAGCCTTTGCGCCGTCGTCGTATGCGCCGATGCCGAGAGCCGATTCTGTTGCTGGGCAACCTGTGCCTGGTACTCGGGCAGCGTCTACACGGCAAACAAGAAAATATATATATTACAAATGACCAGTTTTCAGAATTACTTTTATTCCCGTACTGACCTGTAGTTTACGGGCCGCCTTTGTCTTTTGAGTGGCATGTGTGGCCACCTTGATCAGACCCGACAATGAATCAACGAAATGCAGCGCCGCCTTCAATTGCGAATCGGTCAGCACCCAGAGCAGATCATCCAATATGAGTAATAGACATGAGGCCAACACTGCGCAATCCGATAGACGCTTGCGTATCGTGATTCGACAGCGTGCATGATTCGTGAGCAAACGTAGCGGAGTCAATGACTTATCCTGAGTGGAACTGGCCTCGATGCGAACCGTTTGCCATGAGAGCTCCTTGAAGATTAAGATAATGCCCTTCTGGGCATCCTTGAGGCGTGTAAAACGCAAATCACCATTTTCCCATTTGGGCGTCTTGGACTCGACCCGAATGCGCGACATTTGCACAGAGGCGGTAAAGGCGGCACTCACAAAATTCACGTTCACCGTGTTTACCACAATGGTGATGCCATCGACGACCTTGTGTATGAAGCTGTATTTACCCTGAGGCACTTGTGGCAGCGCTGCAGCGGTCGCATTACCACCGCCGCCAGCATCACGCGCTGTGGGATCACAGGTCTCGATGGTAATGCGCACCTCGTCGAGCGTCTGTTCGGAATAAAGGGTAAATAGAGGGTGTTTATCAAGTGCTTTGTGTTGCTATAAGCCATATTTACATACAAGCGTTATGGGCACACTTTTCTTGGCCCAGCCAATGCGAAAGGAGACGTGATTGCACCAGGCCGACGTCAGCCGCAGCCAACTGGGCAGCTCCAGCAACTCGGTTAGCACACGCTCATCCAGCTCCAGATTGGAGAGCTCACCCTCGCCACGAAATGTGCTTAAATTGATTTTATCCGAGGACAGGTTCTTTGTGTAGCTACAATAAACACATTATATAAAAGACTTTTAGTTAGGATGCTGACAAGCTATTTATTTCTGCTTGGCTGCGCACAGCTGTCAACACTCATTTGTGGCAGCAAGTGTGGCGCCGCAGTCAGCAGCTGCTGCTGACCCATCAGTTGCCATCAATTGACCCATTTGAAGTCGATGGATGGTTTGCATGCATAATTTATATCTAAATATTGAACAAAATTGATGAATTGATTTAATTCTTTCCATTCTTAGATGATTAAATAGACAGCTGCTCAGCTCCCATATGCATAAATGGAAAGTAATTGAAAAGCTTGATTTTCCCTTCAATGACATTCCTTCACCTATACCTATACATATACCTATACCTATATCTATATATATATATTCATTTTATAAGCCTCTGAGTAAAGGGTACTTTTGATTAATTATGAGTTGAAATTGCTGTCGAACGCAGACTTCTGTCCGCCACTGTAGTTCAGTTTTGCGGTTAGACCTCGCTTCAAAAAAAAAAAGAGCCCAGTTTAAAAACTTAAAATCGCGGCATTAATCCAACGTATGGGAAACTTAAATTCTAAACTTTAATCCACCTTAAAGCTAGTCGGCACCTTTTGAAAGTTTGCCGAATTAGGGCAGAGATAAAAATGACTTCACCTGCTGCTTGCCAAAGTTTATTAAATTGCAAACTTTTTCGGGACAAGAGACGAAACTTTTTACTCAGCATCCGTTTGTTTTGTGGGAGGAAGGAAGGAAGCAAGGACTGAAGATAAAAGGCAACAAGTTTGCTTTGCATTTACACGTAAAGTCTTGCAATAAACTTTGTTTGTTTGCAGCTTAATTGCGTGGGACTAACTTCAAAACACGGGACAAATAATCAGCAAACAAAGCCGGCACTTGTTGTGAATACATACATACATATATATATATATACATATATTTATATATTTATACTCCTCTACATATGTGCTGCATAAATTATTGGTGCACAGGAGCGAACTGGATTTAAGCAGAAGGCGCTACAAGTGGTCATAAGCCTAGTGAAAGCATTTACGCTAATCGGCTAAGATTACAAGCTGACTTATGTTAATATACTCGTAGTTTACATTCAGTTTCTGCTCAAAGGGTGCTAGAAATGACTGCATTCTTATTTGGGCGCAGACCTGCACTGTAATCCGCTCCTGTGCACCTCTTATTTATCCAGCTGTCAGGACACACACACATATATATGTACATAGAAGCACATACACTTACATATCTGTGCACATATATATATATATATATACAGGTGCATACGTTCATGGTTTGAGAAATAAGTAGACTCTTCTAAGAATTGAATTTCGGCCACTTGAAAATATATACAAAATATAAATTGTTTTTTTTTTATTTTTTCATTAACAGACGTAAACATACACAAACATGCGACAAGGGATATGGAGCTGTGTGCACTCATCCACTTGTTACTCTAAGGTGAGGATAGGTGGATAAATTGGCGTTGTTGGGGAGTGAGGGAGACTAAACGATAAACGATAAAGAAAAGAAGCATCTCCTCCCCTTATGCAGGTGTTGGAAGACTGCAAAAAGTATACATATAAATATATATACAACATATACATATATACATATATATACACACACATACAGAGCAACAACAAATGAAACTAAAAACAGCAATAGAAGAGAGAAGAGCAACGCTTGGAAAAATCAATTGAATTTCCCACAGCAAAGTGGCGCCACGGAACCAACTGTAAGGCCGTAATTAGCATAGAGTTTATAATTGAATTTAATGATATTAACTTGATTACGATGAGGATGACGATGAAACTTACATGGACAAATGCTTCAGCAATTGTTTTTTTATCAGCGAAACCATTTTGTACTTTAGCAGGAGGGGAGCGGCGGGTGCGGCACGAAATTAATGCACAGAGCCAATAGCAACAGCAACAGCAGTGATGACGCTTTGAAATACTCTCACAGCTATTTATTTTATATGCACTCTCAGCACATAATTTCGTTATAAGGAACACTTGAACTTTTCTTCTTTGCTTATAGAAATTCTTATTGGAAGAATGCAAGCCCTTTTTACAGGCGCAATGCAAGCACAATCACTTTCGCATCGGTATGTTTAGACTAAGCGCGCATAATTGATTGAATTTCTTTCCTTTCTATAATCAGAAATTCTTATCGTGCAGTTGACGCAGAGATACTGTTGCTCAGAGATGAGCAATAGTTAATGTACTAGTGACAGCCACAACAGTGACGATAAAGAGTAACAGTTATCGATTTAACATTTATAATAACAGCTGCAAATGTACTCACAACATTTTTGCTCGTCTCGTTTCGATAGCATCGATTAATTCCTTGTCAATAGTTTGAACACTAGTTTTGAGTGCTGTAAAACAACGCATCACTGCGAATTTTGCGTTTTACATCTTATAAAAAAGTATTAAGCTACTGTTTTCAGTGTTTTGCTGTAAGCGTCTAGTAAAAATCAAAACCAAAACAAAAGCAAAAGCACGCGATTCCAATAACGCAGGCTGCAGCGCAATGTCAAGTGGCGATGCAGCAACAACTGACGAACTAGTCGAGCGCGTGGTCGAAGTCACAGCCTGCACAACCGAGGAGGCCAAACATTATCTGGGTGCCTGTGCCAACGATGTGGCCGCAGCCGTTGCCTTGTTCTTCGAGCAGGGTGGCAACGGTGCTCCCACTTCCAATGCAGCAACTGGCGCACCAGCAGCAGTTGAGGAGGTGGAGGTGGTCCGTGCACCCATTGCTCCAGTCCGGGAACAACTGCTGCTGCCGGAGGATGACAACTTTTTTGCGTCCGGCAGCAGCAACAGTCGCTTGTCACATGTTACGCACCCCGTCAAGGTTTGCCCGCTCCGGGATTTTGCACGCGAAGGCGCTCTAATGGAGGAGCAGCTCCAAGCCACCGGCGTCTACTCCGATCCGAGTACGCATCGACGACGCCGCGATCGTTCGGCCCAAATGGTTGTCGCTGGTCAGGCGATTTCGCTGCATAGTCGCTCCAATGCCAGTAGCAGCAGCAACGCATCCCGCCTTGGTGATCTCTATCGCCCGCCCACCGACCTGCTCTACTCGGGCTCGCTGGCGGCGGCGCGCGAATTTGCCAGCACTCGCCAACGATGGCTGCTGGTCAATGTCCAAGGCGATAATTTTCAATCGCAAACAATGAATCGTGACGTGTGGAGCATGAAGGAGCTAAAGCAGCTGGTGCGACGCCAGTTTGTGCTCTGGCAGGTGGACAACGATAGCTCCGAGGGCAGGCGCTTTGTCGCCTTTTATCGCTGTGCCAAGTTGCCCTATTTGTGCGTAATTGACCCACGCACCGGCGAGGAGGTCTGGCGCAGTCCCGAGGAGCCCAATCAACAAAATGTTTTACCAGATTTGCGGCAATTTCTACGCGATCATCGCGACTTTTCGCTGGAAGAAGCGAGCACCTCCAAGCGTGCCGCAATCGAAATTGATGATGATGACGACGACGATGTGGAGGGGGCCGCATCCTGTTCCTCTTCCACGGCCAGTACGCCCAGAAAGCGCGCCAAGCTGCTCGAGCTCAGCGAGGAGGAGCAACTGGCGCTGGCCATTAAAAATTCCATTAATGAGAATGGCGGCGCCACAGCAGCAACACCCACAAAAGCGAGCAACAACAACAACAATGCCAATGCCAGTGACTGTGAGAGCCTCGAGGAGTTCGACGAGGAGGAGCTTAAGGGCGCCACCATTTCGTACGAGGCCCAGCTGGGCAAACAGGCGGCGGAGCTGACAGCGATCAAGCTGCGCCTGCTCGACGCCGCCGGCAGCGATGAGGTTGTCCAACTGCGCTGGCCCTCGGACACCAAGTTGAAGACACTGCGTCTGTATATCAGGCAAACCCACAAGCACATACCATTCGAGGGCTACAAGTTGATATGTGCCTTTCCGCGCAAGTCGCTGGAGATCGAGCACAACGAGGTGACGCTTAAGGAACTGGGCCTACATCCCTCCGCCAATGTGCATCTTACGCTCGATGAGTAATTTGCTTAGATTGCCGGATATGCTGTAATCTATATATTTATTTCACGTTATCTCTCAACGTCTCTGGTCCCGTTCTCCCCTCCTCTACTCCACATGAATGAAATACATATACTAAATACTATATAAGTGATTACTTGAATAAAATTAATGAACACATGCTATGGTTCAACATGAATGCTCAAATCGATTTTCTACATCGTTAATGATAATTTATTACTGCACAAATTCAAATATGCGCGTTTGCGCGCCGTACCAAAGCATATGGCAGCACTGCTCATTATTTTAGAGTGGCAACGCCAAAACACATGTTCCGGCAACGAGATTTATACATGTGTGGCAAGGTCGCAAGGGCATCACATGCCCTTTTCAAAGCATTTAAGTTCAGCGAAGCAGCTATAAATAACTATGAACGATTATTAGCATTTCATTGTTGTTGCAAAAATTAAAAAATGTGCAAAAGTGTTGCAGAGCTCGACTGGTTAAATAAATAATATTATTTATGTGCACAATTCTTGACGATTTATATCTAAGTGCACTCATCAAAAGACTCAACACTTGTTCGCAAGAAAGTAGTGCATGCAGAATTCGATCAAACTGAACACATTAAAAACTTTTAAGCTGATCAAATGTTGTTTAACAAAAGTGGCCACGTAAAAGACGAACATATGTACAAAAATATGTACATACGCAGCTAAAGAAATTGTTTTGTGTCAATAAACAAACCAATCGAATTATATGATAAAAGAAATGCAGAAGCCACAAGCGACACAACAACTGCGACTGAAGTTAAAATGAAGGCTGTCCAATATCAGTTGTAAGAAAATACAAAATTCATCACAAGCAATCAAGTTAACATGGAGGAGAAACTAAAGTATTCGCTGCTACGCGGCGAACTGGTGGACACCCAAAACATTTGGACAAGGCAAGTAGTAGTCAGATTGTAGTCGGAGTTCCAAGATTTAAATTGTCAACACTTCCACAGACACGAGAAACGCGTCTGGTTCATGACGCTACTCACTGGCACCTGCATGTTGTATTCAACGCGGACAACGATGCCGCTGCTGGTGCCCGCCGTCGCCGCCGCACAAAAGTGGAGTAAAACCGATTCGGGCACCGTGCTGAGCTCATTCTTCTGGGGCTACACACTCACCCAAGTGATGGGTGGCTATTTCAGCGATCGATTTGGCGGCCAGCGTGTCATATTACTGGCGGCCATCGGTTGGTCCATCATCACATTCCTGATGCCGACGATTATTTGGTCAGCGGCATCGGTTAAGAGCTATGCGATACCCATTATTGTCACCATACGCATATTTAATGGTGCACTGCAGGGCGTGCACTTTCCCAGCATGATTAGCCTGACAAGTCAGGTGAGTCACCTGGAGACGACCAAGAATATATATTTAACTATTCTATGCTTGCAGAATCTATGCCAAAATGAGCGCAGCAGTTTCTTTGGCCTGCTCACATCCGGCTCGGCAATGGGCACCCTGCTCACTGGCATCATGGGCTCCTTTGTGCTGGACTACTTTGGCTGGTCGTATGTCTTCCGTGTCATTGGCCTGATGGGCTTCGCCTGGGCGCTGATATTGCGCTATTATGCGATGGCCGGCGAGAGGAATCGCATCATAAACATCTCCACACCGGCGCGATTGTGCGCCAACAAAACGCCAGCGGAGACGACTGTGCCCTGGCTGCGCTACTTCAGTCGGCTGTCCTTTTGGGCCTGTGTGCTGACGCATGCCTGCGAGATGAATTGCTTCTTTGTGCTGCTCTCCTGGCTGCCCACATACTTCCACGACGGGTTTCCGCATGCCAAGGGATGGGTGGTCAACATGATTCCATGGCTGGCGCTGCCTCCATGCACGTTCTTTGCCAAATACCTGACGACACGGCTGATAGCCAGAGAATGGTCAACGACGGCGGTGCGCAAGCTGATCCAGAGCTGTTGCTTTGCTGCTCAGAATGTGGCCCTGTTCGTGATGAGTCGAACAACGGACTTTCACACGGCGCTAATCTGCATGACCATCATCATTGGTGGGACGGGCTTTCATAATAATGCGGTTACTGTGAATCCACAGGATTTGGCGCCGCTGCATTCGGGCAGCGTTTTTGGCCTGATGAACACAGTGGGCGCAATACCCGGTTTCCTGGGCGTCTATCTAGCCGGTCACATCCTGGAACTGACCCAGAGCTGGCCGATGGTCTTCAGCGCCGCGGCAGGCATTAATCTAATCGGTTGGATCATATTCCTGGCCTTTGGATCCTCTGAAGCAATTGTATGATTACTGCGACAATACATTCTCGACTCTTCCATATGGGGGTGGAAAAATAGTATTTATTAAATGTGTACATAGCTTAAGAGGTCGTCGTCGTAGTTTTAAAATTGAACAGAACAAACCTGCTCCTAACGTGATAAGTTCCAGCCCATGAATTATATGACGCATGCCACAAAATCAAAGATAAGCTCATTTTTATTGTAATTTAGTTTTTGTTCGATGTTAATAGCCATCTATGGGTTTGTATAGTGATAAGGGAATGATAATGAAGCTATCCAAATTATTTTTATTATGGGACAATTCAATACAAAAAACTGCCTGGGATTCGACTCGGAATCATTTTCTTTTCAATTGCTTATGGCATAATTTAAGCATTACATTATTAACAATCAAATGCACAACTTATTAAAGATATAAGCAATTTGTCAGTTTATACGAAAATAGAACATGATTTTACTACTCTGATTCTAGTTTATTAGGAATGCATGTTTTGGTATTTTGTTTTCGCAAAACTGCGCGATCTTCGTATCAGCCTATTAAAATCAGTAAACAGTTGTTAATTGTTGGTCTGGCAACGCTGGCGACGTACAAAATAAATATCCCTCGCTTTGTGTTATTTAAAATTTATAGATTGCAATTAAAAAAATGTCCGACAAGCGTGAGGATATGTGGAAAGTGCTGTACAATATGGTGAATCGCAATCAAGCCAACTTGTCGGCCATGTACAGTGTGGTGGACAACATACTCTGCCAGGATCCAAGCCTCATCAGCTGTTCGTCGGTGCGCGAGCTGCCCAACAAATTCCAAGACGTCTTCCTGCTTTGGCTGGTTAACAAACTCGCCGTGTGCTTGAGTCAGTGTCGGGATGAGGGGTGAGTGGAACGCTCTCTCTAGTATCTCAAGAATACTTGTTAACCAATGTAATCCAGACAGTGCCTCAAGAATGTGCAGCTACAACAGAAGCTGCTCGCATCCTGTTGGTGCAATCATCCCAAGCTATACGAACGCCTTGTGGTTGCCTATGTGGAGGCATTGCAGCAGCTCAACGATCAGATGAGCGCCTTCGATTACACAAAACCCAAAAAGCAGTCGGCGCAGCAGGTGCGCATCCTGGAATTGCAGATATTTCGCTGCGACGTGAGTGTCCTGCAAGCGTTCGATGAGCAGTGCGCCTGTCAAGCCGTCCAGTTGCAGCTTGAGCATTCGGATGCATATGCCAAGTACTTGCTGTTGGTGCTACAGCACGCCCAACACATCGGTCGTGCTACGCATACGGAACTATTTGCCAGCAGTTTGCAACAGGCGTTGCTCACCCTCAAGGAGTGCAACATGGACACCAAGTTGGCCAGTCTGAGCTATTGTTGCGCTGTGCTCCAGGCCCAGTCCACTGCCAGCTGGTCAAGTAATGCAGATGTGGCACATTATGCCTGCTTAACGTTGCGCGCTGCTGTCCTCATGTGGTCCCTGTCCTGCCGCTGGTTGCAAGCCAAGTGCATGACGCAAACACAACTGACACATTTGGCAACGCAGACACAACAACTGCTGGTCGTGTTGCAGCCGCACAGGTTGCCTCTTCCTCATAGCCTGGATCTGTGCTGTCAACTGTTACACGAGCTGCTGCGTCTGCCTGCAAGCGACGCGCGCGACAGCTTGATGCAGACACTGTCCGACTATCTGCAACACCAGTTGTTGGAGGTGACAGCTTGTGAGTTGCAGCCACACACAGTGCAACTCTTGCAGCGTCAGTGGCGTGGACAACCCAATCAGCTGTTGCCACTGCTGGCTGTCGTTGCTGTCAAACAGTCGCCAATGCGTGACAGGATCTTGGATAGCATAAGCATCTGTCTTGTTGAACTGCTAACCGAGACGACTCCTGGAGAGCTGCCGCAGTTGCTCGCCTTGCTGCGTGCGTTGCGGCAAATGGAGCAACTCCTGCTGCTAGATAAGCAACGAGAGCTGGTGGTTGCCAGCGATGAGGCGCTAAATGCCGCCCTGCTATCTCAACTCCCAGTGCTCTATGAGCTGCCACTGCCCACAGATGCCAACAGCAATTGGAATCATTTGAGCTTGCAACTCTTGGAGCAGGCAGAGTGTATAGCTAGCCCAGAGTTTATGGAGATCTGTGCACTGCTGTTGCAAACCAACTGCATACGGCTGCAACTGAAGCCGCACACGCAACAACATCTCCTGGGCATACTGCAGAACAGCCTGCAATTAAAGGAGCAACAACATCAATTGGGGGCCTTCCAGGCTTTGGCCACGCTACGTCTGGAGACGCCTTCCAGCGCGCACACACAACTGCAGAGCTTCTTCGCACAACAATACATAGGCCTGATCAGCTCAACGCATTCCGAGTTGAGGCAGCTCGTCAACGAGCACCTGGCACACCTTTATGTCTCCGGCTACATAAAAGCCGCCCAACTGCAACAGGCGCTGCCCAAACTGAGGAACACAGCAGAGGAGGGTCACACATTGGCCGCTGTTTTACGCCTGTTGCTCTGCACAGCAGCGCAGCCAGAAGCCCCTGCGCATGTCTTCAAGATTAGGGAGACGATAGTTATGTACTGCCCCAAATGCGAACCGTTGCCTGCCACATTGCCTGGCTTGTATTTGGGCAGCTGCAAGCCAAACAGTGCACCCGCCTTAAGCAGTTCCAACTTGGCTGACCTCGCTGAGGCGATGCTCTTTAAGACGCCATGCGCCTTCATAACACATCACTTGAATCTGATCAAACTGGAACCATCGTTGTGCCTTCGATTGCTCAAGGAGTCGTCCAACCTGCAGGAGCTCAGCGAAAGCAGCTACGAGCGTTTGGTGCCTGTGCTGGCCAACCAGTCCGAGAACTTTATGCAACAATTGACCTCACTTGTGCTCGATTGCATTGTGCGCACACTTTCCAAGCCGCTGGAGGAGCAGAGTATGGCGGAGCAGCGCAAGCTACTTCGATTGATTGTGTGCTCGGCACATGCCGGCATAGATAACCAGTTGCTATTCCACTGGTTCAAGATGAGTTTCTATTTCATGGTGCACACGCGCTCTCTTGTCGCCCAGGAGGCGGTGCTTGCCGCCTGTCAAATGTGTGCACGCCACGGATTACAGACGCTTACGCTGTGGAACTGGTACAAGCGGGATGCACTCGGTCTAGTTGTCCAGCTGGCACTTGATGCCTATGTCACGGAAGGAGTGCGCTTCACTCACTCGCTCAGAGCGGTGAGTGCTGCATTATGGATTATGGCATGCAATGAATAATTTTTTAATCCTTGTTTGCTTACAGCTCACCAAGATGTTGGGCTTCTCGTGTGTGCAGGAGTTCACCTGTAAATATCATCGTCTGCTCACCTCCTTGGTGCTGCCCTATTGCATTAGGGAGCCCCGTTGCAAGGGCATCTTTGTGTTCATAGCCAAGCAGCTGCATAAGCCGCTGGCTGCCCTCTTCTCCACCTCCTTTCTACGGCTCTATGCGCATGTGTATCTCACCGAAGAACCGGAATTGGCCAATCGCTGCATCGAGCTGGTCACCAGCTGCACCAAGTGCACGGTGCAGCAACTGATGAATGCCGATGTGAAGGTGCGTCAGTAATTTAGCTTGTCCCTAATCTTTTCTTTATTAAACATTATCATAAACATTATTCATTTATTTCTGCAGCAAACCGTTGCCGAGCTGCTCATCTATTTCAATCGCAATCCGACTTTTGTGATGCGCTCTTTTCAAAATCTACTCCAACTGAGCGTCGGCAGTGATGATCTATCCACGCAAGCGAGCAATGCACAGTTCTCCACGTTTATAGCGGAGCGCATACTCGGTGTCATCACCTATTTTGAGAGCTGCTTGTCGGAGCCGTCCTTTGAGAAGCAACTCAAAGAGGAGACACTGCATAGTCTTGGCCAGATCCTGCGCTTCGTTGGTCCTCAACATGTCACACAATTTCGCTTCAAGATCATTGCCATGCTGAGTTTTGTGCACACGTTGCAGGAGCCGAGACTGCAGCGCATTTGCCTAAAGATTTGGCACATTTTCCTGCATGTGGTCAACATACAGGAGTTGGGTCCGTCGCTGGGTCGCATAGTGGCCACGTTGCAGCCGCTGCTCGCATATAGTGTGGAGCAGGTGAATGAACTCTACGAGTTTGTCATCCTCCGCAACGCCGCCATGTTGGGCAACTACATACAAGGTACGCAAAGGGATCGCTACTGTAACCTTACCTAAACATAATCCCCATTGTAGACTTGTACTTTCTGGAGCGTCTGGAGCATGTTTCGGAGCCCATACGAAAGTGTATTGAGCGACACACGGCACATCTGTGTTTGGGCGCTGCTGCAGCAGCTGGCGAGGATCAGGCACCGCTGCTGGATCAACTGGGCTTTCTGCATAAGCAAATCACCAATGAATGCCTGCAGGTGCGCGTCTATGGACTGGAGCATCTCTCCGAGTTGCTCGGTCGACGCCGCACTCAACTCAATCATATGATGCTGCACGAGCTGCCGATGGAGCCACTAATGGAGCAGATCGTCAATGTGCTCATGGCGGGTTGCCAGCACGACGATCGATCGCTGCAGTTGGCCTCAGCCAAATGTCTGGGCGGGCTGGGTGCCATCGATGCCAGTTATTTGCCATCGAATTACAATTTTGCCAGTCCGCAACAGTTACCGCTGAGCGTTCTCACGGATGACTTTACTGTGCTGGCACTGACGGCGCTGTGTCGCGGCTATCAGTTTCAGCAGAAGACGAAGCATGTGGACAACTTCTCGCTGGCCATACAGGAGACGCTCGCCGTATGCGGCATTGTGCCCAAGGAGCAAAAGAAGCTACAGCTGTGGCAATCGCTACCCTTGCGCATGCGCGAAATAATGGAACCGTTGCTCAGCTCCTGCTACACCTGCTCCCAGCGCTCTAGTACGCTGCAGCAGCAGCCGCTCTTTGGCAGCCACTACACGCAGAACTCGTACGAACTGTGGGCATTCCTTTGGGCCGTACGACTTGTCGACTATGTACAGTCGTCGGAGACGCGTCACCTGCTCAGCTCCTATAAGCCGTGCATTCGTCGCGACTCGAACATGTTGAGCACCTTCTATCCGTACATACTGCTCCATGCGCTGCTTGAGTGCACTGCGGAGCAGCGTCTACACATTGAACAGGAGTTCCAGGCGGTGCTGCAGGCCAACGATGAGCTGTCACAACAACAAGGTGCCACAGCATCCAAGACACCCAGCGAACTAATCCCAGTCGATCCCAACACACTCGGCTACAAGTTGTTCGAGTCGAGTAAATATGGCGCCACCACCAAGTCAGCCAGTGCTGTGCCACAGGCCGGCGCCAGTGCAGAGGATCAGTCACGTTTGGCTGGCAAATTGTGTGCGGAGCTGTTGGATTTTCTGCAGCGTTGGCTGCGCGAATGGCAGCGTCTGCATGGCCTGAGCATGGGCGGCAAACCGCCCCAATCTGTGGATGCCAATTATGGTGCCATCTATGAGTTCCTGCAGCGCATCGACAAGTTGCGTGTGGCACGCGCCAGCTACAACTGTGGCGAATATGCACGTGCCCTGCGATATCTGGAGGCCTACATCGCGGAGGGTGACAAGACGGCGCGCCTAATCGAGCAGTTCACGTTCCTGGTGCAGCTCTATGGGCGACTGATGGACTCGGATTCGGTGGAGGGGGCAGTGCAGACGCGCCGCTCGGACATGAGTGTGACCCAGGAGATTCTGGTGAATCGTTTGGTCGAACGGCAACAGGATATGATTACGTGCTATGAGCAACTGTTGTCCAGCACGGAGCAACTGCAGCCAGATCACATACGTGCCATCATCGACGCCTATCTGCGCATGGACACACCCAAGACGGCGCTGCTCATCGCCGATGGTCTCTGGCAGCGAATGTCCGATCGTCACACTGATCAGTATTTCAGTGAGTGCAAAGCGGAGCTGCTCTGGCGCCTGGGCAGCTACGACGAACTTGAGGAGTTGCAGTTGCAGCAACAGCAGCAGAGGCGCTGCCGACCCAACTGGCATGCCCAGTGCGCCCAGGCCTGCCTGGCCCTGCGACAACCCACCACAACCAAATTGGAATTTGAGGCGCTGCTGGACAAGATGCGTGGATCGGTGCTGGAGCAGTTGCGCAGCTGTTCCGCCATGCAGCAGCATTCCTATGCGCATGCCTACGATGAGGTGCTAAAGCTACACATGCTGCACGAGCTGCAGTGCAGCCAGCAGCTGCTGGAGCAGCTATCCACACTGCAGGAGCAGGAGCAGGAGGTGGAGCAGGAGCAACTAATGCGCAAATACTTTGCCGATTGGCAGTCGCGTTTGCAGGTGCTGCAGCCGCAGCTGCGCGTGCTGGAGCCCATCTATAGCTTTCGTCGGAATCTGCTCGGCGAGCTCAAGCGGCGCCTGGGCGATCGTGTGCCGCTGCAGGCACAGCTGCAGACGCAGTTGGCCCAGCTCTGGCTAAATAGCGCCCAGATCAATCGCAATGCAAGTCAATTGCAACGCGCCCATCTATATCTTATGAAGGCGGCGGAGTATCGGCCAAGTGGTCTCTTTCTGGAGCGCGCCAAGCTGCTCTGGCAGAAGGGCGATCAGGTGCTGGCCATGAACTATCTGGAGGAGCAATTGTGCGCCATCCGGCAGCAGTGCGATAGCAATCCCAAGCAGCTCAGTGCTGAGCAGCGTCAGCTCTACTTCGAGGGCAAATATCTTCAGGCCACGTACAACGCGGACTCCATGAATCTGTGTGCGGATGCCATACTCAAGTACTTCCACGAGGCAATCTCAGTGCATCGACAATCGGAGCGCTGTTACGTCCAGCTGGCACAATTTTTGGAGAAGATGCGAGAGGCGCGTACTGCGTCGGCAACCAGTTCACGCGAAGATGAGGATCTGCTGCTGCAGATCATGTTGAACTATGCCAAATCATTGCGCTATGGCAGCGATCATGTCTATCAGTCGATGCCACGTCTGATCAGTCTCTGGCTGGACACGGCCGCCACAGCAGTCGCTTCCACCTCCCACACGGAGCTGGTACGCAAGATGAACGATCTGCTGAACAATTGCTGCTCGGCGCTGCCAACGGCCATGTTTTACACGGCCTACTCGCAGATGCTGAGCCGGCTGTGTCATCCATCGCCGGAGGTGTTTGGTGTGCTGCGCAACGTGATCATCAAGCTGATCGGGGACTATCCACAGCAGTCACTCTGGATGCTGTTGCCCCATTTCAAGTCTGCCGCCGTCAATCGCGTCAAGCGGTGCAAATTGATCCTGAGCGATGAGCGACTCCAGAATGCCACATTCCAGCGTCTGTTGAGTGACTTCAACACGCTCACCGAGCGCCTGATTGGCGTCACCAACAAGGAGGTCACCTTGGATCGCAGCTACAAGCTGAGCGATCTGGACAAACGATTGCCGCTGCTGTGCAACCAGGCAAACTTCTCCAACATACTGCTGCCCTTCGAGAAGTACATGCAGCCCACATTTAGTATTAGTTCGGCACAGGATAACTCGCCGTCGCCCAGTCCGCAGACAAATGGCAAATTGCCTGCCAGCAACTGGTTTCCGTATCAGCAGATCTTTATCAGTGGCTTCCAGGAGAAGGTGCTGGTGTTGCGTTCCGCGGCGCGGCCAAAAAAACTGACCATACGCTGCAGCGATGGACAGGACTATGATGTGATGGTCAAACCAAAGGATGATTTGCGCAAGGATGCGCGTCTCATGGAGTTCAATAGCCTGATGAAACGCTATCTGCATCAGGATGCACGTGCCCGCCAGCGTCGCCTGCAGATTCGCACCTACGCAGTGCTCCCCTTCAACGAGGAATGCGGCCTGCTCGAGTGGCTGCCGAATCTCAATTCCTATCGCGGCATCTGCATCGCATTGTATATGCAGCGTGGTCAGGTGATGAGTGGCAGGCAGCTGCAACAGTTGGCCGTGCCGCAGACGGAGCCGATGGAGCGCAAGCGTGAGGTGTTCCTCAAGCAGCTGCTGCCCGGACATCCGCCCGTCTTTCAGGATTGGCTGCTGCAGCGCTTCAGCACGCCGCACAGCTGGTATGAGGCACGCAACTCGTATATACGGACCGTTGCCGTCATGTCCATGGTGGGCTACATTCTGGGGCTGGGCGATCGTCATGGCGAGAACATACTGTTCGATGAGCGCAATGGCGACGCTGTCCACGTTGACTTCAATTGCCTGTTCAATCAGGGCGAGGCGTTTGCCTATCCCGAAGTGGTTCCCTTTCGCCTCACCCACAACATGATCACGGCCATGGGGCCGCTCGGTGTCGAGGGGAGCTTCCGCAAGTGCTGCGAGATTACGCTGCGACTGCTCAGGCAGGAGACGAAGACGCTCATGTCCATGCTGCGTCCGTTCGTCTACGATCTGGGCGTCCAGAGTCGACTGACGGCAACTGCTAGCAAAAGCAAAACTGGCGCCGAATTAACCGATCCCAAAGTGACCAACGATGTGCAGCGCATTGCCGAGCGCCTGCAGGGACATGTAAGTAGTAGAAGTAGCATTGAGTGCACAAACCAAGTACTTAAATTCAGCTCCCTTTTACAGGTTAAAAGACAGCAGGCAAACAGCATTCCATTGTCCACCGAGGGACAGGTGAACTTTCTGATCAATGAGGCGACCAAGGTGGACAATCTCGCTGCAATGTATATTGGCTGGGGCGCTTTTCTCTAGTTGCTAGTTCCTAAAGATTTACAATTCAATTATGTTACGTATTGTTATGTTTAAATATAAAATATTTATTTATAAATGCAGAGCTTAAATAAATTGCCGTTTTTTTTCTGCAATGCATGACGACCCTGTGCTATTGAGAGCCCAAACAGCCGATAGATGGCGCAACTTACGAAATCATCTGTGAAACGAGCCGGTTTTTTTTTTATTACATCCGCATTTGTTGATGACAAATTGCTTAAATTGGTGAGCACAAAAGCGCAGAATGTCGAAACCAATTACTTTTGTTACGGGCAATGCCAAGAAGCTGGAGGAACTGATTGCCATACTGGGACCCAATTTCCCCCGCCAGGTCATCTCGAAGAAAGTTGATTTGCCCGAGTGGCAGGGCGAGATTGAGGAAATTGCCGTGAAGAAGTGCAAGGAGGCATCGCAACAGGTGAATGGACCCGTACTGATCGAGGACACCTGCCTGTGCTTCAATGCGCTACAGGGTCTGCCCGGTCCATATATTAAATGGTTCCTGGACAAACTGCAGCCAGAGGGACTGCATCGTCTGCTCAGCGGCTGGGATGATAAATCGGCGCGTGCCATCTGCACCTTTGCCTACTGTGAGAGCAGCACGTCGGAGCCACAAATCTTTCAGGGCATCACAGAGGGCTGCATTGTGGAGCCACGTGGTCCACGCGACTTTGGATGGTTCGTATTTGGGAGTTTCTTAAATGAAAATCTTGTGCAAAAATATTTATATTACAGGGATCCGGTGTTTCAGCCCAAGGGCTACGATCAAACCTATGCGGAGCTGCCCAAATCGGAGAAGAATAAAATCTCGCACCGCTTCCGGGCATTGGATCTGCTGCAGCAGCACTTTAAGAGCGATAGTTAAACTAAGAGAGACTCCTATTAAAATTAGCTAAGAATAAGTTTATTGAAAATTTTGATATTTGATCTATCATGTCGAGAAAACGTTGCTTAAACTAAAAGCTATGCAATCTTCAGCTTAGTCAGCCTTCTTGCTCTTCATGGACTTCTTGACCTTTCCAACATCCTTTTTGCCAGCGATTGGTTTGTTCCAATAATAAAGGAGCTGGGCAAAGATCACGCCATTGGCAAAAGTGGAAGCGCAGAAGGTGAGGATAATCATCTGATCGCCAGTCTCTTGAATCGAAGTAAAGATGCGTGCCAAGGAACCGACAAACATCAATATTACCGTCGCCGCCGACAGCTGACCCGTGGAACCTGCCCTATAGTTGGTCAGTGCCTGTGACAGTTTGCCAACCAGTAGAATGGGTATGTTGCAGCTCTGTATGGTGAGCAACACCCTCATGGATGTCATTCCAGAGTTTAGCACGTACAGCACAGTCGCATAGCCAAGCAGAAAGATGACAGCATGGGGCCGGCGTCCACCAAAAAAGAGGACGAGGGCAGCAATGGCGACGGTTTGGATGGCGAGGAAAGTGTTGTCGCCCCACGAGCTGAACGGATAGCCATTCATAAAGCTGTACGACATGTGGAATGTGATGGCCAGCAGGTCCAGCATAACGCCCAATAAATTAATGCCCTCGCCAGATTTGGCATTGAGAATTTTCAGCACCTGCGGCACCTTTACCAGCACCGAACCAGCAATGATGCCAATGCCGAGACCTTTGCTCAGCAGCGCCTTAAAGCACGGCACTAAAATAAAGAATATAAAAAATGCATTTATCAACAACAGCAATTTGGTTGACGGATGCCACTTACCATCGAGGAAATTGTGATCCAAGAAGTAATTGTCGTAGCACTTCTCGTTCATGAGGAACAGAGCACCCTTCCTGATAAGATCGTCCATTTTCGGAAATCACTTTCTATATACTTGAGCGATGAGTGTTCTCAACAATTGTGCCGGCTGCTTATCGGGCCGCTACTGGCTGCTGATTATGTGCGGTTGAACCGAGAAGATATTATTGAAAGGCAATCAGTACACGTAATACCCAAGGCACATTGAGCACCTGTTTTTTTGTGGTGTTTTTTGTTTCATCTTGGTATTTTTTTAACAGCCCTCTAACAGTGGCATCAAGTGAAACATTTGCTTCAAATGCTATTAACAGCCTGCTCTATTATTTGATTGTGTTTGAATCTAACATTGGCTGTAACGAAGATTAACATTTCCATAGCTGAGCGGCATTAGAGATGTGCTGTAAACAAGACTTTCACTCTTACAATGAGTACCATCACCAGTCACTTCGCACGAATTAATTACAGCAGCAAGTAACTTCCATCGCTAGATATACATATTTTTAATATTTGATTTACCAATATCGATACCAATACATTCTTATCGTTGTGATTTAGAAATTATTTTACTTTATTCGCGACACATTGCAGTTATCGTACGTTGAAGTTTTAAAATCGTCGAAGAAAAATATATGTTTTTTGCTTAAAATTCATATTATATAATTACCAAAATGAACTTGTAAGCAATATTATTATGAAAAACATAAGAAATAACTGTTTTTAATTAGACGAACAAAGGTCAACGATTAGAGGAAGAAAATACTTCAATATTGAACGCTTGATACGCTTATCGCAAATATATATTGCCTGCCTGATTAATGTAATTGTTTCACATGATTATCTGCAGCATGAATATGGCAATTAAAATCACAAATGCGCAAGGGCCACAGTCACTTGCACTTCTGATTTGCATCCTCGGTAAAGTCTCTTAACTTATCAGAGGAACTATTATTGTTGTCGTCGTCGTCTACGCATCACTTGCATTCCATTGCGCCTGCGCACTTTGCAGCTAGCCTATAAATGTCATTGTCATTGTTTCCCATTGCAACTGGCATCTCTCTCGCTCATAAATTGAAGTCGCTCGCAGTTTTATTAAAATTGCTGTGGCATTCGGGTGAAACTGTTCCAGTAACAGCGCCTCCAATAAAGCATAAATTCATTAACCGTTACTGATTGGCACTCATTCGCACACAACCACTCTTTGTTTGCTAACCCCATACACATGTATATATATACACACACACACACACACACATGTATATACGCATGACGAAAATGTAAATGTGGTTGTATTCATAGATACAAGAATTGAACCCTATTTGTGGGTAAACATTTATTCATGTGACCGTCTCTCTTTGTGAGCGTCGATTCCGAGTTATTTAAGGTAATAAATAAATAAAATAATACCTGCACCTCTCTCTCATATCATATATGTATCAGCGAGAGCCCTGTCTCTCTCTGTCCCTCTCCGATATATTTAATTGTATAAAATTGTCTGAAAATAGCAAACTTTGCGGTCAATATCAATGGAGCTACTTTAAACGACAGCGCCTTTTATTACGAACTGGCCACACTGCAAACGTCAGAAGCGAAGAATCTGCCCATTTACATTGTACTGCAGCAGGATCAGGAGGAGCATGCTAAAATTGTAGACATGGTGCGATTCGACAAGGGCAAACTCACCGCCAAGGCCACCAACCTGACTGCCATCACCTGGGCGCATGCCGTCAACAGCCAGCAGCTGCTCGGCGAGTCACTCAGCAGTGAGTATAAACTATAGACATGATTTGACCCTTAAATGCCACATTAACTTATTCACTTATTCACGGCACTTCAAAGGCGACATTGATATGATTGAGGCCGACATAGTGCTGGGCAAGCTGAATGGCAAGGGCCCAGACTTGCCGGTGATGGCACATCCGCCTGCAAAGGTCTCGGATCTGACACTGGAGGACTTTCTGCAGCAAATCAAGGTGTACAACGAGAAGAACGAGGGCGCCGAGAAGGGTGTCAAGTTGGACTTCAAGTCAATAGAGGTGTTCGAAGGCTCCCTTAGAATTCTAGATGAGACCATACCAAAGGTGGGGAAAACCATCGGACCATTGTTAAGTTGCTAGTTAAACTGATTTGTTATTCGCTTAGATGTCATATCCGATTTGGATAAATGCCGATATAATCAGCGGACCTGTGATGCAAACCAGCTCAGTGCCAGTGGATCCGGCGCGATTCTTTGCCGGCTGCATGCGCTACAAGCAGGCCGTTCTCTCCATTGGCTGGACGACCAAATGGGGTGCCAATTACCACGAGGGCGAGTACACCGAGGAGCAGTGCGACGCAATGCTGCAGGTCATCAATGACAACAATGTGACCTCCACCGGACAGCCCATCACTTTTCCCGTCCGTGCTGGCATTGCCGCCAATAGCGCCACGCAGCTGCACAATCTGGTTGCCGCCGTGAATGGAACCAACGAGTGCACTTTGACAATTTGGTCGTCGGCCAACGACTATGTGGATGTGGCTCAGTTACGGAAACTTATCTTCGGCTTCGGCTTGGATCGTGTCTATTTGGATGTGCCCGAGGAGCTGTCCTCGCAACTGGACCTGGGCAACACGGGCAATGGTGTGAGCACATTTAACTCCCTGGTTAGCTTCAGCTTTGTCAGCCTCTGTTTTTGGGCCGTCTCCAGCTGGCTGAAGAGCGTGTAAAGAAACTATTCCTTCATTTGTATTCGTATTTTTTTGTTTTTGTTTTTTATTCAGTTGTATTTTCTTTAAGAAATTGATTTCTTATGTATTCAATTCAGGACGTTCGATGAATTTGCGTTTTAGATTTGTATCACTTCATTTCAATCCAGACGCAAATTGTCGCCGCCTTGTTATATAAAAAAACACTAAAAAATATCGTTATGCATTAAATTTATACATGTATATAATATAGAATAATATAAAAATACTTTGGATGTGCGCAGTTTTAATGTTACAAGGGGATTGATAGCTTAGGACCTAGAATAATCACTCTTAAGATGTTTAGTTTACTTACGAAATTAGTTAATGACTTTCACTTCTCTTTTGTTTTTGGCACTAATAAATAAATAATCTTATCAATCTCTCTAAACTCCCGGCACATACATATAAATGCTGGTGCAGTGAGATGATTTGTGTGTGCGTGTGTGTGTGTATGTGTGTGTGCATATGTATCTAATAACGCTATGTGAATGAGGCAACTCGGCTAGGGGTAACAGCCTCTTGAGTCTTAATGGCGAGACGAAGGCTCCTTATGTATTTATGTTTGTACAATATATAATAACGAATGAAAATGCAAGATGCAACGATATATATATATATATATTAACTAGTTATCACGAGCGACTCTCGATTAGCCGATCTGTGGAAGTGTTGCCAGCGCTGTACTCGTCATCGGCATCTTCAATGCCCGAGTTGCGCTTATAGTCCAACAGTCGGACGACAACACGCTGATTGTGGCTGGCATTCTGACGAAGTAGTTGCTGCACAGTTGGGATCGCACCAGTCCCATTGGTGGCAGCGCCAAAGTTGGCGAGCGGACGCAATACGGACACCTTGGCCTTGGGATCATCGCTATGGCAGAGACGCGTCAATTGGCGTGTTGGATACCAGCAGGTGCAGATTAGACCGCCGGCAAGCAATATGCCCGTAAAGATCTGACCCAGCATCACAATGAGTGGCACGAGAGCAACGTCCTCAGCGATTTCTTTGGTGACACGCACACGCTCCTCGGCCCACATCAGTGGCAGTAGGACCCGTGGCACGCGTGCATAGAGACTGCAATTGAAAAATATAAATTATAAGGTCTCATCAACACTGCGAAACTCTTCTGTGTATGATTAACTTACGAAACACCTGGCACCGGCTGCATCAGATAATTGGCCTGGAAGCCACCACCCACATCCATGGGTACGCCAGCGTTCGGCTCCAGTGCCATATAGAACTCATGCTTCTCAGGATCCGGCTGCAGGCCATCCAACGCCTCCAGATAGATGGGATCGGCCAGATAAAAGTGTGGATATGACATGTAGACAGATGTGTTGAAAACACAATGGCCAATGTTCATAACACCCGCCGGCATGCATTTGTCATCCACACACAGACAACTGGTATCCGGATACATTGTGCCATTGTCCACGGCGTGTCTGGTGCCACTGAATTTGTATGCGATGACGCCATGCACTGTGATCTCCTCCTTAAAGTCCAGCGGCACGGCGCGACATAATTTGGGCAAGAAGAGGTACACGCTGTCCTTAGTGTTTAAATTGGGCGGAAAGAATTCACCCATTGAGCCCATGACTTTGCCACAAGCACCCTTAAAGGCGCCCGTATGTGTTAAATTGTTCCAGGAGTGTATTTGGCCCATTTTGCTGATGTCATCGGCACCAGTGAATATGTTAAGGTCGCCATCAAAACTGGAGCTACCATTGCGCCCATACTGATAGCCTACGCGATCATATGGCACATCAGCGGGATTGAGCAACAAGCCCAGATTGACCAAGGAATGTTCGAAGCCCTTGAATAACCACTCCTCGGCTGTGCGTGTTTCGCTGATATCCTGCGCTGAGCTCAGCGTGGCTGACGCTATCGCACGAATGATTGAGGGCAATTGGTAAAGACGACGGGCACCAGCCTAATAAAAAACATTAGCGTTTTAGTAAGACATTATGTATTCACCACTTTTGATTGCAACTCACGTGTGCCACTGTGTTGACCGAAGTGATTACATCCTGCAGGGTGCCATTGCTGCCGGCAGCATCAAAGTAGAAAAAGGCTTTCTTGCGAAATGAAACTGATGCATTTTGATTGTGCCACTCAATGTCCACCTTGTCGGGCTTCTCACGAAATCGATAGGGTCCCAATTGTACAAAGCGCGGCTTTCTTGGGGAGCCCTGGTAAAGGTCCTCCGGATTGGTCCAATTAAATAGATATACATCAAAGTTGAGCGGCAGCGGCGAAACTTTCCAGCCCTCAAATGACCTCGATGTGGGACTGAGTGCCATTTCCTGAAATTGTAATTGATTAAATTATAAAAATTTGTATCTATAAGCTATCATAAAATTAACCACCTAATTAAGATAAATTTGAACAGATAGATATAGATGAATTGCTAGTTCTTGATATCATTCGTTCGTTTGATTTTCACATTTTTTTACAGCCCTGAAATGGTCGAATCGACTTTTGGAACGCTTTGTTCAATGTCAATCTCTCGCTGCATTGTTGGCTATCTATGTAATTACGCGATCGTTCAGTCAAATGTCATGTGAGCGTCATGTTATCAGCATTTTGCCCAGCGGCCCATCAAAAATCCATCCTGACATGCATTCATCATTTGGCTAGATTCTAGGTGTATATTATAGCACTTGGAATAAATCCGGAGCGGTCATTTTGAAATTTAAGTTTCGAGTCATATACTTTAGGCATATTTTCATTATCTTTCGCTGAAACTTTTTTTGAATTAGGAAATGACTAACTGACGAGAAGAATTATTATTACATTCATGTTTGGTATGAGACAACGGCACGTGTAAATATGCGCTCGTTGAAATGGATGGGATTTCCTAGATTGTTGCGGTTGCGGTTAGTTGGTTGATATCAAAGTCTGTAAAACAGGTGTTCTTCAGTCAAGGGCGACACACCTGTGCGCACTATAAGACAGGTGTAATCACAAAAGCCTTTTATGAATTTGGCTTGCATGAAAGACAAAATCAACACAAATAAAAAATACAAAAAAATGAATAAAATATAGTTAGCGATTCAGACATTGTTTCTAATCAACCAATGGCATTAAATTCAAATGATAAATGGCTTGCGATAAGATAAGTCATTGCTAGGGCAAAAACTGAAATTGTTTGTTTATGAGGTTTGCCAATGCAACCGTATATATTTCCGCTGGCAACATGTTTGCAAAATAGATCAGTGATCCGATTAACCTTGCAGCTGTTCGCTCCAGTGATTCATGTCGCAATGATAGATTGATTGTAGGGGCAAACTACCAGATATCTGTTTTAGGGCAAAACTTCTTAGTCAGTGGCCAAAAATAGGTAATAGGTAATGTAATGTAAGAATCACACTGAAGATTGTATACCCTCGTAGACCGGAGGTAATCTGCTGACATTTAAATTGAAGTCCAGAGTTCGAAATTTGTTATTATGTCTGTGTACTTTAAACAAAAGGTTTTACGACTGGCTTTCAACTGAATATTCCACATGGCAAGGTTAAATTGTGTAATTATATTGTATCAAAATGAGTAACTAAAACTCATCTTTCGACCGATTGTTGCTATATCTACATCTATGCTATATATACGGATATATAACAAGGCTGTTCATCAAGCATAGCTTTATATATCGACTCGGCTTGTGACGCTGATTAAATATACTTAATGGTGACGCAGACGACTCCTTCAATGCGTTACACATCTCATAAAAAATTTAATACGCTCTAAAAGGGTATATAAAAAAAGTATCTTATCTTTCGCTCTTTTTTCTTTTAACGAACACCTGCAGCACATTCAGTTTTATATATTTTTTGTGGAAAATTGAGTCCAATTGATATTTAATCAGACAACTGGTGAAGTCCCCCAATGTCGAGCCTACCGCTCTCCCTGCTATCCGCCGATGCCACACTAATTGTATGCTAATGAGCGAGGTTCACGCCCAGTTGACCCCGACGCCGTTTTGGTAAATTGGCTACTGGAGAATCTTGACTCCCTCGAGATGGAACTGGACTGGATGGCAACAAGACTGATGTAATTATGCAAAGAACCGTGACTGATTAGATAAGAACTGTTAGATATGAGGCAGCTCCATAAAATACTATATTAAAAAGGAAATTACCTAAGATAAAATATGCTGAATTTGCGAAGGGATGCGTGCAAAATAATGTTAATTTTTCCTAGAAAGTCTGGCAAACTATACTTTAGATATTTGAAAATTACTCCCTGCAACATGTCCTGTATGTATCAGCCAGCAGCTCACTTACCTTGCCGCGTATTTCCGTAAACATGTCAATCCAGTTGCGCAGCAGATAAACGCCACCAGCTATGCAGCATGTCCCCAATAGGAAAATGCTCAGCCGCCAGGCACAGAGACGCGCGCGTGATGTCATCTCTTCTGATTGCGATTGCTTTTGCGATTTTCGATGACGATTACCGACAACGTCTCTGGCCTTGCCCGTCTTAGAGGCTACTCCCGTTATCGTTGTTGTTCTTGTTGCTGTTGTTGTTGTGGGTGTCGTGCGGGAAACTTTTTTAGTTTTTCGTACGCCTGTTCTCTTGCTCTTCCTATGTTGCACTGAGGAGCGTTTGTGTGTTGCTGTCTGCGTCGTCGGAGTCGTTGACGTTGCCTGTAAATACAGATAAGCACATCGAGAGAGAGAGAGAGAGAGCGTTAAAGTCCAGTCAGTAAATTTGTATACGCATATGTGTGAGGCGAGTTGAGCCTTATCGGTTTATCGTTATCGGGGCTTGTACGTGAACTTGCGAGAGCAGCAGCGGCTGGGAGAGCGTGTGAAAATTGCAAACGGATCACGCGCCAAAGCGCAGTGAAGCTTTACTGCGTCGTAATTGTAAATCTAATCGAAAAAAAATATATTTTTTATTTATAGAACGGACTTATAAAACCACACTTCTATAATTCAAACTACTCATAGGCTCTACTCAATAACAAAAAAAGTATATAAAATTAAATATAAATTATATAAATGTACATAATCATCAAATAGAAAACTAAAATGTGTTTGCCTCACTGATAATTTTAGGCAGGCTCTAAAAAACCGGTTCGTTTACAGTTGGAGTGGGAGTAAAATATTGATATTGTTGCTACGCGGCCTTTGTTTTCTTTTGTTTTTTTAGGCCTTTTTGTTGTTGATGCAGCACAAAAGCACTTCAACATTCCTGGGCATATGTGCTGCAACTGTACGTGTGTTTACTTTGAAATCGATGCACACGTAGCAAGGTTAAATAAATATTGAAAATAATACAAGGAAAAAATGGGTGTTTCATTACTCGACTAGCTGCATTTATGAGCAACGCCCACAGCCACCAGTTTTTTGCCTAGTGCTCTGATTATTTAACTTTGCTTTGTTGACACAGAAACAGAAAATTAATCGCACGAATTTAACACTTAGTCATGGATTGGGGGCAACAACTTTGCCTCGTACAATTATAAAAAATAAAAAACGCAACTTTAAGCTGCACATTAATGGGGTTTATTGTATGAAGTGCAAATAAGAATACAAGGTTTTTTAATTTAATTGCACAGGAATCCTTGTGCTGTTGTTGTTCTGCTGCGCGTCACTTCCGCAACCTGTTGACATATTATGCTCTTTCAGTATGTTCATATGCTGTATGTGTTGATACACCTATAAATAGATCAAAACACAGTGCAATGTGCCAAAATGAACATATACGCATGCACACATACATACATAAATACACACACACACACATACATACATACATACATATGTGTACTGTTATATGTTCTCTATTTGTAGTGCTAATCTCAATTTGCCAAACTCACAAAACTCACTATGCGTCACAGTATGATTTGCGAAACGTAACTCCAACAAAATGGCACCGAATTTCTTTATTTTGTTTAATGTTTACTGTTTTATCAGCGATATACAATTAGCAGGAGCGAACGCTTGTTTCGCCAGTATTCGTATTCGTATTCAGCTGCGGGCTTAACGCTCTCGCGCCCGCGCCTTGTGCTCTCTCTCACACTCATACACACAAACACTCGCGTGCTCTCAGCAACAACTTTTTAAGTATGTGCGTAGGGATTTTTTTCTTACGTTTTCGCTGTTAAGCGTTGTTTTGGTTTCAACGTCTGCGACTTTGGTTAACACCTTTTGCACTTGTTACTTTTACTGCTTCCTCTTGTTATTTTTCAAATTACTTGCTCTGTTCTCAAATACTCTTTAATTTTAGCTACACTTCCATTAATATTAATGACCACAATAAAATAAAAACGTTTCTTTAAATGCACTTTGTGATTTTAATGCGTGTGTATTTGTATTGGTGGCGTGTATTTCTCGCATACTTGCATCTCACTCGCGCGCGTTCGTTTTAATATAGCCAGACGACAACGCACCGTTAACTTGATCTTGAACCCTGCCAAGCAGCAACGTGTCACAAGATCACCATGTCTGAGCGACACTACGCCTGTTCTGCGACTGAAGCAGTTTTATTTTCCGAAAAGCCACCAAGCAGCAATTATATATTTTTCATTAAAAGCAAGTAATAGCTGCTTATTCAGCAGCTGGTCGACATAAAAATACCCTACACCAGTATTCCACTATTTGTCATTTTCTAAATTGGTATACTTTTTGACGCAATTCTATTTCGCTTAGACATTCAATGACTTTTAAATTGTTACTGTAGTCCTATGGTCTGTCTATGTAATTTGTAGATGCAACGCTGACTTCATTATACAAAATGTTCAGAGCATCGATGCAACTTTACAACTGAGAGGGTATGCGCATAGCAAATGAGAGTGGCAGCAGTAAAAGAGCGTAGGCATTGTTCAACAGCTCTCGCTCTCTCTCAACATTATCTCTTTGCATCTCCCGTTGCCTATGTGTGTACTTCTTGGCCATCCATGACAAAACCGGTTCCATCTCTCTGAAACGGGTACACCACTGCTCGGTAAACGGTAATAACATAATTTAAATTCATATTTTTAACGGACTCGATCCCTTTTCAGCATAAAATGGAATGTTGGAATGTGAACATTTATCAGATCACATATATATTCATATACTCATACATATACCAAGTGTCTTGTGTAGTTCTTATGAAATGCTTATCAGTAATTGATTAGTGAGGTTTTGAATTTGATGATTAAGAAAATGTTGATAGTAAAATAAAAAAATACCCGAGTAACCTGCGGGAAGGTAATACAGCCCAATTACAATTATATTCATAAAGTTTATTGAGCAAGAGAACTTTATATTTTGGCCGTGATTTGCATTTCACATATCATGAAATAAGAGAGTAGATAATTTTAACAACGTACGGACATGACGAAGAAATCACACATTAAAAGAGAAACATATGATATTTTATTAGCTTACTTTTTAAACACCACTAACACTCTTACTCTGCATGTACTTAGTATTACTTAGACTCAAACATATTCAACTCTAGAAACTACTCCTTATCACAAAACATTTAACTCTATTAATATGACACATGCTCTCAACTGGCACGCTGCGAATCATCCGATGCCGCCACAAATTGTAATCCCACGAGCAGTGGGGAACCCTCAACCGCATAACTCTTGAGTTCCGTATTCGCTGTGGCTGCCTGCATGCGGGTCTCCATGCTGGTAATATCGATCTTGCGCATGAAATGCTTCTGCAACAGCATCTGTCGCGGATACCAGAGTACCATCATAACTCCCAACGCTATGGCTACAAAGCCGCAGACCTTTCCGACGAGCGCAGAGATCGGTACGAGTTTTAAATAAAATAACAGATCCGGTGAAATGCGAACTCTATAATCGGCCCAGACGAGCGGAAAGAAATTGCTACGCGATTTGCGAAACACGCTGAACACATGAGAAGATTTTCAATAATTATTATTTTCCATACAATGCTGAGATTAATACTCTTTACTTACGATTCTGGACGCGGTTCCACCAGCAGACTGATCATCAGGCGCGCCTTGATGTCCAGAAGCATTGCAGTCTTGGGCTCTAGTATAACGGTAATCTCATGGCGATCCTTGTCCGGCTTCATGCCATCCACTGCATCAGCATAGTAGGGATCCGCATTATAGAAATGTGGCGATGAGGCAAAAACGGGCACGTCATACCAGCAGGTGGAAATGTTCAACAGACCCGAACGCACTTCCCGGCAATTGTCTGTGCAGTAGCAGCTGTTCTCTGGATTGTCAGTTCCTGAAATTTCAATTAATGGTTAATGAATGTGTGATTGATTGATGAGTAATTTCTGCTACCATTTGCCATATTCCTCGCCGAGCCCTTGTAGACGTATGCCTCGACACCTTCAAAGACCATTGTGCCCGCATAATCGATCTTCAGCTCACGGCAAAGGTCGGGCAGAAAGTATGAGATCGGCTCACCCTGCCGCAGTGGACTTGGATGGAACTCCCCCAAGCTACCACGCAGCTTGCACTTGGGATGACCATTGGTGACATTGTCGTAACGCCAGCGCGCAATTTGACCCAATTTACTAAAGTCCTCGAGGCCGGTGTAGACATTAAAATGACCATAGATCTCTGTGCTGCCATTGCGCTGTGAGCGAGAAACAATTTATTGGCAATTTTCCATGGGACAAAGCAAAACGACAAATAGTACACCCAGAAAAAAAACGCTCTTGTAAATGCAAAAGCTACTTAAACAGATGTTCAACCATTTTTCCATTCAAACTCGAGGAACCATTCACTCATGACTATTCTTATTTCTTAGTTGTAATTTGAAACCGACCGTTAATTTTACATACACTTGATTCAATTATCAGGTATAAAATACTTATTACAATCGTGTTTGTATCATTAAATATTGAGTTCTAAATTGAAAGTAGCGTTATGAAATTACCATGTCTCCATTTCTTTCATCGTTTTATCGAATCGTATCACTTAATCAAATATCCGTCATAATCGGTCGTCATATTTTTTTCTCATACGAACATTTCTTTTATCCACTTATTCAATCCATCCCACTCTGATATAATATTACAGCGCAAAAGGGATATATGAAGTTCTTATAAAAAAATCAAAACCAAATTGTTGAAAAATTTTGACATCAGAAGGCTGACTTCTGTGTATACAATCTTCGATTTGCCTAAAAGACGGTTCTTTCTTAAATGAAACTAAAGTTAGCTTAAAAAAAGAGTTGCATAGAATCAATCTTACCGGATAGCCGTAGCCAATGCGCTCGTAGGGAAAATGCAATTGGGGTATCATTTTGGTGGGAACCATTTTACTCATCTTTATCAGCGGCGTATCGAAGCCACTGAATAGCCAGTCATCGGCAGACCTCTTGAATGTCGCCTCCGTTCCATACATGTTCATGGCCATGAGCATGAGGGTGCGCAGAAATGGACTCCAGCTCTGCATTTTATTGAGTAGACCAACGCTCAGAGTATTGGGGCACACAACGGTGTCGGTCAGTTTTCCGCTGCTGGCCGTGGCATTGAAGTAGAAGCGACTGCGACGCAAATACGATACGGTGGAATTCTCTAGATGCCAGACGACGTTCACTTTTTGTTGACTCTCCGTAAATGAATAGGGTCCGAGCTCCTCGAAGCGTGGCTTCACATTCGGATCGTTAAAGTGTTCCGAATTTGTCCAGTTAAAGATGTAGATATTTACCGATATGCCCAAATTGGGTGATTGCCACAGATTGCTAAGCATTGAATTGGGTTTGAGCACCATAAACTGTTGAAAGTACGTATGATATGTAATAATTGATAGTCTCCTGGCTGATGGATAATCCATTCGTCCTTGCTGCACTTACCCACTCCAAGGCGCGACGTTGTATGCGCTCAAGGTTGAGCACATAGACGAGTCCCAACAGGGCGAGCACAACACCCACCAGACTGGTCAAGGCAATCCGATTTTTTGCAATCATGTCACTCATATCACGATGGTTGCACCTGAAATGAATCCCGAGTTTAGTGTCAAGTTACGTTTTTGATTCACGTAGCTAGTCGCTCCATTAATGCCAACTGCCCCAGTAGTTGTACTATGTACTTGCTAATAATATTTAATGTTTAGTAAGTAGTTAATATTGAATCAATTACTTGCAATAGTTTCAGCACGCTGTAATCCGAGCTCAAGTCAAGTATTTCTCATAAATTAAAAATATAAAATTAGATATTGTGTCAACTTTAACACATTTTTCCTTAGCAAATTATTTATTCAAAATAACTGAATGGAAATTTCTATATTTTCATAGCCTTGTTTTGCTGTTCTTTCTGCTCAGAATAACTCGACACGTGAAGATCAGATAACCTTGACGGCTTTATAGTCCGTTCCAGATACGTTCGCAATCGTGTGAATTTGTGTTGTAGGCCACAAAATAAAATCTTCTTGACCACATAGCCAGGAGAAAACAGCAGCAAGCCAAAATCGCTGGGCTCTTCTTATAGATTGTGTCTTCTGGAGCTATTAGGACGAGCCGACAACATTCTTAAAACTATTTTTATACCCTGAACGCATTGAAAATGGTTTTCTGCAAATGTATGTAACAGGAAGAAGGAAGCATCATCAGCATCACAGCCGAGTCTATATGGTCATGTCAGTCTGTCCGTCTGTATGAACCCGCGGATCTCAGATACTATAAGAGCCACAGACTTAATTTCGAATATAAATTCTCGTAAACCCCGCGTGGATCATGCTTATTTCATTTTATCGTTGGCTCCGTTTCGCAAATATCTATAAGCACTCAATTTTAAAGACTATAATTAATACATAATATACACTGACATATTTTTGATCAACTGTCCAAATTTCATCAAGGTCGGATAAAAAACACCCAGGTTGTGTTCAAAAATATGTTCTCATATTGATCTCATTTCTATCGGGCCGAAGCAACTTCTGCATTCAAAATCGTAATCGATAAATATAAATGTATCTCTCCGTTATCGACGATTGTCTGTACATGCTTTTATATGTATAACTGTATGTATTTTCACACGTTTGTCGCGTTTGCCGGTGGTTCCAGTTCGGGATTGTGAATAAATATATGCGCTGCCTTAGTTTTTTTACTACTCCGTGCCTGTGCCTGCTACAAAAAATGAGAGCCGGATTGCAATCCGGCTTACATTTGAATGTGGAAAACTATTAAGGGGAAGCTTGGCAATAAAAATAATATATATTGAATAGCTGGGTTCAGGATAAATTTTATTCTGATTTCTTTGTATTTATTACATTGTTGTTTTATTTCCCCGTCGCGAAAGAATTAAAATAAGTTTTAAGTTTTATAAACATAGAAAAGCCACCACCGTCAATTCAAAGAAAACATGAATGGTCCACTTAAGAAAACACGAAATAAAAATTGTAGTTCAGAATTTTTTAATAAATAAAAAAGAGTAAATAAATAATAATAATGTTTATCAACAAATAAATAATATAAATATAATGATTAATAAACTATTTATAAAATTAGTAAAAAAGGAACAGAAATAAAATGTTTAATACATTATTTTGAAAATTAAAAAAAGGAAATAAATATAAACAAATATGTACCAAGAACCGGATTGCTCCATGAACTACATAATCAATACTTAAATTTGTGACTAAAATATTAAGAGCATAATTATCTAGTGAGTTTGGCTCTGAAATACTGGAAATACTGATTATTTTATAGAGATTCAGAATCGACGAATCCGACAGAAATAGTAGAACCTTCGTCACGATAGTCTTAAAACGGAGAGATTATTTTACACCGAGACATTCAAACTGATAGATAGGCAAATAGCTATCAAATTTAATATATTACTATATGGGCTTGCTTTGCTTTGCCTTAATGCGTTGCGTACATAATTTGAATAATTCTAGGAACGCGTTTATGAGTTCAGTGTCGAATTTCCTTGGATATATATAATCATCATAATAGCGCGACTTAATAATTATACAACTTAATTAATGTCAAATTTAATGTATGCCAGTTGACTGGTTCATAAGGTGATGACTTACCTTGGTAATTTGATTTGGATGGCCTTTCCAATGATACGACACAGAACAGATTAATCACTCTTGCTATAAACACCTGTTCTCGATTGTCTTTAATGCTGTTAATGTCGTGCCGAAGACACAAAGGTCCATATAGGTTATCGTCGCTCAACTCTGATAATGCACATCGGGTTCTTTTCTCACTGATAATGCCACAAATACCGTTGACTTCGCCGACTGGCTCGATTTTATTTGTTGTATTTTTTTGGAATCCTGCAAGTTGAACCGGTGCTCAAAAGATTTTCCAGTTTCCCGAGACGCATATGAAACGCTCTAAGTGCCGACTTGATAACGACTGACTACTTTAAGAAACACGCTGAGACTTTAGTACTTGACAAAAAAAAAAAAAAAAAACATATACACACACACACACACACATAAAACAAATATTAATAAAAAGAAAACTGAACTCAAAACGATTATTATGCGGCGTTGCAACGGGATCGCAGGCAACGAATTGATACCTAAAGAAAGTTCAATGATGCACTGTACAAAATAAGTGTGTACACTTTACGGCACACCAGCAGACGCCGATCGAATTGACAACATTTTCAGCCTGATAAAGCAATAATCAGATTGTCTGCTTGCATGCAGGATGGATCGGTCAATGACTTGATGAAAGCAATTTTTGCGCAGTGTATTGGCCATACAATATTGTGTTTAATTCTTAATGCTTATGCACTCAGTACTTAGTGTTGTTTTAATGGTCGACTCGGTTCAACCGATCCATAATCTTGGCGCAGGTTATCTTTTAACGATTTGGTGGCCTACAGTTGCCCGGAGACCGGGCAGACGCGGCAACATTTACCCCGAAATGGGGGCACCACATAAGTGCCACCACCCGTCACTCGCATCGTACTCATGCGTTATCACTTAAACTCTAACCTGGCCGGCAAAATACAACATCGGCAACTGGGCAGCAGAGTTGCAGCCAACTAAATCTACAAAATTTTCGTGTTTTTCCAGTTTTCCGTGCGTTCACTGATAAGACTTGACAGAGCCACGTTCCAATCGCACTTGGACCCAAATGAACAATGGCGCTGATGTGATAAAATTGAACAACCGCAACAACAACATACAACTACTATAAATATATATGTATATAAATTAATATAGATGTATAGAAATACATATACATATGTACCTGCCATCGGTCTTTGGAATTTTTGAAAAATAATGTATAATTAGTTTATGGCAGGCAATTCAAATTATTGCTAGACACTGGTCAAAATAAGCTGGGAGTCACTGTATATATGTTTTACATATCTTTTGTAAAACGATGTTATACATTTATATTGGCTTATTGCATATCGCTAATTGTCAGTTGATGAATAAGTCATCAATCAAGATTCGAATAAACTGTAATGTATTTCTTACGCTTAATAATAATTTCAAAGTACCTATTAATTTCTACTAATCCACAATGTGTTTTTATATTCATTATATACTCTAAAGTAAGGTCGAAGGTCTTCAAAATATATTAGTTACAGATTTCAGCAGTACTTCTACAAATCTTCTGTAAAATCGTTTTTAGTGCATGAATCGACGGAAAACTAGAATGATTTTTATGTTTGTAGAAATAGTTTTAAAATATACGACAAAAATTTCCTTTAAAAACGGTGGTCTAAAAGGAAGAAACAACTTTTCTGAAATTCAGAAAATAGTAATGCAATTTTTCGTAATCGTAATTAAATCAAATGAATTTATAAACTATCTGAATATAATATATCTTCATCTTTTTATTATTTTTTTTTTTTTTGTAGGAAATGCGCTTTGAATTTTAGAAACGGAAATCTCTCCTATTAATTATCAGCTACTTGCAATGACAGATTAGAAGGGCGATTCCATTCGAACTTCGTAAATATAAATAATCAAAATGTCATTAATAAGTTGAACTAAATAAAAAACAACAAATCAATGTAAATGAAATTTAAATTTTCATATTTAATTCAGTGCTTAAGCGATTTGTTTTTTAATTCGAATATAATACAGGGCTAATTAATAATAATGTTGTTGGGTTAGGCACAGTTTGGGGCAGGTCATCAATTACAATCTTACAAAGCTAAATTTGAGCACACCGGACACATAATCCATATTGGGCGTCATCTTTTTGGTATCAATTCTCAGCCATCTCTCACTGATCAAATATCGCGGGTTCTACAAGCAAAGCAAAATGTGTTAATTAGTAATGCATCAATAACGAGATTAGGTATTATTTTATTGCACGCCTACTTGCACACAGCTGGGACTAATGTCACTCTGTCGGATCCACAATTCCAGTGGCTGAGTGCGCCAGCTTTGCTTGGACAGCACCGTCAGACAGCGTGTGATGAACGCGTCACCAATGCAACGTGATCGCGTCATGTCCAATATGCGCAGCTGGCGACAGTTGCTAATGAATTGCAACAGACCAGCCGGGCTCTCCAGCTGATGGCCACACAGGTGCAGCTCGCACAGCTCGGGCAGCTGGACGGCCAACTGCGAGAGCATCTGATCACTGAGGCACTGCAGCTGGCCCTCATCCTTCGACTGGCCGTGCACCTCCAGGCGACGCAGCTGTCGCAGATTGCTTAGCTCGCGAAAGAAGCGCTCATAGTCATGGAGTAGTCCACTGAAACAGAAGCCCTCGATTTGCTTGGTGCCGCCAGCTGTGGCTGGACTGCTGGGACGCGCTATGCGCGCCAGCACATCGAACACAAAGTTCTTCGAGTAGATGGATAGCTTGTGGAGCCGGGGCAATCGGAGCAGCTGTTGCGTTATGTCCGACTCCATGCACAGATGGTAGTCGGCAATCTTGATATGCTCGAGCGTGGGACACAATTGCACGTCGACCAGATCACAGCAGTTCACCTCATCGCAATCCTCCATTATGTCAAATGTGCGCAGCTTCAGCTGACGGAATATATCGCGAAAGTGCTGCGACTCCAGATACTGACACTCGTCCAGGCACAGCTCACTGAGCAGCTCCAGCTCACACAGATACTTGCCCGTCACCTGGCAGCCGCGCAGCTTCAGTTTGCGCAGCGATGGAAAGACGCGCCTCATCAGACGCACATCCTCATCCACAAAACGGACACGTCCACGTCGCGGCTGCGCTTCGCTGCCCAACCACTCGAGGCTACTCACGCCCGGCAAACAGTGTCCACTGAGCATACGCAATCTTCGCACATCCAGCTGCTGGCAACTGAGCCGCTCCAGATGTGGCGCCAGGGCCAACATGAATCTCTGAAATTGACGCGACGAGGCCCGGCACAGCTGCTCATCATGCAGCACAACATTGTGGACGCGCGTGCGCCACAGCGTTTGGACAATGCTCCGCAGGCGACTGTGCATGTGTGTCAGCTCAAACTGTTGATACACACTCAACTGGGTCAGTATCAAGGCCAAAACGTCATCGTTCAACTGCAGCAGCGAAGGGGGTCGGTTCGGCTCTAAGATGCACAAGATGGTTATTGTTTGGCATTCCAAAGTGGCTATCTTCTCAAGGCCGTTTCAATTTACCTGATGATTGCTCTGTTATTGTTGCTGTTGTCATCTGTGGGCTGGCTTGGAAATTGGAGTGCTGCTGTTGCCGTTCTTGTTTAGCTGTTGCCAGTCGCAGCGCATTTTAGACACTGCCAAATAAATGCAATTCCGCCAGCTGTCTAGGTTCCATAATTCCAAACGCCTGCCTACCTAAACGTGACTTCCTTTAGGGGTGGTTTTTTCCAAGCAAAGGCGGCATCCACCTACCTGCCTGCCGTCTTCAGTTAGTGATGTGCCACAGCCAGCCACGCGATTATTCCGACTATCGGTATGGCAACATTCAGAGCCGATAGTCGTTCAGTTGGATTTTGCGCTCACTTAGCATATTCCAATTTCATCAAGCAAAAACATTTTTCATAAATATATAATTATCAAATATATCTATAATAAATTGCGCATGATTCTCACATTAAATTCCAGTATCAACTTGCATCAACCAGGCAATATTTCATTATTTTTCTGTCTAATAATTAAACGGTCTACAACAAAGTAACAAGCAATTTGTCATCTTTGTAATTATACACATAGCCACCCATTAATCTATTTTCTATTAATTTATCTGTGTGCTACAATTTCATATGCAATTCAATATCAAAGCCACTTGAGATGACAGCAACTATGTAAAAATCCGATCTGCCGCTGTAAATTTTACATCAGGTAAAAGGAAATCAGTAGTCCACGAAAGAGTGTACCTAGAACAAGGCGATATCGTTGATTCCTTTATATCCTTGCGCCCAGAATATTTATTGTGGTATTCCCTGGAAATGAGCGCATTATCTGCCAACTGTAAGCAAAAAACTTACAAACTTTCATTATTACCTTTAAAATTTGTTTGTTTTCTTGTTGCTTCGTTATTATTATTTATCGCTTTTTTTCATTTTTTGTTTATTTGTTGTTTGGTGCTTACTACGTCATCAATTTGTATGTATTTAATTACATTTAACTTTTACAATATATTCTATGTTGTATTTATAATGTTTTATTATAATTCATCCAATTTCATTTGTCGGTATAGGCATATATTGTAGGTATATATAGTGTATATATTGTATCTGCATTATAGTACATTATTGTTTCTATTTACTTAGTATTGTTACTGATTTATGTTTTACTTTTGTTTTTTCTTCTTTATTGTTGCTTTAATTGGCTGCCAGGCGTTTTAGGAATCATTTTGCGACTCAGCAGCTTATTGTTAATAATAATCATTATTATTATTATTATTATTAGTATTACGTGTGTATTTGTAAGTGTGTGGGTGGTGTTTGTGTGTGTGTGTGTGTCTGTTTTTATACTTACAAATTAACATTTAATTTATTTAAATATTGCAACACAATTGAAATTTGTTGTTAGTACATATGTACCTAAAGAATTGCCATTCGCTTGCTACGCTTGATACAGTTAATCAGTTAATATATAAGTTAATAATCGTACAATATATACTCTATATTTGTTTTTTATACTGCGTCCTACTATACACATCACCAATCTATTTTAAAAACACCAAAAACTAACACGGCTAAAACAACTACATAAATATGTATGCATGTGTGTGTATTGTTTGTGTGTGTGTTTGTTTTTTACAATTATGCGAAGTTCTCAAAATTTTTGAATTCATTAGCTGCACTTCTTCGATATAAAAATACATAAGACTTAAGCGACTCGTTATACAATCAAAAATCTGCTAAAACTTCGCAATAATTTGTGTTTTGTTTGCTTTTCTTTGTTTAAACAATTTAATTTATGCGCGCAACATTTGTTTTACTTTTCGTATTTTTTTATGTTTTCTTTTTTACAATTTTCAATTGTTCCCTGCATTCTTAGTATATATTTTAAAACTTCTATAGCCGCCAATAAATGTCTTGAAAATAATTAATGGATTCTCACTTTTACTCTTTCAAAATGAACGAATCAAAGCAAAACCAACCAAAATTTTTTTTATTTTTTTTGTGTATGTTGTTTTATTTGTGTACATGTAAAATTTTTGTTGTTTTTTTTTTTTGTTAAATTATAAATGTTTAATTAAGATATTAAATTATTAAAATGTTGCATTTAAAAGGAAGCATTATGTGTGTGGTGTTTAAAAATGAATAAACTTGACTCATCTAATAATAGTTGTTTTTTATTATTTATTATTATTTTTTTTTTGTAAAATTTAAAGCAGATATGTTGTTGCTTGTGGCGCTTGGGGCTTGCTTCTTCTATATATTGTTGCTGTTTTCAACATAAGCACAGTAATTGTTATATTTAATTGTGAGTTGTGCCAAGTTTTTTTATTATTGTTGTTAACTTTAATAGTGTGTGTGAGTTTGTCGTGTGTGTGTAGGGGAGGAGGTTATAACTTCTTGATTTAGTTGTTTTTTTTTTCGTTTTTGCTTGTTGTTTTGTTGTTGTCATATATCATAATCGTAATCATAAAGATAGCGCGTGCGCTGATTTACACACACATTTCGTAGATGTAACTAAAAACTAATCCACTTTCGTTCTCTGTCTCATTATCATTTTTAGTAGTTCAACTAACATTAAATATAATAATATATATATATATGTATATATATATGTTTATCTTCTTCTACTTCTCTTACATGCATTCTCAACTCTCGTTAGTTCTCGACTTAGCCTACGCGTCACCCTCCGCTTCTTCCTTCGCTTGTTAGTTAGTTAACTGTTCTAATACGCCTTGCCCCATATATAGCAGGTTATTGTTATTTTCATTTTCATTTTAATTTTCTTCTTCTTCATCTTCATCTTCGCTTTCTCACTTATTTGTGGTGGATAAGCAACCAACAATTTGTCTGACTTAAATGTTAACGGGACTTGAAGGTAGAGGGGGCGGCGGCGATTTTTTTATATTAACTGGGCGCTGCTATTAGCATAATATGTATGTTTGTATGTATGTATGTATGTATGTATATGTGTAGTTTCTATGTATGTATGTATGTATGTATGCTTTAGCTTTTCTAAGCTTTTTCATTTACATGCTTTGCCTTACAAAATGCACAAAATAATACAATAATTTTTCCAATGACTTTCCAAAGTTTTGCTGCAGTTTTCTTTCTATATACAAAGTATATGTAATTTATGTTAGTTAATATGTATGTGTGTACATAAATATATATACTTATGATAATTGTTGTATGTGGTATATGAGGATGCCTTGTAAGTTGTATATATATGAATGTCTCTCTCTCATTTCCTATGCATAGATAGCTTAATAAGAAAAATATAATAATAATAATATAAGAAATACAGGAGCCCGAAAACGGATAAAAATCAAATTGATTACTACACAGATCCAACTTGTTGGAACCCAATATTGATGAAGTACCCTCTCTGATTGTTGACTTGGCCGATAGCACAGCTAACAGCCACGCCCATTGCTGACGTTGCGCGTACATTTCATAAATGTAACAGGGACGTGAAAAATATACACACATATATATATATATATATATGTTATATATATATACATACATATATAATATTATATAGACGCTAAGCGTCTAAAAAAGATCGGTTAAAGAACAATTGGAAGGGAAATAAAATGATGAGATGTTTTCTTCTTTTTCTTGTATTGCACGTTGCGCAAGCGGTCGCCAGAGACTGGGAAGAGGGTGCTGATAGACGGGATGAGATGAGAGGGGGGAGGGGGAGATACATATTGGGGTTCAAGGCGTACCCAGCGCGCTGTTTGTTTTTGTTAGAAACTATATAAATGTATACGCTTTATATTGTTGTCATATAACTAACTAGCTGCTTGTTGTGGGTTGTTGTTGATGATGTTGTTGTTGCTGTTGTTGTTTCTCAGTAGTTGCTTCGATTGGCCGCCGGATTTTGTGTCCTTCTTCACCACTGTGTTGTGGTCGTTGTTGTGGCCGCCGCCGCCGTCGCTGGGAAGCCATGCAGCAGGGGCTACTGTTAGTAAACCACCGGATGTTGTTCCACATTTGTGGGCAGATGCTGCAGCTGCATGGCGGCACGTGCCAGCGCACTCGGATCACTTATCAATGCGATCGGCACCTGTGGCGGCGGCTGTTGTTGCTGCTGCTGTTGCTGCTGTGGCGGTGCCTGCGGATGCGACTGTTGCTGCTGTTGGTGATGTTGCTGCTGCTGCTGCTGCTGTTGTTGCTGCTGCTGCTGATGCTGCTGATGATGATGGGCCGCCTGCTGTATGGACAATTGGAGCAACTGTTGCTGCTGCAGTTGCTGTTGCTGCTGCTGATGCGCAGCGACGGCAGCTTGCTGCTGCTGCTGTTGTTGTTGCTGTTGTGCGGCCACCTGTTGCTGATGCTGCTGATGCGCTGCTGCCGCCGCCGCCTGCTGCTGGGCTGCCGCCGCAGCGGCCGCCTGTTGCTGTGCAGCGGCTGCTGCCGCCGCCTGCTGTTGGGCGGCAACTGCTGCCGCCGCCTGCTGCTGCTTCTGTGACTGCTGCGCATTGTGCGAGATGAGCGAGCTGGTGACCAGCGGCACCAGGCCCGGCGCTAACTGGACGGCCCCGGCGCCCGCTGCTGCGGCGCCCGCTGTTATCTGCTGGATGGTGTGCATCGTCGTCGTCGCCGAGTGATGGGGAACTGTAATGTGCCGGGTAGGTGGGAGGAGGGGAGAAGAGTCGGTTAGTTTGGTTATTGAACGAGCGTAGTTGTGGGAGACATGTCGCGTGTCGCGTGTCTTCTTATTAATTGTATGAATTGTGTCCGACTCACTTATGATCGGTTTCACTTCCTGCTTGACTTGGGTCAGCACACCAGCCGGTATTTGCGGATGCGGATGCACGGGTGGTGGCGGCATCATAGCATCCGGGTGATTCATCTTCATGTGGCGCTTCAAATTGCCGCGCTCGACGAACGCCTTGCTGCACAGTGTGCACGCATGCGGTTTCTCTCCCGAATGGGAGCGCATGTGCGAGACCAAGTGACCTGCGAAACGGACAATGGAAGCGACATGAAGATATCTGCCGACAAGGATCTCTATCGAATTTCGACAACAACAAACAACAACAAAAAAAAACAAATCATTTTGTGGGGCTTGGTGGGGGCAACTCTTCCGACTTGACCTGTGCGGGGGTAGTCGAACCAAAACCAAATTGCTTCTCTTACATTTCTTTCAATCTTTTTTTTTTTTTTGGCGAAGTATATGGTGGATATAAACCGATCGAACACAGTGCAGCGAAGAGTGGACACAAAAGTCAGTTGAAATATAAATAGCAGTTTGGATTTCAATTTAAAAGAATATTATTATTAATACTGTGTGTTAGCTTAACTTATTTTCTTTTAACATTAATTTTTGAATCCATTTAGCGATTTAGCTTACCTTGCAAAATAATGAAATCTTATTTTCTTTACTAAAATTGCACTTGCACTTTAAAATATTTCTTATGGTTTACCTTTAGAAGCAAATGGTAATAGTTTGGACATATACTTACAGTCTTCAGTTATTCATATATGTATGTATATTTAAATAATAAAATGTTTGCTAAATTTTTGGAAAAAAAAATAGACTTTGACTTTTGTTCCAGACTATTCGCTGTACTGTGTGGCTTTTGTGGGGATTGGGGGAGGGAGAGGGAGTGGGGGGTTGGAGTTGGATAGTTGATTGATTGGTTGATAGCAGATAAGCGGCTGGTCTGGGAGGACTACTATGCTGACGCCACGTCTCGCGTGCTACACTCTGCTGCTGAATTGACTGGCTGACTGACTGAGTGATTGACTCACCTTTGCATATGAAATTTTTGGGGCACTTCTCGCAGGCGAATGGACGCTCGCACTCCTGCCCCTTGGTGTGGCTGCGCTGATGGAACAGCAGATTGCCCTTGAGTGGGAAGGATTTGCCGCACGTCTCGCAGGTGAAGGGACGATCGCCGGTGTGGCAGCGTGACATATGATTGATCAGATGCTCCTTGCGCGTGAAGGGCTTGTTGCAGACGTTGCAACAATGGGGATTGTCGCTGGAGTGCTGGCGCATATGATTATTGAGATGCTCCTTGCGCGTAAACGTCTTCTGACAGTACTCGCACTTGTGCGGCGAATCCCCCGTGTGCAGACGGACATGATTCGTCAGGTGCTCCTTGCGGGTGAAGGTCTTCTTACAGTAGGAGCAGCGATGCGGCGAATCGCCCGTATGCTGTCGCACATGATTGGTGAGGTGCTCCTTGCGCGTAAACGTCTTGGTGCAATATGTGCACTTGTGCGGCGATTCGCCTGTATGTTGCCGTACATGATTAACCATGTGATCTTTGCGTGTGAACGCTTTCGTGCAGTACGTGCACTTGAACGGTGTCTCACCCGTGTGCTGGCGTATATGATTCACCAGATGCTCCTTGCGCGTGAACGTCTTCATGCAGTAGGAGCAGCGATGCGGCGACTCTCCCGTGTGCTGGCGCACATGATTTAACAAATGCTCCTTGCGCGTAAACGTCTTGGAGCAGAAGTCGCACCGATGCGGCGTCTCACCTGCTTGCGTGGTAAAATGTAAGAATCGTACAAATAACATTACAGATTAGTAATCATTCATTCAAAGCAATACAATATGTCTATCTACTTCTATATAATTGGGTCCTCTATTAAAGTCTAGTCTTGTCGTTCTCAATTGGGATGGGCGTTTAACTATCTCAAAAATTGCGCAAGAATCAAGTTATTAATTTCGATATTCTCTTTTGTTATTTAAAATATCCGATAAAGTTATATATATTTACTAAATTTAAACTATATGCATCTTGATGATCTTGAATACTCTGTTTGGCCCGAGTACCTTATTCTGATTTATAGCACACACAATTCAATGCAAATCTAAACCAAGAGTTTTCCATCATGGTATTCATAAGCATTATTTATGAACTCTGACTATATCAGTTATTTTTAATTCACATTTATAAATAGGTTCCAATAGTCAATGAATAAATCCTATCGAGTTTTGGTTTGATTAAGAGCTGTTATCTTGTTTTCGTATTTTTATCACGCCCATCCCTGGCCCCTCCCCCGTCGCGAGTTCGTTATCACTGCTCGTGCACCAATCGCGCATGTGTGTGTGTGTGGTTGTTGTGCGACTGACTGACTGTGTGTGTGTGTGTGTGCCAAACTGATTCCCTCCTCTCCAGCGCGACTGATATATTTGGACTTGGTTTGTGTGTGTTATTGTTGTGGTGGTTGTTTTGGTTTGATTCTGTTTTGTCTCTTTACCTGTATGCCAGAGTATGTGATTGGTGAAGTGCTCCTTGCGACTAAAGCTCTTGCCGCAGATTTCGCAACGGAACGGCGTCTCGTTGGTGTGGGAGCGCATATGGTTGGCTAGGTGCTCCTTGCGCGTGTATTTCTTGCCGCAGACATCGCACTGATGCGGTGTTTGACCTGTATTTTTTTATATATATTTTTTTTTGTGGTACACAGAGAGAACAGAGAACAGAAAGTATAGGGTAGGGAGTTTTTTTTTCTGATTAGCGCAAGCATTTTAACACTTTTTTGCGATCGTTTTCTCGTATTCTTTTCTCTACACAATAATTGTTGCAAAATTTCAAATAAACCCGCCAAAATAATAATACAAAAAAATATATATATATGAATAACGAAATCAAAAGAAAAATGTAATATAAATGGAAAAACAAAAAAGAAATCAAATAATGGAAACCCCCGGCACCGCTATGTGTGTGTGAAACTGGCCGTGGCTTGCGTTGGGTTCGAACGAAGCGAACGGAGGCTCGGCTTTGTGGGTGGCGCATGGGCGGTGGGCGTGGTTTTTGGTGTTTCTCTTTTTTGTGGATCATATGAAGCGTATGTGTATGTGTATGAGGATGTGAGGTGTGTGTGTGTGTGATTGTGTGTGTGAGTGTCTAGAGCTGGAAATGTATTGCTAAAACTTTCAAATTGAATAAATCGCAGTGTGTGCGAATGCTAATGCTGAATACCCCTAATTATATTTTCCAGTTCTAGCGCTATGCTGATATATGCTGATGTGTGCGTGTGAACGTAAAGTTCGCCAAATTGAAGGAAATTCGGGTTCGACGCCAAAAACTAAGCCTAGCTTGAGTGCATGTGTGTGTGTGTGTTGGAGAGTGGAATGCGATTCTTTTCAGCCCACTTCTGCTTGTGCACAGATGATGTCCGCTCTCCACGAAACTCACTCAACCTGTCTCAGGTGTGCAGCGCGCGTGTGTGGGTGTGTGTGTGTGAGTGGGTGGTGGGTGTTTCAACGTATGTCGCACAGTTATCGCCGTAGGCACAGGCACAGGACGTTGGCAATCGACAAGCAGCAACAACGAACACTTCCCTATACATATGTATATTGTATATATATATTCACACACATATATACATATATATATATATGTATATAAATTCATCTTATTCTTTTTTTTCTGGCACCCTGTACAGCAGAGAGGGAGAGCGTTGACAAAATGGGGGAAGATCTTTGGGTAGAGGGTACACGGGCAAACTACTAGACGCAAAAGAATAGGCGAATAGGCAGAAATCGCAATGAAGACGACGATCAAAACAAAACGGGGGAGAGCGCAGGTTGAGAGGAGTACAATTGTAGCTGTAGCTGTAGTTGTAGTTGTTGTGGAGTGGAGTGGAGAGATTTGGATTGATGATGAGTGGTTGTGATTTGTGAGTGTGTGTGTGTGTGTGATGTTGGCTTAGGGGGGGAGTGTTATGAGCGGTATGAGCGAGTATTGAGCGAGAGTTGAAAATGTACGGAGGAACTGAACAGCAATCGACAGCATTCATATAATATAAATATAAATTTCAAGCTATTCAAAACTAGTTTATCGATAGCATATACAATTTCTATAGATAATATCGATTTTTCATTTTTAAGTTATTAATTTGGACTGCAAAGCAGTTAAAATAATCGACTTTTCAAAGTATCAAAAATTGTATTTCGAAAACAACATCATTGAAAATTAGAAAAACTAGCATAATCGAATAGATTTGCTTTGATTTTGTCATCACTAAATACCACTTAATATGGTTTATGGTAAACATTTAAAGTGTTCTATCGAACTGATCGATATTAAATGGTGTTTACTATCGACAGTTATGCAGCTCTAAAATGTACATTTCAGAAGCATTAGGAGTAATATAGTAGGGATCGATTTGTGAGTGTGGTGTGGGGTGAGGTGGTTGGTGAGTACAAAATGCAGGGAAAACTGGAAGGCTACATATAAGAAGGCTTATATATAGGAAGCATAGGCAATGTAGAGACAGTTGTTGGATAGGAGCAGGAAGCAGACGAGAGGAAGTACGCAGGATCAGTTGCGGTTATTTGATTGATTGATTGATTGATCAATTGATATTGATATTGATTTTGGTTGGTGTGATGTGATGGCTGTTGATATATTATCTGTAGCTGATTTTGGTTGGTATATCTTTTCTCTTTTCTTTTTTTTTGTACTCTACAGGAATTTTGGTATCGGTTATCGATTTTCTGTATGATTTTGATAATTTCAATTATTTTTGTAAATTTTTGCTGTTTTTTTTTTGTTTGCATTTTTTTTTTTTGAGTTTGGAATTGCAATTTGGTATTTTTTTTTCTTGGTATATCTGGTTTTTGTGGTCGTGGCGCTCGCCGCTCGCATTGTCCGCCCCCGGTCACCAAATCACACTCACCAGTGTGCCACATGTAGTGGTTAACATAGTGTTCCTTGCGCGTGAAGGACTTCTTACAAATATCGCAACGATGTGGCGTCTCACCCGTGTGTTTGCGCACATGATTGACCATGTGCTCCTTGCGCGTAAACGTCTTGGCGCAGTACTGGCAACGGAACGGCGTTTCGCCCGTATGCGAACGAAAATGATTGTCCAGATGCTCTTTGCGTGCGAAAGTCTTTTGGCAAATGGTGCAGGCGAATGGCTTGTCCGTTGAATGCCGTTTCATATGGCGCTCCAGACTCGTATTATTGGCAAACACATTGAAGCAGACAATGCACGTGAACATGGGACCACCAATGTGGATCTTGCCATGACGGGTCAAATCCTGCGATGTGGTAAAACCCTGACCGCACACCTGACACATGAACGGCTTGCGCTCGCTGTGGTAGCGGCGGTGCACAATCAGCTGATAGCGAAACTGGAACATCTTGCCACAAATGTCGCACACATGCGTACCAGTCGCAATGGGCGTGCCATCCGGCGCCAACGCAACGCTCGACTGACCATCAACGCCATGGATGCCTCCCTCCATTTTCGGCATTAGCAACTCACCCGTCGTTGTCGTTGAGTTGTTGCCCCCATTCCCACCCCCGTTGCTGCCCGAGCTGGTCGTTGTCACCGTGGCGCTGCCCTGCTGGCTTCCAGCATTTGTGCTTGTCGCTGGCTGTTGTTGTTGCTGTTGTTGCTGCTGTTGTTGCTGTTGTTGTTGCTGTTGTTGCTGTTGTTGTTGCTGTTGTTGCTGTTGTTGCTGTTGTGCTGATGCCGCTGCTGATGCGGCTGCTGCAGCCGCGGCTGCTGCATTGGCCGAGGCCATTACAGCAGCGACGGCTGCACTATTTGAGGACGCCGCCACTGCTGCTGCAGCTGCGCTTGCCGAATGCGTCGTCTGTGGCGGTAGGGGGGGCGGCGGTGGCAGTTGCGGCGGTGGCAACTGACTGCCATGCACCGCCGCCACATGATTAACCACATCGCCGTGGATTTTGCCAAAGACCTCGTGATACGTGAATAACTGCGAAATATCCTCAATGTTCACTTTATACATTTCAATGCCGTGTGGCGGCTGCTTGCCGCCGTCTTCTTTATGCGATGATTCCGTCGATTTGACACCGGGCAATGACGGCGGTCCGCCTAAGGTGATGGTGGTGCCACCGCCAGTGGTCACCACCGGTGCTGAAACCACCGAAGGTGCCGAACTGGCAGCGCTCACGTGCTGCATTTAGAGTAAACTAAACGGTGCAATCTTGTTGCCGCTTTTTCTCGCCTCTTGTACAAACAAATATATATTATGATTGTTATTGGTAGAGTCTGTTTGTCTACTGTGTTGCTTCTTGCTTCTTGAATTGCTGTTCTTGTTCTTGTTATTGTTGTTGTAGCTGTTGTCTGTTGCAGTCTACATATTGTTGTTGTTGTTGTTGCTGCTGCTGCTGTCGACTGCTTTCGCTGCTGGCCGTCGTGGCTACAAAAAGTCAAGTGGAATTTATTGTCTCGGATTATTCAAATTGGACACATTTATAGACTGTGTGTGTGTATCAAAAATGTGATGGAGCGCTTGGCCAAATTACCATGTAGCTTTATTCTTCTGTTCTTCTCTATTCTTATTGGCCAATTCTTGGAGTTGATCGATTTTACTTCCGACTGCAGGCCATATATGTATTCCAGTGGTTTCACCTGCAACAAGTAAACATTGTTGAGATACAAAAATGAAGATATAAGCAAAAATTATAAACTTGAAATCTTCTCTCATTAAAGCTAATTTCTCAATTGATTTCGCGAGCATGTTAAAATTAACAGTGTTAGAAAACAAATAACAGAAGAGCACTTAACAGTTAACAGTGTGACAACATTTTGCTAGTTGGCGCAACGCTTTTTATAGTTGCTGTTGTTGTTTGTTGTTGTAAAAAGTGCACAAATGTAAAACTGGTGCATTGACTGGCGAGCGTTAACCCTTTTCAATGAGACGTGCACAAGTACAGTTGAGCAGCATATACATATATATATATGTATATACACACACACACACGAGTGACTAATTCGCCATGTGGTAAATATGTTCAAAAATTCTGCGGGGCAGTTATTGATTTTATGATGATAAAATGATATAAATGGCCCATCCATCCATCAGCAGCAGTAGAGAAAAGAGAGTTTTTAAGCGTTCTAAGAGCGTTATACAGTTCTGTACTCACAATGAAATAACTTTGTATAAATTGTAAAACCAAAACTCACACACACTCTTAACACACACACATAAAACAAGTATAGATGCAGACATGAGAAAAAGGGAGTGGAGCTGAGCTGAGCTGCTAAGATGGGTGTGAAGTGAGCCGCAGCAGTCGATGCCTCGCCTTAGCAGGATTCAGGATTTAGATATCCAATCAGAGTATGCAAGCATTTGATAGAATGTATATATATATATATATATGTGTGCGTGTGTGTTGAGAGCGAGCGTGTGGAGAGAGAGGCGGTAGTAGATTGTCAAAGTGTGAGTGAGAGTGCGAGAGGAGGCAGGTGGCGGCTGATGTAAATATCAAGAAGTACAAATCGATTAAAGACAACGCGTAAGTGTTTGCATGTGCCTGTGTGTGTTTGTGTTTGCATATGTGTGTGTGTGAAAAACTAGAGCTGCCTGCGGGGGGTTAAATAAGTGCGAAGCATAAAGAGAGAGAAACGAAGCGCGCGCGCACGAGTGGGGGTTGGATGGATGGTTGGATTGGCGGGTAGCGGAGAGAAGAGAAGCGTATTAAATTGTTTGCATAGGTCCTGCCAGAGATGTAGTAAGCGCTTAAGCAGCAAACTCTCCCCTCTCCCGGTCACCCAGCCAAAGCTGCGTGCGCTCTCGTATCAGGGTCTCTTTCTCTCTCTCACTCTCTTCCTGGCTGGCTTTACAACATTTGATTGTTTTCACTGGCCCAGCAAATAATTCAGCAGACGACACACAAACACAAAACAAATACAAATACGTAAGAGAAACAGCAGACGGGGTGTGTGGAGAGAAGAAGTTCTTGTAACACACAAAAAGGGCGCCACTTTTTATATGGTGAGGTAGGAAGAATATATGTACACATACATATACATATATAATACATATAAACTTTATTGTGTGTAACTCCAATTTAAGCTGCTGGGGCCCGGGCAAATAAAATGGGCGAAGCAGACAAAATGCTACTAAAGCTAAGCACAAAAATATCTAGGAAAAAGCAAAAGAAAACTTTAAGAAAATTACTATTTATATTCAAATATAAGAAATACTATTTTGAAATTGGGAAATGCACTGTTTATTTAATTTCAGTCGTCAAATATTTTTTATTAAATTCTAATTTAATTAGATGTTTTAAATATTTTTCTCTAAACTGATATTAATGCATTGAAAGCTAAGTTTTTTTTTTTTTTTTTTTTTACAAGTCTAACAAGGAAATTTTATTACTTTATACAATTAAACATTTCATTTAATTATGACATTGTTCTTCTGTTGGATAAATTCAGCATTTAAAAATTTTTCAATTGATTAAGCTAATAATTAAGAAATAGTAAAGCTCACACTGCAATTGGAATTAAAATGCTGTTAACTGCCTAATCTTCTTTTGCACACCACCAGTACTCAATACTCACCTTTTTATGTAATCTTTTGCTGTTGCTTGGCCTTAATAATCATCATCGCATTGCTGCCTCACCAGAAGGAGGAGGAGGAGCAGAGAGTTATCATATTAAATTTATTTAACAGTTAACAGGCTGCTTTATGCACTTGCAATCAGTATTTGTTTCGATACGCTCGGGCCACCTGCATAGAGAGAGAAAGGCAGCAACGATAACAGCAGCGGTGAGCAACAGTTTGTTTTGTGTTTATGTTTACGCGAAATTATCAAACGGACCGCTGCATGGTACAGTTTACCCCCACCCCCCACCACAACCACGTCCCTTTATTAACGATAGCCGCCTACAAGTTCAGTAGTGGAAGCAGCCGGAGGGGAGGGGAAAGCAAAGTGAAAATTATTTGCAGTCAATATGCAAAAGCAAAAACACCAATGCATATGCATATGTTTGTGTGTGTGTGTGCTTGAAAACTGCGACGCATTTAAAGGGCCGGAGGGGAGGGGGAGCTACAGACAATTTGCATGGCTAACTCGATTGAAATTGAATCTCGTGTTAATATACCTAAACATACATACATACATAAGTACGTGTGTATTTATTGCAAATGCATTTTAATAAGTATTTTGAAAATTGCAGCAATCTAAAAATCAGTCAATTGCGATAACGTGCTAACAAATAAAATTAATTGTATCTACTATATATATACAAACACACATACATATATATTCACATGTGAGTTTATGTGCTTTATCTATTGCGGTATGTGCGTGCATTGCCCGTCCGTCTTTTAGATATTGGAGCTCTCTGCCTTGCTTCATTTTTGGCTGTTCCGCCAAAAAAAAAAGTTGTGCTTGTCCCCTCTCTCTCATTCATCTATCTCACTCTCTCTCTCTCTCTGAAATGCTCTGTCACTGGCTTCTCGGCCTGTGGTCGTCTGTCTCTTTACTGTGTGGCCTGCCTGGCCCTTGCCTTTCCTTCCTTGCTTTGTGCACTTTTATGCTTTGCTTTATTTGTTATTTCGTTCTCCACGCTCACACGATATTCGCTGCCCGCTCTCTCGCTCCTATACGCTGTTGCTGCCTTCGACTCTCTCTGCCATACTTACATTGCCTCTCATTATTCATTGAACGACAATGTTCTCCCCCGTTTCCCCATACACACACTCCCCTCTGACGATTTGCACGACGACGACGACGCTACGTACAATTCCAACCGCCTAAAGCGGAAAACCAATAAAAACGAATTGAATCGCAAAGCGTAAGTACAAAATAAAGCGAAAAAGGCTGGCACAGGCAAAACGAGAAAAAATGAAAGCTAAGGCGGGCGCGACGAACGGAACGAACCGAACCGAAGCGGAGAGCGAGCGAACAACAGTACAGGCGGCGCATACAAGCAAGTTTTGCGCTTTGCCCACATTCTATGCCGAACTCGAGTTATAGTTATAATTATTGCTGCCGTTGTTGTCTCGATTCTCCGCATTTTTTTATTTTTAATTTTGTTTAGTTGTCGCTCAATATTTTTGCGCTGAGCGGAGAGATGCGAGAGAGAGACATATTTTCGTCAAAGGCAATTAGTGTGCATTTCATAATTGTTTAATAAAATACCAACTAATAAAATAAACGATACTCGAACAGAAAAAGACTGTAAGACTCTGCTATAATATAGATTAAAATTCATTTCATTGTATTTTCTTATAGGAAATATGAGTTTAATGTAACATATGGTAGCCAACTAAATTTGAGGAATGTAATTTTTGAGAGGGGCGCATATACACAAAATGTCATATTTGCCATACATGGATATATGCACACACACATACCCAATCAAACAATTTCTCACTTGCATTTGCATTTATTAATACGAAAAATTCATTTTTTCGAAAATGCAACCCTGCGCCGCCTTGCAAACAAGAAAATGACACGATGATGACGTTAATGGGAACTCGGTATGTGTGTATATTTATTACGTACACACACACACTCACACAGATACAATACTTGAGCACACAGCAGCTCACGTATCTCATACATACGCACACACACACATACGCATAGACACTTGAATATATCGCTCACTCTCGAACTCACACAGATACAGACACAGTTGTCGACCGCAGTCATTTGATAATATTGTATTAGAATTTCACAAATGTACACTGTTTTTCCAATTAGATTATTTCGACTCGCTTGCAAGCGCACTTTTCACTATGTTGCCTCCCACCCCCATCCCCCGCCAATTGCTTGTGGGCAATTTTGGCACAAACATTTGCAAAAATATGTTCTTATGACGCCATTATATGTATGTATGTATAAAAATTACTTGATTGTAGTGGTGGCAGTAGTGCGTGCGTGTGTGTGAGTGTGGAAAAAACTTTAGCAGCGCAGCAGCAACAGTAGTAGTAGAAAAAATCAAATCGCCGCGCGGGTGAGAGGCGGTGGTGTACGGTGTACAGAGCAAAGCAAACTGAAAATTGAATGAGACGCGGAGGCAGCAGAAGCAGAAGCAGCAGCAGCAACGCGATGTAAAGTTCTTCGTGAGGCGCTTTCGTTTCGTGCCCTGCACGAATACACAGTGAGCACATACATTTGACATACTACTTACTACTACGTGCATCTTTCATGCAAACGGAACAGTTCCAATATGTATTCATCAGCTCGCATTATTTTGTTGGCTACCCCAACACGTTTAAAACATTGAATCCATTAATAGCTAATATTGATTAATAAATATATACAATATACAAATATTGAACAAATTATATCAATGATTATATAATATTAAAAAATAAAATAATTAACAATGCACATATTTTCATGGAACTAAGCAACTTTTTTGGCAGCAGTACAGTTGGTAGAATCAGAGGCTTAAGATTTTTTAATAGCCCGCTATAATTATTTATTAAAAAAAAATAAGTAAAATTATAAAAGTTGCATACATTTTTTTTGTGGTAATTAAAGAATATTTATTTTATTAATTTTTGCTCATATTCTAAATTGTTTGAAATTGCCCCTGCTGTGTTCTGTGTTTTCGTGCAGAGCTCTTGTTTCGTGCTCGATGTTCCTGTTTCTCGTGGGAGAGGCAGAAAAGACGCAAGGCATAACAAAGAGAGAGAGAGAGAGCGAGAGAGGTACAGAAACTGTGAGTCGTATCTGTGTGAGTGTGTTTGTGTGTGTGCGTGCGCTGGTGAGCGATTGCGTTGTTCTTATTGACTGGCGTTGACTGACTGCGCGCTGCTTTTCGGGGCTTGTGCTTTGGCATAAAAAGGCGGTAAAATTATTCAGCTTAAAAAAAATATGGCAGCATCGAAGTTGTACAACTGTTCCATAATAATAGCACAATTGATGCCCAATTCGGATTAAGTGTGTGTGTATGTGTATGTGCATGCACACACAAACACACACACACATGCACATTGTACTTACAGCGGTCAGACCAGAAATCCAAGTTCTTTTGACTGGCCCACCACTCCTCTTTTTTTTCTTCAACGCTTGTGTATGTTGCAGCAGCAGCAGGCGTCCCGAACGGCGACACATACAAATTCTTGATGCTGTCTGTAGGCTGACACCGAATTCATTAAAATTCCATACCGCACGCACTTTGGCTTCTTTTTTTGGTTTAGTTCACATTTTCAATCGCGTCCACGCATAGTTTTTTTTTACACAATTGTATTTACTTTTAAATGCACTTTTTTGTGCACAAGAAATGAGGAGCGAGGAGATCGGAAGTAGGGTTGATATAATAAAGCGGCATATCGATATTTCAGCATGCGTGCCTGATCTATTTGTACGATATTTAGTGTTACTCTAGTGTTATCGATATACAATAAGGTACATTTTAAAAATTATGTCATAGTCCTACATTTATTGCTTTTTAAAACTACAATTTGTTAAATTCTAAATGTAAAAATTACAATATTAGTCAAAATATACGGCTTTTGAGAGCGAATTGTTTCTAATACATCCAACATCGACCGGAAAATGGCTAAAATGGCCACCACTGATGGCCAGGATGCTAAAAAATATCGATGTCATAATTCAAAAATGCGATAAGCCACTTATATCGATAAGACAGTAACATCGTATAAATATAAAATTAGAAAACGGCCCATTCATTCATCTGTTTATGTTTGGTTCCATTTGTTTACAAAACATATGAATGAATGGAACGAGTAATTGGGATTGACTATGGTCAATTCAAAACCTAGCAACACGCAATGTTTTGCTGTTTATATAAATAGGTACCCACTTTGGGCGCGCACCAATTAATGATCTTATTATAGATATTATTTTAAGATATTTGATTTTTAAAAACTCAAAGCTTTAAAGCTGGAAATGATTGAATTTAGTAATGTCTTTGGTAAATAAGAAATTATATCAGAGTCAAATAGTATAAGAACCGAGCCATTTAGTTTGTGATTTGCTTTATTTAGCGTTATCGTAAAATAAATTACAAAATAAAATACATTTGCATATAATTCGTATCCTTATATGACTAAATATTAATTTACTCACGAATCTTGGGTTAATATTGCGCTGTGTTTTAATGCTAATATGAAGCAAAACAAATCTAATTTGGCGCAGGCCACGCCCTCAAGCATTGTCGATAAGAAAGCTATCTTTCCACATATGATATCTAAGATGAAACTATCAAAAATCACATATATGTAATTGGGACACAAACAAAGATTAAATTCGTAACTAATGTTCAGAAATATTTGTTTTTTCTTGTTTCTTTTGGGGCGCAGTTGTTAAAATACATATTGGATTTAGTCACTTTTGGAATCCATTGAGATTAATTTGCATTGTTTGTCGACCAAATCAAAATCTAAAAATTACAATGTTCAATATTCAAGCTTTTTATACAGAGCATTTTCTATGACTTAATTTTCGTTTTCCTTTCATTTCTCTTTCTTTCTTTCTTTTACTTTTTTAAATAGATTTCTTTCCTTTTTTTTGGCAATTGGTTACGCGCTGTTGAAGATGTTGTTGCTTGTATATATATTAAAAACATCCAAATCCTTGACGGCAATCGGTAGTGTCGCTTCCAAGAATATACAATTATGCAAGCTATGTATATTATTGTGTATATATATAAAAAGTGGTCCTTCATTCGAGACTTGTGTGTGTGTGTGTGTTAAAAACTTTCGTATTTTTATGGTGTCTGTCTTCGTTCACATTCGGTTTAATTGGCTAAAAAAACTTTCTTGCAAAGTTTATTAACGAAATTAAATGTAATTGAATTGTACAAAAGTGAATTTTGGTTTTTGTTTTTTGCAAGCTATGCGAGAAGTGTCTACAAATGTTGATTTCGTCGAAATGTAGTACAAATTAAATAATTAAATAGATTTAGATCGTGTTACGCTTAAAGGCGATCATTTTTGTTTTTTTGTTTTTTTTTTTGTTTCTGTTTTGTGGTAAGGACAGTGTGGAACCGCTACGGCGTCTACAGAATAGAATACAGTTGTTTTCATCTTGTTTTTAGTTTTTAATAAGCTAATATAAATCACGATAATATGGCCACGCTGCGCCGCGGACCGCCCTGACTGATGTTGTCCATCGAGGACCATTTCTTGATGCCATTCTTGAGCGCCTCGGCTGTCACCTTGTCCTGCATGACACGCGACATGGCCTCCAGTTTCTGGGCACGCTCCTTGGACAGCGGCTCTGTCGGAAAATTGAGCTCGTTCGCCTCAGCAAGCGTCCGCAAATCAAAATAATATTTGGCATAAACGGAGGAGGGCACATTGATGTTGAACTGCAGCAGCTCCAAAAATTGACGCTCCAGCTCATTCATATCCTCGACCGTAATATCCTTGAGTATCTGGCAGTAGTCAACATTCCACACTGCCTGATCATCCCACACCTTTGACGCAAGCAGTATGGCACCTGCAAAGCACAAGAAATTCTATAAATACTCTGTATAAATCCAAGCAAAATATATTTATATAAACATCAATTTCTATGGATCACATTTTTAAATAGAAATACAACATACCCAACACCATGCGCTTCCAGTTGCATGGTCCCACATCGAGCTCGGCATAGGTGAGCAAGCGTTCCAGATAGACGAGCGTGATGATCGCACACTCGGCCGTCAGCTGGGCGGCATTGAAGAGAGTGCGGACAAACTTGTAGATCTGGCGATGCTCCGGATTCTGTGTGTCATAGTTCTCGGGCACATGGTCGTGCGTCAGCGGATGCAGCTTCTCATCGAAGATGTCCAGACGTCGATACGACTGACGATTCTTAATGTGATAGTAAATAGCGAGTGAAACGCATTTGACCGTATTCTTTAGATTCGGCTGCGACACGGTGCTGTCATCCAAATAGATTGTCGAGCAGGAGGAGCTCTTTTTTAGGCCACCACCAGTGCCGATGCCGACGCCACCGGAGCTATTCGCACCGGGTGTGTTGGCACCGCCTCCGCTGTTTTGTTGTGCGATTTGATGCTGGGAACGTTTGCGGGACATGCCACCGTTCTCCACTTTGGATCGCTCCAGAAACATTGTAGCTGCTGTGGGATCCACCGAGGGATCCTCCTCACCCTCGAGCGCCTCACGCTCTGAGATGTGCTGCAGATTCTGTTGATTCTCAAAGTTATCGTTGCTGCCACTGCCGCCCTGCTGCTGAAGATGATGTTGGTGCTGATGATGCTGATGATGCACGGACATCGCAACGCCACCGGAACCATGATGGCCATCCAACTGATGCTGCGATGTATGCGGCACAGTATGCCGCTCCTCGAACACTGGCGGTATATCCTTCGATTTGCGATCCGACTGTGGACTCGAGTAAGCACAGCACGAGTTCTTGTTGCCCATGTTGCCCGCCGACGACGATGATCTTGATGGATTACGATCGAAAATAAATGCAACCGCTTAGCGCCTGACTAGTTGGGGATCTTCCTTTCTCTCTCTGTCTCTCTCACTCTCTTTCTGTCACTATCTTTAGCTCCCTTGTGTAGCGAGTGTCTTTTTAAATGCTGGCCAATTGTTGCGTTTGCCGCATTCGATCTGGACAGGATTTTGGGGTGCTCACGCTTTTGGCTCGCTGCGATTTTTGGCACTGGATCGTTTTGGTTGACTACTCGAGCCGTTTTCTATGTGCATGGCGCTGGCGTATCTTTCAACAACAACCTGCTGCAAATGCTGCTGCTGCCTGGAGAAAAAGCAACAAAAAAACGTGAACATAACACGATAACTGATGTGTATTTGTTTTTACAATTAAAGTCGTACGAGATAAGCAAATTAATTAATAAGCGACAAATGGATGAATTTTCAATTTGTACAAATTTTATAAAATGCTTGTCAACTTCATTTCTCTGGCAGACTAACTCAGAAGAGGAAGAAGAATACAAAGGCAGCTGATTGGAATTTGGATTATTATATCAGATCTGCAATAGATCTATGGCATTAGCATTAGCATAGGTATTTATACCTTCACATTATACAGTTACGTTTCATATTTATCTAAAATAAAAGAGCCATTGATAAAGAGCCAACGATAAGATTCCACTGTGGGCTGCGGTTTATTTACATGGCGAAGCTGCTTACGATTATTGTGCAAAATTAATTAAGTCCAAGCACGACAAACATTTGGGGGCTGGAGGGGGGGTTGCCGGCGCCAAGGCGTGCCAAGGTGGTTTTGTGAACGTGTTGTGCTTAATTTGGTTAGAGACAACTTTGGCACACAACAACAACAACTACAAAAGGGGGAATAAAATGAAAATACGAAATATATTCAAATGGGGCGGGGCCCGTTTTATGGTCAAACGACGGTTTGACGGCGATAGCCCTAGTTTTAGATTAGTGTGTCACTTTGTCACTTGACCGAAACGTTTTGGCCATTTTCCACACATTAATCATGGCCTTTTTCACAAATAACAAATAAGCAGCAACAACAACAACGACAATCTGCAACTTCCCGCTGCTGTTGCCTGCATGGCAACGCCATGAGCAAAAAACTTCACTCACACACACACAAAACACACACGCACACACACAAGCCCAGACAACTGTGTGGCTTTGCTAATTGAAACTGCTCTCATTTATCTGCGATTGTGACAGCATCGTTAAACATTTTTCATTCAATGCAACGCGGTCGTATGATATTTGTTGTGACTTTTTATACAAACACTGGGCGAGAAAATTACTTTTTGTTGTGCAGCTACTTACAAAAAACTAACAGTCAGCACGCAACGTGTACACAATACCAATCACATGTTACGTTCACAGCTAAACAGCTGTTCGGAGGCTGTCCATTCCAGCTCTGTTATGCATGCGGTTAACAGACTGTTATTCTTATCGAGTTGAACTGCCTGAAATATCGATAATTTTCAATTTAGCTCACAATCCGTAATCGAAGCATTTAAATAAAAGATAAACGTTGTAGGTTTAATAATATCTTTATTAGTATATTAAAAGTCATATGGTGTTATTATAATTTCTTGAAGGTATTTCGTAATAAGCACACATTTCTTGCTACACTTTAAACCAGCCAACAAATACGCATAGTTTATTTTTTATGATTTCAACCTATTAGGAAAATGAAAACTTGACTTCTTTGATAAACTTCATTGTAGGCGCTTTTGCGAAAAACCTTTTAGTTCATAATTAATTGCTATATAAACAATGCATTGTTTAGTTGTAAATGAAAGAAAATTATTTACAGTTTATAGTCCAGTATGTTTGCTTAAAGAGTGTTTAAGTGTTGTGCTGGTTAAAAATAGGTTATTTTCAATATTTGCGCGATGTTCTGTGCACTTTGTTGTTTTCCACAAAACTCAACCATTTTGTTTGTTTAGTTGGGTCTGCCTTAATTTGCTTGGTTAAGTATTACATATGTTTTATAGTAGTTTATTCTTTAAATGTAATGATTGCTTTCAACTCATATATTTATACATATATTGTTATTATTATTATTATTACTGACTTGCACTTGTGATGAAACTTTAAGCGGATAATATCAGTGAAGATCTGACGAAACTGTTGGTAAAGTTAATAAGACATAACGATGGTAAATTGTAATCTTATCGTTTTCTTAAAAAAACTTAGGACAAGAAGTTTTCAATTATGATGCTTCTGAGCTAGTTTCTTGCTGTGAAGATGCGTGCATAACATATGTATGTATGTATGTAATATTATTATATAGTCAGGAGCTGTTTTGTATTATAGTCATTTAATATATGTACGCATATATGTATATGTATGTTAAATATTTATTGTTGCTACAACACTACAATTCGCTAATAACGTTAAGACATATGCTTGAATGTATTGTTTTTTGCTATGTGTTAGTAGTAACAGAGATTACATACATATAATATATATAACAATTTAGTCAATTAATAGGATTTTTCATGTGCTCCACCACCAATAGCCAAACAACTGAATCCAATGTGCACAATGTGATCAGTGCCCTAAATCCTACACATTTTCTCACTTTTCAACAGCGTTCACCAAATTTTTCAATTTCAATTTTGTACAGACATATACAGATACGGACTATAGCCGACTATAGCTGTGCGTTACCTAATCGCTTTGAGCGTTCAAACACACACATATTCTTAACCATTATATATATGTACATAATATGTATTTTTGTATTTGTTATCAATAATATTATTATTATTATTATTATTAATATTTATGCATATGTGTTTGTGTTTGTGTCTTTGTATTTATTGTTTATGGTATGTATGGTATATATGGTATATATATGCTATGCGATTATATTTGCTGTATTTGCTACACATAATAAGTATGAGATTAAGTTACTATTTATATTTGTATGGTTTAATATGGCTTATACGGCATATGGCTAGCACACACATACACACATGCACATACATGTATATACATATACATATACATATACGTGTACATATACGTATACATATAGATACATGTATTTATACATATTTGTATGTGTGCACTATATGCATTGTTACCAACTATAGTAGTTAATTACGAGTATTTACTACCTTAATAAAGCTATGATCCCAATTTCAGCTGATAATTTGGTACCTTACTGCTAAGCATATTTACCACTGCTCTTTGCCGGGCCGCGCCCCCGCTCCTTGACTCTGTTTCCCTAGACACGAACACGAGCACGAACACGAGCACGAACGACAACGGCAAATACCCTTCATATCATATCGCCATCTCGCTCGTCGCCTTCGAACCCTCTCTCTCTCTCTGTCTCTCTCTGTCACCTGTCGCTGTGTGGTAAGAGCAGTGGTAAATCTTAAAAGAATGGTCCCGCTATCAGACATTTTGAAAAACGTTTAAAACATTTTAGTTTGAATTCTTCTTCGAATACGAGAAAAACACGCACAAGAACTCAACGAAAAGAATCGTCTAACATATAAATTGTTATAGATATTGTTTTTTGTTTTGGTTTTGGTTTTGTTTTTGGTTTTGGTTTTGGTTTTGTTTTTTGTAAACAGTAGCCTTGTTCACGTATAAAAATAAATATGCTTATGGTTAAACAACACTTATTGGATGTAGTGCGCCATTAGGATTATGAGTTTAGGTTGTATGTATGCATTACTATATAAATATTCTTAACATTCAAATACATACGATAAGAGGTATGCATCGATTAGGTAGCCATGTGCATATGTAGAGTGGAAAAATTCAAGTAAATAGAGATTTGTTTTCTTGGTTTTTTGTTTTGTTTTTTTTTGTTGTTTTTTTTTCGAAAAAGTCTGTTAGAGGTCCTTTAGATATTTACAGTAATTGTATAACTAGTTGTTGTCTCAGGTATGGGTTTTCCTCTCCTCTCTAGGTACTTAACATCTAGACAGCCCGAGGTGTCCTCGCTTGCAATCCAGCAATTGAGCAATTTAGTGTAAGAAAAAACCATAAATGTATATGTGAAATAAAAACAAGTTGAAGCATTACAAAAAGAATATGATTTAATTAAAGATGTTGCATACAGAAAAGTTATAAAAACATAATCGCGAAACGTATAATAAATTCCAAATTGGTTTAAAAATGAACTTAAGAAAATATATAGAAATACATAAAGGGTAAGTAGAGAGTTTGCTTTAAAGCAGTTAAAGTAAATATTTCAACTCTATAAACTAAGCTAAGTAAATGCTTATCAATTATTGTTGTTGACATAAGGCGCAACAATTTCATACAAATGCCAACTATTTACAGAGTTTTTCGTTTGTTTTTTCTATATGACACCGGAAAGTAAAAATGCTCTCGAATTGTGCTCTGCGCTAATATTTTCAAATCGTTTTTGTTTTTGTTTTTGTTTTTGTCAGTTTTCAGTTTTCAGTTTTGCTTAGCATTATTAACAAACTAGTTGCAACAACAGATTATACTATATATCAAATAGTACATTCAATAATATTTATATTTTTGCGTGGATAATCCTATATATGCTTTTTGATTGATCAGCTACTAACATGAAAATAAAGCGCTTAAGAAGCTGCGCAATTAGTCGATTTGTTTTTTGTAATTCTTACCATTACATTTTGTTTATCAACATATTAAGTTTTTTATACAGTTTTCAAATTTGATATTTACGTGTACATGTACATGCTCCTAAATAGTTCTGGTTCTTGTTCTCGTTCTTGTTCTTGCTGTTGTTGTTCTAATTATAATCTGTGCAGAGATTGTAAGTATCTATATATGTATGTATATCTTTTGTATCTGTACTTTGTATTAGACTACTTAGTTAAACGCTTGTCAATGCCACAGTTAGTTTTAGGCAGAGTTTTAGGCCTCTGTTGCCGTTTCCTTTTGTTCGCCCGATTCGGTTTCGGGGGCGGGCTTTTTATCATCGTCTGCAGCTTCGGCAGCAGCTTCAGCGGCGGCGAGCAGCGCTCGTGCCTCGGCATCTGTGTGGAGAAACATATAACGGATTAGTCAAGTCGTGATTAACCGTTACTTCAAAAGCATCGATGCATAAATTAATCGATGCCTTTGCGTGCGATTTATTATCGATGCATCGGTTTTTGGTTTTGCCTTAAACATTGCTAACCGCATCCGATTAATAACATTTCTTTAATATGAAAACACGTGAAAGGAAGAATAAGTGCTATAATTATTTTGTGCTTAAATAAACTGAAAAGTTCAAACTGTATGCCTTTATTTCGCTGACCTTTTATTCAGATTAGTAGTCGTTTTACATTTAAAATTGATTTGCCGCTTGCTGACTTACATAGTTTAAACCATTTTAATGGAATTTCTTGTCGTCTAGATTGGTTTCACAACGTACTCTTTCTTCGACGATCTAAGAGCTCTGCGTGATAGGTTTGAGTGTTTTATAATAACTAATAATATCAGTTTAATAACAGTTTGCAAAATATCAAAGGGCCAGCAAGATAATGAAATTTAATTGGGCCTCGGCCTAATTTGACCACAAAATGCGGCTAAGCGAAAACCAATTAAATTATGCAAAATAACAAGCCAAAGGCTCTACGCTGGCTAGCTTTGCGTACCTTTGATGGCCTGCTCCTTCCAGATCTTCTTGTTTTCGGTGAGACAGACTAGCCATGGTTTGTTAATGGTGAACTTGTTGGTAGTGGATGCAATGCTTTTGCGCACCATGGGGCATGCCATTGATAGCGCTGCATCATCGCCCTCCGGATCAGCGGCACCGACCGCCTCCTCTACCAATGGCGCTGGCTTGGTTTTAATCACTGGCGCAATCGGCGCCAGAATATGCTCGAGCATATCGGACATAATGCTCATGCTGGGCTCCACAATGAAATCGATGAAGCCGATTTGAGATTCGGCGACGAGCGTATTCTTGCGATCGCAGAGCGGACTGAATGGCAAGCCAAGCTCCTTCTCGAGATCACCCTGGCGAAAGAACTCCTCCAGCAGCAGCATGGTCCAGCGATGATGGACATCCCAATGTTTGGCCGGGTGGGAAATATCACAACAGTGCAGCACCAATGACAACGCCTTCGACTTGTCAATGGTGGGCTCCTGCAGCGTGAGCAGGTTGCGCATTATCTTCAGCTGCTGAAAGTGATAGGTCATGTCGGTGGCAAGCACCATGTCAATGATAAGAGTGCGCAGCTCCTTGAACTCTTCGCGCGACAAATGCGATAGGATGTTGGCCTCGTCATCCTTCATCAGGCGAAAACTGGCGCTCACATGATGATTCTCCAGCACGGCCCGATCATTGTAAAGCAGCGCCGTCTCCGACCCGGACATCACATGGAAATTGTTGGTGGTGCCCGTGTGCTCAAAGTCATGCAGCAGTGCGGCCAGCAGCGATGCAAAGATCTCCAAATCCGTCAGCCAGTTCATCAGGCCCGTGTTGCACAGGCAATAGTGCATCGTATGCATCACATCCACCGCGTGTAGATTGTTGTGATATGGATTCCGATACCGACAATAGCCCTCCTCCACGCGATGCAGGAACGTTTCCAGTACCCCGGGCGCTATCTTGAACTTGTGCATTGCCCCATAGCGATTGAGCAGATCGTAGGCCACATACTTAATCACCTGGCCACTGGCTGCCTCGGTCAATGCAAACACATCAAACGTCCATTCATCAAGGTTCTATATATGATATATGAATATAGGCAAGACAAATCAGCTAATTAAGAGCTATATGGATCAAAAGCTGTTATATTAGTTATATTATTAGGCTAGGGTTGCATTTGAAATACTTGAATAGAAATAGAAATAGCTTTATAATACATAAGCACATATGCAATATTTTTAATACGATTCCCAAGGTGATTCCCAAGGAGACTTAGAACTTGGAAAATTAAAATAGATTAATCGATAACTGCAAATCGATTAAGCTGCCCAATTTTAAAGCAGAGTCACCAAACTTTGAGCGTAAATTTATGATGATTTCCCTTAGTGAAGCTATCTGGCTGTCTTAGGAATTTTAGGTGAAAAGATAGTAAAAACAGGAATGGTTCAAAACTTCCCACAGCTCGAATTTGTCAAAAGAGAATCGATTTTTGAAAGCAATATAATTTTTGTAATTATACATTTAAATTTGGGAATGTTATATTTCTGAATTCATGCTACAATTTTACCCACAAAAGATCGATTATTTGCATTTGGTTCATCATTTCCACTGTTATATTTAAGCAGCTTTTCCAAAGCACTATTTTGTGTGGCTTTTAGATTAAAACTAACAAACTGACTCGATTGGCTTCTTCGTGAATATTGCATTCAAGTTTCGAAACATAAAACATAGTCTTAATTGGGGCAAGTCTCTCTAACTATCTCAACGAATATAGAATCCGAAGCAATTTGAATACGAAATGAGCGTATGTCATATGAGGATCTCCGCCTGGCACCTGTTCACCATAGTACACTCACCTTGAGCAGCTTGACGACATCGGGTGGAAATTGCATCAGGGTCGAGCTGGAGACACGCCTGTAGATGCGATCCACAAAGATGCCGGCGCGAATGGCGTGGGCCACCGAACGGAACCTGGGCTTCTCGTCGCTCCTGGCGCGAGTGGTGGCCATTTGGCGCGTGAAGGTCGAGGCCAACCACTCGCGCACCTCGGGTGGCACCGCATCCGGTTGCACCTCGGACAGCTCGTCATCCTCATCGGCCAGGCGCCTATAGGGAGTTGGGTTGGGTTTTTGTTTGGGGTTGGAGAAAGAACAAATTGTTAGTCCAGTTCCGTAATGAATTCTTTTGTATATTTCTATTTATATTTTATTTTTGTTAATTTGTAAAGAAAAATGCCAAAACGCTCAAATAAATCTCTAAACAAAATTAGGTAAAATCAAACCAAATAATTTTTATAGCGCAATTTTGTTGTCAGTTTTTTGTATTGTTGATTTTATAAACATTTTTTTTTTTTTGCTATTGGTGGTAAGCTAAAGTTACAGAAAAAATATGTACTATAAAATATATTGCAACAAAATGAATAAACAAAAAAACAGAAAATGAAAATGAAAACGAAAACGAAAACGGTTTTTGTGTTAGGAGCGGGGAAAAGTGTTGTTTTAGGAGTGCTTGGAAAGCCAATTTATTGTTCATATTAGTGTTAAAGTTAAGTTAGAACATTAAAGGGAAGCGAAAAGAATAAGATTTGAGATTAGAAACAATTTTGAACATGTAAACCGGATGCAACAAAGTTTACTACAAGGCTAAAAGGCAACGAAAAAAGCTGATCAGGCAGTGCATGCTTTGTATTTGTGTGTGTGAAGTGTGTGTGATGTGTGTGTGATGTGTGTGTTAAGTGTGTGTTGCAGGCGTTTTGGTGTTGACTAAACGAAATCACTAATTGCATGCCAAGTTTTTGTTTTACTTTGCAAGCGCAACGGCAAACGTGCAACGTGCAGCAACAAGAAGGCAAGGCGAAGATGCCACTTGCAAAAAGAGCTTTAAGTTTTTCTACAACATTTTGTATAGAAATTGGACCCACACAGTTAAATATACATATAGATACAATTGAGCCTGTGTGGCATATTATTACGCACTCGAAATTGGCATTGAAGACGCACTGAAATGCCAAACTAATTGGTCAATTAAAAATGTGTCCAAGGTAAAAAGGGATGCGAATCCGCTTGCAGCCTCCATCGGTGCATTTCCATGGCAACCTTTGGCCAACCTTTTCAGCAAATCACAAAACTCACAAACCACCCCCATTCCCAGAAGATATACAAATAATGACACAAGAGATAACAAAAAATAAATATAAAAAAATAATAAAAAAAAAAAACGTTGCTCGTTATGGCAGAAAGCTAAAAAGCACTTAAGCAAACCCGCTCGAAGAGCCCTCAAAATGACTTAAGCAAATTAGCGCCATATTCAATTATGGTTAATTAGTCGCAGAGCGCAGAGCGCAGAGCGAACTGAAATCCCCATTTGGGTTTAAGTAACGGTACTGTGGTTATTGCATTGGATAATACCAAACGCTAGCACACATTATGACTCTACTTAGTTAGGGCTGCTTCATTGGGGTTCTATGTAATTGAGATTACTTAAGTGCTGTTCTCGAATAGCTGCTAACATAATACTGAAAACTATATAACTAGTGATACCTGACTTTAGGTTAGTTAAATTCTTCAATTAAGTACTAACAGTTAGGTTAAAAACGTAACGAAATATTAGCTTTTACTTAGTGAAGGCTGCTTCATAAAGGGGCTCAGTGTTATTGAGATTGCCTAAGTGCTGTCCTTGCATAGCTCCTAACTATTTGTAAACTAATCATAGATACACAACACTCTGTAGTATACGAATCGTATACGTAATTTCAGGTTAGCCAAGGCAGCCATGTTCAATGGAGTATTAATAGTTAGGTTTATGGATCGACCTGAGAATCTGGTGAGCTCTTAGGATATTAAACACTATAAATAATAGAAAACTAAGCATAAAGGAAATATGTACAGTAATTTGCTGTAGCAGCCTGTCATCGACTTATTGAATAAATATAAAGTGCATATAAATATGAACAGCTGCCTCCTTTAATAAAATATGCAAAAGGTCAAATAATTTGGGCAAACAAAATGCCAGAGTGTTGTGTGGACAAACGGGTGTAAAATGTTTGCGCCGCAAGAGTGCTGTGTATGTTTCCCGTTAGATACTGTGCTCAAAACTCAACTAAACTGACTACATGGGGAGATCTAACTACATGTTGTATAACACAATATTTCAAAATAAATCAGATTTAATAATCGAGTGTGTATATATATATATATATGACACATCTTTGATTCTGTACTTAAAAAAACTTAGATTCCTCGCTTCACACAAGTATAAAACTTTATTGCATTTCAACTCATTTCTCAGTTGATTTCCTACGAAAAATCACAATTCACTCGAGCATTCAGAAGCTTAACTGAATTCTCTTGGAATTTCTAATTTACTTCTCTCTGGACAAATACGTAGCTCACATAATAGTTTGCTGGTTGCTTTCAACTCACACACACACACACTGTTGATAACGTTACATAACTGTACTCCCCCCCTCCACCCAGACAACCGCTGTATCGCATAATTTGTGTGGGTCCTTGTGCAGTTCCTAAGGGACGAGTGACAGGTTCTACGATGTTTATTGCATATATACTTCACTCCTTTTGTATTTATTGCTTTTGTTTTTTGCCAACTCATAATTTTTAGAGTCAGTTAACGTGAAATTATGTGTGTAATACCAGTCCGTTTTCATGGAACGCTCCGCATCAATGTGACAAAACATTTGGACACGTTTCTTCTTTTTTTTTTTTTTGTATAAAAATTTATAAGACTGTTTAACACTGTTTTATGCGAATATGTTGTTGGTCGCACCTTTTCTTCTTTTCCTGTGTCTCCTGTGCGTTATACTGAATTATGAACTGGATGAGTTCAACTGTTATTACGCTTTGACGGCTGCTTTCTCGCCTCAGGCGACTCATCGTGAGGATCACGGGCGAACTGTGCTTAATTCCTTTGGTGTTCTCGGTCTCGTTCTCGTTCTTATCGTTGTTGTTTTTGTTGTTGCTGTTGTCTTTGTTGTTGCTGTTGTCTTTGTTTTTGTTGTTATTGCTGTAGACATCGATGGAGAGGCGTCAAATAAATTGACTTTGCGTCAATGTCAACTACAACTACAACTATTATTAATTAGCTGTTCTATCTATGCTCGCATTCGCACATTTGAAATTATCTGTAATTTATCACTGTTCCAGCTGCGAGAGAGACAGAGAGCGCAAATGGTCGAACAATAGAGAGAGACAGAGAGAGAGAGATGGAGTGTGCTTGCAATTAACGGCAAATGAGCTTTTAATGATGACAACAGCGAAGGACCGAGACCGAAATAAACACGTTTTGCAAATATTTACACAGTCAATTTTTTTCGTAATTTAGTCACTTATTTAATTTTGTCTTTTGGCTTGCGCGTGGCGGATTTTAATCCTTTTTTTGGCAGTGGCTGCTGCGACGCGTGTAGTTGGCTCGTTGCGAGTTAAATTTAAACTAAATGTTGCGGCAGCCGCGCACAAAAGTGCCACAACATCGCGAAACTGGAGCTGCTTGCGTGCCCAGGCTCTGGCTCTGGCTCCGGCTCCGGCTCTGGCTCCGGTTTTGGCTCAAGGAAACAACCTACTCCGATAGAGCCTGTGCGTGCAGCTCTTATGTACTATGTACACCACGACTAGTGTAATTCCGGCCGCACGCCAGCAGGTCATGTCACACTATAAAACCAGATAGAGCATATCAATTATGACAACAGAGCAGAAGGTAAAAAAGCAAAAACACGTACGAATTGGATTGGGAATAACCCGACCAAGCAATACTCTACTCTAAGTGTAGTAGATAAATTGCTGGAGATTGCGAATCTAGAACTGTATTCAACATTGACTTAATTAATACTCAACTTAATTGTTTAACATTGTATTAAAGTAATTTACAATTTGTGTACAAACAAACACTTGTCACTTTTACTAACTGCAAATTTCAAACAAAAACAAAACGAATATACCCATTATTCCGCATTAGCAACAGAATACGAAGAGAAAGGACTCTTGAGTCGTCCTTAGGACAGTGTAGGCAACTTCGCAACTATTATGTACAAAAGCAGCGTCGTTTATTTCTTTTACTACTTCTTTTCACAAAACAATTACACAAAATGCTAAAAGGCATCAAACAAACAGCAACAACAAAAACAATATAGCCATATAGCTATATAGCCATAGCTATAGCTATATCCTGGCTGTTTGCCTCTTTGGCTCTTTTGGCTGACTGATAAACACGACAACGTCATAAGCACAAAGCCTTTGCCAGCAACTTCCTTCTTAAGTCCTCCCGTTCGCCTTAACGTATTTAATGACTTTGCATGCCAGCCAGCAAGTATCTGAGTATCTGTGTGGATGGCGGTCGAGGGAATCGCCGCTCTTCGCTCGGAGGTCAGCATTCAAGGTAGCAAGTAACTGTTATACAAGTTTCAGTACCTTTCCATTTCCATTTCCATTCCCATTCGCATTTCCCAAACAGCTTCGTAATGAGCGTCAGCACTTTTGTTTATTTCAACTATTGCATTTTACCACAGTGTGGCACACGTGGCTCCTCTACAATAAATTGCCACATTTGCGTGATTCGCCATAAATGCTTGCTAGAAATCACGCGAGCCCCTCGAAGTAGGCAACAGGTTAAGTCGAAAGCTTCCCAATTGCCGACTTTCGAATGTGAGTGTGTGTGAGTGTGTGTGTGTGTGTGTGTGTGTGTGTGTGAGTGAGTGTGTGTGTGAGTGTGTGTGTGTGTGTGTGTGTGGGGGGCAAATCGAAGGGATTTAAGTTCATTTGAATTGAGTCCAAGTACTGATTATAAAACAATGTGGTCTCTTCGCCAGTTTAGTGAGAAACAAAGTAAACACAATTTGTACGCTGGCTTTTCTTTGAATACTAAAATAGCTCAAATAGTTGGTGCAAGAGAACTTAATACTCTCTATTCAAAGAAAACGGAAACTTTTGATGAAAATTGCAGAGAAACAACACAGCTTAAAGCCAGCTTTTGGGCCAGTGCGTAGCAGGCATTTTATGGCTTTATGTTTTTGTGTTTGATTTTAAGGCTCATTTGAGGCCAGGCCGTCCGTCCGGCCGGCAATGGAGCTCAAAGGAGCAATGATAATGTAGCATGCCCCTTCCAACCCCCCCCACCCCGCAATGTTCAACAAAAGTATGCCACTTAATAGTTATGTCTGCAATTTCCTGTGCCCCATGCCTAAAGCATTTTGTCGGCACTGTTGTCATTGCCGCCATAGTCGAATACGAGGGAAATTGCTGCCAAATTGACAGCATTGTTTTCTTTCAATGATTTTGCGAAAGCCAGCTGCTTTTGTAAACTAAACAACAGAGGCGCTCCTCACACACACACACACATACACACACATACACACATACACACACACATAGTCCACATACGTGGAACATCACAAAAGCCAGGAACAAACGCATTGCGTGTGCCGCATCATTAGATTGTAAATCCTGAGTATGTTGTGAGAGCGTGCGTTGCTTGAGAATTTTCCTCGAACTTTTTCTCAATTAATTTAAAAGAAATTAAGTTCTTTCTAACGCTGCTGATAATGAAGTTTGGCAACCTTATGGAAAAAGATTGTGAGGAGCATTTAAAATCTATAGATTTCAATAATTCATCTTAAATTTGTACAATTCAATTCAATTATTAATTCAGAGTCTTTTCCGGTTTTTCTTTTCTATCATACACACTTTCGGGGTTTTTGTTCAATTATTAATTAAAAATAATAATCACTTTTTCAACTATTAAAAATTATTATCACTTCAGATTATTTTCAATTAATATAAAAATATGATAATCGCTTTATGAGTTTTCTTTTATTTTCAATAATAATAATTAGTATTTAATTTTAACAATTATCAATAATAATCGATTTCGATTTTTTATTTTTTTGCAATTATCAAAAAAAAAAAATTAATCACTCGCGGAGGAAAAACATCCAAAGTTTTTAAACAACCACAGTAAGTGGAATATAAATTTGTATATGCCAACAATAAATGTCAGTTTCTGTGGCTATAGAGAAAGGAGTTGAGAAACCCTCGCATTGGGCGCCCACGGGCAGACTGATTAAAGTGAGTATTCGGCGTTGTGTGTTGTTTTCTGGCATTGTGTATAGTTGTTAATACCAGCAACAGTGGCATCAGGACATCAGCCAGAAGGTATCTTCAATTTAGATGCACCTATTTTACTGGGGGTGCTGTGCTTATGTGGCAAAAATTGGCAGTTAACATCATTTATTATTGATTTTCCTATTGTAACATTCAGCTTGAGGCCCCCCGGCAAAAACGATGGGCTTCAACTCTGTCTGTCGCCGTCTGCTCTGTTTGTATTGGGCTATTCAATGTGGGCGAGGGGGGAGTGGGTGTATGTTGTTGTTGTTATTTTCCTGGGTTCGTTTCGTATTTCAGTGTTTTTGGGTCACTTAATCGTATTGGCCCGTCTACTGGTCTAATGCTTCACGCAAAAGATGATTGATGATTGCGACCCGTTGTCTATATAAATTGTACCACTCACAATTTGCTAACTGACTGTAACGTTTTGTATACAATAGAACAGTTTTTGCTATATGTAATACATATATATACATACATACATATATATATATATATATATATACCTTCAACTTGTCTTGCCTCTTCCCAATTTGACCCAATTTATTTGATGCGAGTTTCGGGTTTTTCAGCACATTGGAATTTATTCTCATTATAATTGCTTGCATTTTGGAAGTGCTGGTGTAATGTGCTTTAATGAATTATTCATTGGCATATTTAATGATTTATATAGTTTAATTAAATTTAATTGGAATTAATGACATATTTGCAATTACTTTTTCGGCATTGGCATGATGGCAGAAATCTTCCGATTTTAATTATGATTTATTTGAAATGCACGTAAAGTTTTTTCTTTTTTTCTGCAGAGTCTTTTACATATTTCACGAGCGTCGGCGAGTGCGTTAAACAAAATACTGAAAACACATTAAAATGATTTCCACCTTATCGGCATGAATGAAGCCGCAAATGGTATTTAATTTGTGAATTTTGTACTATTGATATCGACGGTAACAACAATAGACCTTCAACATATACACATATGCACACACACACACACACATACATATATAGATCGAATTTAATACTTTCGTCAAATTTTACAGAAATTAAAATTTTGTTATTGTTGTTTTTGGCATTTTATTGTTATTATTTTATCATAAATATATAAAGCGAAAAGTTGCGTCAGCAAATACCTTAAGTGTTGTATGTGTGATTGGTGAAATTACTTTTGATATAAAGTTTATGTCAGGTGAAACTGGTCCATTTTCAATTTCAATGAACATAAATATGAATCGACCATTGAATCGACCATTAGCTGATTAGCTGAAAAGTCTGCAAACAGAAGCCTGCACTTTTAATCTCGATGGCAGCTTTAAGCTTTTTGTGGACATACATTTGCGGATATTAAATGCACGACAGACTTCAATATTTTTCATTTATATACTTTAACTGCCAGCGTCTTATGAAGTCTGTTGCTAAATGATGACTTTCGAGATGATGGCGCTCTGCCAGCTACATTTTTGGCCGACAAATGACATGCTAAACTAATTTTTGGTGTCATCCGCAAATGTTAAACACGAATTTCAAGTGACAGGAAACGCCCGCAAGTGTCTTGTCCTGCGGTGATGGCTTGATTAATTTTTTGGCTGACAAGTGCTTACTAACACACAGTGTGAGTGCGAACGCAACAGAGCTACAGGGCGTGTGTGTGTGTGCGTGAGAGAGTGAGAGAGAGAGAGAGGGAGCTGAAAGACGCAAATCATTGTAGTTGTGCTTCTCTGTTTTGCAGGGTGCGGGTAATTGTAATTTTGGAGAGTGCAGCAGCCAAATTCTACACATGTAATATGAATCACAGACAGAATCACGAAAAAACGAGATGAGAGTAGGAGTGACAAACCGAAGAGGCGTGATTCGTCTACTGCTGTTGTTCTCGTTGAAGCTGATTATGCTATGGCGAGCATAGCGCAGGACATGTGTGGAGCTGCTGTGATAAACGGAGTTGGTGGTGGTGGACGATATTGAATGATTTGCTGAGTTGCATCTGAATGAGAACGATAATAAACAGAGAGAAGAAGAACAACAAAAAACAACAATAACAATCAACAAACAAAATATCAACTGTAAATGTAGCAAAACGAAACGGGACGAAACGAAACGAAACGAGACGAGACGAGACGACACGAAATGAAAATGACGCACCGCCAGCCACGATTTGTGGTGCAAAGGATTAAGGCTCCCAGGACAGCAACAGCGACAGCGTGCAATCAATTGGAAGAAATACGGCAAAATGGCTGGGATTAGTTGGTCGGTTAGTCGGTCGGAGTCACCCAGCACTCCCCCACAGGGGAGGCGGCGGATGACTTTGCGTGTCAAGGCCAAAACTCAACTGCGCTTCGCATTGACAGTTTAATGCCAGCAGCAGGAGCGGCAGGCAAAACGCTGCTGTTAATTACTCACAGCCAAATTGGAGAGAGCAAATACCAGCAAAGTACGAGTGTCGGCTATAGTCGACTGTGAAATGCTCTGTTAACAGTGCAATTAACATAAAACACTTGCGCATTGCACTAAGCAACTCGATTAGTTTCTGCGCCGGCGGCATCCCGTGAAACGGTCAACGAACATCGCACAAAGAGTAGATGCAAAAACTCAATCAGCAGCCGGCAACAAAGACAAAAGGCGAAAGACAAAGAGCAAATGAATATGCGACTAGACAATTTTATACGCTTGGCAAAATAAATAAAAATTGAGTGGCGCAGCAGATTCGCAAATACGAATATGTTTTTGTATAAATATAGAATTTACTAAACTACTTAACGACTGCTCTGGGTGACGTTAAGATGAACAGTTTTCTGCTCTTGGCTTTAAAAATGCAACAAAATATACAAATATATCTAACAAATATCGTTTGTATAAGATACTGTGCATCTATGATATTTATACTTCTCGCTTAATCAGAATTTTTGCTGCAAGCGAAAAGAAAAGCGATGCGAGACTTTGTTTGCTTAACAAGCCAGTTGGGAGCTGTTGTGGGGCAGCTGCTCAGCTTGGATTATCCTTTGCTGGCTGCTTCGGTGACTGGATGAGTGGATGAAGGAGTCTTTGTTTGCAGTTTCAATTTCATGGCACTTATATCATCTCATCCACTCGAGGCCAGCGCAGCGCATATAAATAGCGTTCAATTGCAAACCTCCATTAGAAAATGGCAAACTGGGGACAAACAGCTGTGTGGCAGCAGGCCAGGCTTTCAATTGCAACGCAACACTAATTATGTTTTGCAACCGGTGGCGAATAGTGTTTGCCGCATTCGTTTTCATCTCCGGATATCGTTGCATGCAGCTGACTGCGTTTTCCAATTATCTAACTGATTACTTTGGGTGGGGCAACATGTGCAACTGCCACTGCCCCAACAAGCAATGCGAAGATAGATGATTTAACTGCTAACCAAACAAGTTAGTTTTCAGCTTGCTGGCATAAATCCAATTATTGATTGAGACGTGATTTTTAAAAATATATGAAAATAGATTTAATTGAGGCAAATGACTAACGACTAACAACTAGGAACTAGGCGCAGAGAAATCCATGTTGTGCTGCGATTTTGGCCACGTGAGATTTGGTTGTGGTTTGTTTTTTCTTGTTCTTTTTCTATTTTAAAGAGCGGCTGCCTGTCGTCGATTCCAGCGCCAAACAGTGGCATCATCGCATACATATACCAAGACGCTGGCATCCCGCGAGAAGGCAATTTGCCGCACGGTCGCCACACTGCGCAAATTGTGCAACGTGGTCATGTGTGCGCCCTCCGGATCACTGGGATCCATCTCCCATACGTACACTTTGCCCTGCTGATTGCCCAGTGCGATGACTTTTTGCCACGGATTGAAGCCGAAGCGCACAAACCAAATCTCACACTCATCGTACTCGAACTCGGCGATGATGGTGCAGGAGGAGTCACTCGGTTTGAGCTGTTCAAAACTCTGATGCAGCTGGCCGGGCTTCCAGCAGACGATGGCATTCTCGCAGGACTTGGACAGGACAAAGTTGCCAAACCATTGCACACAGTCCACATAGTTGCGATGGATGTCGCGCGTCGAGAAGTCCGGAAAGTGTTTGGTAATTGTTGGAAACGGCAGTGTAGATTTCTCCTGGCTAAACGTGTGCGACAGCTCGATCTTGTGCTGAAACTCCGGCGTATTGAGGCACCACAGTTTCAGGGAATGATCCATGCCGCTGCTGACAATGCGATCACCGCGCATATTAAAATCAATGGACAGCACCTCATCCCGATGACCCTCGACGCCGCCAAATATTGCGATGCAGACATGCGTCTGTATGTTCCACAGCCGAATGGCATGATCCTTGCTGCCAGAGAGCAGCAGTTGCAGTTTGTGCGGATGGAATTTGAGCTCGTTGATGGCCTGGCCATGACCAATATAGTTGCCGACTGCCTCGTTCTGTTCGATGTCAATGACGCGGATGACGCCCCGATAACCGGCCGCAGCCAGCAGTGGCGCCGATGTCTTCAGATCATAGGACCAGGCGCAGGTGTAGAAAACCTCATCCGGCTGGCATCGAATAATGTGAATGGATTAACTGGAATTTGCTGGCTATTCCCTTTACTTACATCCGGATCGGCGTAGCAGTGGAGGAGGGTGAGGCCGCCCTTGCGTGGACACTCGTAGACGGTGCAACGATTGCTGCCCGCTGTGGCAAACACCTGCGGCTCGTCCTTGCCCAGCAGCGTGTTGAATGCCACGCCAAATATGTTCGCACCATGATTCTCCTTGACATGTGTGCTTAAAGTGAGCAAATCGTTAAACTTTGATTCACGTTTTTTTTTCCATGATATTTTTCTTACTCGTATTTGTAGGCGGCGCCGGTTTTTCTCTTTGATTTGGTGCTGCGGCGGCCGCGCCGCTTGCTACGCGTGCTCGACGCCGGCGACTTGCTGCGCGATGTGGTGCTATTCGTTGTGAAACTGGCCGATTCGTCCTGCATGCATCAACCGGAAATTGTGGCTGTTAATTTGTTGTTTTTTGCTGTGTTTGCAATTGGCAATTTCCAACTTACGTCGCACGACTCATCCGAGTCATCGGGCTCGTTGCTGTTTTTCACTTTATCGCTGCTCATGCTCACTTCAACACTGCACAGCTGCTCAGAGCACACAATGTGTTGCAATTAAAATAAACTATATTATGTACAAAAAAATAAACAATTTAAGCACAACAAATATGTTGTTTTTCTTCACTTTTGGCGGCAAGAGACACGCGCAGCGTTGCCACCACGCGATCGGTGCCATAGCGCTGTTATATTTCCGATGTTCGCGCTGTTATTTAACATAAACCGAAATCGAGAAGACGCGTAAGCGAGTATCGATTAATGCAATCGATGCTAGAGATGAGAGACGTTAAGCGATTTTTGAATTCAAATAAAATGTGGTTTCCCGAGATCGTTTTTGGGTTATTGGCTTAGCTTATTGGAGAAGCGCAAACAGAGCTTACACATGCGCAAGCAGTTTAAACAATTTAACATTAGTATTATACAAGAGTAGATATTATGATAAGGACAATATATCACATGCCATGAATTCAATATTGCGAAGGAACATTTACAAATATCAAAATGTATGTAAAAATGCAAGGGGTCGGGGTAGTTGGAACATTGAGCGAAGTAACGAGGAATACTTTGTGGTACAAAAAGTGGGAATCATTATATTTATTTATATACATATAGGCTGAAAGTTAAAGCGATCAGAGTAGGGGGAACAGTATCTGGACAATATTTACAGCAGTGAAAGATAACGTAGACAATTTCAAGGTAAGTATAAAGACAGTAATTGGTTATAAAGATAGAGACAGAGACAGAGACAGAGAGAGAAAGAGAGACAGACAAAAAAAGGTTGAGAGAGAGAGAGAGAGAAAGAGAGAGATATAGAGAGAGAGCTGTTTTTTTTTTGGAGCTGTGTTGGTTAACGTAACGTAACAACGTAAAATATAACGTAAACGTTAAATATTGTACAATTAACTAAAAATCGCATACAAAATCGAAATTACGCTAATTAATGCAGAGTATAAAACCATTATTCAAGTACGTTTTATTCGTTGACATTGATCTTGCCCAGACCGGTGTGCGCAGGCGTCTTTGTCGCTGAACGGTCGCTTTATTACTGCAACTGCTACTGCTGGAAACACTTTGACCGGCAGCTTGGCTCGATTCACTCGTTCCGCTCGTTCCACTTGCGTCACTTGCTTTTGGGACTTCTGTTGTTGTTGTTGTTGTTGCTGTTGCTGTTGTTGTTTCTGTTGTCGTCGTCGTCGTCGTCGCTGTCGCCGTCGTAGTTGCTTGCTCCTCTTGCACAGATTCAAGTGCTTTGCTCACTTCCGGCGGCCCAGTGGGTCCGCTATGCGTTTGCGGCGCCAGGGAAACGCCCTTCGTGCGACTTTCGATGCTCGTCGTCTGATTGTCTGACGACTGCTCCTCTGCCGTTGCTGCTGCTGCTTTATGCATGCCGCAGCTGCTGTTTGCGTTGTTGTTGTTCAGATTTTTACAGTTGCCGTTGCAGCGCTTAACAGCATTATCACTATTTTTTTTTTTTTGTGATTTTGTGATGTAGAGTAGGCGGGGGGGTTGGTGGGCGGTTGACGGGGTCAAGTGTTTTTTTGCGCAGCAGTTGGCAGTGAGTTAAAGCGAACCGGTACAGACGACAAATATATTTTTGGTACGTTTCGTTGATTGGCATACATATTTAACATATATATTTATATATTTTGTAATTTTTATGATTTTGTGAATTTTGTTTTTAAAACATGGTTGGCAGTAGAAAGAAAAAATGAAAAGTACATCAGTAGAAGTTTTTGTTTTTGTTTATTTATTTTTTTATTTTTTTTGTAGATTAGAGCGAGTGGATTAGTTGTTGAAAGCTACAAAAAGCACGCTCGACAAAGAGTAAAAAAGAAAAAAAAAAAACACTCGTTGTTTGAATGCAGGCCACGAACAAAGTGTTGCATACTTCCGACGAGTTGCAAGTGGAAACTTTGTTGGTGTGGGGCGAAACACTCGCCACCCACACACTTGCCTATGTAAATCGAACAGTTGTGTCAGGAGCTTCTGAATAATTTACACACACAATATGAGGGGAGGGCAAATAAAAAATGAGACCGCCTGTGAGTGACAGGAGCGTTGGGAACTCGGGCTTTTAATTGAAGGCTGGGTCCTCTGGGTGTTTGTGCCTGTGTGTGTGTGTGAGTGGTAAATAATAAAAATGCAATTTGTACAACTGTCTACTCCCAACAATCGACTTTTAAAAATTAATTTAAAAACACAAAAGTGTAGGCAAAAACTTCCCAAAGTAGTCTGTGTTCGTAGAGCAAAGAGTCGAGATAGGTTTTTTATTTTAGGTAATGTTGCAAGTAATGATAGTCAGTTAAAGTTAGATGATGCAAAAGATAGATGATAGATCATCTGCCGCACTCGGGGGACGAACAAACTCTTCAAAATTACTAATTAGAGACATCGATAATGAATACACCGAGAGTTTACAGTGTATTTGAGAAGGAAAACAACAGTGAGATAGCGTAAGAAAGTTCTTCAGTAGTAATACGGTGCTTGATGGCGAAGGGGGACAATTTTACACGATTCGAAGTAGTAGTAATAGTTAGTTATTTAATTAAACTTGACTACACTAGCTAAAATTCACGCGTTCTTTTATTTTTTCTGTTACAAATGCATATATTCTTTAATGAGATACATGAGATGATCGTATGATGATATATAGTAGACTTACTGCATAGCAAGGCATTAATAAATGGTATGGAGTCTTTAGTAGACTCGACACATGAACTGAAAATAGCACTACAACGTATGAGAGATAGAAAGTTAAAGAGTTTTAAGGATTTAGAAAGAGAGCAAGTGATGATATGAATATTGTAGTAGCTTCTTGTTGTTGTTGTTGTTGTGGTGTTTGGGGTAAGTAAGTTTTATAGTTGATATGAGCACGCGGTTGAGGTTTTAGAGGTGGACGGGTGGGAAAACAGAGAGAGAGAGAGAGGTAGATAGATAGATAGATAGATAGATAGATAGAGAGATTTAGAGTTAAAAATCAACAAAGTTAACGGCAAAAAACCAAATCGGAGGTTGACTCTATAAAGACTTACTCTTCGCTCTCAACGGATGAAGACGCAATCTGCCCCAATTTACTTTTACCTGATGTGGGGCTTCTGCTCAAACAATAGACACACACACAGATATAAAAAGAAATAAAATATATATAAAAAACGTGTGAAAGTTGTGAACGGAAAAACAATAAAAATAAGTGATCGTTTGCTATATGTTTGCGACAGATGAATTGTAATGATATAGTAAATGTATATAGTAGTTGTATGCAATGTATGCAATGCTCCAATGGAACACAACATTTCATGGGTCTGGTTTAAAGCTCGCTTTTTGTGTGCAATCCTAATGCAAATTCAATTATTTTATTATTTTTTTAAATGTTCGAGCTACGCAGCATTATCAATGGGAAAGACCTACGAATTCGTTAAAGCCTGAACCAATTGAATGTACGATCTCCGAAAGCGCCAGCAAATTACATTTTCTTTTTGTTTTTGTTTTTCTTTTTTTTCCAGATTCGTGGTTAGACTTTTGGTTAGAAAATGGCGCAAATAGTAGGTGTATAAGAGAAAAGAACACATGCAACCCTTGCACCTACCTTGACTCGTCTATGAAGACAGCTTCGAGCACGCGTGCCGCATAATGCAGATTGCGATGCATATCCTCGTAGGCAACGGTCCCATGATCCATCCTACGCAGCAGGCTGCGTATTCTGCAAAAGGGAAAGACAGCGATTAACTTGGGCATGGGCTGGACTTATAAGTAGAATAAGGAACGTTAATGTTTTTTTTCGGTTTTTTTTTTTATGTTATTCTCAACTAATTCGAATGTGTTTCTTAAGTCAATTTAAAATAGTGCAGTGTTTGTGGTATTGGAGAGATATTTTTTTTAAATGGGTATCAAAAGTTCAACGGTTTTTTTTATTGGGCCTTTGGTTATTTATAGAAGCTTCTTAGTTCTTAACAATAAACTCACCTCACAGCTGCTTTATTGAGAGCATCTGGCGTATCGACAGGTGGCAAATTTTCCGTTTCCCATGCATCGGCGACCGATAAATTTGAGCCCGTCTCTACCGATTGATCCGACGTTTCTCGATCGTTAATTGGGAATAATGTGCCCGTAGTCGAATTCAAAAATTCGCTAGAATCGCGAGCTGGTCTGTATTCGCTGGTGTTTCGCTCTTGCCCGGCTGGTGGCGCATCGGTTGCGAAATTTGTTTTATTTGGCGAAGACGGCTGCATTTTGCCGGCAGAATTTAGATTCCTCGATGCGCTTTCTATCGAACGTTTCTCGCCGATCGTTGACGACGATGACGCAGCAGTTCCGTTGCTACCCCGGCCAGTTAGACGCTCGGCGAGTGACTCACTGAGCGGCGTCTGAAAGAAACTGCTGCTCGACGAGGGCGAGGCGACAGTCTGCGATTGTCCGTCGATTTGTGCGAAGCTCTTGCGACTATTCGAACGCCGTACAATTGTAAGTGAGCCGTGCTCTGCAAATATTCCAATTTAAAAATATACAGGATATACAGTGAGTACGTGTTAGTCGGATTGCAATAATTATGTTTAACTTTGCCAGTTGACACTTTTCGACAGAGAAACACACTTTGATTGCAAGTAGCAAAAAAACTGAGTTTTGTTCTCCCAAAGCTGACTGATTTGACTGCCACGGATTTCAAAATAAATGTGTCAAATATGCCAAAAATGCAGAGACGAATGAAAACATTCATATCACGCTGCTGATATACGATTAATGTATTATTATCCTGCTCCTTGGTATACGAAGCTTAAATGTGTTTAGATAAAGGCATCAAACTGATAAAACAAAAACAAAGACTCGTTCGTCAAATAAATTGACGCAAACGATAACTGACATTTATTGACTTTCCAGCGAATGCATGCTCAATTTTTTGTGATTGATGTAACATAGTATGATAAGTTCGATTTTGAATCAAAATAATAAAAATAACAAGTGCTGTATTCGAGTGAGCTCGACTACGATATACACTGTAGCTTTCATAGTCTCTGAGATACGCGTTTTCATGCAGACGGCTGTTGATCGTGATCATAAATTGATATCCACTTTATAGGATCCTTTATGCCTGTTACACACAATTCGCACAAATCCATTTTACCCTTTTTGTTTTACTCATATTCAATAGGCTAAGGATATAATAAAGGTATAAAACTCTTTAAAATTACAAACAGAGAGTTTAGCCCGAGCTATACTTTAAATAGCTTAAAATAGAAGAATGAGGGGAATGGCAAATTTAATTGTCTTTCAAAAGAACACCAGCTTAATTTAATGTGTTACTAAATTTTCAAATATAAAAAGAAGAAAGAAAATAATGAAGAGAAAAGTAGAAAAGATTATTAGTGTTGCACCCTTAAGCTAATCGCAATCTCACATTTTAGCAGAAAAAAATCAATAATTTGTAGAATAACTTTAAGATATTTGTGGCACACAATTCTATATTCAGTTGAACCCGAAGCGCAAATGTGGGACCGGTTTTGGGTGGGCAGTCTTCAAGCGACTGCTGCCGGCTGGGACAAGGACAAAGGCAACGCAAATAGGAGTGGATGCCAAGAGATGCTAGCGAGTAAATTGCTAAGGATTTATTTATTTGCCAAGCGTTGCGCATTGCGAGTATAACAGCTTCCCAACACAAAGGGAAAATCACGAAATGTTTCAGCTCCTGGGGCGGCAATGTGGCAAGTGGCAAGTAAACGACAAGAGCAAAAACAGCAACAACACTTAAATGCATTCCATTTATTTTGGCAGTGCAGCGGAGTCGCCACAGGCAATCGCTTGCCTCTCCAGGTGGAGAGGTAATCCTACTTGCTGGCAGCTCGCTATCGTAAAATCTGACTTTTATGCAGCACTTAAATTTATGTTACACTCGAGATTCCTCTGCTTAACGGTATCGTTTGTTAAGTTGTTACTGTGGCCCGGTTATCGGGTCTCCATTTGTGTGTCTCGCCAGAATCTTAGCTATCAACTTGGAGGCGGACTGATGAAATGTTTTATGCTTACTTTTAGTGGCCACTCTTCACGATTTTAATGAGCTAAACATGCCAGAAATCAGCAGCAACACAAAATGTGTGCAAAATGTTGCTCCATATACGACCAGGTGAGCCCTCCTCGATCGGTATATGAGCTTTAACCATAAAATCTGTGCTGACTGCTGTTCTTGTTAAATTCTTAAATTAAACAGAGTCTGCATTTGGGGATTGCAACATTCGCTGCTTAATCCTAAGAATGAAAATGTTGATTGCACTCAAAGAAAATAAGTCTATTAAATTGAAAAACTGGATTAGAAGTTTTCGCTTCGGCTTTTACAATTTCAATTACGAATTTTATAGAAATATTGTTAAATTTGAATAGAGCGTTTAACAATTAACAAAATAAATAAATGACAAAAATCATTATTATCTCACATAATTAGCAACTTCGTAGGAAACCTTCTTGAAATATCAACTTTGTTTTTCTGGTCAACGATTCTTATTTGATTTTTATTGATATATAAACAAGAAGCGGTCTGAGCTATCTGGCAACCTTGTTGCCGTTGCGCCGATATTATTGAGAGCAAGTAATCGAGTCAGTAGCGATATCAGTAAAGTATCGATATCTGAGCTGAATCGACACATTCGAGTACAACATATTTATTCTAAGTGTAGCGACTTTGATTTGAGTACAAGCATCTCTATTGATTTTCTGAGAGTGTCAGCTACTCATCCCCCATCCCGCTCCGCTCGTGTATGGTTGAGTGTATGAAAAATGTATAGCCTCAGGTTTACTTACTTGCTACTTGACCATTTATTGTCGCATTGGCGCATTGAATACTGCTGCCCAATTCACAGCTTGAGGGGCTCTGTTCGCCGTTATTTGGCTCACTTGCGCCGTCTCCTGCTGCTGACGTTGCTGCACCACCACTGCTTGTTGCAGCTCCAATGCCGCTGCTGCCACCGCTGTCCGCACCTGCCCCCGCGGTCGCCTCCTCACGTTTAGTTGGCAGAGTCTCCGGCGTGCTGGCAACTGTAAGCATTGAATTATATTCAAAATGTCGTCAGAAAATTGTATATATATTTTGCATATGTGTGTGTGAACCAGTAGCCGTTCAACAGGTCCCAGCATAACCGTGTACATATGTACGCACATAAACATACATTTACATATATATATATGTATATATATATATTGTGCCCAAAGGTCCTCGGCTGCCCCTTGCATAAATCAGCACTTTTAGGGGTGCAAACTTAGGTAAGTGTATTGTTATAACCCATTGCCAGAGGGTACGAAAGGATAGTAAGTAGGATGAGTACATACTATGCATTTTGTATGAGCTTTGTGTTTAACAGGGTCTTCAGTGGAATACCTCAAAATCATATTTGGGTATATCGACATAAATAAAAAGGTATATATTTACAATTTAATCAGCATGAATAGTTGGGCATAGTTTCAATTTATTCGACTCCTTGGGAGACTCTTAATGAGCTGTGTACCCTTTTAAAGTACTAAAATAAATGTATTAAATAAATATTTACTATATTTTAACTAAGTCTGATTTATTTTAATGCGACTAATGAAGTGATTAGATTACTTTTAATCATCTATAATTTTGCCTTCCACATTTTTAGAGTTAGTATAATTTTTGAAATGCATTCACTGCTGATCAGTTAGAAGCAGAAATATTTTGTTATTATATTTAATGATTCACAACTTTTTATTCACTGATTAAAATTATCAGTTCGATTTTTCTAGAACTCTCGTTTATTGGAAATTAAAGGTGTGAAATGTTTAATATATGTACATAGATACATATCTTAAAGAATAATGGTATTTTGTATATTCTTTTTAATTTATTTATTCGAAATATATGAAATATGCATAAAAGAAATAAAATTAAATACAAATATTATCAGTATCGCATTTAATGTTAGTAATATTTATTTTATTTAATTTTTTTTATTATTAATTTTTCGTCTATAAAATACTTTGTGAAGGGTATCTAAGCAGCACCCTAAGTACATTTTTATTTATTTTCCTTCCTAATTTTATTTTGCTGTAGATTTTAGCCTTTCACGTTGGTCAGGTTATCCTTTGACTAAAAATTCCATTTGAAATTGCTTTTCAGGCGTTGCGAATGCCTTTCATATGATTTTCTCAATTTCGCCAACGTCAACATCTGCTGCAGAGCTGCCTGTTAAGTCGGGAACCTGCTTGGTTGGTTGTAAGTAATTGAAGGCACTAGAGATTATTGTTTCTACTAGACACACATTGACAGGTTTTGCTTAAGCTTGTGAAATATCGCATCATTTTGTAGTAAACATTTTATATTTCTAGAATCTGAACTTTTAACACTAATTAGTGAAGTCGTTAACTATTTCCCACACAGCTCAACGTTGTTGATTTAATAAGCTTTTCGCTATTGTCTAGTCGCTTATAAATATTACAACCGACTGTTTGAAGCTTCAGTCTATGTTAGCAATTCGTTCAGTTCTATTCACAATGCGACTGCTCGCACTTTTCGCTATTTGCCTGTTGGCCTTGTTTGTGCTCCCCTCTTCCGCTCAGGAGTCATTCTGTCCCTGTCCCTTCATTTTATTGGAGGTCTGTGGCAGTGACGGCAACACCTACAGCAATGCCTGTCAGCTGAACTGTGAGATCAAGCGCGTAGCGCGCCAAGGACGCAATCTCTTCAAATCCAGAGACGGACGTTGTTAATTTCGTATTATTGCGATGTATATAAACTAACATGTTACAAAGATTGTAAAGATTGTCAAATAAACATTATTGCAAGTATTCAAAATTGGACGCTTATTGCCTGTTACTTATGTATATAAAGGTGTGTATGCACGCAATAAGCTCTAATCAATTGCTTATACTTAGGCTGGGAGAGTCTAGAAATTGCCACTCAAATATATGGAGAGTCCATAAAGTTACAATTTTTAAAAATGTAAGTATACAGCATATTGATTTTATAATTTCTTAAAGCGCAATTTGAAACAAAACTTTAAAACATTTATTTACTGTATGTGTAATTAATTTTGTTTTACTTGTTCATTTTTCTAGTTTCAAGCTTTTTTATACTGCATATCATTATATATTTTTTGTACACTCAGAGTTAAAATTGGATCTGTTTGCCCAACCGCTAATACAAAATTAAATGTTGTTTACACAGTTGTTTGGCTTATGCGTATACGTATACCTAAATTTAAATGACAGTAAACGGTCTATGACAGAGCTGGAAAATACCATAATAATCAAACAGTTTTTAGCAATAAGCTCAATGTCAAATAATTAGCACAATTCTGTGTATATTTATTCTAAAAATGTTTTTTTTTTAATTCATAAATATATATAATGACGTATTTGAAAAAGCAATTTTGCGTTGTAATTTGTGTTGAATTTCTTAACGAGTCTCTCAGTCTTCTAGTTTTAGTAAGTCTGAAAGAGCTGATAAGAGGACATATATAAAAAGGTATATAGATACTATTTAATCAGCATGAAAAGTTGGATATAGTCTCAATTTATTCGACTCCTTGAGAGACTCTTAAATAGCTGTGTATCCTTTCAAAGTACTAAAATAAATGTACTAAATAAATATTTACTATATTTGAACTAAGTTTGAATTATTTTATCGCGACCACTTAAGGAAGTGATTAGATTACTTTTAATCATCTCTCATTTTGCCTTCCACATTTTTAGAGTTTGTATAATTTTTGAAATGCATTCACTGCTGATCAGTTAGAAGCAGAAATATTTTGTTATTATATTTAATGATTCACAACTTTTTATTCACTGATTAAAATTATCAGTTCGATTTTTCTAGAACTCTCGTCTTTCGGAAAATTAAGGGTTTGAAATGTTTAATATATGTACATACATATATACATACATATCTTAAAGAATAATGGTATTTTGTATATTCTTTTTAATTTATTTATTCGAAATGTATGAAATATGCAAAAAAGAAATAAAATTAAATACAAATATTATCAGTAATATTTATTTAATTTATTTCTTTTTTTTAATTTTTCTTCTATAAAATACTTTGTGAAGGGTATCTAAGCAGCACCCTAAGTACATTTTTATTTATTTTCCTTCCTAATTTTATTTTGCTGTAGAATTTAGCCTTTCACGTTGGTCGGGTTATCCTTTGACTAAAAATTCCATTTGAAATTGCTTTTCAGGTGTTGCGAAAGTCTTTCATATGATTTTCTCAATTTCGCCAACTTCAACATCTGCTGCAGAGCTGCCTGTTAAGCCGAGAACCTTCTTGGTTGGTTGTAAGCAATTGAAGGCACTACTGAAAAATTATTTTCACGTATTGAGCATACGCTGTGATGACCGCACTACATAATACCAATAATAATACTAATTTACCATCTTGAGATTATTGTTTCTATTAGATACACATTGACAGGTTTTCATTTTGAAGTAGATATTTCATATTTCTAGAATCTGAATTTGTAACACTAATTAGTAACGTTGATATTATTTGCCACATACGTGGTTGATTTAATAAGCTTTTCGCTATTGTCTAGTCGCTTATAATTATTACAACAGACTGTTTGAAGCATCAGTCTATTTTAGCAATTCGTTCAGTTCTATTCACAATGCGACTGCTCGCACTTTTCGCTATTTGCCTGTTGGCCTTGTTTGTGCTCCCCTCTTCCGCTCAGGAGTCAGTCTGTTTCTGTCCCTTCATTTTAATGGAGGTCTGTGGCAGTGACGGCAACACCTACAGCAATGCCTGTCAGCTGAACTGTGCGATCCTGGCCGTAGCACGCAAAGGATACAATCTCTCCAAATCCAGAGACGGACGTTGTTAATTTCGTATTATTGCGATGTATATAAACTAACATGTTATACTTATTGGATACTTATTGCCTGTTACTTATAAAAAAGAGTATTTCTACGCAAAACTTATTTTAGCTCTAATCAAATGCTTATACCTAGGCTGGGTGAGTGCAGAACTTGAAACCACTCAAATAGATAGAGTGTCCATAGAGTTTAAATTGATTTCATACTTTCTTAAAACTCAATTTGAAACAAATTTTTAAAACGTTTATTTACTGTATGTGTAATTAGTTTTGTTTTACTTGTGCATTTCTCTAGTTTCAAGCTTTTTTACTATTGGCTGCTTTAATCTCGCTGGACGATATGTTAAATCAATCGTGTAGCTGTGACAAATTCTCATTTTAAGCGACATCATGCATATCATTTAATATTTTTTGTACAATTCGAGCTAAAATTGGATCTTTTTGCCCAACCGCTAATACAAAATTAGATGTTGTTTACACAGTTGTTTGGCTTATGCGTATACGTATACCTAAATTTGAATGACAGTAAACGGTCGATGAAAGAGCTGGAAAATACCATAAATAATAAAATAGTTTTTAACAATAAGCTCAATGTGAAATAAGTAGCACTGTGCTTATACTAAAAATGTTTTCTTAAATACAACGTTCATGTTGCATTCCTTAAGTCTCTCAGAGTCTCTCAGTCTTCAAGTTTTAGTAAGTCTGAAAGAACTGATAAGAGGCTTAATTTATTTGTATATCTGTGTTGATTTTAGGATTACATATGGCCTCTGTGTTTTTCCTTTCTTGTTATTTGGTTCCTTTTATAAAATCATGATCTATATATTTTTTTGAAGCGCATTTTGAATTTTACCAAAGCGAACACTCACCTTTGTGTGTTTTGCCATCTGATTTACAGCTATTTATGGCCAGATAAAGTCAGTCTTTATCAGGTGAATGCTTTTATTGATAAGCAATAATATTACAGCTACTCATTTATATATATGTATACCCATTGGTATTTCAACGCAAATTTCTTATTATTTTGAAATCAGTTTTTTTTATTTGTCTTCAGAATACAAATATTACGTAGATATAGATATACAACGACCCTTTTTTACTATGGACAAGCTGCCCCAGAACTCACCAATTCACGACGTGCACAATCAAAAAAGCAGGGATTTCCATAGGTGATCCTACTACTTGCACAAACCGGATTAACGATGTATTTACAGATACACATGCTTTTTGGTGACTCCGTCTTCAAATCCTCCTGGCCACTCACAAACGCCGACAGTAGCAGGCACAGCGCCAACATCAATCCAATTAACTTCATCGTTTTGGGTATATTTTATCGGTTAATCCACAAGCAACTCAATATTTATATTGGCGGCGGTGTCTGCTCTACTTGAGCTAGTTTGGCTCGATTTCGCACATGATTTCTTATTTTATAGCAACTGTAATGTTTTTTTTCTTCAAAATAATTACCTATTTAAAAGGTAATCGAATTTATTTGTTTTCATTTATTTCTAATTTATTTGTTTGGATTGAGTGATTTTATTGTATCTGAAAGCATGTCCGCATTGCCAACTGAAATTTGAAGAGATTTCCCTACTATTTCTATAAATATTATCGCGAAAACGAGACATAGTTGTTTTTTTCACCATTCCCATTGATAAGCGATAATATTCCAGATACTCTTTCATAGATATGTATGCCCCTTGATATTTCAACGAAATTTCTTATTATTTTGGATTCATTTTTATTTATGTGTCTTCAGAATATTTACACCATATATATTGTAGATATTGTAGATATCGGTTTAACAACGACCCTTTTTTACTATGGACAAGCCGCGCCCAGAATTCCCAAAATCGCGACGTGCACAATCAAACGTGCAGTGATTTGGATAGGTGATCGAATTGCTGGCACAGACCGGATTATTGCGGTATGTACAGATACACTTGCCTTGTGGTGCCTCCGTCATCCAATCGTCCTGGCCACTCACAAACGCCGACAGAAGCAGGCGCAGCGCCAACATCAATCCTATTAACTTCATCGTTTTGGGTATATTTTATCGGTTTATCCACAAGCAGCTGTGGTGCCTGCTTTACTTGGGCTAGTCTAACTCGACTTCGCACCTGATTTCTCATTTTATTTTATTTTTTTTTTTAATGTTTTTAAAAAAAAAAATAACCTATTTAGATTCGGTCTATAATTATACTTTAGTACAGAAGGTAATCTAATTTATTTGTTTCAGTTACGCCAACTCTCGCCCCTAAAATTTTCAAAACTTATATCTTCCGTAGAGTTAAGGTTATCAAACTTGGAAGTTAGGTTGCTAGAAAAGTTCTCCTCCCGCTTCGCTCAATCACGTCTCGAAAAACTCACAAAAGCATATTTCTCGGGAAATTTTACAGCCTAACTTGGAGGATACATTATTATTAGGAACCTCCTTCAAAGATAGGTATTTCGTGGTTACATTCATCCTGTTCTTTGGCATCTATTAACAGATGGTATTACTTAATTGTATCAGATGATGATCAGATAAATTAATGCTTTTTCGATTACGCACGACTGCAACGATCTCATTTGCTTATGCTTGTTATAGTAAAATATAAAAATCGGATTTGTTCGATCAATGTAAATATATGTTCTTGACATATTGAGGAGCTTATTGACTGGTTTTACTGCATCGAAAAGCCTGTCCGCGTTGCCAACCGGCTGGAATTTGAATAGATATTCCGACTGCATATTTAAATATGATCGCTTGTAAAGAATTTGAAAAATGAAACAAAGCGAAAAACGAGGCATATTTGGTATTTTGCCCATTGCCCAGTCTCTATCAGTTGAATGCTCTTGTTCGATAAGCAACAATATAACAGATACTCATTCATATATATGTATACCGATTGGTGATTCAACAAAGTTTCTTATTATTTTGTGTTCATTTTTATTTATTTGTCTTCAGAATATCTACACCATAATTATTGTAGATATTGTAGATATCGGTTTAACAACTACCCGATCTTATTAAGTTCAAGCTACGTCCAGAACGCTCCAAGTCACGACGGGCACAATCATACATGCAGCGATTTGGATAGGTGATCAGATTGCTGGCACAGACCGGATCAAAGTTGCGTGGACAGGGGCAGGTCCTTTTTGGTGCTTCCCTCTCCTCATCCGGCTGGCCGCTCACAAACACCGACAGTAGCAGGCACATCGCCAAGATCAATCCAAGTAATTTCATTGTTTCTGTTATATTTTATAGGTTAATCCACAAGCGGCTCAATATTGATACTGACGGTGGTGTCTGCTTTACTTGGGCTAGTCTAGTTCGATTTTCTACATGAGCTCTTATCTTATCGCAAGTGTTTTGTAGTTGTGGCGTTTTTTTATATATGTGTTTGTTTAAATAATTACCTATTTAGATTAGCGAAGCTGATGGTATTAGTTATCGGTATCAGACGACTTCGCAGAGGATTTCAATATTCAATAAATAATAATAATAATAATAAATGCATTCGATTAATAAATGTTCGATGCCTGTTTTAGTCTCCTTTAAATATATAATATATAGTCAATAAAAAAAAAATTACTCATAGTTTGACACCTGAAATTTCGCCAAGCTTAATACTCATAATATATTAATGTTAAATTGAATTTTATACGATTTTCGCGCACGAGCAAGCATAAAAAGCAAAGCACGAGCTCATCTCTATTATCAAACTACACTCTTCCACTCTCCCACTATCTGTCTCTCCCACTATCTGTCTCTCTCTCTCTCTCTCTGTCTCTCTCTTTGTGTCTGCCTCTCTTCTTATCAGCTTGGCCACCTTTTCGTGCTGGGTACGTCGAGGGTTCTGAGCCCTTGATAATCCGGCAGGTGGTAAAAGTAATTGGCCTAAAATAATAGCGTTTGACATCTGCTGTTGTTGCAAATAGCACAGGTACTCACTACAATTTTCATTTCCATTTCCATTTCAATTTCAATAAATGAAATGCCATAACATACACACATAAATAAATATATATATATATATATATATATGTATATCTCGTAGTTTGCTTAAGTCAATTGGCGCACATTTTTCGCTGTCTAACTAAGTACTTGGCGAGTAATTCAGTCAATTTGAAGAGCTTTGAGTCACTGGGGAAATTAGACTAAGCACACGATAACTTTTCCAACTTAGTTTCAAAATTGGCATAACATTTATGAAATTTGGGTCTGCGAATGCAGCTGCTTCTAAATTACGGAGCACTTCACAATTCAAGCAGAGCAAATGAGATAAGCAATGAAAAGCATAGAAACAGCAACATGAACTGAGAGTAGAAGAGCGAAACGCAGCTGTTTTTGTTTTCAAGTCGAAACACTCCACAGACAATAACACGCCGCGCAATAGTCAGCGATTTGTTTGTTGACTAATTAGCAAAACTGACGCATACTCAGATAGCACTTATGTACGTACATAAACCAAATCCCAGACCCCAAACCCCCCAACCATACCCTCTCTCCAAACACCTTTCTATTTCACAAACAAGCACTTGAAGCCTTACGTTTTGAAGCTCAGTGCAAGTTCAGCGCTTGATGGGCAACGTTACGACGCATCTCAACGAATCTCAGAGCATCTTGCTAATAATACTTTAAATATATATTTGTATATATATATATAATTCATTCAGTTTGCTGGCGCGGTTTTAATTAGCTGAAGTGAAGATGAAGTCTTTGAATTTGTTTGCTTTGGTCGTCTTGGTGCTGGCCGCCATTTGGTTGGGTCAAACCGAGGCCAGCTCTTGTCCCTGCAATCTCAGGGAGAAGGGGCAGGTGTGCGGCTCCAATGGTGTTACCTATGTAAATCGCTGTGAATTCGAGTGTACTCAGCGGGATTACAAGAAACTGGGACGAGCACTCAACATTCGGAATATGGGTCCATGCTAAAGTGACGATGGCAAAACAGAGCGTCCATTGCCACTTCAAATAATATTATAATACTGTTTTATTTGTGAGTTTTGTAATAAGATTCTTATTCAATTATAATAAATATTGTCAAGTTTTTGTATTGATTTGCACACTTATTGCCAACGATTGAACAAAATTGGAACTCATGATTCAAGACTCTTAAAGAAACAAATGGTTTGTAAAATGAATTAAAATTTACTTAGGTATATGAAAATATTAGTCATATATATCTAAGAGCAACAATAAAGTAATTTAATTTAAAAATGATCTGAAATCTAAAGCAATTTATTTGCTACATTTCGTATGTATTGCTCACTATCGATTTGCTTGGTTGATTGATGAGAGACAATTTCGCTTACAATGAGAGACACACAATGTGTCTGTCACGAGTATATATATACAGGTCTGGTATATAGCACAGTATGCAAATAGTGCCATTAAATGCTAATTAAAAGTGAACAACGGCATCGTCATCAAGTCGGTTTGAGCGCGTTTTATTTTGTTACCATTGAGGGAGGCACCCGATGCTGACATCATTTAAATATTCACTTCACGCACATCAATCAAATTGTGCATAATTAATCGAAGCCGCTTCCCATTTTGAGTTACGGATTTACTGATTTATGAACTGTGTTACGCTTCTGCTGATGGAATCTCAATACGTGCAACAAAAATGTCAAATTACTCAAAGTATAAATGCTACGGTGCAACATTTTCGGTAACCAACATATATACAAGCAAAACGGGGGTACAGTTGAGTGAGGGGCTACCGTTTGTTTTATGACAGGAAGCTGTCAGTTGTGTGGCATGAAGGGAATGTTATTAAAAAGATAATACAATGTTGAGTTTGATGATGACACGAGCTTTTATCTTTTGTTTACAATAGCTGAATAATACTAAAAAAAAATTGGTTGGCTTCTGGGGAATTCGCAGAATGAAAACTAATTGGCAAATACTATCAGAACCGCATATATACATATATAAACTGTTTGTGCTTACGGATTTGTGATCACTGCGGAGCCTAAGCCCAAATGAGCTATCTGGCTTAATTGCTATCACAGTTTTTGTCTTTTAGGCAGTAAACTAATACAATGACGGAGTTTTTGAAATGGAAATGTGTATTCTTCATCAGGATGACTAACAGAAGCCTTGAGGTTTTGAGTTCTTAAGCGATTCAAAATAATAATTAAGGTTTTTCATTCTATTATACATTTGGTATTTTGGTATTTTATAATTTAGTTTCTCGATTTGCAATGCATCAAAGGCTTCTTGATCCGCATCATAAACCAGCTAGAAGCAATATTGATTAAGAAATGTTGATGTCAGTGAATTAATTCCGGTCAACATTTAATCTTCGGCTTGTCCAATATAAACGTTCTTTCTTGTTCCTTATGGTGCATTTAATATTCGCTTTCTATCTTGTCTTTCGCATTTTATCTGAAAGCAATTATTCAAGCCCAGTCTTGCTGCATACTTTTTGGAGCCCAGCTAAAAATGGCTATGCTTCGATTTATATCTGTCTTAATGTAAGCATCAACAGATTAATTTCTTCACTGATACAACTTATAAATATGCATATTTATTTATTGGCATTTACAACTGAGTAAAAAAGTCACTAAAAGCTCCGATTCACTTTTGTGTGCTTTGCTTTTATTAAAAACAAATCCCTCAAATTACTCACATCTCTATAAAATATGGAGCTTAAATCTACTCAATGTTGGTTAGACATAGACCATATACAACTAATAATTAGGTCGTTTGAATGCCGCCATTTCACAACTTATTTAATATGCATGGAAAGCCCTGTATAATATAAGTAGACAATCTCTACGAGTGACAACAAAGCAGGCAGCTGATAATTGTTGTTGTAATCGATTTTGATAACAAGTATTTGATAAGCGTAAACGTATTCACGACATCAAATGGCAACGCAAATAGCAATCAAAATCACGAATCCATCGTTTGTTCCGAATGGCACCGAACCAATTTGCCAGCGCTTTAGGGTTGCCAAAGGTTAACAAAATGAGGGTAAACATTTGCTCAAACTCATACGTAAATATGGAAAATACAAGTTACAAAATTCTGTTGTTTTTGAATGGTCGCCGACGATTTAATACTCTTGCAAAACATAATTAAATTCTCAGTCGCGGTATCAGTTAAGGTACGAATCATTTTTGATCAAAAGAACAATACCACTTTGATAGGGTATACAAATGTTGACCCAACCAGATGTTGCAAGTGTGTGCATTCAATTTGAATCAGATCTGTGGCACGAGTTAATCAGTCAAGTTTTTTCTCCTGTTTTTCTTTTCGGTGTTTGGTGTTGCCTGTTTTTTAATATGCTAAACTCGCTTTGCTTTGATATTATTAAATATTTACATATTAAAATATGTACTCCTAGGCTGATATTTATTCATGTGGCTGTGGCGGCTGCTGTTGCTGCCATTGCTGCTGCTGATGCTGATGCTGCTGCTGCTGCTGTTGGGACCACACAGAAAAATAAAAATGGATAAATTCCTTGGCGAGGGTCCGACCCCAACAAACAACAACGCTTTTTGGCGTTCTCGACGCAATTCAATCAGTGTGCGACATGAAAATGAAAGGTAAGCCTCGTCCTTGGCATGTCCTGACAGGATGACAGACGCAGGGAAAGACAGGCAAACGGACGGACGGACGGACGGATGGACGGACAGGCCGGGCGGATTTGCACGTTTTAAAGTTGCACCCGAAAAAATGGATAGCTTTTCTGCCTGATTTTCACAACTTAAACTTAAACTGTATGTTGCAAGTTGCCTAATCGAATGGAATTTCAATATGAGAAATTTAGAGCCGCAGACACACGTGCCAAAGACTTGAGTCAAGGGGCCTTCACAACCTTTCCGCTCTCCAATCAAATGCCAAACCCTTTTCATGTCACATCTCCGGCTTTTAGCGGAATTTAATAAATTGCCATGGAAAATCTTGAAAATGATGCCGAGATGGCTTTCTAACTTGGCCGAAAGTTTCACATGAAGTTCTCCGCATATATTTACGCAAAAATGTGCAAAAATGTTGTATGGTGAAGCCTTTGGCTGACAGGAGCAGGCAGCATCACGTACTCAGAAAGATACTCGTGTTGCAAGCACCTTGTACTAAATATATTATGCCATAAACTCTCAGTGCGTTGTAGAAAATGCAAACAACAGCAGCTGTATAACAATATTTTTCAAATTGTTTTAATTAGCCATCCAGATGTCGTACATGCAACATGCAAGAGTGCTAGCCATGGGGCATGTGCCGTGCCTTTTTCATCCCTCTCACCTGAAAGGGTGCTGCAAGCGACTTCCATTTTGGTGCATGGTCACGAAGCGGAAGTTTGTGGTTGCAACCGAACAAAATGAAATAGCAACGTGCTAAGTGCCTCGAAATGAGCGGAAGGAGCTGTGGCGGGGAACAGGCGAACAGACAAGAACAAATAGCGATAAAACCCCATATAGAAAATCGCATAAATTACCGACTATTTTTGCAAACATTTATCCCATTTTGTAAACCAAAAAGGTACAGCTGTGTTAATGATAACTTTTGGCTAGTTTTCGCAGATTGAATGTATTTTGTTAAAAAGTTAATTGGAAAACCACAACACGGAATTCTGCTTGCGGCCAATATTTATGCCCCTTCATGTGGTGCATTGGAGTTTGACCCACTGTTCGAGAATATCATTGTAATATTGTCACTGCGAAACCAAGAAGTCATTAAAGTTTCTAAAAAAAACTTCAGAAACTAAACTAAAAACTGCATATCTATCTTCTATTTAAATATGTATTTCAGGTTGACCAGCGAAATACATATTTCAGTTATAATAAAATGAGGTCCTCAAACAATTAACCGTTTTCTATCTTGAAATTTGTTAAATAAAATCTTAAAGTAGGCACTCATCTAATACAATATTCAGTCGATTTTTCAAGTGTATAATTCATACGTCAATAGCAGTTGGATTTTATATATAAACAGAACTATAGCAAAAGCGCTGAATAATAGATTAATTAGCCCTTAATTGAATGCAAGGTAAGTAAAATGTGAGCAAATAACTTTGTTTGCAACTTGTTACATGTCTTTATTCCATCAAAAATGTAATTATGAACTTTTAACGGAACTTGTTTACTTCCTGTGCTGTGTTTCTGATCCAGACCTTAACTATTGGCAAACAGAGCAAAACTGAATTAATATTCAACTCAGTTGTTGACCCACTCCAACGTAGAAGGCTCGTTAATCGCTCCCCCCAACTCAATGTTGATATGTGTTTAATGCATTTTCCGCTGTTTGATCAGATGGTCAACTTCGAAAGATTTGCCATTGAGCTGCATTGTATAAGCCAATTATAAAAAGGTTATATTTATTTACTTACAATGAAGTAAGTGTTTGAACCATCTGAATACATATTTAATCCAATCGAAAGTAAGTAAACAAAACGGCATTAAGAAGAAACTATAAAAAGTCGGTAAAATCGATATGGAATCATTAAAAGCAGCCAGAGCTGCGAGTTGAGATGACTCTTAAATGGAGCTTAGTTGTAGGCCTATTTTGGTTCCTTTCATTGGGAGTGGCACAAAAGGACCATAATCAGCAGCAGGATAATGAAAACTGGTGGCGCCACGAGGTCTTCTATCAGATCTATCCGAGATCGTTCAAAGACAGCAATGGCGATGGCATCGGTGATCTTAATGGCATTACCTCCAGGCTGGAATACTTTGTGGATACGGGCATTACGTCCATCTGGCTAAGTCCCATTTTCAAGTCACCCATGGCGGATTTTGGCTATGATATATCCGATTACAGGGACATCCAAAGGGAGTATGGCACACTCTCGGACTTTGATGCAATGATTGCAAAAGCCAATCGGCTGGGCATCAAAGTCATCTTGGACTTTGTGCCCAATCACAGCTCCGACGAACATGAATGGTTTATAAGGTCCGCTAATCGAGAGGCCGGCTATGAAGATTTCTATGTGTGGGAGGATGCTAAAGTAGATAGTGATGGAAATCGAGGACCACCAAACAACTGGGTCTCTGTGTTCTCTGGCTCCGCATGGGAGTGGCACGAAAGCAGACAACAGTACTATCTGCGTCAATTCACCAAGAAACAGCCTGATCTCAACTATCGCAATCCTGCCGTGCTGCAGGCCATGGACGAGGTTCTACTGTACTGGTTGCAGAAAGGTGTTTCCGGTTTTCGAGTCGATGCCGTCAACTATGTCTATGAGGATGAGCAGCTGCGCGATGAGCCATTAAGTGGCACCACAACTGATGACAGTTCCGTTGATTATTTAGAACACATTTACACAAGAAATCAGCCGGAAAACTATGGACTCATCCAGCATTGGCGCCAGCTGCTCGACAAATATGCGGCAGATTACTCTGTACCCGCAAGGGTTATGATGACAGAGGCCTACGCGGATATATCTCAGCTAATGGAATTCTATGAAGATGCAAATGGTGTACAGGGCTCCAATTTTCCGTTCAACTTTGACTTCATTACTGAGCTAAATGCAGAGTCTGTCGCTCAGGACTTTGTCTTCTACATTCAGAGATGGCTGATTTATATGCCGGCTGGACACTCGGCCAACTGGGTGCTCGGCAATCATGACAATCCACGAGTGGCCTCCAGATACGGTGTGAAGAGAGTGGATGCAATGAATATGATAACGATGACCCTGCCGGGCATTGGCATCACCTACTATGTAAGTTGATAACATTCTCGAGCTGTGCATCTAGTTTCAATCGAATTCCCTGTGTAGGGCGAAGAACTGGGCATGCAGGATTATCGGGACATTAGCTTTGAAGATACGGTGGATCAGCCCGCCTGCGATGCAGGTCTTGAGAACTACAAATGGGTTTCCCGCGATCCCGAACGCACTCCGATGCAGTGGAATGATGAGGAGAATGCTGGTTTCTCTTCTGCTGCTCGGACCTGGCTGCCAGTTCATCCTAACTATCCAGAGCTGAATCTTCATGCCCAGCAGGAGGCCATTCGCAGCCACTATAAGGTCTATCAATCGCTGCTCAAGTTGAGGAAATCGCGAGTCCTTCAGGATGGTACATTTGCCGCTCAGGCTTTTAATCGTCGAGTGTTTGCCTTTAAGCGGTGAGTGACCAATTATTTCCAAATTGAGAATTAGCATGTTCAATCATTCCTTCTGTACACCCAGTGAACTGAAGGGTCAACCCACCATACTGACCATCGTAAATGTGAGCAATCGCAATCAGCAAGTGGATGTCAGTGATTTCATCGATATGCCCAATCACCTAACCATTTTGGTTGTCAGTATTTTCTCCCAGTACAGGGTGGGTGAGCGTCTGAAGTCCACCGAGGTCAAATTGTCACCCTATGAGGGCTTAGTCATACAGCTGAAGCCCCGCAAGTAATTAACTAAATCAAAATATGGCAAAACTTAAGAGAATTGTTGAAATTTATTTTGGCAATATACAGAAAAGCATCAAACTAATATCGGCTTGTGTTTAAAGATAACTTTTTTATTTCTGCTTTTTCGCAATTGAGGGCAATAAGTTATTCATTTGTAAAGAATCATCATTTATTATATGTGAATGAATTTCAATTGAACAACCATTTATCAAATTCAATTCGAGCATAACTCATAAGTTTAAATAGTTGTACGCCCGTTTCCATTTCAATTTAGTTGTAATGGGAACATTTTATTACACTTAAAAGCGTTCGGACGTTTTAATTAATGTGAAAGCATTTGTTGTTACCCCTTTTGTCTGAACGTGCTTTTGTTGCACACTCTCTCCCTTAAATATATTTCATAACAGGCAACGCTACGGGCAATTCTAAATAAATTAAAGTTGAGTTTAATTTAGAGCTCTTCGAAATTGAATAAATATATATGTACATAAATTCTGCGGCTTGCTTGGTGTACGCGTGTGGATGCTATGAGCACGACTGTGGATTCTAAGTGGACCGCAAGCATGCAAAAATTTATTGGCAAACTTATTGCTTGTACGCTGCCCTCTCAGTTTTTAGTTGATCACGACAGCTGTGGGTGACGTGACGTGTTTGTTTTTGTGACATTGGGGCTGTAGTTTATTTCTTTTTTTTCTCTTTCGTCTGCGTGCGAGAAGAATTTGAGGTAGGTAATGAGATGCGTAACACAGATAAACGATGTAAACTAAGAGAGAGAGCGAAAGTATAGGAAGATGAAAAGCTCCGACATTTGAAGAACTCTTGCGCTCTCTTTTGTTTAGCAAAATAAGTTAAGGGATAGAAAGCTGCTTATTAGTAGACGAGTCTAAATAAAATAAAGAGTGCAGAGATGATAGGAGGATTGAAATCTCACTCATTTTAAGAACTCTTACGCTCTCTTTTTAAAGTAAAATATTGTAAGAGATAGAATGATGTTAATCAAAATAAAAACAAGAAAAAAAAACTACGATTGCCGAAGATTGCAAACCTTTGCAAACGGGAGTCGATCTGGTGGTTATAATTTTAATCAGAATTGGTAGATATATTAATATTTATCAAAGTTTTATATCCAATGCATTACTTATTTAATAACGCAACTTTAATACCCTCTGCAATGACATAAATATAAACAAAGTTTGGTTTGTAAAAAAGTAATTTATTTGTGTTGCATTTAAATGAATATAAAGCAATTAATTAAATTGCTTCGCTTACCCACATTGGTTTGTGAGTACGGAAATGTCGGAATCTGAATCTGTCATTCGTTAGGCGCTACCAATTTGAATTATCAATAATCTGCGTTGCTTAATTAAGAGTTAATGATGTGAAAATTATAATGATGGCAACGCTGGCAATTTGTGATCCACCCGTTAAAACAGAACTGAAACCCAGTCGCGGCTGTAGTCGCTGCCAAGGCATCAAATCTCTGACAGCATGTCGCCAGGACATCAGATAATCGGAGCAATCCAACTACTTCTACTACTACTTTGCAGCCTGCTGCTGCCCACTCCGAGCATGACCAGCCTGCTGAGAACTGAAACGGATGACTTTATTGACTGGTGGCAGCATGCTGTCTTCTATCAGATCTATCCCAGATCCTTTAAGGACAGCAATGGTGATGGCATCGGTGATTTGCAGGGCATCATCTCGAAGCTGCCGTATCTGGCCGAAACTGGCATTACGGCTACCTGGCTAAGTCCAATTTTTCAATCACCCATGGTAGACTTTGGCTATGATATATCCGACTTTAAGTCCATTCAATCGGAATATGGCAGCATGTCTGACTTTGAGGAACTGGTGCACAAAGCCACGCGACTGGGCATCAAAATCATCCTGGACTTTGTGCCCAATCACAGCTCCAATCAGCACGAATGGTTCAAGAAGTCAGCTGCTCGGGCGCCAGGCTTCGAGGATTACTATGTGTGGGCAGATGGGCAGCTGGATGAGCTGGGTGTTCGCCAGCCGCCAAACAATTGGCAATCGGTATTTTATGGCTCTGCCTGGGAGTGGAACGTGCAACGCCAGCAATACTATCTGCATCAGTTCACCAAGGAGCAGCCCGATCTGAACTTTCGTAATCCCGTCGTGGTGCAGGCAATGGATGAGGTGCTGCTCTTCTGGCTGAACAAAGGCGTTGCTGGCTTTCGCATTGATGCCGTCAATCATTTGTTCGAGAATGAAAGCCTACCCGATGAGCCACTTAGCGGTCAGTCGACTGATCCATTGTCCTACGATTACACCAAGCACATCTACACCAAGGATTTGCCCGAGGTGCTGACCATGGTGCAGCACTGGCGCACGCTGCTGGACGACTACACCGCCCAGCATCCGGAGGATAGCACTCGTATAATGATGACTGAGGCGTATGCCGGACTAACTGAGCTCATGAATTACTACGAGGACAGCAGGGGGGTAATGGGCTCACATTTGCCCTTCAACTTTCATTTCATCACGGATGTGAATAGGGAATCGGATGCCCGTGACTTTGTCTACAATGTCGAGAAATGGCTGATCTATATGCCACGCGGGCACGCTGCCAATTGGGTCATAGGCAACCATGACAATCCCCGCGTCGCCTCCCGCTTCGGGCCCGCCAGCGTCGATGCGATGAACATGTTACTGATGACGCTACCCGGCGTTGCGGTCACCTACAATGTGAGTGTGTTTTTTAGCTTTATCTTAAACGCTCGTCGTTTCTTACTCATGTATTTTGTTTCTCTGACAGGGCGAGGAGCTGGGCATGGAGGACTATCGCGACATCAGCTGGAAGGAAACAGTTGATCCACCAGCACGTAATGCGGGTGAACTTAAATTTAAGATGGTCTCCAGGGATCCGGTGCGAACACCCTTTCAATGGAGCAACGCTACCAATGCAGGCAAGTTGAATGTTAATTTATTTTTATTTATTTATTGGTAACATTTCGATAATTGAAAAATTGCTTTACTTGCAATTTAAAATTTTTAGAAATGGTTATAAAATAATATAAAAAACAACTTTGATGAAAAGAGATTCTGAGGTGATAAATTGTATACAGCCAGACAAAGTCGAACGGTGTTAGGATTTCCAATATACATATTTTATTTATTCATTTATTTTATTATATATATAAATATACATATATATGTATATATTATTTTTTTATTACTTATAGCAAGAAACTTCAAGTTAAAAAAAATTGAAACTGTACACATGATATTTTAAGCTTCCCCCCTCAGGTTTCTCAGAAGCTGCGAAGACCTGGCTGCCCGTGCATCCAAACTATCTGGAACTGAATCTGGAAGCGCAGCAGCAGGCTGCCAAGAGCCATTACAGGGTATACAGATCGCTGATTGAATTGCGAAAGTTGCCGATTTTGAGACGTGGCAGGTTCTCCATTGAACCCCTATCCCGGGCAGTCTTTGCCTTTAAGCGGTATGTAAAAGGTGAACCACAAAAATATATCACGTACTATTATGATCAATTTGTGGGGTATTTAGCACTCTCAAGGACTACGACACCATCATTGTGGTTATCAATGTGAGTGGCAAGGAACAGTTGGTAAATCTGACAGACTTCATCGATCGACCGCAGCAATTGATTGTGGAAGTGTCAGGCGTGGATTCCAGCTATGAGCGTGGGTGAGTTCACTGTCACTTTCCCAAGTCTATATCATACTACATACATATATACACATATATATCACATATATTTCCTGCATTTCCTTGCATCCACAGAGAAGCCCTATCTAGCAGCGCTTTAACACTGGCAGCTCACGAGGGACTCGTCTGCAAGCTGCTCGAGACATAATCTCAAGATTAACGCACTTTGTGTCCATTTCCGCTTGTCATTGTCACGGGCTTGAATAAATATAACAAAACAAAAAAATCACTTGAAATCAAAATTAATGAATTGGTCACTGTGCAGCAAGCGAATTAAATTTCACTTTGCCATTTGCAGTTTCCCAAATTCGTTTGCATTTAAGAGTGGGGTTCTTTTTTTATATATGCTACACGCGGAATGAAATTGCTGGCCACAAAGTCGCCATCGTCGCCTTGGCAGCTTGCCCAAGCGTAATCTACATCATTCCCATACCCTACCTAAGGATATTATATTTTAGTGATAACCGATGTAACACAAGCATTTTTATTTGTATTATATATAATGTGACTTGATATTTCATGTATGTAAGCTAGTCACGTAGATTCCTATGCATAATGTTGCGATTGGTGGATAAGATGCCCTCAAACTGTAACCTGTCGGTTCACAAATAAACAAATGAACAGATTTTAATAATTAGTTGATGCTATAATAATGCATTTAGACTGTAACCAGTAGGATCATATATGAAATTGTTTTCATAGTTTATCTACACAGTAAATAGTTTTCTACATTTCGAAAAATCTTCAAAAATGTTCTAGCTACTTTATGTAAATAATTTCGAATTTCATATCTAGAAGCGTATTTAATGTTCAGTTTGTAAGGGATATCTGCTACTTCTGGTTCGTTTGTTGCGCAGCTCGTATAATTTTTCATGTGGCCGAACGCACGAGCTCGAAGATTTATGGACCACGCCAAAGAGATTTGTGAACCGTCGCAGTGTAAATGGGCACGGATACAGCGAGGGGAGGGTCGAAAAAGTGGACAAGGGGACAACGGAATAAAGGTTGACATTATGCAAAAGTTTTAAAGTTTAAAATATCACTCATAACTGAATGCTTGCTGTCCAATTTGCCATGACCAGAAACTTTCTGCAAACTTTGTCTACAAAATCAGTTACAATATTCTATGAAAGCCAATAATATTTTAACTGAATGGCCCGACATCGATTGGAGCATAAAATGCATAATAAATATTTTTCTTTTTCTTCAGCCACTAGAGCTAACAAATTTTCTATAATGCTTTCTTTTGCACAAAATCACAAGAGTACATGAATAGTTAGCAAAATGTAGATTGCAACTATATTTATTTATGCTATATAGACTTGCATTTATATTTGTGTCTCTGTTCGAATACTTAAATATATATCAGCTCGTTGATTATAGAGTTGTTAATAGAAATATATTTAATTGAGGCTCTGTACGCTGAATTCCATTTCAGCTTTGCTTAGTTAGTCCTTGAATTTTATACGCATTAGTTATTATATTATAAATTAAGTTTGAACTTTAAATAAGTGTAGTAAAAAATTAGCATTGAGACAAGTTTGAGTATTTGTCGGCAAGTGAAAATGGCAATAAAATATCTCAGACAAATCTCGAGGGAAATTTGCTCTGTGTCTGAAACTGCTCATTGTTCTTACGCCACGTTCAACATAGGCAAATTGGTTTTCTTTTTTTCAATGCTTCCCGCTTTCACATTGAATGCAAACTTTTAAAATAAACTCTTTTTTTTTTAAATTGTTCCGTGAATTCAGCGCTTTTATCTTTTTGGCCAACAATCGCAGTGTCAGCCAACAATTGCGACTCTCGGCTTTTGCTGGCATTGTCTTAACGGAGAGGCAGTGGGGCATGAGGTTCGTGAGCATGGAGTTAACTAACTGTTAAATTCGTATCTAACTTTATATTTCATTCACAGTGCACAGCGTCGCGCTCTGGTTAGACAGCTCATCAAGTCATTCAATGTGGTGCTGGTGGCACTGCTAATGTACAATTTGTGGCGTCACAAATGGACTAAAGTGAATTTCAATTAGCCATTTTGATGTATTGAGTATTTTTTCGAGCACACTGATTGATTAATTAATTAATAAAACGAACAACAACGAAATAAGCAGCAGTATCATCAGTCCACCGCAGTGGCTTAAATGCCATTAACAGCTGGCAGTTGTTCGAAATTGTGGTTGTACGGCTTCACAACGACGAATTAAACTTCCGCTCGTCGCTGTCAAGTGGTGCTGAAAATTGAAATACAAGTGGGTGGTAATAATTAACACTGATCGATCGGACTTTCTGTCATGTGCCAATGACAATTAAGCAGCTCGAGCAAATTCTGGGCTTAAAAATTGAAGAAAAATACATATAAATTTAAACTCATTTATTTCTAGCTGTTTTTTCTAGCTATTAATTTCTTCAACAAGATGCACTTTCTCTGAATCCATTGCCATAAATATTCTCGCTGCTCCGATGACTGTAAGTGGAGCAAAAAAAAGCTATAGTGTCAACTATAGTTTTTATTCAATTTGTTAGCGGAATAAGTTTTCCATAGTTTCACTCAGATAACGACCATGTCAACCAGTGGCGTTGTAAGTCTTGCAAGGATGAAGACATCAACTGTAAGTGGTACTGTGACGGATACAAGGACAGGAGATGGGAGTCTCAGCTGTTAGTGTAAATTTAACGCTTTGCTGGCTACTGAGTGGATATCCTTGTTGGCACTCTGATGCCGGAAGTTGGCAGCGACCTTGTTGCCCTCTAGAGATGCCAATAAAATAACAGTCAACTGCTGGTAAATTAACCGGATCGCAAACTTGCAATTTCATTTTAATGCTGGTTACTTAGTACGAATATACTGGTTTATCTGATTGACTGATTCAATCGAATATAGACTCTTTGTAGTATATGTAAGAGAGAACCATTTGCAGAGTTACTTCAAGAAAGTAAGTGAAATTTAATTCAGTCGGATGTATATTATGAGTATGAGTTTTATATTGTCAATGTTTGCCATTTCATTATTTGTACTGTGCACAGGCATTTAAAGTATATTGGCGAAAGTGCATATACAAAATCTAAAAATTAAAAAAAAAAAACATTTTATAACTAAGAAGCCTTTTAATGACAAACATATCGATTGGTTGCTTTGTGATCAGGTAGAGAGAGGTAAAATGACGACACAATGTCGGCTTCAGTTGTCTTTGATATTTTCCAAGGGCACTCATGTACTAACGTGCGTTAAATCCTTTGAGCCCAAATGTTGCCAACGATTCGTGGAAAAGAAGACAAAACACACCGTGCAGCTCGATGTCCAAACAGCAGCCAGCGGCAGGGGGTGTGAGAAGTGGTCGGAAGTGGGGAACAGAGGAAAAATGAGAAAGGATGTAAGCCAGGCAATTGGCAGGGTTCTAGCCAACCAAAGTTCAGGGAGCATACTCTTGTTTTGGTCTGCGTGTGTCTTTGTGCGTGTGTTGATTGTAATTTCTGTTTTTGGCACCGCCATTTTGGCTATCTTGCCGCGGGTTACATACATTTCACAAACAACAGCGACAATGGCGTCTCTTTTGAACTCTCTTTAATTAAAAAAACTCTACCCAGATAATTTGTTATATGTCGTATCCTGTGTGTGCGGGATTGTGTCTGCAGGCCCCCAAGGTTTTTATGTTTTAATGAATTGATTTCGAGTTAATAATACCCTAAAATTAGTCTAAAACGTAGCATACCCATTTTAAGTTTTCAAATAAAATTTATAAAATTTGTTATTGAATTTAATGATATTTATCAAAAGCATGGATGAGGATTATATCGAAATATCTTTATTAAAAACGCAGTAGCACTAAGATCTGGTTTCAGTGTGTCTGTCGTTCAAAGCATACCCCATATTTATTTTTTATTATGACTTTACTGTCACTTGAAAGCCATTGTTGGCATCATTGGCCCATAGAGAGTAAAAGCCAAATTGATTGCCAATTGAGGCGCGACTGGCGTAAAGGCAAAAACCTTTCTGCAAAAAGTTGCATACATTAAGCCTTTTCAGCTCGGCCCCATACAAATTCAATAAAGCTGCTCAACAATTTTTTATTTCACAAAAAATTTTGCCAGCTCGAAATTGAAATGTTTGCGCGTTTAAGTCAATGACTGGACTTTATGCAAATGTTCCTGGCTTGCAGAAGAATGGGTAAAACAAAACCAAATGAAGGTCAACTTTAGCCCAGCTCAAGGTAAAATTCAAAAGGCATTTGAATTATGTATGTGCTTCGAGTTGGCTTTATCCTAATCGTGAATTTATGCGCGACTGAAAGTAGGCGGCTAACTTAAAAATGTTTACTGTCTTAGACCACTGTCATTGCCTAACTTAGTTAACCTTTAACTTTTTTTACGAGTTGTTTTTCAGTAAATAAATTCGTATACCTATTATTCCCCAAAAAATGGCATCCTACAGCCGTAACGAAACCGAACCGATTTTCAAGAGAAATACATTTTTTAACATAGCTTGGCTTTTATATTGATGCTCTACTAAAATTAGCAGACACGATTTTCATTCGATATTCATTTTAAAAATCTAACCCAAAAACCACTTTTTGGGTAGGGGTTTAAAAAATGCTATTAAGATTCATTAAACCACTGCCAAATTGACCACTTAACCCTTTTTATACCCTGTAGTCAATAGAAATGGGTAGGCAAGTGTAGACATGCCCATTTGTCTGTATGAACGATGGCAGGGATCGAGTTTAATTCAATTCATCTATAGCTATGAAGGCAATCTTTTTAAGGCAACAAATACGAGGAGTAAACATTCTTTTTGACGATTAGTAATAATCATAAATTAGCTGGACAACTACTCGTGGTGATTGGCAAATACCTTCAAATACCTGCTTGTAGAATATCTCAAAGTCGTGCACTTTGACTTTTTATTTCGGTGGCTGCCACACAGCACATCAATTAAGTTGCAAGCTTTTCCCGCATCACCCGCACGCTATGCTGCTGTCAATAAGTTGAACTTGCCGTTGTGACCGCTTGATCAGCCAAGCGGCGCTCTGGGATACCAGGCAGACAGTAAAACAGACAGATGGACAGAAACCCGACGGCGGCAACGGTGATGGTCGCATCCTTTTTGCCTCCTACTCTTTTGAGTCCTTTGTCTGCGACTGACAACATCCAGCGCGCAGCGATAGAAAGCACCCGCGACCGGGCCAACAACAAGTGTAATATGTCAATTGAAGGACACACTTCCAAAAACAACAACTACACTCATTCACACACACACACACACACACTCAACCAGTCTGTCGCACAACAACAAGCTTAAAACGAATACAAAAACAAGCACTTGACTATTTATTGCATTGTTGTTTGTCTGCGCTGTCGCCGCAGGATATGCTACGGATATTTGCAAAATATTGCAGCGCCCATAAATTGTAGCCCCAAAGGACGCGCCATATTGTCACTTGGCCCCTTGGCGGCTTTGGAGCTTGTCTCATGCCTTTGGTTTGGCATTGTCTCAAATCGGCCCCCAATTTGTGGCAGCTACGTGACGCGCAGCAATGTTAGCCAAACTGAGCACAGTCCATCTGGTTTGCCGAATTTGTTGCAGTTAAACAAATTGGTGTCATTTATCATTTATACCTAAACGCACTACAAATGGGTAAAAACAAGTATACTACTTGAGCAAAAGTAGAAGATGAAGCATGTCTGTCCCCATAAGGTTTAAGTATTCATGATCAACATCAACAGCTGAGCTGATTTAGCCAGGTCTGTCTGCTAGAGACTTTAATTTGGAATGTAAGTTCTCATTTAACCAATATCCAATAAATAAATCCAAAATAAAATCAACAATTTTAAATATCTATCTTCTTAATCATTACATACATTTTCATCAAGATCAGTTAAGAAACTCGGGAGGAAATCGTATATTAATTTTTACCAAATTATATAGTTGCATTTTCACTATCCGAATCACAAGTGGATCCTTCACCTGGTTTCACAAGTGAAGCTTGTCATATAATTGGAAAAATTCTTAAGCATATGTACATTTACAAAAAGAAAATTCTCGATTTGATCAGCGACTGTTGAACTAATTGAGAAACGTCGTGTTGGAAATTTCGCACGAATAGCGGTGAACTCTCGCCAGATCTTTCGATTTGTATGCTATAATTTTGTGAATTGAGATGCGTAAGCCGAATACGCGATTATCATCAAAATGCTGAACACACTTGACCTGCATTAAATTTAATATATTCCTGATTGAATGAATTGAATGCGCCTAATATGCTAGAAATTATTTTAAATTGGACTTGCTATTGAGTTTAAATTAGCGAAACTTTAAAGTAACATTTTTGAACTTTTCAAAATGTATTGGAATTAATTGTTGCGCCACTCCCGTTTTCGATTTAAGCGGGAGAAAATCTGAGCAAATTTTCAATACATCAGTTACATCTACAATAGGCCCAGCGAAGAGGCATCGATGAGACTATTGTTGGTCAGTTACCCTAGCAGCGAACTTTCTGAGATTATCATAACATATTATGTGTGAAAGTATGATTTTATATAAAAAGGATAATCGGCTGATTTAGTTACAGTCGCATAAATTGTTTTAATTCAACACTAAAAATATTTCCTTTTTTGCTTACTAAATTTTGTTTAGTAAAAGTTTTCTCAAATGTGATTGCATTTGAAATACCAGAAAAATATATTAAATTTCAGTGATTACTCTCGTTTTAATATGGTTTTGGGGTTAAATTTGATTCAATCTTATCTTAAATGAACACGCACAATCGATGTGGTCGGTGTCAGTATATTAGCATAGAAACAACTGGCCAATACCCATCTATTTCGTACATTGTGTGTAGCTGCGTGCTTTGTTGGCTAACCACAGAAATGTAAACGATGCCCAAAAGGCAAAGTCGACAAGGGGCATGCAGCGTGTTCTAAACTACATGTATACGTATGTTCAGGCGCCCAGGCACAGGCGACTCTCAAAAGCTGTCACTCAAGCCGTAGCTTGCACTAAACCAACTATGAGCCGGGCTGAAAATACATTTTCATTTTGTTTTGCGTATTTTCCAAAATGTTTGTCCAGGCAACGCGTCGTATACGCAATCTGCTGCTTTGCAGGATTGTTTCAGCGTTCAGGGCCACATGCAGGGAGCATAAAAACTTGCTCATAAATTTCCAAAAGCAATTCAAAATGAATTGTTGTGCTGGTTAGCAGAAGGGATACGGTTAGGAGGTTGGTTGTGGCAGTCAAGTTTTATAATAGCTATCCGCGCACACCTGCCCCTCTCCCTCCCCTCCTGCGCACGTTTTGGAAGTAAATTCAATTTCATTTTCAATTTAATGCTGCAATGGGCCACGTACCTGGGCCGTCGCTTCAATCTGACTTTGACTTTCTGGGCTTGCCCTCTCAATGGACTTACCTACAAAGAAATGATAGAATAATAGATAGATATATATTATTTTATGCGTTTGCCAGGAGCACTTAATTCGATAGAGGATGGAGGGAGGCGTTATTATGAATTCAAATTCAAAAGCAGGGCAAGAGCAACCTTATGGTTGCTCCCATTGATTGGGGGCGGCAGCCAGTAAAGCATCTCAGAATCTTATTATGCTTTTAGCTTGCCAGCTTACCTATAACATAGGAGTACCCGTCCAGCGTTAAGACGCACTTGCGCGTTGTGGTGCCGGCCAAATTGCCAACGCCACCGCCAACCACAACGCTGGACGAGTACCGCGAATTGAGGCCCGCTGCTGTTGCCGAGCGACCACTCGATGCGAGTGCCTTGTGTAGACCGGTGCCGCCAGGACTGCTCGCCAGCTGTTGCTGTTGCTGCTGGTCGCAGCTGTTGAGACTTTCGCGACGTGGTGGTGGTGGTGCAGCTGGGTTCGCAAATTCATCATGGCGCCTGCCCATGGAGCTCAGAGCATCACTGCAGCGATCGCGTTCCCGTACCCGATCCCGTACCGGTTCACTATGTAATCGCGGATGCGCATAACTCGTCGTTGCAGAATCGCTGGCCGTACGGCTTGTTGCAGCAGCTGTTGCAGCTGCTGCTGCCTCAGCGGGGCTAATGTTCAGCGTTTGCGGCTTATCACGTCGCGACGGTGGCCTCTCATCCAATGTGTCGCCCATGTCTTCCCGATTAAGTCTATTTTCCAAGGGACTCACGACGCTTTTCACGCGGCACGCGTTCGCATTTTTATTACCGACGAGTTTTCAGTCAAATTGCGTGAGGGAAACTATGCCAGTTGTCTGCGCCAGTTGAATTTTAATTTTTGTTGTTAGATTCTTTAAAAATTGATTGCACTTTAATACACTTTTTGCGTTATGTGCCGAGCCACTTTAATGTCTGCGCAAACATAAAATTTAATTAAAAAGAAACACAATGTCACAATGAAGCGAAATAAATAAAAACGAAATAGTCAGAAACAGCAGCGGAAACATATAAAAATGAATGCATAACAAGAGCGCAATCTATCAAATAAATATCACGCATTCGCAGCGTTGCGAATGACAAAAATGTCAGTGAAGTCAATGCAAAATTAATTTGAAACGCAATTTCTTTTGAATGCCAACTTGACTTCCATGCTGACATATATGTCTATCGCTGTCTCTGTCGTATTGCGTATATATCTGTCGCTACAGCATTTAACAAGTATCTACAAAGCATCTGCATTAAATTCGAATATATTTTAAATTTACAAAATAATCTGCGTCTCGCAAAGGCAAAGAAATAACCTTCAAGTATTTATATGCACATGATTAGTCCCTTTACAATGGAACTATGCAAATGGCCAGCTAGTCAATATTGCTTTTAATGCAGCTTTTGTCCATGCTGCTGTCAATTATTTGACTCAACACGCGAATTTACATCCCTATGAACCTCGTTCAGCATTTGGACTTGAATGTGAGGCCCTTGTTTTTGGGAAACTATTCGATTCTGATTTTAATTGCACAAATATTGATAACCACATCACAGCGTGAGCTTATGCATACATACATATATAAATATGTGTTCTATAGTGTATGTGTTCTGTGTTGGTCAGTTAGTCATTTGCCTGTCCATTTATCAAAATTCGACAATGTAAATTCGTTCGGTTTGAAGCTGTTGTAAACTTTTTTCTTCTACAATTTAATTTAAATTTTAGTAATAAGTGCTTCGCATCTTCATAGTGCTCGATGTCGTGAATATTTGAATAATTTTAGTTCATATACATATATATATATATATATATATATATTAACTTCTGTTTGTGTGGGCCAGTCCATATTTGCATGTCTTTTCGCTTGACACGTACGCCAAATAAAATGGGGCGACACTTTCAAGGCGTCACGTTCCCTAAAGGGTGGTTGGATGCGGGAGATTGGTATTGAGTGTGAAGCCTTTTTTTTTGCCAACCATGCCAACCAATTACTGCAGCCGGTCCATCCCTCGCAAATATGCCACTATGTATCTTAAAGCCAACCGATTGTCTGTCGCAATATGTGATACCTTTTCAGCTGATGCAGACGACATTTTTTTTGGTAAATGTGCTTTTTAAGAGAAGTCTCTTAAATACCCCCTCGGTCCAAACTGTGATTGTCTTTTGATAAGATTATTTTGTATACATATTTATGGTTGATTAAATATCGAATGCAATTTCAAGTACTTGAACCTGCTAATTTGTGTCCTGATTGAAGTTAGAAATTTTCTTTAAATTTGTCATACCTCTATTTGCTAATGAAATCTTTCATTTTAGATAAGTTAACGCCAGAGTTCTGTTTGAATTTGTCTGCTATATATTTTCTTTATACTCTTTCAATTGCTATTAGTTAGTAAGCAAATTCCATTTAAAATATTTAAATCTCATAATTTGAGGTCTCTATTTTCTACAAAAACCTTTCATTTTAAGTAAGTTAAATTCAGTTTCTATCTTAAGATTTGTATGCCTCTCTATTTTCTACTGAAATCTTTCATTTTATATACGTTAAATTTGGGAATTTACTTAGACTTTGTCAGCTCTTGATTTTCTACTGAAAATTTTAATTGAAATTTTCATCTCTCTATTTGCTGCTGAACATTGTCATTTTATTTATTCTTGTTATATTAGCCACTTCTGAACTATCATAAAAACTGGTTTGAAAATATGACAAAAAAAGACAATTTGCCTGAAGATTATGACTGATAAGAAAATTTAAGGGCCATAATTCCATTTGAAGTGCAAGAGTTCGTGAACCCGGGAGAACACTGAAATATTAATTGTATCTTTATTTCATGTTTGGTTTTTGTTTCTATGTCCTTCAAGGGTTCGCCCACTGCCCTTTGCTGGCCTTTAGGCATTGGGCGCTGGCCACTTGCCAAAGCTCTGAGCCATTCTTTTTAAGCGCATTTTCAAGTGGCAAGTGTAAAATTCTGCTGCGCATGTTGCACAGCTGGCATTCAATTTAAGCTAGCTTGAAGTTTGCCCACGAATATTGCGTATACGCCATGATTATCGCTTGCCTAATGATGTATCAATAACGTTTTTACGACACAATTAAGAGACTGGCTAACTGAAATCAATGCCAAAGCCCATTAACGCGCTGCCACAAGTTATTAGCCATGCTTGTGGTCCATAAATTGCGTTATCTAGAAAGCTTAAGACCAACATAAGCAATGCGATTCGGAGGCGCACAAGTCAATGCACGTTAGGTGGTCTGGGCCATGGGGTTCAGGGAACTCGTGGCATAAATTTAAAATTTGTATGCACAACAGCAACAACCATAACAGCAGCAGCGCATTGTGTTGTCCATTCATCTAGCTGTATGGGTCCTTTGTTGTGCACGATATCGATAAAACTTTTTAGCCCGTATAAATATTTAAGAGCGTTCAAAGCTCGGTTCCATTGAACCCAACCAGGCAAGTTTTATTTTATCTCTGCTAGTCTCATCACTATAATTGGGTCTAAAGCTATCTTCATTTTGTCTTGTTTAGTTAAGTCTCGCTAGTATTTGGAGTTGTCCCCATTGCCAGATAAAAGCAACAAGGCACAAGTCAATTATTTAATTAAAACCTGTCACTTGCATGCCTCAAATGTGGCGCTTAATGTCCACGAGAGGGGACACAGTCAAGGACAAACCCGTAACAGCAAATGAGAAACGTATGACAACAAAGCAACTTCAGCAAAAACATACACAAATAATTAAAAGCGCATACACATTACTCACAAGTAGCAAAGTAGCAGACAGTAAACGGGTGATTATTTGTACGGGGGAGGTGTTTGAGAAGGGTAAAGGGGAAGTACGACATGTTACTTGGCAAGTGAAACGCATAAAACACAGAAGGAAATAGCTTAAAGAGGAATATTAAATACACTTCAACTTCAGCCAAGGGGGCTGTGCCAAGGATAATGAGATGAAAGGAATAATATTCATTTATATATTAATGTTGGAATCTTGGAACTAATTCATTATTATATCTTATTATGTCTAATAAGAGTATAAAATTGTATTCATCTTGATCTTGGAAGTAACTTATTAATATATCTTACTACGTCTTATTTGCCAATGAGAGGCTCTGCATTTGATAAAATGACGCAGCATTTTTTTAAATAGAGTTAATTTTGACAATAAAATTGGTATAGACTGAAAATTCGAATATTTCGAAATCCCAATGTTGATATACCCGTCTGAAGTCTGTTGTTAATAGCCCACCGAGCTGCATTTGGTTTCGATGTTATTTGCACTCAACCACCGCCTCTTCCCCACCCCCACTTTAAGGTCGCATGCATCCTTTTTGTCCTTGTCTGCCTCATTTTAATTGTTGTAATTTTATCCGGACAATTTCTTCATGTTTTTGTTACTGGTGTGGCGCCAGCAGGACGCCAGTCGCGTTGGTTGAAAATAAAAGAAAAGTTAAAGTGGCATAGAAGTGAATCGTTGGAAAAAATGCTGCACACGACTCAAAACTGGGACTCGTTAATCAAACGGGGCTGCCGTCGTGTCGATCGATGTATGTAATAACAAACAAAAGCAAGCTAAAATTGTATGTAATTGAATGTAAAATACACACACAGACACACACAAACACACATACACACACACACCCATATTCACGTTCAGGTAGTGAGGCCTTTGCTTTTGCGGACAGGAAGTGTGCAATAAATTTGCTCGCTTCAGCGAAAACTGGCAGCGAAGGACGCCAATGTGACACTTGTAGCAAGAAAGTGTGCGAAACGAAAAAATAAAGAGAAAGAATAAAGAATAAAAAGGGAGAGAGAGAAAGCGAGAGAGAGCTACTCATTACCATTTGGGGCCATCACAAGCATAAGGACATGTGAAAGGAAGCCAGACAGGCGACATGGTCCTGAAGTAAACGGCCCAAATTTATTTTGTTTCGTTGTTGCCACAATTTCAATTGCAAATTGCTTTTGCCCACAAGGCTTAGATTGCTGATCAAAGCCAAGCATTAGTTTCCTATAATATATTCGACATAACATACTTTTATGCATATTTGTACTTACGGACCAAAACACTTCTGGCAAGCCTTTTTAAAATAACTAATATGCACATAAATAACATGGCCGAATAAAAAAAATCATTTTGATTTTTTTTTATCAGTTGGGCGATTAAGGAAAATTCTGGTGGCAAACGAAAAAGATTATATCTTCCTGAAAGATCGCGATACAAATTGTAGCGTAAAATTAAATTTACAACAAAATGTTTTTGTTTGGTGACCTCTTTTTATAGGCAAGCAGGAATCAGTGGAAAACATATTTAAATGTACCACAAATGGTTTCTGTCTCGTTCCTTTCTTTTTGATCGAAAATTAGATACCCTCGTAGACCGGACTCCATTAGATTACATCTAAATTTCATAAGTAACAAGAACTCGCTTGAAAATGCTTAAGTTAGAGCTTAAAGTTTCAAAGGAGAACATTATTTATTTATATTAATAAACCAACTTGGATACCTTAACTTGGTTTATTTATATTAATATTAAGTTTTATGCTTTAATTGTGTAACATTTTCATAAAATATTGGATTAACAACGCTCGGTTAGCAAACTTTATGTTCTGCATACTCAATCTGAGTCTTTACCGCCCCCCCTCCCCCACCCGCACCCCTCCTGCTTTCTTTGTGTGGGACCCCAGCTGCGGGTTAGTTGCAGTCAGCTCGCAAATTCTATTTACATACAGGCAGAAACCGAGAGCCAGCAACTGAGAAAGTCACATTATTAATTTGCCGCACCGCACGACCATAAATAAGTCTGTCTCTCATATATATGAAGATGTATGTATGTGTGCGGGCATGTATACGATATGTCTATTTACACATATATGCATATACATGTATGTGTATAAAATTCAAAGGACTTGCCATATGTTGGGGCTGCGGCTTTGGCTAGCTTTTCTCGGATCGTTTTTCTTTTAGCGCCACGCAATTTTCTTTAGCAATTTATTACTATTTTGACTTGTAGATGTGTGCAATACAAATAAGCAAAATAGAACACAGCCCGCAGCACAATTGTCCCTTGTTGTTCCTTGTGGGGTGGATTGGAGTGGAGCGGAGTGGAGTGGCGTGAGAGGGAGCACTTTGAATGCCAGAGAGCAACAATTTGTAAAGCAGGCAATTATCCTTATTAGCTGCTTATTTATAGGCAATGTTTGTTTACTCGTTTCAGCCATTGACGCATAAGCGATGACTTCGTCCTGGGATTGGGAATGGGGTGTGGGTATGGGTATGGGTTGGTTGGAAAGATGTGCTGGTCTTAGTTGTCAGAGCAACAGTTGCTGCTGATTGGGGCGTTTATGCCAAGAAAATGAGCCGGGCATTGAGTTAATGAGTTGCCTGCTTTATTAATGTAACTTTCATGAGACACGCTCTTGATACAGCAGGATAGCTTTAAGTCATTCAAAATTAATGCACAATATGTTGGCAGAGGGGGTAGCTACAGGATACTTTCAAAAGTCGCACCACATAAAGCACATTGTCAAATCAGCGACATTTTGATTACTGCCGCCTGGGAATAGGCGTTAGCCATGTCCACACACACACTCCTTCCTCACACACACAAGCGGAAGTCCTCTGACATGTGTGTGAGTGTGTTTGAGTGTGCGTGTATTTACATGCTGATGATGTCGTTATTAAACGCATAAATAAATTGTGAAAAAAAAAGTGAGAAACACTGAGAAGTGGGATGCGTTGGGTGCCTTTGTTAAAATTCTTTTTATGTACTTAAAAAACACGACAGCAAAATGAAAAACTTTGTCTCGTGCTTTTCTCGCAGGTTGTGTTTGCATTTCATCCCCAATCCCCAGCACCATCCCCCATTCCCATCAGTTTCCGGCACTCACTCTGTTGACTTTGGGCAACGTTTTATGACTTTACTTCGCCAGCAAACATATGCAGCAAAGTAAGGGGTGCCGTGCAGCAAGGTCCTTGCGGCAATTGGCAATTAATTGGTTGGGGGCACTGACAACCTAGCAGGCAAAATTGTCGCATCAAAATTACGCAGCATATTCATAATTTATAGCATACGCAGTGAGTGAAAAAGAAGGGGATAATAAATAGTTACAGGCAGCGTATACATATAAGGAATACGAAGTAAGAACACGAGGCAAAATGGCCAAGATACACTAAAAAAAATATACATAAGGTAGAGTACAGTAATCGAAATCAGAACTGTTGCAATTTTGTAGTCTTGGCATTTTGAATCTGGTATTTTTTTTTTTTTGTCCAAGTGTAAAGTCTTAAAAATAATTTTTGACAATTTTTCCTAGCATGCTGCACAGCGCTTAGGAGTCTCGACAGCCACTTATTATGTAAAAGATAAGAAACGTGGCAACAAATTGATAGCACTTACAAGGAACTGGAAATAATATAGCAGTGTATATGACGACAGTCGACGAGTAGAGGAGCAAATGAGTTGGCATTGGGAGCTTGCCCGAGCCAAGTTAAAAGTCATTTTGTGGCTTCATTTTCATGTGTCTGTACACGTGCCACTTGTCTCTGGTTCCTTGTCTGCGTGTGTGTGTGTGTGTGTGTGTGTGTGTGTGTGTGTGTGTGTGTAAGCGAATCCAGTGTAGTTGGTGATTAGTAGTGAACGTCTATCAACAGTTGCTCTAATGTCCGTCCAACATGCAAAAGCACAGAATGTCAGCATTGACCTCATTCTGTTTACATTTGCAGCTGTTGCAGCTACTAACTAACCAAAATACCTCCCTCCCTGAAGCCAAAGTACCACTCCTTTGCCCCAGACCCCAAAACTTAGCAACAACTTAACCTCCACAATTGCTGCAGTAAATTCCTGTAACCATTGCCCAACTACAGCAACTCTTCAACGCTTTTGCTTTGGTATTGCACAATTGACTGGAATTGTTTAGTTGTTTCTCTGGACTGGCTTCTCAAGTACCTCCCTCCTCAACTACAACCACACCTCCACCTATTGCGACCTGCCTGCTGGATCAAATATATTCTATACAAGTTTGGCCATGGCTTGTGTTAGAAAATGGTGGCATTTTAAGTATATTTTAAGTACTGCTCTATGAATACTTTGTTTCCTGCTCAAAATATCTGGCATTTGACAAATCGATAAGGGTTGCTCAAAGAAACCCGCATTTTTTTAAAGTATAATTTACAAATTTCATGGAGCTTACATGCAGTACTCAAAGATATTTTCTTCAATCAGACTTACTATATTTTTAGCTGACTAGACGGACGCTGTGCCTGAAGACGAATCTCGCATTGATTCGAAATATATAAGAATATAAATAGTAAACAATATTTTTGAACAAGAACTTCTTAGTTTTTATTTTTTGCTTTTTGCTGATAATAATTTAAAATTTAAGGCTCAAGCTTAACTCAAATCAAATTGAAGCTATACATTATAATTCAGCTTCAATTTGAAATTGCATCTAACACTCAATGTAAAACTTATTATCAGCTCATGTCATTTTGTGCAAATGGCAAAACACTTCATTCAAACCGGCAAAAAAGTTAGCTCGAAGCTTTAAAACTGCAGTTGCAGTTGCACATTGTTTGCTCAGTTTACTTCTTTGCTTGCCACAAACGTTTATTGTGCGCTTTTGTTGCTTGTACAACGTTTTTTTTGGAAATTCGACTTTGGCAAATTTGACAGTCGACCAACGATGCGTATGCGCAATCTCAAAGTGTGCCAAAGCAGCAATTGAAGTTCTCAAATTGCAATACATTGAATACGTTTGGAAACACGAGCCGCATACACAAATGTGATTATATTTCAGGGTGCCAACAAAATTTGACTTTTTGAAAACAAAATATCAGCTACTTTGATAAAAATTGCCAGTCAAATTTTTGGGCTGGGTTTCTTTTACTGTTTTTTTGTTTGTTTTTGTTTTTTTTTTTATAGGAATTGTGTGTACATTACGTCACATAACATCAGCAACGTCATTGCGCGAGTTGAAAGCTGACAAATATGCCAACTTCTGACTGGCCCCGCCCACAGTGGGCTCCAACACCCACGGCTTTGTTGACCCAGTGCGTTGCTCCATTCGTGTTTGCTTGTGTGCGCGTGTGTGTGTAATATGTTTCATATTTGCCGTATATATGTTGTGTATTTGTATTTGTTCTACACACGAAAGTTGCGAGTTTTTTTTTTTTGGTTTTGGTTTTGGGGAAATAAAAACACAGAGCAAAAGTGCGGAAGACACCAGGCCTGGGACCTCTGCCCTGCCCCGCCGCCCCTCCAGCTGTTGATGACTTTGCTGAAACACTCGAGAGCCGACACTCGACACCGTTTGGCCTGTCTGTCTCTCTAATGATGCGCAATTTCTGAAATCTTACGGCTACATTTGCTCGCATCTAATGGCGTGAAATTCAAAATGGCGCTCAGAGGTTACCCCAAATCGGGCTGAGGCAATTTGCCATTTATCAAGTTTATTAGCGACTGGTCTGAAAGCAGAACCATGTACGTATGTGCTCAGTGGCCCTAGACTGTATTTAAAGGCATTACATCAAATGGAGTGCAGTTGACTCGAAAGACACTTCAACACTGCACAGACTGAGTAACCTTGTCGTAACTATAGCATATATTCCTAGAAAGCGTCGAAAATAACTTAAAATCCGATTGGCGAATGTCTAATAAAGTGGCAGGTTACTCTTTTATTAATCTCTTGTAAGCTTTCAGGTAATAAAATGCGAAAGTCATAAATATAGATTATGTGTAAACATGATTGTTAATACTTTATTGATTTCTTGTTGGGGCAATGCAAAAGTTTTTCCTTTTGCCTGGCGTTTGCAACATAGTCGCGAAAATCCAAAAGTTTGCAACATATTGGCCGGCATTTGCAACACTCTTCACTGTGTGCTTCTGTTTTATGTGCACATTTCCATTTCAATGCATACAGCCACAGCCCCACCGCTATCCACCCTCTTCCCGCCCATGGTTAAGCTATAATCGTAGAGCGCCTGCTTTGACGCCTTGGCAGGTTTATCGCCTCAGAGCGCGAACTGTGGCCCGTTTTTGGCAGTCAGCCAAAAACTTTGTATCCAAATCTAAGTCCAAAGTAAGTTTCGACAAATCCCTCCTTACTTGGGTGCTTCTCTGTCCGGGTGGAGGCAACTTGGCTGCAGTTGGCAGCAGCTACGTCGCATTAATTAAAACAAAATTAGAGTTGAATTTTTTTCAGCTTAACTTAACTTGCAAACTCTAAACTTTTGTTGCATCATCATTAAAAAGTTCTGAGACGTGCATCTTTTTAGCAATTTATTGTTTGTTTTTATTCTACTTAAATCAACAAAATAATTAGCAATTCAAATGCGGTTGCTGGCCGGGCACCTGCGTCAGTTCCCAGGATGACAATACTACAGGATGACAGCTGCCCGTCAACAAAGTTTTGCTAATTAAAGTGGCATCAAAAATTGCACAGCGCCCAAAATGCGGAAAAGCGACAGAGAGGTCCACCAAAAAATGAAAGCAAAATTGTTCAATGAGCCTTGTGCGTTGTCAGTCGGAAAAGTAAGTTGAAATTTTGAAACTTACACGATGTACTTAACAAGCTGGAAGATTATTTTACGCACATTTCTTGGCATTGGAAGTACCATAGCAATGTAAATAATATTATCAAAGATATTTATTTATGTAATTTGTTGATTTATTTAATGTACCTATTTGTGTGGCAGCTAGCTAGTCTGATTTTAAGCGAAACCTTAATTTGAAGCCTAGCAGAATAGTGAATTAAGTTCGAAGGAACTGAAGGAAAAGTGAATAAAAACTAATTTAATATAATTTCGAACTATAAATGTTTTTATCAGCTTTAAAAAGAAATAAAAATAGAAACGCATTGCTTTAAAGGAGAGTTTAAATGGCGACCACATTTATGGCCACTATTCTGAGGGTTTGCATTGTGTTACAAAAAGAAAATCTCAAATTTTAAATGCTTCTTGCTAAAACAATTTGGTTGCCTGAATGGTAAGCACGGAGGTTATACGAACGTCACCGTCACAGTCACAGTCTCAGTTTACACACACTCAATCCGCACACAGAGCCGGTCTGCGACTGGCAGGCAACCAGGCAAATGTTGCATAGTTCTAGGCGCGCTGAAATGTGAAACCATTTTGGAAGGCTGCACAACAGACACAACGGAACAGAAACAATAACAATAACGAAGGGGCAATGAATGAAAATATCGCTTGAAACGCAAAAAGTTGGCGACCGAAAACTCCTCTACGTACAATTCTGATTGTGTGTGCGAGTGTGTGCGAGTGTGTGTGTGTGTGTGTGTGTGATTGTGTGTGTGTGTGTGTGTGTCTCTGATTGTGTGTGTGTTTGGGCATTGGAAAAAGAGCGTTTGGTAAACTTTTTGATTTTTGGCAGGCGGGCCTTTTGTCTATTTGCGTTGGGCTTTATGGCGCCCCTAACTTTTAAGAGCCGAAATCAGCACAGCAAATGTATTCTGATCGCAGTGCATCAGTTGGTAGACAGCAACTTGGCCAGCAAACTTGTCATCTAAAATAAATGTTGCCAAAGTTTATTCTACTATTTGAGTTGTGAAGCACTCTCGTGTGCGCTATTTGCGAAAGAGATACTTTAACTTGGCAAGGCTGAACACAAAATAAATAAGTAAACAGAGAATCTCATAACGTATACGCAACTTGCATAATTAGCAATTGAAGTTTAGTTATTTTACCTTACAAGTTGATGTACATGCAAGTTGATGTCTCGAAATTAATATCATTTTAAGTGCAGTGCACATTAAATGGGCCAAATGAGAAAATTGTAGTAAAAAGTACTTTAAAGCGCTTCAAAACTAGCTCGGCGAATAGAAGAACAACAGATATTAAATTTGCTGTAAATGCACAATTCTGAGAGTACATTATTTTCATTTATATATCTTTTTTGCGAATTAAAATTTAGAATTGCTGATTTACCCGCATAATTCTAATCACTATTTATTTTACCACTGGTGAATAAATAAAGACATTACAGCAGCTCTGGCCTATAAAGCAATAATCCAACATAAATTGCCAAAGCTAAAAATTGAAAGCGCTAACGTATCCAAAATTAAGCCGTTTTGTGTGGCTAATTGCATCATGAAGCCAAAATGTGCATAAAACCCGCACTCAGCTCCAATCAGTATAAAACCAGACCGATAGATGGGCTGCCTAGCACGTGTCCGGGCTGTGTTTGGATGAACATTTGTGGTGGCATTTAACAACGCTTTCACGTTGCAAGGCCGTGCCTCGAAAATATGCTATGTAAAAATAATTTGGTCAAGTTGCGTTGCTGCGAAAAACCGAGCCATCAATATTGTCAATTCTCCACGAGGTATTAGTAGGTGATGGCTTGTGGGTGTTGATTTTATTAGGCCGTCGAGATCCACCCAACAATTGTTTGCTTAAAAGTTTTCCCGCACCCACACATCCTCACAGGCACAATGAACTTTTAGCAGATTTTTGCTTTTGTTTGTTTGGTTTCAGAGGAGCGAGCACGTTCTTTCACACTAGAATAAATAGGACTTGTATGCGCAGGGGGGGTTGGGGGTTGGGGGTTGGGGGTTGGGGGAGTCTGGATAGGGTAGGAGGGAAGCTCGTCCTTGTTGCTGTCAATATCCCTACAGATTTTGCACGTTTGCTATTTTGACATTTTTTGCGATTATTGATTAGATAAGCGCCGACGAAAAAATAAAGAGAATAAAACGCAAAAAACAAAGAGCGTTATGTCTTCCCCCATAGCATCAAGCACCGACAGCGACAGCAAGAAGAAAGCGAAAAGTTCTTGACGGCACTTAAGTCACTTAACATGGCCAAATGGGGCGGGGATTTGATTTAGTTCTGAACAAGTGTGGAGTGGCTCTCTCTGTACCCGAACTTAAATAGCGATTCATCATTAAAGAGCTGTCTTTATGGGTTGACGGCTGGGTCAAAAAGAAAGCAGCGGCTAATCAGAGTTTGTCATGCAACTCACGCCTGTCAGGGCTTAAAGCGTGTCCTGTCATTATTATTATGCATACACACATACACCTACACATATATATATATATATATATACATGTTTGTGTGCTTGGACAGGTGTTTCTGAAATTCGTTTTGCCTTCATTTGAACAAGTTTCGACGCTCAATCTGGCAGGCGCACAAACAGAATAACAAATGTGTGAAGGTTCAACTAACTGGATTTCCGCATTAGTAAGCCTGCTCTGTCTTTTGGCTATACATATCAGAGATTAGATTGAATGAGTCTGTCCAGATCAACTTGAGATATTCGCCAAAGCTTATTAAATGTTTTTTTACGTTTTTTATTATCTCCATTTTTATACATTTTGTATGATTTGTATATGGATTTCCATGCCAATCTGAGCTGTAAAAATAATCTTCTTATCTTTGTGAATTTATTTTGGAATTCAAATGTTGAAGAGCTTATTTTGATGTGATAAACGGTTGTTGAATTTAAATACCTATATTATGTGTTTTCTAAATATTAAATTGCATTCAATGTTATGTGGTTATGTATTTAAATTTAAGTTTAAGTTAGTACGGTGATCGTTGTTGATATTTAAAAAATCATCAGCTGACTAGAAAGGTCGTTCTCATCGATTACAAACTGCATTTGTAACATCAGAGGTTGAACAGACTCTATCACAGATACAGGGATACCTGTCAATAATCCTTTATATATTGATCTGAACCAAACTTAATATCTGAAAAGCAGCTAGTCAATTGTATTTCCCGCTTTGCAGATTCTTCAAATTCCTCATGTGAATCAGCAAATCGAATTTAAGGGTTTTCAGCCAAACTCAAATGTGAATATATTTTGATGCCTGTCCTGGTGACAGCAGCACAAATTTGCAAAGCTTGGTGTCAGTCAATCAAATGGCTCAAAGAAGCGTTTAATTTTTATTTCAGTCAGTTATTGAACATCAGTAGCAACCATTTCACCCAACGCTCCCCATTTTTTTTTCCGCCTACTAACCACCAAAGAAACAATGGCGGTAGACAATGCGAGATGGCAACAAAACAATAGCCTGAATTGACACGCAGACAAGCAAACAAAAACGAACAAAACAAAATGAAAATGAAAACTCCAGCGAAAAAAAATCGTTTATAGAACATACAAAGGCCTCCTGTTCTACAGTACAGCTGTAATATTTGTTTTTGTGCTTTTTCTGGCAAATTTCTCTGTTAATTTGGTTTGCTCTCGTGTGATGTTCGCGTCTCTCTCGCGTCTAAATTTATCTATAAACACAAACACTTTTTTTTTGTATATATATGGGCGACATTTGGGCTGTTTATATAGTAAAAATCTGTTGTGACAGGCTAATTGAATGAATGAATCTGTACAGCTTCTTCGCGCAGCGCTTTCCACCAAATTTTCCATCCGAATTTATATTAAGTTGTTGTTGTGTTTGTTATTGGCTGACCGTAAATATTTCAAGGTCTGTCAGTTTCATTAGCACATTTGCGGTTCATTCTGCTACAGTTAATGACAGTCGATTGTCCAGATTAAATCGTACTTGTAATTAACACCCAAAGGGCATCGTTAACATCATTCCCAATATTTTTGAAGCGCCCAGCAAGTGGTCCAACTTCTTTTTTTCTGGGTACCATCATTCGAAAACTGGTTCCAATTTCGGTTTGCGCTTTATAATTTTTGCTTGTTTTCTTATTTTATTTTTTTTTTGTCGAGATTTTGCACTTGAGCAAAAATGATGTAGATATGACAAAGTTGATGTTGAAATGTGTAGATGACAAGCTATGGAATTTGATACGCTAGTTAAACAATTTTCAATCGAAACTGTCTATCGAAGAAAGATTGAGAGAAATGTGCCATTAAAAGTGCAATAAAAATAGTTCTTTTTGAAGAAGGCATAGACTTTATTGCATTACAAACTATGACCAAAATCGAATAAAAATCTCAAATTATATTATCTGAAAGAATAATTTGTTAGCTAGAATATTTTTCTGAAAAATATCAAATGCAATTTTTACTTTTTGAATCCAATGAGTTTTGGAGCCTTAGCAAAGTGCACGACAAATCCATGCGACTCGATTTAGGAGAAATTAAGAAAGGAGATGGCCTCAGTAGCCAAAAAAAATAAAAATAAAATGCTAAAGTGCATTTAATTAAATGCCCTCTGCGTGTTTCTGCCCCTTTGTCTGGTCGTCTGTATCTCTGTCTGTTCGTCCCGTTGTTCCCATGTTATCTTTCACCGATGGGGCGCAGTGCGTGTGTTGCAGGAACGGGTTCGACATTTTTTACAAGTCGCAAGTCGTCGCCATCTGATGGGCATTGAGAATTGATGAGCTCCGTACACCACAATTTGGTGTATCTTGCATCTTTTTCTTTTGGTGCCGTTGCGGATGCTGCATAAAATGTAATGAGATTTTTGCTGCTTGTAAATTTCGGTCGGAATTTCAGCTCATAATTTTCAATGTAGGTTAAACATTTTTCGGCATGTCTGCGACTGCCAGCCAAATGGATTTAACTAAAAAGGGTAACCAAAATATATATATATATATATAACATATATTTATATATATATATATATATATATATATGTAATTGGCCGCATTGTTCAGAGGCTCTCAGTCTGCAAGTACGGGTCTAAGCCAATCTCTGGTATTTCTTAATTGATCCCCCGGGCTTGTCAATTAGCTATCCGAGATCAATAAGAAATTCAACTTCAAAATGTTGTCGTTGTCATGGAGACACTTTACGGATTGGTACGCATCTCGAGCTGGCAGCTGACAATAGACCAAATTTGAAATAGACAACCACAACCGCAGCTACATAATAAACCGCAAACCAAAAACTAGACATGGGACAGACAAATTTTTGCAAATGCAGTCGAGGCAGTCACCAAAATTTTTGTCAACTTAAGTTGCAAGTGTGTGTGTGTGGTGTGGGGCAGCTAGTTGACAATTGCCATGCGGGCAATCAAACAATATTTTTTGCCGCTTTTTTATTTTTTTTATAACTATTTGTATATATATAGTTTGGCCGACAGCGTTGTCTGGTTTTGGTCATGTGACGTCGGCAAATTGTAAACGATATAAACGTGCGCAGCACCAAAAGAAATAAACATTTGTATCTTTGTATCTACGTGCGCGTTTGTTGATATTGCATCCGTTAGGTGTGTTTGGCTGAATGCAAATGTTGAGAATTTTTTGGCTAACACAAATTTTTGGGCAGCAACGCCGACGACGACGTTAGCGTCGACGGCGACTGCGACGCTTGTGTCCGGTGCGCAGTTGACTTTGATCAACGTTTGGAAGTTGTTTTGGTTTTTTTTTGCTTGTTTTTGTTGTTTTTGTAGTTTTCGTAGTTCGTAAAGAAAATTGTTCATATTTGTATAAACAATTTGCACAGTCAGTGACGGAATGCAGCGACGCTGGCATCGCAGCATTTTGCAACACCTGAATGAGTATATTTTTTTGTAGTTTGGCAATGGTGATTAAGTACAAAAATACATGCTTCAATAAGCTAACAAATCAATAAGTAGTTCTGATTAACAAGATTTTGAATAATATAAAAGTTGAATGTAATTAATTTCTAATTTTAGCTTTTGGAATGGTTGAAATGTGAAATAATCGTTTTACAAAAGCAGAAGTTAGTCACGAAAATATTTTAATATTTCTGGAAATATTAAAATATTAAAAGTTCAAAAGCTTGGAACTAGGCTAGCAAGGGAACACTATTAAATTTATTAAAATACTTCTCTCATCGTTTAGCTATGCTAAATATTGTAAATCGAGAGAAACACTTATCGCATCAGATAGAGCAATTGTTTTTATCCCCTGACATGTGCGGCTTTCTTTATCGTTGAAGGAAAAAAAATGAATACATTTTGGCAATAGAAACACGTACATTGCAAATTATGCTATAAAATGTGTAAGCGTTTTTGTCCCCTTAAATGCGCAGTTCACTCCAATGCGAATGTGCGGCACATAATATTTTTTATGCGTTTTTACATTAAATTCGTGAACTTTTGCGCTTTGCGGCTTTGCAAATACATATAAAGATAAATGTAAATCGATGGTAATCATTTGTATACAATTTTGATGGAGCACCGCCGGGTGGCAAATTGATTTGATAGCTCGACAGTATGTGCCAATGATTATGTACGCCGAAAATATAATGACGTCAAATGAGCCAAATCTGTTTGGCAACTGTTATGGATTGACAGACGACGCGGCGTATGAGCAATGAGAGCGTGCCGTTGGGGCGTATGAGCAATGCGTGGCTTAAGTAATTGCTCAGTCCATTAATTTAATTAGCAATTCGGATAATATCTCACATTCGATTCCGATTTTGAATGCAAACGTTATCAATATCAATTTTTTTTATGATGGTGCCAAATAAAACGCAACATTTGTCATCCAATTAATAACTTGTTGGTGTTGCTTGTTTTCACAGGTTAAGAATTTGTCTCTAAGTTGACATTGAATTGTACGGTTTTTTGGGTGATTGCATTGCACATAAATTATGAGAGACAAGCGAATGGGCGCGGAGTCATAAAGGAGACCAAACACAATACGATAAACGATAAATAAAGCTAATCAAGAATAACAAAAGCAAAAGCAAGGTGTGGGCCCTCTGATAATAATAGCAGCCCACTTTATGCAGAATAAATTTTGAGTGAATAACACAAATTATAGCAAAATAAGAAATACGGGCGAATTGCATTACAATTACACTACGTTTTACACTGTGATTGACCAATTTTCGTTGTAACTGAAATATTTGAATTTGTGATTTCAAGTTGCACTTGACACAAACGATTTGTGCAGTTAATTTGACTAATTGTGTGTGTGCTTTACCGATCGCGATGCGATATCAAACTGCGCGATCAGCGATTTGTCAATCCGAACGCGAATTCATGTGGCAGCATCAGCATGAGCATCAGCAGTGAGCTGTCGAAGACGAGACAAGAACACGATAAGAGCATCTACGAAGACAGCAACAACGACAACGATTATCACGACGACGACAACAACGTCCGCACATGCTGCCTGCTGGGGATAAACTGGAACTGGATTTTTCGGAGTTACGGCAACGACAACGACAACGGCAATGGCAACGTCAACGACAGCGCCGACGACGCCAGCAGCAGTCAGCAGACAGCAGACAGCAAGCAGCGGGCCACTTGTGGCCATATAGAATCACAGAGACGACAGATATCGAGACTCTCGCAATTGCACCACAGATACAGAGCATAAACATCCCAATAACCCGACCAAATGCAAAGCTCGAAATCTGCGCGCGGAAAACTTGGAGAGACACACACAACAGATAGAGAGTGCGAGTGCCAGAGAGAGAGCGAGAGTGAGAGAGTGTGTGAGAGGGGGAGCTAGAATATCTGTCAAAAATAAACGGTTGCCAGAGTATTTTCATGACTAGCACGAATTTCCCGTTATATGTGTGCTTTTGGGCATAAAAGCTTGCACACGTGAATAACTTGAAATGGCTTGTTTACAGCCTAATCTAACTACCCTAACTTTTATCTCTCCGATATTATTTTCATACATTCTATTCAAAATTTAAAATAAATTGGAATTGGATTGATAGTTCAGGAAATTTTTCTCCATAGTTAACCAAATTATTATTAAGCCATATAAATTGAGTGACTTAATTAAAAACACAATTTTAATATTAGTTGTAATAATTATGAGTAGTAGTTAACTTTTTATTTCGTAACTGCTTTAAAATTCAATATTAAATGTAAATTCGAATTGTTACTTTCCATATCTTTTGTTCAACAGTTAATGAACTTGTTACAATTAAATAATTAAATCAGTATTAAACAAATTAAATTAATTAATTATTTAATTATTATTATGTGAATTAATTTAATTCAAATTACATTTATTATATTAATGTAAAAATGATGAGTAGAAGTTTTATTTTTTTTATTTCTTAACTGCAGAAGTAGCAAGGAAAAGTTACATTTTTATATTTACTAAAAATTATTATTAATTTTATTAAAATAAGCCCAGTTAGCTTATATCCAGTTTAATGAAAAAATAAAAAAAAGTTTACTGCATATCTTTCAGAAAGCTTTAAGCATTAAAAGCGAAAAGTTGTGTAGCCTTAGCTAAATTTCCCGCTATTTCCAAAGCTTTAACTGAGTGACTCTCTCGGCCACTGATACCTCCCTCTCTCTCTCTCTCTCTCTCTTACTCTCTCTTTCCTATTACCCCTCTCTCAGACGTGTTCTGTGCAGTTGGCGGCAGCCTTTCGGAGCGTTAACCATTTTTGTTGTTTACTTTCTGGCGCCTCAGTCTGGGAACTTCAACAGGTTGCCACCCACTTTTTGTGGTTGTCCCTCGTTGCTGTTGTTGTTGTTGTTGTTGCTATTGCTTTTCCAGCTAATACACCGAACAAAACAAATGAAAAGCCATTTCAGGAAGACCCTTAAAGCGAACAAACTCACACACACACACACACACACATCCACACACAGACTGGCACTGGCAGATAAATAAGTATAAGCGCAAAAGCCGGGCATAAAAATTTGTGAAATAAAAAAAGAGAAAGGAAACTTTGGCACCTATCTGGGACGCGTCCCCAGCAACAATTCTCAACTGCTGTTTCCTTAAGTTGTACAAGTGTTTTATTTCTATTTCTCTCTCACTCTTTCTCCATCTCTCTTTCTCTCTCTCTCTCTCTCTTCCTCTCTCTTGCCCACTTGTGTTGTCTCTTTTGTTGTTTTTGTTTTTCGGCGTATGGCATGTGGATTTTAAGGTATTTGCTTTGCGGGGCTGACTTACCATTATGCCAAATATAAACAAGCCTGATCTCGGTGCCCCGGAGCAGGCCTCTATCGCCCCTCCCCTCCTCTCTCCCCCATATATCTGGTGAACGTTAAGTGGCAAAAGTATTTGAGCGACTTACCTGCAATGAGAGAAAACAAAATACACACAAAATCAGTTATATTTATAGCAAGTATAAGACACAAGATTACAGTTAGCTAGCTAAAGGGCGGCACGGCTCTTTCTCTTCGCTCTCCTTAAAATTAAATGTGGGCATGGCTCGATGAGCTCATTAAATGTGCACAAAAGCTGCGGCGGCTCAAGAGGCAACCCATTAGCATTAATTGAGGCAAAGATGAGGCGACGATGAGCTACAACTGTAGGCTGTCTCTCGGCTCTGCAACAGGGGCGTGGCCTGTCCTATGTGCGTATGTGTGTGTGTGTGCAAAGCTGCTGTAGAAATTTTACAACAATGTAAATTCAGCTTAAGCAGCGCCTCAAAGTGTGCTAAGCATAGGCCTTAAAAAGCAAAATGTAAGGCAAAATGATGTGAAATGCACACCTACACAATACTCTTTCTCCTGCTGAATATTTAATCTAAATATGAATGAATGATTCATCTGAATATGACACAAAAATATATGAAAGACTCAAAGAATTCTTAACAGAAGTATTATTGAGCAAACAATGCTCTCGATATGGATTATAGAATAATAGTTAAGGTACTTTTGTATTTGTGAAAACCCCATTTAAATATTTTTTAAACTATATGCAAGTATTTTAGTTCACTTTTATATGGATGACGTAACTATGAGAATTTAATCACTTTTTGTATTTGTCAAAACCACATTAAAATATCTATTTTTTTTTTTCAAATCTATAATAAGCAGTTAAACGCTATATTAAATGAATGAATATTGGTTATGAAAGATGCACTAGGTGAAGAACTTGCCTATTTAGATATATCAAATATGAAACCATTTATGTAAATTGATTTTCAGATTTGATTAAAATATTTCAAGTTTGGTTTTAATTGAAAAATTTGTCAAAGAAAACTAAATTACTCGTATAACAGTTATTAAACCTTGAGAGGAATGTGCCTAGAAATACTACTAACAAACATGTATAATTCTAAAATCAAATTCAGATGCAAATGTGTGTGTTTGCTACAAATTTGTTGCATGCAAATTAAATTTGCGCATATGACTTAAGAAATGAAATATTTTGGTGTGAATGCTATTTACATCTCTTGGAATACTAGGTTTGCGATTAAATTTTCATAATTTGTACTGCGACTGCACTTGTGCGCAACGTAATGCAATTTACAGCTGCGAACCGAATGTAAATATTACTCATTCGCAACGTTGGGCGTCATGAATGCGAATAGAAATTAGAACAGGAATGCGAATGAGAATGCGAAGGCATACTTCTTGTGGCAGGACTGAGGACGATGAGGGGGCTTATTGGGGAATGTGTTCTGGTCTGTGCTTGGACAACACAATTAGTTGGCCTGTTACAACAATTAGTCAAATGTTAATTTCCCAAAATTTGCACTGGGCCCAGACAAATAGCAAACTAATTGGGTCAAGTTGTGTGTTGTGATTGTGTTTGTGTTTGTGCAGCTCACCTGGTGAATGCTTAGGTCACTTTAGCAGCAGTGCTGGCCTTTATGTATACACAGTCTGAGTTGCACTACAATTTGAATATGAATAATAAATATTGGGTGTATTGCAGCCATCGGCTTGTGCACTGCTTAAGCGACGTTTAACATCTGAGGCTGCCACGCTAAGCCGCCAGCTGACCAAGCTGGTTTGTTGGCAAGAAAAAAAAGAAAAAAGAAACTGGCCACGCGGACCGCTGCCTCGATTCCCAGCCATTGGGGGGCTTGGCATTGCGTGCCACGCACCGTCGAGAGACAAAGACACGCAAATAAGCTGCCGGCGCCAATTTAAAGTCGCCGCTTGTCTTAAACTAGTGCTATTAATAAATCAAAAATTAGAATCGAAATCTGCATCTAATTAAGTGAGCAAACGAGGCTGGCAACCGTTTGCCAAATAATATTTGATTTTTTTTTTATAATTTTTGTGTGCGTTTTTTTTTTATTATTTCAATTTCACACAAATCAGCGGTAAATGTCAAAATGCATGTTGCACAAATACGTCAAATGCCAAAGCGGGCGAACGCCAATAAATCATCAGTTGCACATGCCGCGAAAAGTACGAAAGAGCAAACGAGATCGAGAGCGGGAGATTGAAAGAGAGAGACAGAGAGCCAACGTTGTATGGTCGGATCGATTTGGCCAACAGCCGAAATCAAAGCTGTTGACAGATTCCTGTGCGAGCGCGTGAGCCAAAGCAAATAAACATGACATGTGCTCAAAAGCTGTTAACTCAATGCGAATTCCCTGCCAGAAAAGTATAGAAATATCTTATGGCAATTGGGGGAAAACTTTTCTGCGAAACTCTTCGTGTATTAATATCAATGCGGATATGTTCGGCGAGAGTTTAATTTGGATTTTATTGGAATATAATTGAGAGTAGTTGAATTTCTATTTAAGTCATCTATTCAAACTTTGAGTTCTATTTATTGACTGTTGCAAGCCACTTCACATTTGTAATGTACCCAATCAAAGCACTTTATCTACACAAAAAAGTAACAAATTTAATAAAAAAGTTTGCGACAACAACAAAAGCAAGAGGCACTTTGTATTTCAGTTTTTGGTTGCATTAATTATCGCCTTGCCATGAAATATGTGCGCCACGCATGCGCAGATCACCAGGGGTTATGGGAGAGGAGGAGGGGAGAGGTGTGGGGTGGGGTGGAGGTGGAGGTGGGTGGGGTGATGCTGGGGCTTGTTACATTTGGCATATGGCATAAGAGTGACGTAGAGATTGGGCTACAGCCTGTTATTGCTCTGCTGTGCACACAGGGGGTGGCTTGTGGGGGTGGAGGGGAGGCGTTGACAGCGTTTGGTGCTTTGACTTTGACTGACTGTTTACCTACTCCAATTAAATTTAACTTAATAAGCCAAGCGATCGGCAGGCGATACAAATTGTGCTGGCAACGACAACTTTCAACGCTTTTTTGCCTAATGAACCAGCGTTGCCATATCGCTGCCTGGCCATCGGAACTAAAAAATCTTGACATTTCCCGACCATTGACAGCTATTGCTTACAACGTTTTTTGATCGACAACATGTTTATTCGCAGAAGTCGGAAAGATAGCAAAATATCTTTGAGTGAGATGTAGAATGGCAGAGAGGAATGTGAGGAGGTCAAATAAGGACCTTAAGTTGAAGGTGGAATCTACAAAAAGTAATTCTAAATTTGTATCTGTAGCATTTATTGAAAGATCGAATCCTCCAATTATTTTTTATATATTTCAAGGGTTGATTATAAATATATGATCTCATACAAATTTTTAATATGATTGTTATATAATTTATTTTTGTTTTTTTTTTATACACATTTTACAAAATCTGCAAGACTTTTTATCTTTTTAAAATTCAACGAAGCTGTGCAGCTTTTCTTGCCATCGACAAGCGACACCTATTGTTAATTGTTGTAGTTGTAAAAGCTTTTTCGCTCATAGAGCTTTCCCCACTCAGAGTGGAAAGAGCGTAACACAAAAAGAGAACGTAAATATGAATGAGTAAACTTCAACTTAAGAGCGAATGATTGTGCTCGGCTCTCTGGGGCATATCAGAAATTCACTGTGACGTATTGATAAGGATAAGACCTGTCCTTGAAACGCCTCCCCAGGCAAAAAAGGCGAAGCCAAGCCCAAGTCAGGCACAGCTGCATGTAAAGCCGTCTTAATTACAGCCATTAAACGGTGTTCAACGACAAGCTGCCAAGTTGCTTCAAATTGATATTATAATATAAATATTAATAAAAAATAATTCAATTTTGTCGGCCAGAAAATGAAGCCACAAATGTGCCATAAATGGTTAAGACCACAAATAATAAACAGGCCCTTAGTTGCTTAAAATATACTTGTGCGTGTGAGAGTGTGTGCTGAGAGTGTGGTTGGCTCTGTGTGCGGTTGTGAATAGATTTGTGTGGCAAAGTGTTGCAAGTGTCGTCTCATCAACAAGGCTTCCACTCGCTGCTCGGAGCCAGCCACAAAGCTCGCTGCTATACACTGTCATTGTGTAAATATTTGCATATTTAAGTTAGTTGTTGTCGCTGTTGTTCTTGTTGTTCTTGTTGTTGTTGTATAAAGCAACCGCAAAACTCATAAGCGCATTTTTGTATCCTATGCTCTGAGGGCCTACTGTGCGTGTGTGTGCACTTGTAGATGTGCAAATATATATATAATATATATATATTCTTTGGATTTTCTCGGCTTGCAAGAAGGTCAAGCGTGCGCTTATGAAGTTGACGGCGTCATCCACACGGGACAATAAAAACATTTAATTATGCCAGGTGCTAAGATGCCGGTTATCATGTCAAACAGTGTGCTCCAAGGCCAACAGTGCGTATGCGTTGACTAAATTGAAAGCAACCTCGCTGCCTCTTACCGTCGCTCCCAAACCTCCCCACTTCATGCTTTGTTCTCCTCTTTGCCTATCCTTCTTTAGCATCTGCCACTCGCTCAACTTAATTAATTAGTAGTGGAAAAAAGGATTTCTATCGCAGCAAGGTCTCAGATTATTGTTTGAAACTGGTTCACTTAGTTCCAGGATCCAACTTATGCAGCTGCTGCTGCAGCTGACGCTGCTGACTGCTGTTCACACAAAGCGTAACCGGGATAAAAGAATATAATGTGAATTGGGTAAAAACTGTTTTTTTTTTCAGTCGACATTTCGTTTTGTTTAATTAACAATCGCATAACAAAGATGTTTCCAGCTGTTGTAAAGGGTATCTGTAAGTCGCGCATTCTTGTCTTACAAGTTCTATTCGCGTTTGTAATGCGCTTAAATATCGCATTTGCCGTCATTTGGCTGTACTCCTCTCGATGTTAACCTCAGCCACAAACAGTCTAAATGCATAATGAGCTGCTCTCAGGTGCTGCTAATGAAAGCTTAGCATGGTTTTGTTTTTTTTTATTTTACCTACCTAAGACTCCTGTTGTGTTGTTGTGTCGTGCACTCTTTGGTAGTTCTATAATCAGTTGCCTAATTTGCTCTAATTACCAAATGCCAGCTGCAAAATGATCTGAATAGACCAAGTTTTAAGCACAGCACTCTCTGCCGTCAAATGACAGTAAATTTACCGAGCCAAATTAGTTCCATTCTTATATGTTGACGTTGACAATGGCAATGACATTACTCTGGGTCTTTGTCTTGTTTCAGATTTACCCTTTGCATCTGTTCTTGTTTATTTCCTGTTGTTGCATGTGCAACAGCTACAGTGGCAGTGACAGTTGTTGCTTGTGCGTAGTAACTAAGGATATGCCATATTTTATAGTTTCCCATCTTTTCACTTAGATGCACTGATCTTTTTCAATTTGCATTTTTCTTGTACACAAAACAGGGTGTTCAGGGAGGCATTCGTTTGGGTATTTTAAGCACTCGACTGATTGATTTGATGTTTTATTAATATTTTACACGAGTTTTACTCTTTATGGCGTGCGACTTAACTAGGCCTCTTGAGCATGTCATACAATTGAATGAAAATAAACTGGGTACTTTAAAAGCAACTCTGCCGCTGACACTTATATTAAATTGAATAAATTGCGTGCCATCTGATTTAAAGCGTCTATATATTAATGTCAAGTGTGGTAAATTCAGATTCTTTGGGATAACAACCACGGGACACGGGTGCGGGGATGACACATCAAGCACATCAATCACATTTACAGTTCATTAATAAATAACGACATCACTCTGATGTATGACAAAGCATTTAACATAGCCCCAAACCCAGAACAGAATTGCGAATGAGTTTGCCGTGAACTTGTCAAGTGACAAGCCGTGACAAATACGTCCTACCTATTTAGCAGGCTGTTATGTCGTCGGAATTTTGATGGCCTAAATATGAAGATGACTTCTAACTCTAAAATTAGCTATGTGCTCTGTCTCCTCCTTGATTTATAAACTTGAGCATAATGGCTGCCTAGGGATCTGAGCAGCTGTTTAATTGTTGCTGCTATTGTTGCCTGTTTTAATGGTGCTCGGAAGCGGAAACGGAAACGAGACGAGCAGAGAAAATACAACGAAATGTTGGTTAGTTTTAAGTGCCCAAATGAAACAATGGCCACGTTGTGAAAAAACTGTAGCAATTTGACGCTCCAGCGGCGACCGCAAATTGCTTGTTTTTTGCCCATATAACACAAATGGCGACATGAATTATGGAGCAGCATATTCGTCATGGTATTTGCTTAGGTATTACTTGAGATAAGCGTAAGCATCATTTTTTTGTGTTTTAACAAAAAGTACAAAGCTCTAAATCCGTCGGCAAAATTTTAAATAAATTGTTCATTTCCAATTTATTGAAAAAAGAAAATCACGAGAAAAACGCGAGCACGTAATATTTAATAGATAATTAAATGCATTTATACACTTATGCTTTTTTATGTATTTTCAAATCATGCTTTTACGTGTTAAATTGGTGAGTTCTGTCTAAACAAGAAAACCCACCAAAATTCAATTCCTTTGTCTTCTGCATAATACGAGAAGTGTGTATATAAAAGTCTCAGTCTCTTTGCAATGAATTTTCCCATGTTTCATGCTAATCCATCTCAAGTGTCAATTCGTGCGTTCGATTCAAGTCAGTCAGCGATTAAATCGAGTTCCCCGCAGCCCCCTTGGCTGACTGAGCATGTTTTTTTTTTGGCAGATCTTTTAGCTTTTTATATATTTTATTGTCTTCAAAAAAGAAAAAAAAAAAAAAATCGACCCCGAAAAAATGCTCATAAATAATGCATGCGTCTTTTGTGTATGTAGATTAAGTCTGGGGGCGTCTTCGGGTTAATGTGCTGTCAATGGCTGCTGGGCCGCAAGTTAAAATGGCGTGCAATTGATTTTGCCACACCTACTTCGAGGCACTTGACGGCGGAAAGAATGACGGCAAAGAAGAAGAAGAACAAGAAGCAGAAGCGATGCCAGCTGCTCCATGTAAATGTCGCTGTCAACATGCCGATGCCGCAGCAAACTCTGGGCTTGAGTCTGTGGCTGTGGCTGTGGCTCCGATGTGCCCGAGATTGCAGTCTTATATAAGTGTTGTAACAAGTACAAGCGTACTCTGCCAATATAAACAACAAGTGGACGCAGCCGGCCCAAAGCGAGAGAGATAACCTCAAGCTCAAGCTCGACATCTTCAGCTCCAGTTCCAGTTCCAGTTCCAGTTTCATCTTTGGCATCGACTCTGATTCTGCCACAAGCAATGACCCATTCAAAGTGATTTAGTGCTTGTGGTCAAGTGGGCCATGATTGACTTGGCTGTGCAAAGAGCCAAATGAAAGCCATCCACACAAACACACACATACCCAACCTCATAACAAGCTGGTCAATGTTTAGTGCTGTCTGGGCTTTAATGAAATATTACCCGAATTAGCTACAAACTTATAATGATTGATTAATTTTGCCTGCACTAAGTAATAGATTTGTATCTAAATTGCCTTTTCAGTTATGTTAGTTTCAAAATTATTCACAGTTGACATTGCAATAGGCATAAGTGAAAGCTTCAAATAAATTGTGAATAGTATTAAAATAAATTTGGATTACAAATAGATATAAACAAGCTTAACTGTCACGGTTTTGTTTCTAGCCCTTATCAGTTTTTCTTCTTTTTTAATATATTTTTTTTAGGTCATGGTCTTTATTGTTGTGATTTATGCAGGCAGCTTGCCACAACCTCAAGAAATGTCGGGAACATTTAGTATGTCAAATAACCATTTGAACTCAAGCTGGTATTTGGCAACAACTTTTCTCTTATATGGTAAACAGTCATTCAAATCTTTGGCAATAACTGTCAGCTAGCAGAAGGGACTGACCAGACTGACCACATAAGAAATACTTTCAGTTGTATAAGTAAAGCACTCGTCTTTAACTTTTCCAGCAACTTACTTCGTTATGCAAGGCTGAGGGATTAGTGCGTTGATTGTGTGCGTGCCAATTGTGCGAGCAGAGGTATAATTTAGTAACCCTGACCACGCCTTCACCTCATTTTACAGGTAGCCCCTTGTATCCATCTTATTCGATGGGATTGTTCTCGCATGTTTGGCTGCACTAAGTGCAATTGCTTGGGCGATTTGGTTTGATTTCTTCGATAAGCTTCACCCGCTGTGGACATGCAAACCAGCAAACAGAGAGCGAAGTGAAAGGAGCTGCGAGAACCTTTTAATTATTAAATGTCCAGGGCTTGGCAGAATGTTGGCAAACTTAGTCATTATGGATTTAAAGGCGTCTTTGCTGGCGAGGCAATCAAAAAACTTTTTGTCTCTGCTCGGAAAACTTTGTTTTCCATTGCTGTCACTGCTGAGGGGCGTGTCACATTTATGGTACGGGTATTTCGGCTCCAGAGCTTAAGTTGTTGTCAATGACTTTTACTCTTTAACTGGCAGCTGTCCATTCCCTGGGGGCCAACAATTTAGCCAAGAGGCTGCAAACCAAAGGGACTGTCAGGGATTCGGAGCCGTAGGCTTTGTCGTTGCTGCGAAGTCATTAATATAATGTGGCTTAAGCACAGGATTTTCGCATGACTTTTGGGATGCCTTTTCAAATGCAATTGCTGCATGTCCTTGACATAATTTACAATTTCAATAACATTTGTTGTCGCTGTCGCTTGGTATGTTGCCGCAATTTATTCCAGCATATTTTCCTTACGAACAGGAAGAAAGAAGCAGGACTCCCCTGCTTGAGTTGAGTCGTAAGACGAAATCATCAGCTACAACAACATCATCATCATCATCATCATCATCATGGTTTATGCTTCTGTTGCTGCTGCTGCTTTTTGAGAGACATGCGCATTTGTCATCATTAAAAATGGGTGGCAATGGCAATGGGCAAGCGGAGCAGAAATTAGTCTGCCAGCTTGCCAGTGCGTCCTGCGACTAAGGATATTTATGCGTGTGCAGTCGCCAGGCCAAAGGCACTTCAAGTGTCACGCCCCGCCGCCTTTTACTTTTGTCTTATTGCCGCTGTTGTTTCTGCTGCTCATTATGGCTTAAAAAATGTTAAGCACGTCGACGCTGGTTTTTTTGTTGCTTCTCTTTTGCATGAAACGTGAATGTGGCAGTGGAAATGGAAATGGTGGTCGTTGTTGTCGTGTCCTGCTTTGGCTCACATCCACTTGAAGCAGGCCGCTTGGGTCCAACCAAGCCGAGTGCCCATCAGCCACCAAAGCCACTTGATAGTCAACGCTGACATCTCATTATGGTTGTCAGCGCTTTCCCTAGAAACGACAACAGTGCGTATGTGTAATGTCTGCAGAATCCGACTGCCTGCCTGACAACCTGCCTGCCTGCTTGCCTGCCTGCCTGCCTGCCTGCCAGCCTGCCTGCGTGCTCATGTGTAAGCAAAATGGCTACAACGTGAATTATTTTTATGTGCCTTAGAGGACCAATTTTCGGTTAGCTGCTGGTGTGTGTGTCTGTGTGTGTGTGTGTGTTTGTAAGTGTGCCCTAGCTGCTCTCAATTTAAATTCATATACATGTTGTTGGGTCTAAACCTATTTTTATTGAAAGCGATGAAGGCAAAATACCCAACAGTTGACGCAGTTGAATTAGGTAGCCACAATTTTATTTAATTAAATATCACAGATATTTATCCAACCATCTAAGCCTTGGTAAGCAATTTTGATGATACTCTCAATAACAATATATTTTGTGGATAGCGAGAAACTTGTTGCCTTCACACATGTAATTGTTGCACATTCCATTACAAATGGGTCGTGTTTAAAGATAAAAAATAAAAACTATATCTCAAAATTCTTCTAAGTGTATGATCAAGCAAATGCAGCACGGAAACACTGTGCATTTACAGACGCAATTTGCAGAGCACTTGAATTGCAGGAAACCGCATGTCCAGGACATTGGCAAACCACCCACTTTGGACTGACTGCGCATGATGCAGAGCTGCCACAATGGCAACAACTGCGGCAACAATAACCATTCGGCTAACAATCGAGAGCCTGTGGCATATCTGTCAGCTGATGCACAAAGGTGTCGTGGCAATGCCTGTCAGGGTTGGTCTGTACTATCCTGGCAAATGCCGGCGTTTGCGTTTCCTTCGTCTCAATTTTTAATCCCACTGCATTGGCGAGAGCAGATTGGGTGCCGGACTTATGCTCCGTCAGCTGCAAAAAGGTGAACGGATGCAGTGCAGGATTTACAATATGATTTGTATTCCCATTTACACTTTCGTTGTTCGCATTCGCCTTCAACACTCCTCTGAATCTCGACATGGACACATAATCAATATTTGCCAAAGCTATTTAAAGGTCATTGGGAGACAGTTTGACACACTGTGTCAAGTGCTCAGAGTAATATGAAAATTGTCTAAATTGAATTCGATGGTAAGTAATAGCGACATATTACATTTTCCTCGGGGAACAGACGGCGCCAGTATTTGCATTTGGGACTCACTGACAGAGGAGGCAGGATGTCGCAGTGTTGCCGGGCAGCTTAACGTGAAAAGCGGATTTCTTGTGAATGTGCTCTATACACTTAAAGTTGTCTCTAGGCAGTAGAAAATTGAGAGAATATCTCAAAAGCTTTAGTAAGTACTATAAATCTTTTATTCGCGACATTCTTTAATCTGCACTTCAGAAAAACAGTTTCTTTGAAATTCTTTTTTATTGTTGGGGATAATAAATGCTAAAGTTTTCGATTCAACGCGATTAATGATTAATTAATGTTTACATCTCAATTAACCAGAATATATATTTAATTTGAAGAATAAATATATGTGCACGAACGGGGGCTTCTAGTGTAATAGTAGCTAAAATAAATATGAAGAAAATCAATTGGAAATGGTAAAGTAGATTGTCCTTTTAGATTACGTAAATATATTTATAGGTATATCATATACATACATATACATAGGTATATCAGTAATATACTCTTTATCATTTTATGAACTGAGCATGAAGCGCCCGAGTTACGTTTTAAGCTTTATTGCATTGCCGTTGATGCGACCACAGGATTAAAGGTAAATAAACTGTTTTGGGGATGCTGGCTTGAATGTCACCTCTAATTAACATTAAAATTTTCATCCGCACGCAACTTTGTGCAAGTGGCTCTCTTCTTCTTATGTGTACTCATTACTTTCTCTCCCTCTCTCTCTCCCACTCTCACTCTCTCGCGCTGTCTCTGTCTGGCTCTTAGATCACTGACATTCGCTTTGTGCGGCACAGTCCACATTAAATATTTACCATGCAACTCAAAAATGTTCACAACTTTAACCTTTTTTGCATATCAAATGCAATGTATTTCGTATGTAGATGTGTGTGTGTGTGTGTGTGTGTGTGTCTGTGTGTGTGTGTCCGTGTGTTTGCGTGCGAGTGAATATTAAAAAAAATCCGAAATTTAAGTTCATCATCATCATAATTGTGGAAATGTTTTGCGTTCGCGGAGTAGTAAATTATTGAAATACTCGCATACATTTCAAATGGAAATTGATTCGGTTAGCATTCTTGTGACCAGTTGAGAACTGGTTTTGATGAAAAACGAAATCAGTGAAGCGATGCAATCACTAGAACAGCATGAAGGTTGGTCAAGTATCCTGGTGGCCCAGTCGGCCGATTAAAAGCAAATAAAATCGGTCAACAAAAAAACAGAAAAACAGGTTGCTAAGCGAAATTCGAATATGTGCGTTGAGCTTGCGCCAAAGGGACGTCGTTTGGTCTTTCCTTGGTTTTTACTTCTACTGGCGCGGACAAGGGTACACACTGTACGGTCTCTCATTTGCCCACACAGTACAAACATAAAAGCTCTAACCAGGCCGGCTCTGACGGTCGAATCGGTGTCTGATTTACGATTTCAACTGTTGGCTCGGACAGGGTGTTGCAAAAGAGCTGCTATATAAGGACTACAACAATTAGATTATCCGAAATAATATTGAATTAGCAAAAAGTTTGGTTTATATAGTCGCTAAATTTTTAGGATTTGGTAAAGTGTGTAGAGGGTTTCGTATCTTCCGCATCAGAACATAAATTAGATCTTAAAAAATCCGAAGGAATCATTATTCAGTTAAAAAATTGGCCAATTCCAAGAGTAAATCACAGCATTAACACATTTATCATGTATTTTATATAAATGTATTTTATACAAATACAAGATTCAGAGAGACCCTGTAGAATCTCAATATGTATGAATCAATTGATGTGAACTAATCTGACAGGGTTTGAAAAAGTTGCCTAATCGCTTCATTGGTCTGCTTGTAATGCCGTTTGATAACCTATATATATATATTATGTGGGCATTCTAGCCCACATATCAACATACATGATTAAAAGTCTCAGTGGTGATAGAAAAGCAAATCGAGACTTTAATTTTTTTTAAGTCTAGTTTCTATGCTGCAACTACAAATAGAAACGAAAAACCAAATCCAAAATACGAAAAAGATAAATAAATAAGTAATTGAGTGCAGTCAACGATAAAAGTGATTTCAACTCTTATTGTGCATATGTGTGGATGTGTGTGCGTGTGTTTGGTTTTCTGTGATGCCAGTTGAAACACAAAGAAACGAATTCAAAAACAAATACCAGCGAACACGCTTTTCTACATCCGTACTTATATGGCATAGCAATGGTCAGAAGAGAAAGCAGTATCACAATGTTGCCGCCCATTGATAACCTCTATAGAAAAGTTTTGTTGGCATGTTTCAACAGGATCTGGAGCTGCACTCTCGCTTTCTCTTTCTCGCTGTCCATCTCTTTCGCATTAATGGCTTGCTAAGTGAGCTGCAGGGTTGCTGAGTCTCGATGTGGCCCTAAACTTTTAAAGTTCGCAATTCAATTTCAATTTGCGCAAGAAACGTGTGCAGTGCTCGTTGCAGGGGGACAGGGGAATGAGAGGGGGAGCAGCATGGTCATGAGATTGCATACACATATGTGTATGTTTGTGAGACAGATATACAAATATCGTAGAAATAGCAATAATGATAATAATAGCAACTGGCAGCTGCGGGCATTGCCATGCGAAATCAAATTTCAAAACACGTTCTCAACTTCATCGACTTTTGGAGGGACTCATAGGGGTCGTCGCTGGTAGGGGCTGATATCAGTTACAGAAATTGCTTGGGGTGGTCGCAGCCATCCATTTCGTTGGCTAACGCATAAATTTGATTTGTGTTGCACATAAAAACCGAAACAGCGTTAAAAAGAAATAGCTTAAGCAAAGAAGAAAAATGGTTCGCAAGTATACGCAGCGTGTGACGGTGAAAGGGAGATGCGTTGTGCGAAGCAAGCCTCATTATTCTCGAGGTTTTTTATGTCTAAGCAAAGCAAGTAATTACATTCTTATTAGGTTTACTATGAATAAAAGGGAGGATCCACCGATAAACAAATGGATTTCCAGTATTTTATGGGGCTGTTAAGTGAAGCGAACATTTTTGAGTTTGTCCTGCAAAATTTGTCAGTCGAATTAATTTGCTAATTTAATTATTAAATTTATGTATATCCAGTCTTGAATTATTTTAGGCTTTACTTAATTCATGTATTGATTGATATTGATGAAGATCTTCGATATTTAAGTTCCAAATTAACTCACGTATCAATAATACACACCCATCAAATAAATCCCATTAGTTAGATTTGTTTGGCTACATAATACTTGTTTTTATTATGTCTGCACTTTTTTTCAATTAGTTGATTTTTATCGGTCTGCAGTACCTGTGTACGAGGTAATAATCCCACCAAAGCACCGTTGTGCACTAGCCCAGTGATTGTCTTGGACATCCTGCCCACTCACTTGTCATTTTAGATATACACTCGCGTGTGCTTTGGCGATGTCGTTTATTTGTAGTTTCATCGGCGACACACCCACCAATAGCTCCAACCCAAAACCCAGTACAATTCAAGGACAAAGAAATAGTATGTTGGATAGAAAAGTAGTGCAGTCCAAGAAGAGTGCGCCTCGGAAACACCCCCTAAATTTAACAACTGCTTAGATTGGGGTTGAAATTGGTTTTCTTTTTATTTTCTGATTATCAATAAAGATTGTTTTATGTAAAAAAATTAAGTTTGAAGATTTTAGTTTACAAACTATATTTGTTAACAATAAAGAAGATATAAAATTATATTCGATATCTGTTAATATGCTATAAATTTGTTTTAACGATTCAGTGCAACGCGGAGCTCTTGCAAGCTGAGCTTGCCGCGAGCGATTACAAATACAAAGTGGCCACAAGTTGCACGAGCTGCTTGATAAAAGTTTTGCCGCATAGTAAAGCTAAAATTGCCGCAGGCTACAAATTATGCAAAATGGAAATCCGATTCGCAATCGGGCCAAGAGCGCTGCAGACAAAGGTCCAGTGATAAGCGGACCAAGTTAAGGCGTTTATTGAGCGTTTCGCAGACTGTTGCTGCTACTGACTACCAGCCAAATGCGGAATGCAAAATGCTCAAAGGCATTGAAGAGAACTCGTAATTTAAGCGCCACTTTTCCATTACGCCAGCTTTTTTAGCAGCTTGATTCGCTCTATGAACACGGTGGCAAAAAACTTTACTGAGTGCCAAACATTCCTGGGAATTGTGTTGGCCACGCCCCACACATTTTGAAAGCGCGGAGTGGTCAAAGTTGAGTACCTTTGCACCGCCAGATGCAGGTAAGCGTAAAGTTTTACTTTCCCGACTCTCAACAGCTTTGTTCAATGCATTTCGGTATTGCTTTTGTGAGAAAAATAAATATAAAGAAATCTTAACTTTAAATTGAAGTTAAACTTTTTTTATTCACACACCTCCCCACTTAGAGTGTGGAGACCTGGGCATGTTTTCGTTTCGTTCGCCAGGTGCTTAATGAACGGCAGCAATTTCGCCAGGTAACACACAAAAGCTATAAAACGAGAAGTTGTCTATAAAAAATATCACCTGCTGTGTTACTGTTTTTGTCTGCTTTCAGTCATATCTTTTCCTTTTTGTTTTTGTGGCGTTTCTTAGATTTTCTTTTTTCGTTTGGTTTTGATTGGGTCACTTTTCCTTTGGATAAGGGACAGACGCAACGTAGGCTGTGCCTCAACTTAGATAAAAGTCACCGATGATTGCCATAATAATTTATTTGGCCAGATGCTTGGGCGGCCATCCACCCTCTACGCATCATCTGACACCACCTTGAAATGAGAAAGTGTTTGCTAAATTGATAAAATATTACTGATGCTGACAGCAAAAGTATGGAGTATGAAGTATGAAGTATGCAATGCGCGTATGATTGATGATGCAAATGCGTCTCCTTCAGTGGCCTTGGAATTCAATTAGGTCGAGTGGCAGCATTCCATGATGAAGATGAGAGTGAAAGCTTTGTGCTAGAGTCTATATATATTCAGCTGATTGCAGTCCATTAGATTAAATGTACTACCAATAACATTGTTGGTATTTATCTACAAACGCATAATTAGAAAACTTTGTATATTGATTGCTAATCAGTGTAGGCCAGGCCAGATAACCGATAAGCTCTTTTAAAAGTCAACACATTTTTAATAACTATTATAATAATACATACGTACAATGGCCTAAAATGTGGTCTATACAAAAACTAAAGTCAGCAAGGGTATGATATCTTCGGCGTCCTATTGATATAGTTTTTATCTTTTTATCTCATTCGAGTACGAAAATAAAACAATTCGAATAGCACGTGAGTGCGGGAGTTGGCTGGCTTTCGTATTTTTTGTTGATTCGATTGCTGAAACGTAAACAAATTTTGGTTTCCCATGAATCGATGGGAAAACACAACCCACACAACCCACACAACCCAAACAATAAGCACACAGAGCTGAAATATTCGCACGTCAATCGAGTTGCTTTTTAAATTACATTTTTGCGTTGGCCTTTTTCTTTCTTTCTTTTCTTTTCTTTTCTATTTTTTTGTTGTTTTTTTTTAAATCGTAATATAAACAACAATAAGTTTTGGGGCCCGCTTGAAACTTAATGTATAAAATGCTTTGCGCTGTATTTCCACTGTTTCACTGTTGCTGGTCGGCCGAACCGTTCTATCTAAACTGAAACTGATGCTGTCAATAAAATAAATATGGCTCCAGCGCACTGACAAATATACAAAGCGGCTGGCAATGGTAACAGCGTTTATTTTACACTTGTTGGTCGTTTCGCTTTCATCAGGACAGGTTAGGGTTCTACGGGTAATTGTGTTTGGTTTGCGTTTCAATTTCCGTTGATTGAAGTTACCGTTACAGATGCGGCACCAAAGCACCTGGACATAGACAGTCGGACATTAGGAAATGAAAGCGCTGAAGGACAGAAGCGATGGCAATTAAATTGAATGTAGACACGGTTCGACATGGTTTGGCTGTCGTTTTCCAATGATTGGATATTTCAAGTTTTCAGCCTGCTAACGGTTTTATGTGGCTTACGCACGCGTCAGGTGCTGTTGAAAAATGGCTGGATACAACTTTTTGCTAGGTGGCCAAATTCGATGAGCTGCGTCTTAACCACAATTTATTTATTAAACTTTATCTTGTTATGTCCTCACTAATAAAGTTTTAATTGAATTTTAAGCCGGCGCTAAAACTGTATAATTTTTCTGGCCTTAAAGCACTTGTAGCAACAAAAAAGGCAGCAACATTGTGGTTCATTGCAGTCGCCATTTTGGTAAGTTAACGACTTCCCGTTATGGGAACATTTCAATTTCCTGTATGAAAAATTAATGCCAAATTCGAAGCAAATTGCCAAAATGGAGAGCGAGTTGCGTTGGGCTGTGTTCGCCAAATGACACCAGCGAGTAGTAGGTGGGTAAAGAATGCCAGGATGTCAGAATATGTGCTCTAGTTTGATCTGAGCTGGGCTTGGCTGGTCTGGTTTGGTTTGGTTTGGTTTGGTCTCCCACTTCTGCTGCTGATATAAAAACACTTTTGCCACAATATATGCCCGCAAACCTCAACAGAACTTCGACAACGGCAGCACATCACACACACACAGAGAGAGAGAGAGAGAGAGAGAGAGAGGGAGGGAGAGGGAGAGAGTGAGTGAGAGAGAGAGACGAGTAGCCGAAAATCCACAACATAATAATGGATGTGTGCGGTGACAGGGGCAAGGAATCGGGAGGATGTGCGGTGTGCTCTGTGTCTGCCATTTAGCAGCATAGCAGAAAATCAATGTTGCCAGCAAGCAGGCAAGGAGGCAAAGAACACTTACAACATGTTGGAGCAACAGCAGCTTGGATAGGTCGTCACCTCAAGGCTCATGGAATTTGCTTTAGCTGCGTTTCTTTTTTTTGTGGTCTCCGCATTTGCTGTCTCAGTCGCAATTTAAATTTATATAAGTCGCAAAGATATGCTGTCGCTCATTGTTCGCCGTGCCTGGTTTTATAGCAGCAGCAGGCTGTTTGCCATAAATTAAATGGCCCTGCAATAAAAGCCAATCAATTTGAGCGTGAAATCGATTTTAATTTTTTTTTATTAATATTTCTTTTTGTGCCTTCTGCTGGCTGGTCTCAATCGATAAATTGTCGCAGCAGTTAGCGTGTTTCAGTCGCCACTGCAACAGGTTACGACGAGTGTGTGTGTGTGTGTGTGTGTGTGTGTGCGATGGTGTGTAGATGGGAAACGGTAAGTAAATCAACGCCAAGCTGACTGCCACATTGCGAGCCATGGCAATGGCTGCCATGCAACAAAATGGCGTTGCAAGAGTGTAACTTCCTGATTAATGGTAGGCCAAGACACACACAACAGCAAATTGCACGAGTCAAGCGTGTGAATCGCAATCAAACTGAAATTGTGCCTGGACTTCGATTAACAAGCTCTCACTCTGCCAGTGCTTCTGACACTCTTGCCAAACGAGAGTGGTTTCATTTGTTCAAGTGCTATTTGCTTTGTCTGTTGTTTATTTCATAATTAAGTGGTTTGGTTTTGATGGGTGTTTCATATTTCATATTGAACACAACATATTGGTATTCATATTGGTCAACAAAGTATATAAATGTTATTTAATATCATTCTACATTTGAGTTTTAACTATTTGTGGGTCGTTACTATCCCAATGAATTTTATAAATTATCTAATTGACTTGACGGTGCTACAGGTGCCTATCGATTTCAGTTTTGAAAACATGTTTCCTTCTCTGCTTAATAATTAAGATGTTTACTGAAGAACACCTTCATATGGCTGGGGTGCAATATATTCTGCTTAAAGCGGCTTTCAGTTCTTGCTTGTCATTATTTTTAATTTGCGCATCTATGATACAGAGCAGCAACTAGTAGAGGCATGTCCGGCAGAGACATAAGCCAGGCAGCATGTAGCAAGGTAGATAGTTCAAATGGTTGGCCGTCTTTTAACATCTGGCGTTGACAATGCAATTTCCGCACGCTCCGCAGTGGAACTGGAATGGAAAGCTAGGGTGCAGCTGGAAATTGTCTGAAGACGACCATTGTCGTTCACCAGACACGCCCAGTTTCACTTGTGTCCTGTGACTGTCATTGGTCTCCATTCCGGTTGCCCGGTTGGATGGTTGGCCAGCCCCGTTTGTACTTAGTTTCGCAAACGGGGCACTTGTGCATACTGAAATTACCAATTAAAGATTAAACTATGCAGAAGTTTTTGGCCCCCAAAAACTTGATAGTTAAGACCGCTGAGACTTATTAATGGGGCTTCCGTTGGGAGCAACTTGTTGCAGCTGTTTCTGCGACTGGACGATTAAATGCCCAGAGATAGCATCACTATGCCATGCTTTTGATGCAATTCTAATTGCATTACGCCACACACACACAAGTTTTAATTGATGTCACAGCTGATGCACTTCGCTTCCAGTCAGGATTCTTTTTCTTTGCCCGGATGCGAGGGCTACGCAAAGGCAAGTCCCCAAGTCTGTGTGCCGTAACTTGACAATTTCACATTACTTGTCTTGCTTTGCTTTATTTTGCCTTCTGCTTTGCTTTGTTCTGCTTCAGGCATATCCCTTGGACGCAGCTGCCGCAGGACAACAATGGCAGCCATTCTTTAATTACAGGGCATTTTCGATTAAGTTTAAATGACATTTTAATTGAAATCATTAAAAATAAAAGCATTAAAAGCAATGTGGCTGCTGGTCAGTCAGCCAGCCGTTAACTAACAATCTCTGTGTTTGGCTTGCGTACAATTATTGACCGCATTAATGCATGTAAATTAATGTATATCCTTAAATATTTTACATTTGTATTTGTATTTGTATCATTTAAATGTGGGCATACTGAATTCAGTATAAATGCTGTAAATCAAAAATAAGCATTCGATATCAATGTATCAAATTGAAACGATTTATCGCAGATTTCAAATAAACACATTTTCATCCGTGCACGCACAAACACGTCTAACAGCACGAAATCTGCCTGAGATGTGGCTTCTGGGAACTCCTCGGGCTCAGAGCTCCCGAGCTGCGTGCCATATCAAATAAAACACAAGCCAAGTTATCTTTTAGGGCACATCGCTGGCTCGCAGCTGCTTGTAGCTGTAACTCTCTGAGTGGGGTAGGAGTCGGGAAAAGGTTTGCGCACATTTAATACCTTGGCTCGTGAGATTTCGGTTTAAATATTTTTGTTACGCCATGCAGACAGACAGGTATGGAGTGGACAGTTCAGTGCTTAAAAGGGATAAACGAGAAAATGCAATTAAATAGGCTTTTACAAAATGTGCTTTTGGTATTTATGCAACCCCGACGAAAATTGACTTATTAATCCCATACTATAAGATTACCTTGCAAATTTATTTCAGAATTAATTGACATCAGTTGCTTGTGCAAGTGAAAACTTTAATTTTTGCCAATGGCCAAAATAATGAATAAAAAATTTGCACAATAACTTTAAATCAAAAAGTTTAAACTGACAATCCTTATAAACAATGCAAAGCCTTATAGAGATAAAACACACACCTACAATCGTGTGTAAAAGACTTGTTTCAAATTTTGCATTTGCATCGATCCGTTTTCCAGGCAACCACTCGACTATTAAGAGGAGCATGGCACAACTGAGCAGGTGCTCAACTGGATTACTCTCGAGATTCGCAGCGCATTCTAAAAATGAGAGCATGGCACGATAATCTTGGTCAATGTGGTGCACAGATTTGACCGTTTCTGGCTGGATGGCCAGATGTGCAACTGCAACCTGAATGAGACTTATCACCAAGGATTTGCCCGCAGTTCACCATATTATAAGCGCTTCTTCCCATCCTCCACGCTCAGTATACTATGCAAATGGCAACAAATACGAATCTGCACTTTAGCCGACTCGACAGTAATCCACAGCAGATTTAAATCTACTGTTTCAGCTACGATAAAATTGCGAAAATTGCAATTCACTGAGTGCAACAGTAAACCGAACAGCATTTACGCTGAATAACTTACGAATTTAATTTTATGCAGCAACCAGCTTTTGGAGATATGAAAATAAAATAAAGCACTGATTTAAATTTATATTTATAGATTAGATATGTTTTTCAAACTCCACAGCTGACTGAACGGATGTGAATCGGAGTATCTAAAAAAATATAAACCCTTTGACCCAGAGCCGGCGAAATACATATCTTAATTATAAACGCGGTTACCAAACAAACAGCATTTTTTATTTATATAGATTAGGTTAAAAGTTAAAACTTAATATTTTAGTTACGATTACTTTAGTTATTACATCTCCAAAATATACAACTTGGTGTTGGTGAAAAAGTTTTGTTTTCCCTTTTGCAATTTTGCAGTCACTGAACTAAATTGCCAGATGAAAGCGAAACCACAGAAGCGCGAATGAAGTCATTCAATCAAAATTTACCGCACCTAATTCATCTCACAGTTTAGTTCCATTAATGTGGAACGAATTATTATTAAACATCACTAGACTGAGCTTACTGCTGACTTAAATGTACCATAAGAAATCGTTGACATGCTGGTCATTCCATAAATAAATGTATTTGTAAACATTTTACATAAATTTGATGTTTGTTTTACCTCTAGCAAAATTTCATTCGTCAATATTTACACTTAGAAAATATAGATAACAAAATTGTTTAGTTGCTGGTCGATAATCGACGACCTTTACTGCCAGTGAACTGGACTGATACTGACGCAGCATGACAGGCATGCTCATCATCAAGTTATGTTTTGGTTGCACCTTATGTAGCCAACAAAATCAATAAAAAAATAAAGTTGAAGCAACATATAACGAGATTGCCTTAATACCCTTATGCATACTTGTAAAATCTAATTTCAGATCCTTGGCTTACAACGGTACTGGTATATTGACAATTCTGATGTTGAAAACCCTTTTATATTTTTGATAAAATAAAACATTTTGTTAAATGAGAAGTCGTTCATCAGACGACGATACATAGAGCATGTCCCATTTCGTGACGAAATTATAATAGCGACTGCGACTGAATAATAAAATGGCACACCTGCACACCTTAAACTGGGGCCAATGTCAACCAACGACCTTGTACTCAATGTCAGTTTGAATTACAGACGGATACAGACAAATGAACAAGCTCAAACACACCCAGTCGTGTTGTGCATCAAATGATAGACAAAGAAAAGTACGACACTGACAATTGCCACAAACCGGGAGAAAAATAAACACACAAAAAATACCAATTTGCTTCGTTGCATCCTTTCAATCAGGTGCGACTGTGAATCCCACAAATGTCTGTGTTTTTTTGTACTCTTTTTGTGCTTGTTTGCCAGACACTTGTTGACCTTAGTGCTTTGCATTGTCGAATGATTTCCAATTGATTTCTTTGTACTCTTTTAATACGCTGCACTGAAGTAACGAGTGTTACTCCAAATGAGGCAGTCTCGATTAGAGACTCAGACCTATTTGAAATGCGAAGTTTACTCACCGATTGTATAAGTGGCGCCATCCACAGTGAATGTGGCCGCCTTGCATTTGTTGAAAAAGCGCGAGGCGAAATCGAGGGCAGAGTTTTTTAAGCTGGAGGATACGCGACGTATAGGCGAATCCGGGCAGGATGTGGCCAACATGGGTTGCGGGGTTGGCGGTGATGCTGACTGATCCAGTGTTAACGCGCTGCTAGTCACTGTGTTGGCGCCGCTCAACCGCGCAGTCAGCACAGCTGTGGCTACGGCTGCTGGAGCGGGAGTCGGAGCCGGAGCTGGAGCTGATGCTGAAGCTGGCGTTGCTACAGCTACAGGTTGTGTAGCTGGAGTGACCGGCGTGGCAGAACCGGGCGCCAGACGGCGTGGTGGATTCGACAGGTTGGACATGATATTAACACGCTTATGGCTTTTTGTGATTTTTTATGCTCGCCTGCACACTTGACAATCACTCCTTGATGATGACGGCAATCATTTTGCCAGGCTTGTTAAGTTTGTTAGGCACACAAACTCTACACAGTGAAATTGTCTATTAAAACATGGTCGGAAAGTAACCCAACCTAAGCCAATTTGCTACAATTAAGCTGCCGAAATTGACAGCTTATCTAACCCGACGGTAACTACTTCAATTCAAAGTTCATATTAGACTTATTTTCAATTTTAACCCTCGTTTCCTTAAAATTCAACTCAAAACATTGGTAAAATTTATTAAATTTTCATTTGTTACGCACTTTTCTTGTCTATTCGAGCTCTAGATTATTGGAGCCAAGTAAAAATATTTTGTTTTGAATTAAATAAATAAGTGATAAGTGAACTTCAAATGCTTTCATCTTGGTTAATCCTTCTTTCAAATTTTGCATGCCATCCTCTCTTTTGTAAATGACTGCAATTTCAATGTGCTGTTTACACAATGCCCTAAAAATCTGCAGTACATGAAGTGCTTAGCTTGTAGATGATGATGATTCCGCTCAATGAAAACATTATTATCCGGACTCCGGACTATACACAGAAACACATTCACAGCACTACAGTTGAGAGAGCAGGTGTGGTGGTGTGGCAACTAAAAGGGCTGCCTGCCTCAGGGGTGTGGCAAGTGTTTTTAGTCAACTGATGAAATTGCTGGTGCTGATATTGTGCCTGGCATATGCCTCACTCTAAATTGGGAGGAATTAAAGTAAATTGCTTGGAAATAAGCGGCAAACTCAAAGTCTCGCACAGACACAGACCTACAGACAGACAGACAGACGGACAGACATACAGACAGACAATCAGACACACAGACAGGAAAGCTAGTAGAGCCACCGCTACATAACACAGACAATGAATGAGTAGCTTTCTGTGGCTGACTGTTCGCGGCTGTATTGTTATTGTTTTTGTCACTGGTATTGTGGCTGCCTATCGCCAGCATATTGTGATAATGGCATTCAAATGTATACATTAAGGCCTGCCATAGCACCACCAGTCTCGTTCTGGGTGCGGCTTTGGTTTGCGTTCTCATTTTGCTTCTTTTTTTTTAATTTTGTTGTATTTTTGGTCTCGTCCAGCGCGCTTATCGCGCATCGGAAGGCGTCAAAAATTGCCCCACAAAAATGTTAAAATGCCGCAAGTAACTGCCAAAAGACTATAAAAATAAATATGCGAGAGATGTAACAGAGACACTGGAGCGAGAACAGCTTCCAGCTTGATAAATGCCGTACTCTGTGGCCTTAGCTAGATTTATGCTGTGCTTATAAGCTCATTTTTTATTCAAAGATTTTGGATAATTTTTTGTAAGACATTTACTCAACAATTAATTGTAAGCATTAAATATTTATAATATTTCATAAAGTTGCCTATAAAGTTAATATTTATGTTAAATATTATAAAATTGTTATTAATTTTCTTGTTCTATTTTCCTATTTAAACTCTGTACTCATTATTTGTAAGGGGACAGCTGTCGTTTTCAACGGTGAGTGTTGAATTTAATTTATGGCTTATTAAAATGTTGCCTACTTTCTGGCACTGGCATATGCATATAGCGTGTATTTGGCACACAGAAAATCCAGAAAAGCACATAAAATCAGCAAATGTTAACAGTTGTCTCATTCAGTGACTGGCAGCCTGTATTTGCAAAACTCACTCATTCAATCATTCACTCAGGCATTCAGCTATCTTTTCTATTTAGTTACAACAATATTTAGACACTGTCACGTATCGCATTTCCCTCTTTGTGGCTGGTCTATCCTGTCATTATTCTCATGTGTATATTATATATATATGTTTCTATGATGTCTGTAACTGTCCTTAGATGTCGTGCAACTTATCGCTGCTTTTCATAAGAACGCATCTGGGCGTGAGAGTGTCAACACCTTGTTGCCGTGTAAATGTAAGTATATGCTTTGCTAGTTGTGTGTGTGCGTGTGTGAAGGTATGTGTGTGGGTCTGGGTGTGGGTGTGGGTGTGTGTGTGTGTGTGTGTGTGAAAGTTTGCTTCGCTTGTCGATGCGGTAAAGGTGCACGCGAGAAAAAGCTTGAAACGCGAAACCAACTTGGTCATTATGGATTTTTTTTTTCGGTTTTGTTGTTGTTGCTGCTCTGTGTTGAGCATTTGCTCGCCCTTCTTGTTATGTTTATTGTATTATAATAAGTTTTAGTTGGAAGCGTTGTAGCTCAAATGTTCAGCTCGTTGAATTTCGCAGTAGTGCGCTATTCTTTCGCGTCGGCCATGCTCGCCTGCCCTTGGTTCCTAATCCTGCCCCTTGGGCCCCAATTCGTTATGCAATACTAATTAATACCTTTAGGTGCTTCAGTGTGTATATGTGTGTGTGTGTGTGTGTGTGTGAGTGCGTGTGTGTGTGTGTTCATGTTTGCAGATAAATTGCAAAGCTCAGTGGCTTGGATAAGCATGCCGGCTTTAATTTGGTAAATTAATTCCGTAATATTTAGGTCGTAAATACCCAGTGCACAAGGTCACGCTATGCCAAAGCATTATGGAGTAGATAAAAGACAGCGCTACATATTGAATATCCCAACATGAAAAAAAAAAGAACAAAACCAAAAAATGCTGAATATGTTAGGCTCGTAAAAGTGATGCTGCCTGCTACCTTTGATTTACGTTGCAAATAGTCAACTCAGTTGGAAACATTTGCTCGGGCGCTGAAATTGTTACTCACAAGTCTGTCAAAACAAAAACCGTTGTCTGCCAACTGTAGACCAGATACAGCAGCATCAGCAGCATCAGCAGCAGGAACTGTATAAAAGCAGCATCAGATTTAAGCCAATGGACAAGGGTTCAACGCAGGCAAATTGCTGAGCCGTTTAGGCCAGGCAACTTGTCTGTCTGTGTGTCATGTCAAAAATAGATACATATAAAAATATATATTTAAGACAAAAGAATGAGGCACAACAAATATAAACTTTGGCTGTATTTTGCGGCTTAAGCGTTGGAAGCGAAAAACAACAACAAAAAAAGAACAACAACAATTGGCTGCTCACTTCTTAAAGTTCTAAATTTTGACAATACACTAAACAACAAATAGAGTAAACTATATTGTGATACAAATTTTCAAAATAGCAAGAAATTTATTTTGAAATAACAAAATTAAATTTTGAAAATGTGTATGACATCTTGAAAGTCATAGTAAAGTATTTCAAACTATTAATGATTTATAATATATATGGATCAGAAAAGTATGTATAAGTTTGAATCTCGACCTATTCTATCAATTGATTGTATTTTTTTACAAATAAACCCGCATAATATTATGCTACAATTTCATTTTGCAGAAAAGCAACAATTGTAAGTAAGAGATTTTGGTGGACAGTGTAATTTTTCAGTATTTTATTGTGCTCAACAGCAGCGACCTGCTGACCCCCGCCGAAAAAGGTTGCGAGTTAGATTGACTAAGCAAAAAGGGTCAGTTCAGGCTGCTGGGCTGTTGGGCTGTTGGGCTGTTTGGCTGTTTACTCGGCGTGGCTTGTTAGGCTGCTTGATTTGAACTGCCACACCAAGGGCGTATAGAAAAATGACGACAGCAAGCGTTGCGGCCGACGCCAGAGGGCGCTAACATTGTGGGCATGGTTAACGTGGCGGCCATATCATCATTGGGGCAAAGTGTTAAGCCGCTTTTGTTTTTGTTTGGCAGCTTGTAACAGAACTTGCTCGTGGGTCAGGTGTGTGGTGGGCATTTCCGGGGTGTGTCTGGCAACACGCCTTGCTCAGTGTGTGTGTGTGTGTGTGTGTGTGGGTATGTGTGAGGTGTTTGTAGATCCATTTGACTGCTCTTCTCAGATTTATAGCTGCGTTTCACTAAAATTGTTGTTGTCGCTGTCTTTGGATATTTTTTTGGGTTACGTAATTGTAATTTGAATGTATTTAATGCAATTTTAGTTGTCTGTCTGTCAGTCAGTCAGTCGCCCCCACGCCTCTCAAATTGGACGTGACTCGGTCTTGGCTCTGGTTTCGGTTCATGTTATTTACTCTGCTTGGACGTGCGCCTAATTGTTGAGCCGAGCATTGTGTTTAGGATGGGTTCGCGATTGGCGTTTAGCTCTTAATTTATTGCCTAGTCCCGGCGATGAAAGCTGTGCAAAACAAATTGTTTAGCAAATATTTGTAATTAACATTAATTACGCTTGCTTCACTCTAATGCGGGGGGCAACAGGTCTACAACATTCAGCTGGCTCAGAGCAACAAGTTGGCTTGGTTGGATATTTGATTGATTGTTAGAGTTTAATTGGTCCTAACTACACTTGCCAAAACAAGCAATTATAGCAAATAAATCACTCGATTATTTCAATAATTTCACTGCAAATAGTCGCACAGACACACACACACAAACACACTCACGCGGACACGGGCACTGACACATACACACGAGAGCTCGCGTGGCAACTCGAGTCCGATGAGTGACGAGTAGAAATTGTCCTTGCTTCCTGTTGCCTGCGTTGGCCACCTTCCGGCAAACGTGTTGCGAATCAACTGGCAGCAACAGCATCAAACGACAAATCGTTTTGCTGGCTCCAAGTCCTGCAAGAGAGTGGAAGCTCGCAAGAGCCAACAATGCATTAATCAAAGCTGAAAAAAGCTCGCGACAAACGAGCAACAGAGAGAGAGAGAGAAAGAGAGAGAGAGAGAGATACAGCGAAAAAGAGCGAAAAGGGGCCGAGAGAAAGAGAGAGAGAGAGAGAGTAACGCTCAAATCTCTTGGCCATGAATTGAAGCCCTTGAACAAATGCGATTGAAGGCTCGTAAATCAACATGCAAAATACAACTGCACTGATAACCTCAGCTAGAGACACCTATTTGGGTGAGTTAAGCAAAGATTTAAGGCCTCAGATACGTGCTCATAATGATTTCAGAGCTTATCAGTAGTTATCAAATTTATTTAGTCGCTGTGTTAATACTTTGTCTGTTGGGTGTTTATCAGTTGCATTCGTTGGGAAATAAGTTAACTATTGATTTACAGTTGCCTTTAGCTGTTATTATTGACAACAGCTGATTAAACTGCGCTCTCTTTGAAATGAAAGCTTTTCACCACAAAAGCCCACAGTTCAGTACTATAAGCTGCCGCCAGCCGTCGCTTGATGGCGCTAGTGAAAAAAAGACGTTATAAAACCAAAGAATTAACTATATTAATTAAGAAATGTCATTGTTCAGCCCAAAATTAATTTCAATTTAAAAACTAGTTCATTTACTTTTTTTTATTTATACCAAAAGAATCTGTTAGCTAAAATTGATTAATTACCCACTGATACAAATGTTATGGGCTCAAAACTTACTTAGCTGAACATTTAATAAAAATATCACGCAATAAAATAATTTATCTCTCTTAAAAATCTTGATAATCCACAGCATAAAATAACAGCTAAGGGCACGCCGAAGATTACATACCCTATTAGACCGATGACACTTAAATTTTAGTTCGCAGTTTGATATATGATTATGATTTTGTATGTTTTAAGCCATTTTTAATAATATAATTACTGTTTTATGACTGGCTATGAATGTTTCACAGTTGTGTAGTTATATTGTATCAACAATTGTGATATCCTATCTCTATCCCACAATTTAAAACTCCACTTTCGACCGATGGTTTATATGGCAGCTATGTGATCAAGAATATACATATATACCTTTCCTTCAGAGACGAGTCCTCTACTGCGTTACACATGTCACAACCAATATGCAAATACATATAATACAATTTTATAAGGGAATACAAAATAGTATCCATGAAAGTATTTAAAAATCCATAATATATTGCTAGACAAACAGTTGCTGATTTTGATGGCGGTGCACAAATCACAATCACCATGAACAGAAGTCTTGGATTATTGGCTGGTGAAATATTTGGCATGCCAAATCTCAACAACTCGCCTCGCTTCAGTACCAGGCGAGTATATTGACAAATGCTCTGAGCAAAGGCAGACGAGCCTTGCGTAATTTATAATGCCACAACTCAGACGTGCCTGACAGAGAGCAGAGCAGCAGACGACAGATGTGTCTGTGGGCCATCTGTATTTTCTGTGCCACCACAGATTCTGCAGGTGTTTAGTTATTTATGCCTTGTCACACATACCACTTCACACCTCTTATTACTTGTTCCACTTCCACTTCCACTTTCTTTTGTGTGTATGTGTTTTGAAATTGTTAAACAAATTTCTTCAACTGCGTGTGGGTTTGTGTGTATGTGTGTGAGTGTGAGTGTGAGTGTGAGTGCGTGAATAGGAGCCACAAGCTCGTAAAAGATTCGACCCCAATCCCAAAATGGTAAACCCGCCATGCCGTTTCTCATGCCATTCAGGGAAGTGAAAAGAAATTCCAGACAAGCAAATGCGCACAAAAAAATACTTCTATGCATTATTTTTATTACGGTCCATTTAAGAGTTTAAAACCTATGCGCAACGAATTTTTGCTGAATTCCTGCCAAAGACTAATTGAACGAGTAAAAGTAAAAAGGCACTCCGATGATAACATTCCCTTGCAGACCCTGCAGACATTTTAATTCCATTTTAATTTTAAATTTTTGACTGAAATGGAAGAAGTATTATATACCATGGGCTTAAATATCATAACAGGAACTCACTAGCAAAGTCCTAAAAAATATCATTTTAAAAACCGCCCAAAATTATGCAGCATTAAATTTAAGTAGCAAACTTTTCAATTATTTTGTAATATGCATATAAATATACATAAAAATAAGTTAATTATATTATAGACTGAGAATCTGCATTTCATGGTTAAGTATCAGAAATGGTAATTCATACATATTTTTATTTGTATTTCCCATTACTGTGGTGTTGCTACTTTATAAGATTATCTTTATTCAGATTACTGCTTTCAAAAACTAATCTTAATAATGTGCTTCAGTAAAATATGTTAAGCAAAAATATCAAATTGTCTATCTAGTCAGTATGCCCATATACTTCACACACAAACACACACATACACACACACACACACTAACGCATTCACACACATGTGAGCAATAAGTTCTTGGATGTATCTGAGATACTTGTGGGCTGGGTTTTTCTGCAGACTATCATGACATTTGAATAATGCGCGCACATTTGGCATTTTATTTTATCATCAGGCATTTGGCTGATGTGCTTACACGCCCCACATCACGCCCACAACAACAACAACAACAACCACAACAACAACGATAGAAGTATCTTCTGCTCTAGCAATGAAATTAAACTACGACTCGCAATCTGCTCTGTTGCCTTTTATTTTCCTACACTATTATATTCGCATTCATTCGTCTCATTTTGCTGTTGAAGTCTTATTCTATATATACATATGTATATATATTATATAAAAGTGTTGGTTTTACCAGACAGCTGAGGAAGAGTTGGCTCTAATTACTACATGAAAAACTTTTGTATTGTTGCGCTCATAAGGAAAGAAATGTCTGGGCCACAGATTTTAAATGAAAATGTTAAGTATATGCACTGTGTGGAATGGGATTTGAAAAGAGTATTACAGTTAACTTGCTCGCCTATCTGAACTGATTTCACGTCTTGTTTTTACACGTCTATTCACTTTTGACGTGACTCGAAGTGAAGTCAGTCATCTGTTTTCACCTTGACCTTTTCCGACAATCTGCGCATCTTATATGCAATGCATTCAAATTTTGATTGCAACCATTAAAATACAAGCGAAAACTTGACGTTTTTTAAGAAGCAACAACAATAATAACAACAATTACAACAGCGCAGGGAGAATAATGAGCATGCCACGCAGTCGTCCTGCAATGCTCAAGGTCAACCAAGTATGATTTACAATTGTTGCTGCATCGTGTTTGTTGTCGTCGTTGTTGTTGTTGATTACTTGGCTCTCGTTTTTTTTCTTAAATTGCACGATAGGAAGGCAGAACTGTGGCTTAGGCCAGACAGCATCCCCAGCAGCGACAACTACGGCAATTAAAGCAGCAAAACATTTTTCCACAAGCTTCACAAAAAAACAAGTAAGAGTGTTTTTTTTTGGGAGAACTTGACAAAAAATGAATACGTGAATACGGACTCTGCATATCTTGAAAAAAGAAGAGAAAAGAAAACAGAGCCAAGATAATTTATGTTTATTTTAATTTTTTATTTTCTCAACCGCTATGTTTTAAACTAATTATTGAAGATCTTCGCGTGTATTTATTTAGGGCTGAATAAACAAGAGCCCAACTTGTCGTCATCAAATTATCTTTTAAAGCTGTGCATAAAAATGTTAGGCAATTCAAATGCGAACAATTTGAAAAATTAGCTGTATACAAGTTTTATGGAAATCACCAGGCCTCTACGAAATTCGGATAGCACAAGCTATTAATCAATAAAACTAAAGCATTGTCAAGCATTAAATGTCATCGAGATTGTGGCTAGAAGTCGAACTTGGAATTGGACTTTGGTTGATGGCTGGTCTATAGCCTCGATATTAAGTGTCTGCCACTCGGCATTGAGTGCCTTGTCAAGGGCTGATTTTAAATGTGCACGCCAAATATTGATTTGCCGCAATTGTTGTCCTGATTAAGGCGACAACAAGAATATGCCCGACTGAATGTGAAATCGTATACTTGAATTATTGGTGCGCCTTGCTGTGGCGTTCTTTGTTGCACAAAATAAATATAACATTTGTTAGTCATTTATTGACCGCTCATTATGTGTAGGTCCCGTCCATTGTCCAGCAAATGACCCGCACAGCTGGCGACTTCCTCCTCGGAGAGAGGGCTGGCCGCCAACTGCTGCATTGGCTTTTACACATTTTGTTTTTATTGATTGCTATGCGCACAAATTAGCGGATATTATGCAACGATAATGTTCTTTAACGATTGCCTATGTCCGTTGCCACGCTTGATTGCTTTTGCCGGCAAGTGCCCCAAAGGATGCTACACTGCGTTGTAAGGGCAAAAGGGATATAATTTCTGTTCTTTTATTTATGCAGTGCATACTTTTTATTTGTTTTTATATATCATATGGTCTGTTTGATTACACTGCCAAATAATTTCCAAGTTTAGCAATAGATTTTATTATAATTCACATACAATAAACACCAGAACGGACAGTGAATTATGCTTAAATGCTAATAGTTTTATTATGTGTCAAAAGTGCGTGTCATTCCAGTCATTGTGAAGAAATGTGAATCAGCCACGCATATGACATAAAATTCCATCAAACTGTGCAAACTTCATGTTCGGCATGCTCACACGTATTTGGCAATGGCAAATATATTTCATATATTTATAACATAATTCGATATAATGCGAGAGCGAGTTACTGGCACAACAATAAAGGAGTGGGCAAACAGGACCCAGGACCAGAGTCAGAGTCACAGTCGGTCCGGGCACATAATGGGCATCGTAAAACGTAAATCAGCTTTTGGGCATACAATTTGTGGCCACAATGCGTATGAGGCTGGCCCAACAACAAATATTAATACTGACCACAAGAGGCAATAACAAAGACAACAACAACAACGAGGACACGGTCAGAGCGATAACAATAAAGCGGAGAGTGAGACAAATGCCACACACAAAGGCGAACAGCGAAACGCACTTTGCTCACTGAGGCATTAACATCTGCTGTCTGTGTGCAAATCAACTCACTACTCTCCACCCGCCCACCACTCCTCTATTGATAGAATCAATGTGCATGTGCCCCATTTTTGTATAGCACTGATTTAAGAAGGTAAGCTCGTCTATAAGTTTGTCAGTGAAAGGAAAAACTTGCTTAACAATCCAACACACATGAAAGTTATTATAGCATATAATGCTGTATAAATAAGTGTACATATTTATTATACATTTAACTTTAATGCCCATTGACTATTCTCCAGATGCAGATTGGGTGCCTCTAGCATATCTTATTCCTCCATCTGTGGCTATGGCTGTATTCAATGTGGCGTATGCGCAACGTAATTTCCAATGAAAGCTAAGGCAGTTATTTATTACCTTGATAAGCAATCGCTGGCTAATTTTAAATAATATGATGTATCTTCTGATAATGAGACTTCATCCACAGTTGAGATATTGTAAAAATGCATATTAATTTAATATCTGAAATTAACTTTTGAGTGCGTAATTCCAGTAATTGTAATAATAATTCAAATTGACTTCGTTTAGAATATTATGCAATATATATGTATAAAACTATATGTGTATGCAAATCAGTTTTAAGGTCATTGGTCCATCGATTTAGTCTGCTCGGCCTCCTCAGCTATTCATGACCAGCAATTGTCAATGGTACTTTGCCAAATGTCTATTCTATTCTCCTCCCTCGCCTTCGCATATTTTAAGACCATTCTCAGCCGTCTCATTTTATGAACTTCTGGAGTTACTGTTGTTGTATGATGTCTTCTCCACATGAGCCAGCGGCTCCTTGCTGGCTCAGCTCCATAGCTTCCATTGCTCTTTGATGTCATTGAGCTTGAGCCTTGAGTTTATGTGCCGGATTCTCCTTTAAATATGCTAATAATTTTTGGCGCTGCTTTATTAAATTTCTACGGCAACACAGTCAAATTAAATGTGCCCCACAGCCACCGAGTTCTTCTCTCGCTGCCAGCGTGTAAATTAAGAGTCTCACAGTCAAGAGCCGGGAGACTGTGCCATTCCCACCAACAGAAGTCAACGACTACCCATCCAGCAAGCCTCCAGTCGCCTTTAATATGGACATCAGATTGGAGATTTGGGCATGCTGTAAATTTGCGTTTGCCTTTTTATGAGTTTAAAGCTTAAAATCTAATCATTAAATTGACAGTCAATGAATTTTTCTGACAAACTGAACAAAATTCTATAATAAAAGTTGAACAGCGTCAAGCTTACTTATGAAATGTTATTTTTAACATCGTAGAGATTCGTTCGAATGTCAACTAGATTTATACAGATAAATATTTTTTTATTCGATTTGAATGGGTAATCTTGATTTTAATATACTTAAAAAAACTGTTTTTACACAAAAACTCACAAAAGTATGAATTTTTATTTAACTAGAACTTAGTACTTTCCTACTAAAATCTTTCGCAATCCAATTGATTTTCCGACTATAGCGATTCAAGCACTGAAAATCAGGGCTCTTACAGTGAGATTAATTTTGTAAAATGAAATTGGTATGAATAAGGCTGCAATAAACTGCCAACAAGCTGGCATCTGCATGATAATATGAGCAAGTAAAAATGTATGTCAATTAACATTTATTTGCATCACAGTCAATTTGCTAAAGCCCGCGTGAAATTAGCATTAATTACAATTTCATAGTCAATTGTGCAATCAGTTCGCATAGCTGCCAGGCCTGATTAATGAGCATATTTTTCGGATGGTAGAAATCAACGAATTAAGAACGCACCTGCTCATAAATCATAATTGACTACACAACAGCTTCATAAATATTGATAAAACATCAATCAAACCACACACACAAATACAACCACACACACATATTTATTTTGCGTATATTAACATTTTTAAATTGCATTATTTTAATTGCTCAATCTACTCCTCAAAAGTAATTTGATAAAAATTTAATTCAGAGCAGACAATTTGGGGAGGACTTTGATATAATTATGATTTCTACCACGCATATAAAACCTTTATAAGAGAAGTATCTAACTGTTTTTACCGATTATTAGCTTGAATTTTCGTTTAAGTTATTCGATAAGTCGCTGAAAAGTTTAGCTGTGAAGCGCTTAACTTTAATAAAATTAACTTAAGTGCAGCTCTGATTCAAGAAATTGATCCTTGCTGATTTATATATCGAGGAATAAGAAAAGTGTGAATTTTGCCCACAGCAAAATGCTGATTGACATTGAAAAATGATTGCCGCTATTTGGGCTGTGGATTGAATATGCAAATAAATATTTGGTTTCCATGCTAAATATGCAAATGTTGTTCTTATTTATATTGTTTCTCCATCGGTTTGTCCGACTTACGTATGTGTGATAGTTGAGTGACTTATCTTTGATTTGCTTACCTTTACCTTTCTACAGCTGCTGCTGCTGCTGCTTGCGGTTGATTGTGCTCTGGAAATACATATGTATATATATGAAAACATTAGTTAGGATAAGGAATTGATTTAATGCTGCATGCATTAACAAAATTCACTTTGATGATTTAGACATACATATATGAATATCAAATTATGGAGGCTTAAAGCTTACACAGGAACATAAGTTGAGAGACGAGTGGACAAACTGCTCAAGTGATGAGCTGTTTATATTTATGATGATGCCGCACACACACACACAAACACACACACACACACCCACAAGCATTCACATACACACATTTGACAGATTAAGTTACTTAAGCGATGAACTTTCTTGACTTGAAGTGTCTTTCGCTTCACATATTTGGGGCATATTTGCCGTATAAATATTATGTTACGGCTCAATGGACTTATCAACTGGACTCCCATCTTCCCTTGGCCCGCCTGCCGTGTGATTATCTCCATTAGTCATTAGCAGCAGCAGATTTGCGGTCAATGCTTGGCCTGATTTATTTGCACAGTCACTCGGAGCAAGTTTCGAGTTCTGTTGATGAATTGCGGCATTGATGGCCAGAACACAGAAATAAACCAGAATGACACATGCCAAATCGTTATTTTGTTGCAAACACCTGCATTTAATTGTCCAGACATTTTCACGCCTTGGCAACTTTTATAGACCAAAAAAAAAAAAAAAACGTTAACGACAAGCACACATAAATTGAGTGTGAAAAATAATCACAGACAAAAATATGCGCAATCCTTGCCAAAGGACAACAACAGTGAGGCTGGAGGTCAAGTCAAGCTAATGAGCAAATGAAGAAAAGACCACGCACAAATGCTGGAGTTAGGGGAAAAAAACGTTTCTGGTCGACGGGTAATGACACCCATTTACGTAGCTTAAAGTACAGCTCCCACCAGGACACCAACGCACCAAGGCACCAAGGCACCAAACCACCAACCCTCACTACGTGGGTGGTGGCCAGTGCCACTGGCTTTCGCACTCCTTGTGCTAATCGGTATTTGCCTTTACGCTTTACTTTCGCAGCGTTTGCATAATTTAAGGCGACGCTTGCGTTCCAATATCCTGTAGACTTTATCGAGAAATGGGTATACCAACTTGTGTAAAAAGCTGTACAGACTGAAGTAGAGTTCTGATTAATACATCCTTTTCTGCCCTTTGAATGGCTTGGATTATACTTAAACAGGAAAGAAAATCATCTGCTCACTTCTTAATTTTAATATTAATTAAAGAAAGTAATTTTAATTTTGATTCTTCAAAATCAAACTATTAATGCACATAACTTCACACATAACAAGCTAGTCTGTTTAAGATAGTTTGAAAAATAAAAGTATCGCGCACAGCAACTCGTTGTTCAGATTGCTGAGTGGAATTGCAAACAGTTTTCTTCTTAAGCAAATACTTTAAGCTATGATTTATTACAGGATACTTAGAAGTTCAATTACCACAAGCATAGCATTCTTATTTCTTGTTTCTATTTGTGAGTGGATTTTATTTTTACTAAAGCTCTTACCCGGCACAATCCAATTATTGTGGGGCAAATTCATTAAGGCCAAGTGAGAGATATTCAGGCAGAGAGGCAGACACGGTTGAAGCTAAGGGACAAGCCCACGGCTCAGTAAAATTAATTATCCATCAGCGTTGGCCTTGCTCCAGGACTGGGGACCAGATCCCAGTCACTTTGCATATTTTCACGCCTCGCCATTGGCCGGCATTTTCATTAACTTTTGCCCCAGTCTGTGGTCATCAATTAAACTTTAAAGACAATCGCCAGTTGGTCCCTGGTCCCAGGACTCGACTGATTCGAACTGAACTGCTCTTGCTCAGTATCTTGCAATTCGGCTTAATGTGCATTGTCCCTGTGGACAATATGGGACATATGCGAATTTTTGCAGCCCAACATTTTAATGAAGTTGTAATGCGGCAATGCCCGCAAACCCCAAGCTAAATGGGGCGTGTACACACTTAAAACGCCGGAGAGCGCCACGGGGCGTTGCTAACTAGAGCTGGTCCCACGCTCGCGTCGACCAAGCACAAATATTTGCCCATATAAATTACTCGCATATCTATGAGCAATGACGCGAACGTGTGTCGGGCTTAACGTGCTCTGAATTTCAAATTCGAGCTGACAAACAAAACTTTGCTCTTAAATGTCAGTCACTGGAACAGCGATGCAAATCTAGATTATTTTCAAAATATAAATATATGTATATATAGATAGATATATATAGATGTTGAATTTTCTGTTTACTTAAAGATAGGTCAGCCAGCAATTACCAAGAGCACATTGTATGTATGTTAAAAATAGTCTTATTGAGGCTGCACTCAAGCTCGAAATTAAGTTCAGAGCAAGTTCAATAATTAAATTATGCTCTATCTAAGCAGATGTGACATAGGAAAAGGACATTTGCTTGCTGGCTGCTTGCCAAAGTGAATTAAAGGTAGCCAACATGGGGTCCAGCCGGGGGCCACCTTCACATGGAGAGCAAGAGGCCCATGAATATGTTGCATACTTGAGGGTGTCGGGTAATTGAAATTTATGCATAAATTATGCGCGTAAATGGACAAGGCGAGGCAATAAACAAAAATAAAAATGCAAAATGGCAAATGGGAAAAGCGATGAAGCACGAACACGAAAAGCAACACGAACAACAGGAAAAATATTGTTCAGCACATGAAATTTTGATGAGCAGAAGCAGGAGGCATACACACAACTTTGCCGTAACATTTTTTTATTATTAAGCTGTTTTGTGCCTCCTTTACATTTTGGTTGTCTCGTCAGCGCGGCCGCACAGGGATGCTGCTATGTACATATTGTATCTGTGAGATACAAATTGTGGTGCTGACGCTAGCCGCCAGCAGCGAAAGGCTGCTTCGTGAGCCATCCAAATGGAACGACTCGTTTGTGCCAGCACAAAATTTATCCGTATCTAGAGCTGCAGCATCTGTGTATCCGTATCGGTGTTGACATGCTGCTGCACTTGCATCATTGTTGTCTACTTGTCGCTTGTACGTGAACTGCCAGTCATTTGTCATTTGTACGCCACTTTATTTAAATTACGCATTTTACTACACCGATCTAACTATGGAAAGCAACTAAAATACATGGAGCTTACTATTCCATGTCATGGTTAGAGCCAAGTAAATTCTGTTTTAGAGCACAACTTTAGCCCTTAAGCGAGATGAAGCCAAGAGAGTCAAGAATGAGCCCAATGTAACTGCGAGGGTTGCCTCTTAAATGAAATTAATAAACAAACCCCTTTTTAACGCGAACTAAGCTAGAGACTCTACACATGCTGTGTTTCCTCTTGTTTCCCGACTAACCAAACGCAAATTTTGCCTAATAAATTAAATTCTTTAGACTATACTGTACATAAAAATTATTATTCTACGCTTAAGCTATAAAATGTAAAACTTTTTGTCAAACACTTTGAACAAAATTTTTAAATAACACTCAAAATGGACAAGCAGCTCAATATGAAAGGCAGCCCTCGAACACACAATAAAGTGTAGCTGGCTTGTATTTTATAGATAGCTTGGCCATCAGACCCTAAACCCTTCCATATGGCGGCTGTCCTGCATTTTGTTTTGTGTGGGTGTGTGTGTGTGTGTGTGTGTGTGTGTGTGTTCGTGTGCTTGTGTGCTTTCAAGCAGCTTAAGGCGCTTACACTGTCACCTGACTGACACTCAGATACACCAACACACACACACACACACACCAACACACACACACAGTCAGTTGCTTGAGACGTACCGAGTGCCGAGTGCGGAATTTCTCGGCTCTTGCCTATCCTGAGTGCTTTTCGACCTAAATAAGGTGCCTGCCTGACATTTTTTATTTTAAACAATGTGCACAGCGGTAAGGGGTACCTTTCTGTGTTTGTGTGTGTGTGTGTGTGTGTGTGTGGGTGTATATGTGTGTGTGAGTGTGGTTCTAAGCTTCTATAAATTTGAGAATTGTAGAGCACACATCACGAACGTTAGACAGCTTTTATTTGACACAACAATATTTGTTATTTAGCTCATTCCATACAGACAGAAATTCAATTCTCCAGCAATATTAAGTAAATAAAATATATGTCATCAAGGCAAAAATCATATTCATAACGACCTAAAATATATTATTATAAATAAATGTGAGTCCACAAAATCGTGAATTGCATTTTATCCAAATCTGCAAGTATTTGATCAATTGCTCTATATCTTATGCTATAATGTTTTAGAAATTTAAAATAACTTTTTTAAGATAGTTCTTTTCTCTTTTAACTATTGTATTTTTTTCCGTTATTGCATAGTTTATATATTTTCAATTGAGGAGTATTTTTTTAATATTTTTAAACAAATTACTAAATATTTGTTCATTATATTGCTGTTTCTGCGCTTCAAACGCTCGTGGTAAATCTTATTGACTTCTGTTATTCTTGTACTAAAAGTCGAACCTAAAATAACCAAGTCAACAATGTAATGCTATTTTGAGATTGCATTGAACTTTTCGCACTGGCGCACTGGATAAGTAACCAACCGGCGTAATCATCTGACAAACATTGTATAGCATTTTCAAGATAGCTCGCCGAGAAGTGAACGATTTTTTATGTGCTCTTGTTTATGGGGCATTTTGCTGAAACAAAGCACCGTTCCGGAACATTGCACAATTATATGACACAGCAGCAACACCAGCAGCAGCAGCAGCAGCAGCAGCAGAAATAACACCAACACGGTGCAAACTCAAAAATAGAGCGCCAAAATAGGCAACAAACTGAAAAAACCCCAACTCAAGCTCCCGCACAAGCCCCGCAAATTAATTTTGATAACATGTCGCCCCTTGCTGTCCTGCAACAAAAAAAAAAAATAAATAAATAAAAAAGAGGAAAACAAACTAAGCGGCGCACTTTGTTCGTCACTCGTCAGGCAGTAAAAGCAAATTACTTTAAGTTCATTGCTTTAAGCGTGTGGGCGTGGCACTTCACTTGGATTCACCCACTGATGCCTGATGATGGCTGATGAACGATGACAGGGCGAGCAGAGAAGGAGAAAAGCTGACGAGCGAGTGCTGAGGCAACCTTCTTCATTTATTTCATTTGGTGTCATTCCTGTGCAGCCTCGACTGACACTTTTAACGATTGTCCTCCCTCTGACAATGTTACGATAGTTTGGCTTGAGCGAACTATAAGATTTTAGAATGAACGATCACAAAGTAACGAAATGACACAAAAGGATGGCAATGAAATCCTGGAAGACAATGCAAGCAAAATGAAAATATAACAGCAGCACTCTGAAAATTGTGCATTAACCATAATGCAACGAGAACAAGTCATTCAATAGTCGTAAAATCACAAGGTGTAAGCGAGTCGATCACAAATCGTAGTAAAATTTCAATTGTTAAGTCACACTCTTAATTTCGATGCAATGAAAGCTGAACGAAAGCAAAAACTGAAACCCAATAAGTGTTAAGGCCTATCGGCTTTCCGTAAAATGAAGATAACTAAAGCTGACAATTTTCACTTTTGGTCATCGATCAATTTTGGTGTGTCCTACTGTGTCCCTAATATATTGCGAGGCGCCTATGCTGGAGCAGTTATCATGAATGATTGGACATGTCCAAGGACAATTTTGTTTATATTCAATGAGGAGGATTTGACTTTTTTTGGACTATGAAATGTCCAAAGAAAACTGTGTCACTGCAACGATTTTCTATTCTCTCTGGATTATCTTAATATATACATTTTTTTTTAATTTTCTTACCTTATCGCTTGTCACCTGTTTAATTATGCAGTGTGGAGAAACTTTACTTATATTTTATGCGAGCGGTTTCGGCTCTCAAGCAACTTTGTGTGCCCCGCCCACTTTGGGGAGGACGGTTTCAGCTTACTTGTACATATACATATGTGTGTATTTTAGTAATATATGCAGAATTCTGGCGCACAACTTTAAATGAAATTTATACCACCATCCTACCACCCCTCCTCCATCACACACAAGGTTACTCGCAGACATGTTGAGTGGGGTGGGTTAGACTTAGGGGCTGAAAGCCAATAAATCAATGACACACACAGCGGCCCTTGGCTACGCCTACTAAACAGAAAGTTCAAGGCCATAATCCCACTTGATGCCGCCGCAAATGCGCCAATCAAGTTATACATAATGCATGACTTGAGAAAGGAAGGGGGTGGGGGAGGGGGGGGGGGGGGGTGGCATCTGTCTACGGAGTTTAAGTGTAAGCCTCCCAACAAATTGTCAGCTCATTGTCCAACAGTAGGCGTGCCCCCACTCTAAATATAACGGTACATATTGCTCGACCAGTTAAAAATTTGTGCGCACTTTTCATTTAACACCAAAACAATTTCATAACTTGTGAGGCCAATCGAAAACTTTTCCCGTTACCCGAAAATTGGAGCGGAGCGAAACCCCTCGAGAAACCAGTCCAAAAGGAAATTATAATTTTCGGTTGGCAAAATTAAATAATAACAAGCACAAATTGAGATTTAGTTGAAAGTGTTTAAGTTTTTAAACTGTCTGCGAAATATAACCCAACTGCTAGTTACTGGTATAAAATATTACAAGCTCTTGTAATGGTGTGACTTAACTTTTAACTATCGAAGTATTTTGAAATGTTCGTTTAACTCTAATGAATTATTCTTTGGTCACAAGTTTGTCCCATTAAAGGGATTGTCATACGCAATTATTAAAATTGAATTTCCGTTTTTAATTTTAAAATGAATAATGTAGTAAGCTTGTTTCTTCTATTAAATATATAATTATACGATTAAATACAATATTTGTATTTATAAGCTAGCATTACAATCAAGACTGTTGATGGAAATACATATGTATTATTGATAATTTGAAGCGGCAAATTACCGTTTTCTGAACGCACCACCCGTTCTGATTGGTTTCTGCCTGTGGCAGTTGTGTGGCAATCAATAAAAAAATTGACAGCAATCAGTCGAAGCAGAGGCAATTAATAAAAATACAATGGCCACATAGGATAGAATGGGCTGAAGATGGCAACGCCATGTGCTGAGATTATTGGAGAATGGGTTGACCCTAATGGGTAGTTTTTGGCTCTAGCTAAGTTTTGGCCCGACTGCGTGTCTCGGTCATTATGAATAATGCAGACTATCGATTTATTGATTAATTCACATTGTACCGGAATAAGAACACAAACACCAAATGCCAAAGTAAATGAGTAGAAGTAAATACAGCAAGAACCTCCCAAAAAGTGTGCGCCAGTAAAATGAGTCAACAAACGTCACAGAACAAATTCCATGGAGTCTCAGTCCACAGGCAAGGGGCAATAAATGGCCATTTTATGAAGTGTTTAATGGATGTTAAGTGTGTGTGTGTGTGTGTGTGTGTGTGTGTGTGTGTATGTGTGTGTGTGTGTGTATGTGTTTGTGTGTGAAAGTCGTTATGTGAAAGTCTGAATGTGCGTGAATGTGGTCTTATCTATTGAACAGTTGACTGACCAAACGCTAAAAAGGACGAGCAACTCAAACCAAACAGAACGAAGCTAAAATGCCATCTTTGGGAATTGAATTGATTTTTTTTGGGTTCTGCCTTTTTATACTGGCATAATTGCAGACCCATTGACTCGGCTATTTGCATTATGTAAGGCACAGTCAACTGTAATCCATATATCTTTTTTAATGTACTCTATAGATATGTATGCATTTATATCAACATATATACTTTGTCAGTGCTCACGCAGGTTATGTGTAAATCTGCAACCTTTTTGCCATTTAAGTGCTGTGCAATAGCGATGGCGAACCTGAAACTAAAGCAATCCCATCAACTAAAAAGCATCTCAACTTAAATTTATGTGTGAGTGAGTGTGTATGTGTGTGTCGTCCTTTGTAAGCATGTGTGAGTGTTTATCTCATTTCTAAGGCGCTCGCTGCAAATGGCAGCACTTAAGTTCCCCGTCCAGAACGAGAAGCGCATAAAAGTGGACATTAAATGCCAACGCAGCGACAGGCGACTGTTTTTGGTTGCCACACCGAGCAGCATGCAACCAGCCCCTCCACCTCCTATCCGAAGTATGCAGCGGCTAATGATAAATTGCTGGTGCGATGAGTGCAAAATTATTGCGGCTTGATTGCTTTGCAGTCATGAAAAGCACTGATTTGTTTAGCTAGACGACATTCGAGCAATGCCGTGAAACAGTTGACGCCAACAGGCAACGGGATACGACAACTGGTTGTGGACATCATGGCAGCCTAAATGGCAGCCGGGCAATTAATTGCGACAACGATGACAGCGACTCTAACAGCAGAGCACTCAGCGACTCTCGAAACTCCTCCCTGTCCAGCTTAGATGTTCAATACAAAAATTGGCCACACAAACATACCATTCTTGGGACTTTGTTGTTTAATTTAATAACAAAAATATTGAATTAAACGCGTAGTTCAACGTAGTTCACCTCTCTGAGGATGTTCAGCTCTTGGCTATGATTACTTGTTATGAACTAGAGTGATAATTAGCTATACCTACATACTTGTGCAGTTTATCATGCGGTCATCAGCAGCACTTATAAACTTATAGAGCAGAAAATAAAAGCGTGCTAGACAACTTGGAGATATATTTTCTCTAAGAAATACGTTAAATCAGTGCCTGCCATTTACTGTTTTAATATTAATTTATTTATAATAAGATATACAGTTCTTAACTCTTCCTGACACAATCCCTTTTGCTCTTTCTCCAATGTTTATTTAAACTAAATCTCAAGGTTCTTGAATATCAAAAATACTATTCTCTAACATGATGTCAGCGCAGGTTACGAACTCTTTATATTAGCTGCACAATATTTATATGTATATAACTATTCATGAACGAATATATTGAAATCGTTTTTTATTCTTGTATTCAAATCTAAAAGAAGAATAAGCAATTGTTGAAACCGCTGAGTTGGTAATATCAAATCAGCTGCTGACCGCAGCCAAAGATTATTGCTTTAACATACTTGAACATATTGGTCGTTTCCGTTGTTATCTCAGCAACCTTCAAGAATCATTCCTTTTTCCTTTCCCTATACCCTAATGGGTTTTCCCCTATTTTCGCTTATATTTGTGCAACCATTTGTCATCTTTTACCATTTTTTTTGCTTTCCTGCGGAAACTAGCTATGAGTATTAATTGCGCTCACATTTGTTATTCATTCCATGATATGTTTACTTAAAGTGCATGCATAATATTTATATTTTTTTCTTAAACGCAGTATGTTTTTTCTGAGTATGTCCTCACTTCGCACAGTTTCAAAATAAAGACATTTACTATTTTCATTGTTTTCTTTTCTTTATTTGGTGGAAACTTTTGCTGCCTTTGTCGAATTGTATAACAAAAACCTTATAAGTTTCATTTCTGCACTCGAATATGCCCACAACATCTGTGTACATATAGTATGTATACATTGCAACAAGGTTAAGTTTCACCTCCCCCGACAAACTCAAGTTGCTGTGCACTTTTGGTCGCAAATGACAAGTGACGTATTTAGCTGCAACTTTGATCTGAGTAGCTACTAGCTAGCTACCCAGCCAGGCAATGGAAATATATGGCTGTATAAGTAGGTGTGCGAGTGTGTGTTGCTTACTTTCCACTTGAGAGATATGTTTACCGTGCACAAATGTGCGAAAGGCTTAGCGATTCGTCTTCGGCACTAAGCCCACTTTAGCCCACTTGATGTAACATGTAAACATACACGCGTATGCAGTTTGCCCCGGCACTTGAAGCATATTTTTCGCACGAAATTTGTTGCAGGCCAAGGGACGTCAGGACGTCAGCGCAGAGAGCGGCAAGAGGGGCAAGAGGTAACAGCAGCAGCAGCAGCCTCAACTTGTTAACCTCCTTTTCATGGGGCTGCGTTACACGGACAATCAACGCCTCTTTAACTGCTCTCTACATTCTGGCGTCGCCGTCGGAAGCAACGAAAGCAAAATATTTTGAGCTGAGCATTCCGCTTGCCAGACAAGTGTGAGTCTCCCACTCCAAAACATGCCTGCCATTCAACCCTGTTGGCAACGCCCACATGAATTTTCAATTAAAAGACTTTTTCCCATTCACACAGAGGGCTTTTGTTTTTTGACAGCTTTCCCGGCCTGGAAATTAACAACTCGTGAAATGTGCCACATAAGAGAATGCTTTGTTTTTTTGCCAATTGAACGTTTTGCACAAGAAAAAAACCCCACTCGACCTTGGCCAGCATAAGACGGCTGGGAACATATCCTGGGGCTGCAATTTAATCACCTGCCAATACAAATGAAGAAAATGACAACTCTGCGTTCTGTGTGTGTATATGTGTGTATATAGACAAATATTTTTACAATTTTTGAATTTGTTGCTTGGTTACAAACAGCAGCTACACTAATTGGCTGTCTAATTGATAAAAAATATGCCTTAATAAAGAAAGGGAAAATTAATTTCATCACAATTGTGTGTCGCATGGATGTGACGCAATTATTGCTTGGTTTAAATTTTAGGTATTAGAGTCTTTTAGTTATCAGCGTAGCAGATGAAAACCGATAACTGAGTGTTGTCTTTTTCAAAATAAAGTGGTAAAACCATTTAAAAATAAAAGGAAAAAGTTTCCAACATAAGTTTTCTACCAATTAAGTATGTAATATTCGAAGACCCCGACTTCGTGCCAAATAGATATTGTGGCAGATTACTTGACGACTACGTGAGTAGCTGTGGATGCCTCTGGGCGCAGGCGCAAATAGTTCCCCGAAGCATTGCTCACTTTAATGAGCCTCTCAATATGCATGACACACGGCTTAAATGTGTAATTACGGTGTGGATGGCATGGTGACAGGCGGCCACGTGCTCTCGTCAACAGCCATTTTTGAAAGGCTATGCGGCGTATGAATTATGCCATGGAGCATTTCCTGTTGGAAATGTAATCATATTTTGCGCTGATTTATTGAAATGCTGATAAGATGTATTTCCTGACAGCTGCTCGAAGAAACTATATATATTTTGATGTGCTTTGCTTTCATGGAATTGAACCTAAGCTAATAACTATTACCGACAACTAAAATAACTTTTATACCTAGTCCACACAGGTGTTTTTGAATATATATAGAAATTCAGTGAACTGAAAATTTTTCGAATGAATGGAAATCAAAAATGTATACTGACGGCTATACAAATCATAAATTCATTGCACTCAACTCAAGTTTTCTTTTCATGATTCTAAGAAGTGGCATTCGATGTGGGATTTACCCCTTAGCTCATAGTGGGTGCAAACTTTTGTACGACACCCAAAAACTGTGGGCAAAGTATTTTAAAATAATCACCATGAAAACTATAACTTTCGGCAGCAGCGGGAGGCTCAAGGACCTGGCATACATACATAATTGAAGAATGAAAACTGAAGCGAACGTTTTGACTCTCACACAATACATTGTCTGACTATTGTTCGAGTGCTCCCAAGGGTAGCAGAAGGACTGCGAATGGCACACATAGTTAGCTAAGAGTGTGGCTGGAACTGGTCCTCAACCTGTAGGTGATTAACACAAATCTGCCAAATGCCAAAGACCAGCCTCCGAGGCAGTTGCCATTAATTACCACCGCCCGGTGAGTGGGCCATATTGAAATATGGCTCAACACTACTAATTAATTTTTGATAATTATCTTAGCCCATTGTAAAAGTTTTCACGGCCCTTATTCTGCTCGTTGGCTGCAACGTTCATTGAAATTGAATAATGAGCCAAACAAAAATTTACTTTTCTTGTGAAAAATAACGCGCACACTGTTAATTGGAGCATTGCGCAAAAATACGCAACCAAAAACAGCAGCAACTAAAACGCAATAAAACAAACAACAACTGAGAAAATTATTTCACTTTTTGCTCTATGCAGTCCGCCTATTCTGTAGTTTGCCAGCAGCAACAAATCAAATAACAAATTGCAAACTTTATCAATTCATTTCATTTCATTTAATATTTATTTATTTTGTGGCTTTATTTGGTTGATTGATTATTTTCGAATATTGTTTAAATATAAAAAATGCTAATGATAATAAGTAGATTGCTGTCAGTATACAATTTTGGCAGAAATAAAAGTATATTTTTAATTTCTATATTAAATTCAAACATTTTCAGCTTCTGAAAGCTACTCAATTTAGGAACACCATAAATTTTAAAGTATGCCAGGTACATTTGTTACTCGAACTAAAGGCAATGCCGTTACGAATCTCATTTCCCGGACACTGCACAATACTGACCGAAAGTATCCTTGGCTTGTGTTTGCATTATGCATGAATTTGGCTTAGTTTTCGGTAGCAGAGTTGCCTGCATGTTGCATGCCCATATTGCAGTCAGCCATAAACAACAGCGCAATACCCTGTTCGTAGTATGGGGATATCTAAAAACATTTTACTAGCAGCCAAATCCCTTTATTTTTTAAATCTTTTTCCTGACGGCCGTATAATAATACATGCAGACAGACAGTCAATCGCAAATTCTCCAAATCTAATATACACCACTTACATTTAACAGCAGGGTATTAAAGTATGTTTAAGGCTTTAATACTTACCCAACTTTTCAAATTTGACTGCAGATGTTCTTTGGAGTTTTGGCTGTGAATTGAGTTTTTATTGTTGAGTTGTAACTTTCGCACTTGTTTGTTTTTTTTTTTTCTTGTAAATTATTGTGACTTGTATTGCTTCTGGGTTATAGCCTGCAAAAACATTAACGCTCTGTGATCCGTGAACTTCAGTTTTGCCGACAGTGATTTAATTCTTAGAGTTTGCGAAACGTTTTCGTTGCACAATGCTCGTAAAAAGAGCAAACGTAATTTCCGCTTCCACATACGGCGAATGCGCAATATTTAATAAGCAGTTCACTCAAGATAACATATATTACTCATACGACACGTTGCCAATTTGCTCAGTTCATCGACAGATGCCACATATCCACACACGCTAAGGGGCAGGGTGGCGCACAGCACGTTCACTTGACATTTAGTGTGACAAGTTGAAGAGCAAAAAAAAAAATAAGACAAACAATAACAGCAACCACATCCCATATACAAACTCAGAGGACACCGAAAAATTCATAAAAATTCAAAACAGCTAGCAATCAATGACGTTGTGGAAACTGTTTCAAATTCAAGGTGTCAGGCAAACCATATCTGTAGCACAGTGGTCTAAATGATGTACATTAAGATAGTTAAAGAAAATATATGAAATACATATGTTTAAATTTAAAAATGGTGACAATCTTATTCTTGCAAATAAAAAAAGTTCGGCTTTACTTTCACAAATTTTATAAAATTCCCTTTGAATATTGAAATGGAAGATTTTTGCAGCCACTGTGTATTTTATCGTTGCGTGCCTATAATGTTATTTCCTTGTCCTTGATGGCAATTGTCAAGTGCGAGTCAGGATTCGTTTCCTCCCCCACCGCTCACGCCAATTGGATGATATCGTGCGAAAACAGCAGCTGGGGCCCAATAGGGTACGCAGTGCTTGGCTCAAGTGCCGCCGCCAATCAATGGAAGTAAAATGTCCAAAAAAGACGAACCCAGGCACAATAGCGCGACTAAACGCGCTCGCCAACTTCCTGTCCAGTCAGTTAACCTAATGACCGGCATTCATGGCCACGTTTATATCCTTCTAAGCTTCTATGCTCGGTTCGGCTGTAACGGAATGTACTGTTCGTGGTTTCGTCGACTATCTCGACTTTTTCTTTTTATGTCCCTTGCATGGGCAGCGCCTTTTGTCATTCATCATTACTTGGGGTGCCACAAAGATAATGTTTCAATTGTTCAACGCTAAAGCTAAATGGACATGGACGCTGAGGAGCTAGGACACGCCAGTCACCTAGTGGTGCTAGTTGTCTTTTTTATTAGTTACGAGCAAAAGGTAAAAAAGCGCACTCTAAATTGAAAATATATTTCCAGCTTGAAATATTGTCAAGTTATGTCGGCAATGAAAAATTATTGCATAAATTAATTACGAGTACAGGCCCAGAACGTGCAGTTAGGCAGTCAGGCATTCAGGCAAACTGGCAAACAGGCAAACAGGCAGACAGGCTCACAGGATGTAAAGTCTATATCCTTGCCACGATGACGATGACGGCGACAAATAATTGAGCACGTGCCACAAAACACTGGCAACAGGAGGCAGCAATAGGCAGCAGTAGGCCGTACACGTCGCGTATACGTAATGTGACCTCCTACTTCTTGAGTTAACTAATACAATGAACAGGCATGCGTGTGTGTGTTTGTGTATATGTGTGTACATACGTATATGAGAGCATGCAATTAATAACATGAGCATAAATAGGATAGCTTGCTGTAAGGGTTGTTGCCACATGTAATTTAATTTTCAAAGCTGCCAACTGTAAAGAAGAATTCCTCGTTAATGATTAAATTATAGACCTTTGCAAGGGTTGCACTAGCGGCTACAAAGTTTTTATAACTTTAGCTTTTTAAACTAATTTTGTCTCATTTAGAATCGAACTCTAAAAGTATCTAATAAAATAAAAGCAAACATTTTTAAAACTAAGTTGTATTTTATATTCTTTGAAAAATTATGTTACCGTATGCAAAATAGTAAAATAAATAAATTTCAATTGAGTAAAATTTGTTGAAATTACTAAACAAATTTCATTAGTTACATAAGGAAGATGTTCAAGACTAATGTCAATTTTGTATGAACTGATACCAAATTCATATTGATTTATCAAATCGTATCTTTACTATCACTCTGCAATCTCTAATGAAAAACAAATCTGTCAACGCCTCATTTGGCAGCGTTGTCGACAGCTTTGACAGCCAGTCAGCAAACGAACGCATCAAATTAGCTGTGTGCGCTGCATTGATTTGTTGGGCTCGACATATCAAAACGCTCCAAAGTAAAACAAAAAAAACTATGGCAAGTGTCAGAGTAGGATACTAAGTACACACTGTATGCCATCCATCACAGTCTAGGACACTTGCGTCCTGTCAATCAGCACCGCTCAACTTTGGCTACCTGAGCGACAACTGTTCAAAATGTATTTTATATTATCGAAATTTAATGTGTTCATTTTGATTCGTTCTTGCTGTAGTTGTTGCAATAGGCTTTCACTTTCTATTTTTTTATTCGTTGTGTCAGAATAACCTTTAGGCGGGGTTGTTGGCAGTCAATTTAAAAATAGCAGGCGTTGCCAAGGACAAGTTATGGTTATATTTGAAGCCGTACAAACGCCAAGCATTGCTGCAGGGCAAATGCCCAAACAACGGTCGACTAAAACAAAAGACAAAAAGTCGCGTGTGTTTTCCGCTTTTTATTTTACTTTTATTTTGTTGTAATTGAATTGGCTAATGCTGCTCGTTCTCAATTGAAATTCATTTGCCAAAGTAAATTCAAATCAACGCCACTTCCACTAGCCTAGTCATTTGTTTGCTTTCTTTCATTTCTCTGTTGGTGTTGTAATTTTTTACTCTACACTTTCAGTACATGTTTTGTTTTTTTTTGTTGTTTTTGTTGTTTTTTTTTTTACTAGATTGAACGAGGACTTTTCTGTTGTCTCACACTCACACTCACACACGCACTCACACACAGAGAGAACACTTTTGTGTTGATATTGTTATTGTGCCTAACACGTTTCTATGCTTTGTAAATCAGTTGCATGCGCTGTTTGTACCGTTAGCTGCGATGGCATCCATACAACTGAAACTGAAACGCAACTTTTGCCGACTCTGAGGCATTTTCAACTTTCGGTTGGACCATGTGCTTCGAACATGTTGCAAGACATTATTCTGTTGTGTTTTGGTTCGATGGGCCCATGCGGCGTATGCGTAATGTAACTCAGCATTGCCTTCACTCTGAGAGTGCAACGAATACAAATAGCCCATTTGACTGAGGCCTTTGTCTGCTGTATTTTTATATGTGTCTGTATGATATAGGTGAGATATATGTGTTACGTTTGAAATGTTGAAAAATTGCTTACAAGTGAAAATAAAGTATGCTCCTTATGAAGAAGGTGTAGAATTGATAAATGCATTCGAGAATAAATAAGACTTCAGCTCTTCTTATTATTACCAAAGATGCAGTAGATCTTGTATCTAAAAATTGTCAGGATTATTCCAAAATTACAGCGCATTACAGACTAATGCATATATTAAACATAAAACTATAATTAACAAAGATGATGGACCTCCGATATTATAAGATCTGAACTACAATTTGGATTGTGGATTTTTGTATATATTGCACAAATCACGTTTTTCTGTGTCAAAAGCTCCAAGCTCCAACAGCTCAATGAATAGGCTGCAAGGCAGCTAAAGGCAATGTTTGATATGATATAGTTTTTATTTAGATTTTGAGTAGTTTTCTTTAAAATTTGTGCAGTGTATAACATTTTCATCTATCTAAGAACATATTCCTGCATATCTCAGTCTGCAGACATCCTCATAAAATGACTGATTGTTTCTGGCTGACTCACAAAGTGCTATTGATGATGATGTTCGAACCTTTGTCTGACCCCAGTCAATACATTAATTAAAGCAGCGGGTTAACAGAAATGCTGCGTTCAATTGAGCCTAACTGGAACAGGACATGAGCAAATTCCAAATCCTTTCCTAGCCAGAGAACCGCCATTCTTGGCTGACACTAAAATATGCCAGCTAAATGGAATTATGTGGCATTGCTGGCATAGCTGGCAGTGTGTAAAATAAGCGATAAGCGAGCGGATTCAGCTAACCTACTTGCCACACCGAATGGAAGCGTGAAGTACGCCACCACAACGTCTGCACTTTATGTGTTGTTGCTCCTGTTGTTGTTATTGTAGGTAATAAAGCGCAAAAAGACCACAGAGCGCTGTCACAGCAGCCATCAGCAGCAAAACCAGCAGCAGCAGGAGCAGCAGAGAACAATCAATTTTACGTCAATTGGTTCATATTTTATAGGCTGTACTGTGTGGAGTGTGGAGGAGTGAAGGGAGAAGTATGGAGTGCGTTGCTTGCGGCTTAATGGCCGCATTTGTGGCCAGGCGTTAAGCGTACTGCACAGTATAAGCAGTTCTTAAAGGGAAGTCGCTGCTCCTGGTACTTCTGTCAGTCAAACTCAAAATACAATTAACATGGACTTATATTCAATGGCAATGCTTGACCTATAAAAATTTGGTGGTTAACCGGCAAATGCAGTAACTGGCAGTTGGCACTTGGGAGAGGGGAATTTAAATTGATTATCGAGCACAATTGAAATGTCAGCACTTATAGGTCTACAATTAACAATGACAATGATAACGAGGGACAATCCTACTTTTGGGTATTAATCCATTTAAAATCTTTTATTATTCAATATATAAAATAATAATACAAAATATCGACACTTCACAAAAATACAAAGGAAACCTTTGATATTTTTAAATAAATATTTCTGATAATCTTCGCACTTTTGTTGCCTGAGTTAAGTGATTAATTCCATATTTATTTTTAACGTGATCTGACTTTTACCACTTCTTGAACTCCATACTTTGCGAAGACTGGTCCGATTTGTATGCTTATATTTAGTAAAGCAGACGAATTAAACGCAATAGGGCAAACCATACTTTATTAAAATTCCGCACATCTTTCTACAAAATGTTAAATTCCAGCAAATGTTGTCGTCTTCCCATCCGACTACAGGCATGACTAAAATAATGTGATGGAACCTTATCTGCAAAACATTTATGTAAAATTGAAACCGGAAACAGAGCACACAGCACAGCTCAGCACAGCAGGAGCAGACCAGAAAGACAAGCACAACAAAGCGTTATGTCCGTTAGATGGATACGAAAACGAGCAGGCAGGGAGCAGACAATATCCGTGGCGCTCAGCCAGGATATGCATATATATGTGTGGGGTGGCAAACAAGGCGTACTGCGTACTATTATAGCATTTTGATTGATTGCCTTTTAGCCTATCAAAGTGGCAGATACATATAGTTGGCTACATGATGCTCTACGAGCAGCAGTGACGTATGCGTAATGTGATCCATAACAAATATGCTGAGCGCGTGACCACCATTGCTTTCCGGCAAACAGCAAGGAACTGCTCATCCTCATCCCATCCATTCGTTTCCGGTCAGGGCCGCTAACCAATTAATTTGCATCCTTTTACAGCACATCGCTTTCAGGTGCAGCAAGGCGATGATTGTTTTGTGTTCTTGCACGCTGTCCGTCTCCATTGTACACAAAGTGTGTGTCCCAACCAGAGATCTAGCAACTACGGTGTTTGTAAGTTATATCTGCTAAAAATCTCTTTTACCAAAAGAAACAGAATATCGTTGCAGTCAAACGTGCCCGACTGCCAAATACACGTTATCCCCGCTTCTAGGTAAGATGTTAAGTCAGTGACTTAAAAAAAGAAGTAGTATTTTTTGGAATTTAAAGGTTTTTCAACTATACACCCTTGACAGATATAGCCACAATCGTAGAGTCAGATTCTTATAGAACTAATCAAGTGGCTGTTTGAAACAATTGCAATCCCTTTTCACTTTGCACAATATATCAAACAGTAATCTAACACATAATCTCTTTATAATTTGCTTTATTAAATTAGATCAAGTATAAGCAACAACGTGTTTATCTTGGTTTCGAGCTAAGTACAGGGCATCTACTAGTCGTGCAATCTTTACTAAAGCACATTTATTCTTAAGAACTTTTCTGTTTGTAATTTGTGCATTTTAAGGGTTGACATTTTCATCATTCTATTTGCGACATTGGCTTTGTTTTTGGGGTCGCCACTGCTGCAGCTGCTAATGAGTGTGGCTGGCTGACTCAAGTGTGTGTGAAGGCCAAAGGGCTGCACTTCGCGCCATGGTGGGGCCAGCCATTAGGCTAATGGCAAATGACAACTTTTGTAAATTGGAATTACATGGGCACTGTGGTATTTGGATATCTGAGTTTAGCAAATGGGTATTACATTTACAGAAATACTCGTACACAAGTACTCGTGAACCGCAAGTGCGAGGCGAGTCAAGGCACTATACAAATCGCTCAACACTTGGCAGCACTTAAACGCGGATAACCACATGATAAAATTAAACGATTAGCCACTGTAACGACCACAACACACACACACCCAATATAACGCACTCCTCCCCCACCCTTCCTCACATCGGACACACTCACACAAACTCTCGGTGGCAGACCGAGGCTAGACTAAATAAACAGCACAGCTGGCGAGCCATGTGAGTTTCAGCTTGCCCCATTCCCCATGCCCTCTGCCCACTTTACTCACTTGCCTCAAAACGTTATCGAAGCGGAGTGGCAAAAAGAAATTTTCAAAACAAATTGCGTTTTTTCTGTGCGCTGCTCTGGAAAATATTTGCTTAGAGAAAAATCGTTTGAAATTAGTTGAACAAAACATATCCAAATGCATAAAGATAAAAACCAATAAATACTTGACGCCTTGTGCTAAACTGAAGCATATACAAACTTTGAACAATTGTTTTTTAAGCAAATGTTTATCATAGAAATGAATATTTTAAAGCTTATCTTCCATCAACTTTTATTAACATAGCAATTTTCGTTGAGACCCGATTTGAACAAATACTTACACTATTATAGATTAATTTTTTAATATACAGTCGTGGACTTAGATTCCGCATCGGAAATGGTTTTTGTGGTTTTACTTTCAAATATAGTCAACTTTAAGCATGTGTTAAATTGCTTTAATTTAAAATAATAAAAATGCTTCCAATTAGTTGATGTTATTTAGCTTAATTATGATAAAATATATAATTAATTTATGAAAAAATACATAAGCTTTAAACTGAAAATTTTCAATTCCACAAGAGTGGTTTTTTAGACTGCCTACTGAAACTCAACGACTTATTTTTTTATGTATGTAAAATATTTTATTATATATCAGCGGCTGTCAAAACAGTCCATTTTATAGCTGTGCAATTTTTTTTGTGACTTGAGCATGTTTTATCGCATTGCTTAACCACAATGCAGACCAGCCAGCAAGCGCAATTTAAATGCCTTTGTGCACTGGTAGCGATAAAAGTTGCGCGTTTTATTAGAAGCAAATTCAGAGAATGAATAATCGTATGCACAGTGGAGAGTGGATGTGGATCACCGCGCTGATTTGAGGAGAGTAAATATAAATTTTCACACAATGTCAGCGCAATTCATTCAAAATATTAATTGTTTACTCAGGCGCAATTTTTGCGATTTGTAGAATCGAAATTAGTTCAATTTCAATACAAGAAGCGTAATAAAAAAATTATGCACAGATACATAAAGAGAGCCAGATAGAGAGAGAGAGAGAGAGAGAGAGAGAGAGAGAGAGAGAGAGAGAGGAGTGTGAGAGGCAGATATAGAACGAGAATCAAGCAAATGAAATACTAATAAATTACAATTCAAACATGACAAACGAAATAACGAGAAATTCACAACTTGCTTATCGCTACCATACCCAGCAGAGAAGGAGACGGAGATAGCAGCAACTGTGCTGTGAACCGTGACACCTCACAGATGTGCTTCAGCTCCAACTCCAACTCCAAGTGCAGGCTCAGCTTTAGCTCCAGCTTCGATGTGGTTCCAGCTGCCATTTGATAAATTTTCATTTGAAAACTGTCAGTTGACTGATAAAACGTAATTTTTAGGCCGTTTTGTTTTCTTGCCAAGTTGATGTCGTTGGCCACGCGTAGCTTGCCCCTTGGCGCCGCCGAGCAACAAAAATTAAATTACATTTTGCACACAGTTGTGATTTTCATTAATTTAGTGTAAATATAATACATTCACCAAGCTATGTATACAAAAAAGTTCCAAATTCCAAATCAAATAACTTTCTGGTCCAAACTTTTATGCCGGAAACCACAAACAAATAACAAGTCAGAAAAAAAGTTGCCAAAAAAAAAAGAAATGTTTGTAGTAGCTACTGCTCTTGTGTTTGAATACCATTTAATTGAGTGTTGTAGAGGGGCTTTCGAACTTAATGCGATACAATATATACTGAAATATTATACACATCTGGTTTGACCTTAACCCAAATATGAACTTGAATTTCATAGACAAATATAATTCTTATTTATAACTTGAAGCGATTACAGGGTATTATTTTAGCAATAGGTAACTATCAACTCACTTGTTTAATGTCCTTATCATTCTATCTTCGACTTTGTCACGGTTGCGCTTTTTGGCATTGCGTATACGCAGCGAGAACGTTTGTCAGATGGAGAACTCAGCTGCTGGCAACGTTTGACTGCATGCTGCCAACGTTAAGCAAGCGTAAAATACGGTGGCATCTTTCGGTTTTCACTTGAGGGTATTGCCAAGTTGCCGCCAAGTTGGGACCTATCTGAAAGCTGCTGTTCCTGTTTTCTCTTGTCTTCAATACAATGAGACCTTGATCCAAACAATGGAAGAGAAAGGAAATATAGAATTCAGTTGAAAAAGAGTCATTATTATGGCAAAACTTAAGAATCAGTTTGTAAGTCTTGAAAATTGCACTCTATAAATTACATAAATACTCTAGCATTTTAGTTGATTCAACAAAAACTTTCTATCTCAATTAGTTGCCAGCTTGCAACTGTGGGATATGAATCTTGATCTCACGATGATGGCAACTTTGTTACATCCGCCTAGTCAAAATTGCAATAAACAATTTAAACTTTAAGCAATGGCAAAGAATAAAAAAGTTGCAAACATTTTGTTTTTATGGTCATCTCTTCGAAAAGTTGAAATGGATGCCGATTTACATTGTATGGCGCGAATAATGGCGCTAAGTCTATGTATTATTCAGTGCCCTCAACTTGAGCTGATGGTGCGGACAGCTGTCGACTATTTAATGAGCCTTAAAAATGAATTGGCGTTGGTTGATGAAAATCGAACAATTGATACAGTAACAGTTACTTAAGTTGCACTCAATTAAATTTCATCCGAATATGGGATCAAGAATGTTCGGTATTGTAATAATCTTTGAATTTTACCTGTAATAATTTAATAAGCAATTAATAATTAATTTCAAGCCAACAGTTAGTATCATTTAGTCCTCAATATTTTATATAATTTTATTTTAAAAACTGGCCTGGACAAGAAATAAATTATTTTGAGAATATATTTTTCATTCAAGTAAAATTTATACAAGTAAGTTAACCCATTTTCCACCAACTCGAATGCATTGTGCATTTTGTAGAATTTATGATTAGCCATAATTGAATATGCGCTTGGCTTAATGGCAGCAAATTACTGCATTAATTGGTAGCGTTTAAATGTCACTTAGCGAGCAGTCCATAAAAGGCAGATGCATCCACCAGAAGGTGTCGCAAAATGGTCATCGACAGTACACGAGCCTATCGTCCCTTGTGGCTGTGCTTTCGAGTGCTGGTTCCGACGTTTTTTGGACCTCGGTCACGTACGGTTTTTGTACTCATGGTGATAGGGCATTTTCTGATAACTGTTATGTTTCCATTGCATCTGCTGTTGGGTCTGATTTTGCAGGTGACACCAGCCGAACGGTTGAAGAACCTAACGTTAAGTATATTATCTACCGCGTGCAGTTTGAAGCACATCATGCACGTGTGGCACCTGCCCCACATGATGGAGATTGAAAAACTACTGCATGAACTGGATAAGAGTGTCCAGAGTGACGAGGAACATCACTATTACCAGGAGACGCTGCAGTGTCATGTTAATCGCATCACTCGCTGCATTTATACAAGTTTCGCCATCGTCTACATAGTGTTCATTCCCGGTATCTTTCTGGCTATTTTGGCAGAGCCCCGTGAATTATTGTATGTGGCCTGGTTTCCCTTCGACTGGCGGCACAGTGACTTGCATTATGGCTTAGCCTTTAGCTATCAGACTCTCAGCATTATGATCGAATGTATGCAGGGTATAGCTAATGATATTTATACCCCGCTAACGTTGTGCTATCTGAGCGGTCACATCCATCTGCTTGGCATACGTGTGTCGCGTCTAGGAGTTTATCAACAAACCGAGAGGGAAACTCATCAGCAATTACGTGCCTGTTTCGAGGACTACAGTCTGTTAATGAGGTAAGACCAACTTGCTAAAAAAAAAAAGAAAATAAAAGCTGTTAAGTTGTTTGCACAGTTATTTGCAATAAAGAATTAAAAAAAAATTTTGATTCTCATATGAATTTGAAGATCATTTAAAGAAAATAATTATAAGCTAGGCGTTTATCTGGTTTTAAAAGTCCCACATAAATAATTATTAAATGCTTTTATAATATTTAAGACATCCACAACTTTTAAATGAAATATTTTTAGTTGAGAAATAGAAGAAATGCCCACCTTCTTGCCGTATATAATTTGTCTCTTAAGCTTAGGTTTATATATATATATAGATATAATTAAAATTTACTCCACATATATTTAAAATTGTAATAGTGTTGCTGCTCCACAAATAGTTAAATTTGTAATACTCATTTCTCCTAAAATAATGTGATTAATTAGTTTGAAGAATAACTCTCATTTTTAATCATTTTTTACATGAATTTCGATGCGACTTTTAAATTCGAATATTTGTTTTCAATATTTTAGACTATATCAGCTGACGAGAAAGACGATTAGCAGTGTACAGTTCATACAAGTGGTGTTCTGTGGTACAAATCTCTGCATAGTCGTCTCCTATGTGCTATTATTTGTGCGGGACACGATATCGCTGATGTATAATGCCATTTTATTTACCGTCATCTGCCTGCAGCTCTTTCCCAGCTGCTATTTTGCCAGTGATGTGGCTGAGGAAACGCGGCAATTGCCCTATGCTATCTTCTCGAGCAATTGGTATGAACAATCGGCCCATATACGACGCAATATACTCGTCTTTACTCAATTGACGTTGAGAGTGGCAAATCGAAGGATGATGGCTGGATTCCTTGAGCTCAATCTTAATACATTCTTTAACACGCTGAAAATGGCGTATTCGCTGTTTGCTGTAGTTGTGCAAGTTAAGAATTAAGGCAATTGCTCTGCTCAGCTGATTGGGAAAGTTCATATTATTTGTTTTTAATAATTTCACCTTAATCTTGCAATGCCTAGTGTCACATATTCGTTGCATAACTCAATGTTTATTTTTAGTATAAGTTTAACCGCTATTAGTTTATTCATCTCCAAAGATTCTGATTTTTTTCACCATCTCTTTTTCTATACCTTTTCTCTTTTCTCTATACCTCCCTCTCGCGCTCCCTATCTATTTTCATAATGTTTTACTTAATTTGTATTACAATGGTCTAACCATTAAAAATTGTTGATCTATTTTCTGGTCTACCCCAATAAATGTTGCACTAGCTTACATTTCAATACCCCCAAATACCTTACATTTTCCATTTAAATTTCATTATTAATTTTTAAGTTAAGTAATTTGATGTGTAATGTTTATATTTATTTATTCAATATTCATTTTTAAATTTGCATATATTTAAAAACATTTTACGTTTATTCACTATGTTCAGTCAACTTTAAATATTTAAAATTCATATGTTTTCATTTGCTCATTTCCGCGTTTTCACACTAATTTACCTCACAAAAATAAATAAAAGTGAGGTAATCAACCCCGCACTGGGCGCTATAACAAATGAAACAAATTAATTGCCCGTCTCAGTGCGCAAACATTTGTTTTGCTTATTCGGCTTAATTTTGTTTTCTTTTGTTTCGATCTTTTTCGATTCTTACAATTTACCTCGGTACATTAAAGCAAATTAAATGTTTACGTGTTTCAACTTGAATTTCTTGTATTTCCTTTTTCGCTCATGCGCTATGCTCAAGCGATTGTTATTGTAATTAAAACGAGAAGCAAAAATATTATAAAGCGTTGCCCCACAAATCAGAAATAGCCTGATGCTCTTCAATTTTACAGCGTATTTATCAACAAATGCTGCACAATATGCGTCAATGGTTTTATTTTTTATTTATTTTCTACCACTTAAACGTGTTTGGCTGTTATTGCTGGCAGCGCCGATTGCCTACGGCATTCTGTTCCTTTTCATTCTGTTTTTTTTTTCAACTTCTTATTTTCTGTCTCACGGAAAGGCACTGTAATACTTATAATCTTAAAAAAAAAAAATAAATAAATTGTGCTTTGTTTCGTTTTTACTTCGCTTATGGAAAATAAATTTGGAAATTAAATAAAGTATGATTGGCAATTCGTCTGTTGTTTTTCACTTAATTTTCAAACATACATTAAGCTATGATAATTTTAAAATGAACACAATTAATATTAAAGCAGATATCAATAATAATAATAAACCTTTGCGTCAATGTTGAAAGATTGAATAAAACTGTAGCTGAATAATTTAAATAATTGAATAAACTGTAACTGTAATCAATAAAATTGGTAAAAAAAAAAATAAAATATATAAATAAATTTTGTTTGTATCACCCCAATAATATTTATTATTGATAAAAATATGTGATGGCTTACCAAAAGTTATGTCAGCAGCTTAAAACTGCAATTAATCACAAACTACAGAAAGCGAAAAGAACAAAAATTTGAAGATAAAAGTTGACGCTTTTTGGACTCCACAATGCTAAAATTTGTCTGCCCAAGATGCAAAAATGTTGATTGCGTTGTCTCTGTGCATAAAATGTGTATAATTTACAACAGAAAAGGTGGGGAGTTGAAGTAGTAGGGAGCCAAGCCATCCATCAATAGGCAGGAGCCTTCAAACAATTTGCCGCATTTAAAAATTTTGTATTTACTTATGTTTTACAAAAGCAAGAAAAGTGTAACAAAATTAAAAAAACTTATTTGTATCCCAATAGTTATTACATTTATGTCTAAAAATAATCCAAGTGCAGTCAAACTTTACTTGTACGATTATTATTATTCTGGTTGAACTCTCTTAGTTAAGCACTCAGGGGTACTCAACCGGGTTTTAATATGCATATATATATATATATATATAATGTTAATTTTATATAAAATGTGTATTTGATATTTAGACACATTCAAAATGGCTGACAATAATTTCCTGGCATCTGTAAAATGCATTTAGGGAGCAACAAATGAAGAAATGAATAGCAAAACCAAATAATAGAAATTGAAATTGTCACGAGTTTTGAGTCCAAACCAAAGAACGGAGCTCAGCAACTGGCTTTGACAGCATTATATGAGAATATTGCGTATACGACCCGTGATTCGGTGGGCCGTTCAAAATATTCTGCGGCTGCTACGCCCAACATGAACGCGACGGCGCTCGAGGTGTTTTAACTTTTCTGCCTGCCTTTCATTCAGTTCCATTCCAATAGAACAAAGCACATAGATGGCAAAAATATTGTTGGCCTAGTTTGAAAGTGCTTCCTGTCGCATGTCCTGACTCGCTTTGTGTGTTTGTGTGCTTATGAGTTTGTGTGTTTATTTTAACTTTTGGCATTTGGTGCGCGAGCCGAGGGAATTTCACAGCAAAATAGCAAACTAAAACAAAAGCGTCAAAGCACACAGAAATATGAAATATGAAAAAAAATTGAAACAGTCAACCGGACTAAAAGTTGTCTATCATAGCAGCTATTGCTATCTCTGTCTCTATATCTGTATCTGTCAAAACACAACGCAGCCAAACTCAATCAGTGCAGCAAGAAATTGTGACACCACCCAACACAACTAGCCACAGATTCAATTGCTCTCACTTTGATCTGAAGTGCTTTACGAAATTGTAAAACGTTAATGGCCTCATGGGCAAGCAGACAAAAATCTAATCAAAATCATAGAATTCCAGCTTTATTTGAAACTTTTGCTTGTTTGCCACTATTTACTTTAGTAAACAGTGCTGTGTGTTTATATTTAGAAAATTGGTATATTGTATTTATGTTGAATTTAATACTTTAAAATACTACCATTGGCATTCAGAAGTATGTTGTTATTATCTTGGAAACATAACTTATAAATTATTTCCAGCTTCAAGCTCAATTTACAAGTGGATTAGAGCGCCGGAGGTCCCTGTTATGCAATTCGCCCACTTATTTCTGTGAATAAACTGTTTTGTTAGACTCGGCAAACGCACCAGTTTAAAATGAAAATTCCAATTGCGCATAATTACTCATGAAGCTATTTTAATTGCACGCTAACAGGTCAGAAATATTTGATTACTTTATTTGTTCGACGCTAATAAAAACAAATAAAACAAGAATCGAGAGTGCACGACTAGCAGGCTTTCCCTAAAATACCCTCGCAGTTACTTTAAAAACAATCAAGTACCCCTTTTACGCTCTTAAATTGTGTAGAGGGTATTTAAGTACAATTCTTCTATACAATACCAGATAATTGTAATTAATTATTTAATGGATTTTAATTCTGTGCGAATGTAAAAGCTTAATTGACCTTTTGACTTACAGCAATTGTGTGAAATTATTACAAATTTGTTGAAAATTAATTAATTACCGAACTTGCGCACTAAGCTGAAAATAGCTGCAGAGATTTGTGTGTTGTGACTGCATTGAAATTTGTTGCAGAACCGGCATTCCATACGGAACTCAATTACCTTGTGGCGGGCAACTCAATTTTCCACAGCGAGAAAAATTTAACCGGGAAAAGCGTGCATCGAGCAAAATGTTCAGGCCAACGGACTGTGTCCCCAACTACGGTGACATATTCTACTGTTTCTGCTCCTGCTGCTCTGTCGTGTGTGCCTGGTCCCTAAAACTATGCACCAGCTAGAATAACAAGGGCGCAGGGCCGCATTGCCTGTTTGTCTGCCTCTTGTATTTCACTCATGCATGAAATTTTTTACTTTCCACCCAGTTGGCGGCCACTTGCTTGTTGTTCTCTCCCTTGTTTTCTATTGTCTTTTTTTACCCTGACCCATCAACAAAATGGGTATAACGATGGTATGCAAAAGTACGTGAAGTATTTATATTCATGCTTATGTTATCAACAGCCGAGTCATATTAGCCATACTTGCCGATCTCACAGATAGAACGCCAAATTTTGAATGTGATTTCTCGCATAACACACCCACATCAAGTTATTCTTTTTTCGATAACTTGTGTTCAGGGTATCTCCTAGTCGAGCTCTGTCGACTAAAGCTTTACTTCTTGTTTCTCCCTTTTTGTTTTGCTGGAGATTCATTTACTGTTTTCGTTTATTTTTTTCTACGCATTGCTTCTTCCAATGTTGACACTGGTGTTTCCTGTTTGTTTGTGTGTGTTCGTATGTGTGTGTGTTTGTGTACTTGCTGTTCTTAAAGCCGGGCAGCTTCAGGCTTTTGGTTTCACATCTTAGTCATGTTGGCTTTGCTGTGGTCACACACTGTTCACTGCCAGTGTAAGCGATTAAAATTGCATTTGTATTTCAATCTGGACGAGTCCAATGTTGATGTCGGTTTGAAATCTCAGCGAAATTGTTGGAGTCAAGTTCATCTGTGCTCCGACGCGTCCTCGCATCAAATGAATCATCAAATGAGGCCTTTGAGGCATTAGTTTACATGCTTGCGGGTAAGATTTGAAAACAATCGAACAATTTGAACATATTAAACAATTCTTCAAATATCGTGTTGCAATTTTGCCATAAAAGATATTATTTGGGGATTGGTCCAAACTTGAAAGTGTATTAAATTTGTTAAAACTAAATGCTTTTTGGATCATGGATTGGCCTCTAGATTAATACAACATTTAAATATTGATTTTTGGTCGAATAATAATAATAATGTTTTGCTTTGGGCAATCGGGTGTTGGAACACTTCCCTGTTTGAATTTAAGCTCCTCATTTTTCAACTGACTTTGGTAATCGATAATATTTTTCAAACTATTTGATATCTGCTCCGTTGCAGTTGCAGCTCACATTGCTTTGGGCATATAAAGTTTCAGTTTTGCTTTTTGCCATCTCTCTGTCCCTGTTTCTGTTGCTGTGTCATCAGTTTTGGCCTATTTGTAATTGGAGTGTTGGCAACATTGCAAATTCGTTCGGCAAACAAGAAAATTCTTGACCAATTTCCGTACACATTTGGTTGCCAATTTCCAAAGCCACTTGGACATGTTTTGTGGGCGAATGGGTGACAATTTTCGAACAGTGGCGAATGGCTGAGAAGTGAATGCTGTGTTGCAGCTTTGTTGGTCAGGCAAGCATATCACCGACATGGAAGGTCATTTGTAACTTTAACTAAACAAATTTGAAAGGCTCTACGCATATCAAGTGTGGGCTGGTTCTTGCGATGGCCCTTTTGGGCCAAGTACCCACTGTCCAGCTATGTATAAAATAGTCGATGGCTGTTGGGGTAAGCATCAGTAGCACAACGTGCCACAATAAGCAAAGAGCAGCAGCTAAAACAAATTACAAGCAAGAAGCCAACTAGTCGCATACCTGACATCTCTAGCCATGAAACGGGTAAGTCCGAAACAGTTCTGGTAATAAATGTTTGCCGACGGTGTCATGTAAAAGGCATTGTAGCCGAGGCGTGCAATAAATCAGGATAATCAAAAATTGAAACGATAAAACTCTTCAACGTATTAGGAAACTTTATATGGACTGACTTTGGCTAACAGAGTCACATCGAAGCTTAAACTCACTCACTAATTTTGTGCAAATGTTGCTAGATTTCAATATATTTTTGATTTTCATGTTCAAAAATAAAATATCATGGAAATTAATATTGTTTTCATTTTATGTCTTCTATTCCAAAAATTCAAACAATAAGAAAGTCGGTTAGCTCTTATAAAAGATTATCATTTTGTATTTTAGGTTTTCCTTGGAGCCTAATCGAAAATTGAGTATAGCCTTTGCCAAAACGTAAGGTATAAGAAAAGTTTCAAGCAACATGCTGTCAAAATAAATTGGTTAGAGTTGTGAGGGATTCAAGAGTAGGGTACGAAACTCATTCAATTATGAGGCTTGTAAAAAGTCAATGGCAAAATTTATGATGCCAAAAGCAATTGTCAAAATTGATATATTTGTTTTTGCTGGCATATTTTGAAGTATGCGGCTAAATTTAAGAAGAAAAAAACTTGCTAATCCATATTAAACTGTTTTGCCTTATATATACCTATTTATATATACTTATATACCCTATATATATATATATATATATATGTATATATATGTATATATTTGTATGTATTTATAGTCCTGCTTGTTGCTGTGCCTGTGCCTGCTGACCAGCAATGTGGCTTATGCATCCTTTTTGAGACCTCTTGAACTCAGCCAGTTAAGCAAATCATCCAGTCTGCAAAAACAGCAGCAGCAGCTGCGTGGCGAGCTAAACAACGATGACTCCAATTTGGATGAGGACACTACCATTTTGCCGAGCTCGAGTGAAGATTACGATAGCCGGCCACAATATACATTTGCCTACGATGTGCACGACACGCTGACCGGCGATGAAAAGCGACAGGAGGAGAAGCGCGATGGTGATTTGGTGAAGGGTCAATACTCTCTCGTTGAACCAGATGGCACACGGCGTATTGTGGACTATACGGCGGATGATGCAAGCGGTTTTAATGCCATTGTTTCTAAACAGCGTCTGAATGAACATCACAGTGTATCTCAATCCCAATCTGCATCCAGCTCCTCGTCTCGTTACAATAGCATTGAGGAGCTGCAGTCCCGTCTCACAGCCCAAGCCATGGCCGAGGCCCAAGCCATAGTTGACGCACAGCAGCAGTCGCATTTGCAGCTGGAGGCCCAAGCACGCCGTGAAGCCGAGAACCAGGCGCGTCAACAGGCTCAACAGCTGATGGAGCAATTCCAACAGCAGGTGCAGCAAACTGCCCAACTGCGTCAACAGCAAGAGCAACAGCGCCAGGAGCAGGAGCAACAATTGCGCGAGCTGCAGCTGTTGCAGGAGCAGCGGGATCGGGACCAGCGTGATCGTGAGCAACGCGACCGTGAGCAGCGTGATCGGGAGCAGCGAGACCGTGAGCAACGTGATCGTGAGCAGCGTGATCGAGAGCAGCTGCGTCGTGAACAGGAACGTCGCCAGAGCCAGAGCCAAAGCCAAAGTCAGCAGCGTCTCCTCGACCAAACGCTGCTGTTGCCCAGCTCCAATCAGCGTGTCCAGGCCAGCGTTGTCTCACATCCGCCCACATTGATCTCGACATCGCGTCTGAGCCACAACTCGCTGTTGACTAGGGAACGTGATCTGGATCTGGAAGCATGGCGTCAACTGCCCAATGCCCGCCTCAGCATTGAGCGCACCAATCAGCCCTTGATCCTGTCACAACCCTCGAGTGCTTCGGTGCAGGCACAACTGATTAGCTCACCACTCCTGCTAAACTCTGGTAATTTGAATGGCTTGATCTCGACACGACTCAATGGCAATGCGGCCATCAGTTGGTCCCAGGGTCATCGGCTGCTGGACAACGAGCTTTGGCAACTCGACCGCCTGGAGGATCAGGAGAGCCGTCGCGCCGACAATCGCCGTACCGAGGAGCAGCGTCGTGAGAGCGAGGAACTGCAGTCCATCAACAATAATAACAATCGTCATGCTCAATGGTAAAGAGAAACTGCAAAAGTCTCAACTTCAACTGACCTCAACGATCATATGCAATGGAAACCTGATTATGTCTAGAACTTAAGCACACACACACACACACACACATACACAAACACACAAAATTTGTATATCTAAGCGAATGTGTTATTTTTTCATTTTATGTGGGATACGGTTACTTTAACTATTTGCTTTGCCTCTCTTAACATGCAAACTAAATCATGAACTAACCCAATCAAGCTTAAGCTCTTCCTAACTCTAGCCTTAAGTTTAATTGTTTTTTGTATAACTTTCTTAGTTAGCTCAACTGCATTATTAAACGTACAAAAAAAAAGTATAAAACAGAGTCAACTACACCAATAAACGCCAACGAACAGCGTGTGAATAGTTCAAGCACAAAAAGAATTTGAGACTTAATTTAGTTCAGATTGGATAACAACAGGTGGTTTATAGAGTGCGCCTTATGGCCAACTACCCAGTTGACCCTAATCTCTTTTCATGGGCTCTGACACTTGGTCATGGCTGCTGCACATGAGCAAACTCCTGAACTCCTCCCCAGCTCTCCTGCCGATGACGCACATGTGTGCACGCAAGTTGACCATAAACCTTGGACCAACTTTCTTTAGGGCAGCAAATGGCAACAAATTTTTTTAATAATAAACGAGCAGAGCAGCCAGTCCAGGGCATACGAATAAGTGGTAGCAAAGTTGATCCTACACCAACACAAAAACTTTACGCTATACACTTAAAAATAAACTTGCACTCGCATGACTACAGGTAAGGGGCGGGGGAAACGATGCTTTTCACGGTAACACTATAAAAACAATGAATATTCTGTACAGGTAGCAAGAGGGTAGATCGATTTGATTGGAAAAAATTTGAAATTTTTGGAGAGAAGATTAAAAGTAGTCAGTTGAGCTTATACTCAGCCTTTATATTATTTTGTTGGTGAAAGTAATTTTTTATTTGAAAAATTGTAAAAGAGAAAAGAGCATTGTTGTCTAATTCAAAAAAATAAATAACTTCCTATTATTATTGTAATTCTATGACTTTGACTTAACATTCGCGAAACTTATAACAGCCCCATTTTTCAGATGCAGTTAAAAGCCGAGCACAAAGCCGAAAAGATTCCTTTAAACGCTGCAGCGTAACATTTAACACAGAAAATTCCGCTTAACTATTTAAAAAAGACACTTTAAAGAGAAACGCTCTTTGGTGTCAATTAGGAGTAGTATCAGATTGTTAGACAGTCGCCAGTCGACAGTCGCCTTAAGAGGAATCACTTGAAAGTTGAAAACTGCAGTTGCCTGTACGAATCTCCCTTGGGCGCTATCAGTTCACTAGGCTCTATTGGCGAAATGAAGAAAACATTTTTGCCAGCGAGGTCCAAACGTCATTGTCAAATCTGGGGGAGCCAAGCATATATGCGCACACACACATACACACACAGCCGAAAGTACACAAGCCCCAATGGATTGCAAGAGCAACGCAAACTGTTAAGATTCCATTGTGACATTTTGATTTCCTGTGCTTTCGGCAAGTGAATTTTGACCTTGCTGCGTTGTTTCAGAAGCTCCTTAGCTGCAAATGGATGCGGATGCGGTTCCTATTTCGTTTTCCTATTTCCGAGACGAAGACTAAATAATGCATTTTTAGCCGAAATGATATCAGTTAAGCTCTCAGTTAATCTAAGCATGCTTTAATTAGCGTCACATTTAAAATGTTTATATTTCAAATATAACTTCGACATATCCTTACTGTTCATCTTAAAAATAATAGCTAAAGATTTTCTCATAAACAAGATGTTTAAGTTACTCCTACGACCTATTTCTATCCGTTGCCTAAGCGATAAGACTAATAAAGTTAAGACCTCGACGAAACCGAAGGAGACGCCGAAGGAGACGCCGAAGCCCAAGTTATCCAGCAAACTGTCAAATACGCCACGTCCGCCAAAGGATCCGGCCGATGAGGGCTATGCGCCGGATGGTGTTAATCACGAGGGCATCGAGGTGGCGGACTTTGTAAGACCGGAAGCTTATCGACAATTTAGCGGACCAGATGAGTGCCTCGGTCCTGGTGCTGGCAAGAAATATGACTATAAAAATGCCCACTACTTTGCGTATCATCGCTTCAGTTTTGTTGAGCTACAGAATCAATCGTTAGAGCTACGCGACGAACGGCGCATCAGTGGCGGTGTTCAGGTGATAACCGAGGTCGACGCGGACGAGGACGAGCTCGCTGATAACAGCTTGGAGGCCATGAGGGATCGGCAAGCAGAATGTGATGAGCAGCTCACTGCTCAAGCGAAGGATATTGAGAATAAAAAACTTCAAGCTTGGATTGACTCCATAGAGAAGAAGCAGCAAGAGATAGCCAAACTGCAGATATCTAATAAATCACCTGATGAGCAAATGGAATTGTGTGCAGACTTGGAGAAAAAAAAGCTAGACAAATCACAGCTATTGCAAATTAAGAAGCGGGCAATTGAAAAACAAAGACAGGAAGAAGAGAAAATGAAAAAACAAATTGGTGAGAAAGTCAAGGAAATTTTAGTCGGTTGCACAACTGGACTAAATACTGAAAATAAGCAACAGGACAAGGTATTGGCCGAATGTAAGGAAATGGTCAAAGTAGTCACGGATGAAATCAAGGCTCAAGTTCTCTCAGCCAAAAGTAAAAACGAGGCGACTCAGGAAGTGTCATGTAAAGAAAAACTCGAAAGCAAAGATGACAAAGAGGCAATGAAAAACGCTGAGCCAAAAGAATCCATAGAGGAATGTAAGAAATCTAAAGATAAGGAAGCTGACAAAAATACGGGGAAAAGTGGAGAGCCTAAAGAAAATAAACCTGAAAAAAAGACGGAGATATGTGGAGAGCCTAAAGAAAATAAACCTGAAAAAAAGACGGAGATATGTGAAGAACCTAAAGAAAATGAACCTGAAAAAAAAACGGAGATATGTGAAGAACCTAAAGAAAAGGAACCTAACAAAAAGGCGGAGATATGTGAAGAACCTAAGAAAATTGAAACTGCCAAAGAGTCGCAGAAGTGTGAAGAACCTAAGAAAATTGAAACTGCCAAAGAGTCGCAGAAGTGTGAAGAACCTAAGAAAATTGAAACTGCCAAAGATTCGCAGAAGTGTGAAGAACCTAAGAATATTGAAACTGCCAAAGAGTCGCAGAAGTGCGAAGAACCTAAAAAAGATGAAACTGCCAAAGAGTCGCAGAAGTGTGAAGAACCTAAAAAAGATGAAATTGCCAAAGAGTCGCAGAAGTGTGAAGAACCTAAAAAAGATGAAACTAACAAAAAGCCAGAACAATGTCCAAAAGATGACAAAAAGTAAAAATATAATTTTAGTTTTTAGCCAAGACCATAACCAAGCCAAGATATTTACCTACCACAGAAGAACTTAACTTGACAACATGATGGGCGTCTTTGCTATGCCTGCTTAGCGGCGTCACAAACCGTCACCATATGCAAGCAGTTGCTCTCAAACTTTGCATGTCACATACAAATTGTATTTCCGTTTACCTTTTGGTGTTGTGTTGTTGTTGTGTTCTTTGAATTGCAATTTGAATTGTTAATAGATTCATAGTAGAGTTTCGCATTTAATCAATTGAAACGCTTCAAGAGAAACCCGCTACGGGGTTGCTGCACAATTTCAGGGACAAATCGTCAAACGAAACGAGTAAAACGAAAGTAATACCTACAAATACACATAGGTACATATATGTATATACCATACCACATATGCATGTGTATATCTAGGTATAGACATAAGTATAGGCATCAGCGTTTTAAGGTCGTCATCTTGCCATTCATTTCGCATGCAATAAGTTTGTGAACGTTATTGCTGCATTGATCCCACTGAACCGATAGTGAGACTCATCACGTGTTTTCAGCCCGCTAATTATTTGGAAATCCCCCGAAGCAGCAAGGGAGAGAGATAACGAGAGAGAGAGAGAGAGCGAAATATAGAGAGCCAGCTAACATTAGTTTTATATTTTGCTTAGCTGAATGTGTGGAAGGCATTGTTTTATTTATATGCTTTATGTATATTAGACTTATCAATAACTTTGCCTAACGGCTGGCAGATAAATCAGGTCAGACCGCGGAATCTATTAACAATGTGGTTGGCGCATCAAAAGTCTGGAACTACTTGATGTTAGTAATTTAGTTGATTTTATTCTGGACTTACCGGTAAAATGTACTGAGCATTTTGAACTTATAGAACACACTGCTAAAAAATTGCCAGATCTGTCAGGTTTAACCGGAACTTCTAGCAGCAGCAAATCTGACCATCTGGCATTTTTATTTCATTAAGAGTTTCCGAACATTTTTTTCTCAAAATCATTGTCAATATGGCAAAATTACATAAGGGCACTGGCAAAGACACAACACAAAAGTTTCTAAATGTAATGTTTCTTTCCACGGTATTCTTATTAATCTACTAATTAAGTTATATTATACCAATAACAAATAGTTTTAAATCAGAGGCATACTGCAACCAACTGAAACGAGGTTACTAGTTTCTCCATACCCTCCGTCTTTTTTAATTAGATTTATTAGTAGCCTTCATTGAGTTGCGGTTTCTAACGCTGAACTAATTTATAGCTCTTGTAACATGGTGCTATTATTAAGCATATTAAATATATAAAATATAATTACACCACGACTTGAAAATATTATCAACAAATGTTATTGCATAGGAATATGAATAAGAGTAATGGTATTTATATTAATTATACTCTTATTGAAGGTAATTCTATTAAAATTCAGCAGTAAAAAAGGAATACGCGTAAGAGTCAAAATTTTAAGTTGGATCATAAAAAAAAAGCAATTTAAACTTTGGAGTGTATTTCGTTTAATCCAAATAAATTAATTAAAATGTTTTTTTTTTTTTTATTAATTTTCACATTATGCCGCGTGTGAAACCATTTATCGTAGTGTTGCATATTACCAAGAGAATGTTGAAGACCTTCGTCTTCTTTGTTTTTAAAATTTAATTTATATATAATGGATAGCTAAATTCCAGCAGTATGTCTTCTGTCAGCCAGGGTATTATATCTGGAGCTTGCCTAGGATTGTCGTTCTTAACTGTTTTGAATTAAGATTGCTCTTTTAAGCATGGCTGAGCCTACAGATTGAGCTCTAAAATATGCTATCGTTGGCATACCTCATAGACAATGGGTTAACTAAAGTGCACTTAACCAACAACAATCCCCCAGTTGGTCAATGCGACGCGCCTCGTTTTGGAGGCATTTAAGCTGAAAATTGCTAATAAAATATTTGCACAGCCTCAGTCTCGGAGCCGTAGCCAATGCAGATCTTGGCCATCTGCATTGATGCGTCAAAAATGTAAACTTAAAATGTTTGCACACAGTACATAGCCGTTGGCCCCCCTCTCTCTCACTCTCTCTCTCTCTCTCTCTCTCTCTCTCTCTCTCTCTCTCTCTATCTCTTTCTCTTGATCTTGTAAGTGCCTTTAATTTTTGGACTAACGACAACTTGTCGCTTGTCGTGGATTATGTTGGCCTTTGGCCATGTTTTTGTTGATGTTGTTGTTGCTGTGATTGAGCCTCATCATCATTTGCAAAAGTTGAACTGCTGGCGGCTGCTGCCACACTTGGCATCAGTCGCAGCTACAACTTCAACTGCAATTGATGCAGCATCATCAACATCTACATCTAAAGCAGCAGTTTAGCTGAGTTGTTTTTTAAGCTTTTATTTGTTATTTACCGCCTCGTAATCGCAGCTCATATATCGAAAACGAAGCGTGCTATTCTCTCTCTCTCTCTCTCTCTCTCTCTCTATCTCTGTCTTTATTTCTGTCTCCTTTTATGTCCCGCTTTAATTTGCATAATTTAGCTAGGAAGTCAATCAGAATGCGACCGGCTCGGGACTGTGTGAACTGCCGCAATTCTCATGGCAAATGGCGCCGCATTCCAGCAAAGGAAAAAGACTCTCAACGCACAGCTGCGTCTCCACCAAAATTACCTCCCACACTTTCAATCCAGCAAGTATTCAGCGACGGACAACAAATGCACAAATCTGGAGCGCTATTTCAAATGGCCAACAGCTTGCCAGCTGCCACAATTCCCACAGACTTGAGTTCACCTTTTAGACGCGACTACGAGTTTTTGATTTGGCTTTCGGGGGGCTAGGCCATTGGCCATTCAAATTATGTAACTAATTTTCGAACTGATTAAAAGTAATTTTCCAAATTTTCCAGCGCTCTGTGACACTAACAACAACAAAACCAGCAAGAGCAGCAGATAGCATTTCACTTGCAATTTGGCCTGTCGTCATTTGATAGCCTAAAACGGCAGGCAGACAGAAACATGACCCTGGCTTAGGCCCTCTAAGCAGCTGTATTGCCAGTTGGCCGGAAAAGTGGAAAATTGTTGAATTGCAAAGCGTGTGCTTTGAATTAAACTACATTTATCTAGCCTCTGTTAAAATGTTTTCTTGCTTGGATTTCGCTTGAGCTTTTAGCTGAAGCCAATAACTTAACCAAGATGAGAACTATTTTTCCCTTGCTTATTTTAAAATGCCTTATTGTTTGTAACATTCTGTTTTCGAAAAAACAGCTTTATATCTTTTAGGGCACTCAAGAGCTCTTCATCAATGAAATTGAGCCTTATGACATGCATATTTGACAATAAATAAAAATACATTTTGGCCTTTTTAATATTAGTAATGAAAAACTCTTGTTGGGAGTGTCTGACTAGAAGATGCCCTGTACCTTACATAGATTTTGGTATTTCTTTTTACTTAAACTAATGACTATGCAAATATTTTTCTCAACCTTAACTGCCACAGAATATCTGTATACATTTTGTAAAGGTTGTTTCATATGCAGACAATTGATGTGTTAGGTGGCTCATTGTCGAAGGTGTCTCATAAATTATTGCAATCTGCTGGCAAACAGGAAATATCGTTGCCTGCACCACTTCCGAGGCCAGCCAAGTGGAACGTGGAAGTCTCTGGTGTTGTTGGTGGACAAGTGCAGAGTTCTCGTCATCAAAGTGCTCGTGCAGGAATTTTCCTGTATTCGTGATGCAGCAACAATTTATGCATGAAATCATTGAAGCGTTCAGTGGACAAGTCGGAAGAGACTTAAACCCCAGAGAAATTCGCTAGAGACACCCTTGTGCTAGGCACTTCTGCGGTTATAACAAGGGCAACCCTGCAACTGGCTAACTGAACAACTGAACAACTCCCATGGCACTCTCACACACATATGCGGGCTTTTTAGTAATGTGCTGTAATTTGTTGGTCGGTTTCCAACTTGTTGACGAACTGCGTCTCTTTCAGTTGGCATACTTAACACGATAGGAAAAAAAGTTAATTATCTTTTTTTTTCCCTCTCTTCGTTGGTCTTTTCTCTTTGTCTGTGTGTTTCTTTTTTTTTTTCTTTTTTTTTTTTTGTGTTACCATGCCCAACAGCTCCGCTGGGCTATTATCCATGGTTCTGGCCTAGCAGTGGTACTTTGTGTTTTTTCTCACTCCAAGCGTTCGCCGCTACTTTTTTGTTCAGTGGTTGTTGGTGTTATTGTTGTTATTATTGTTGTTGTAGTAGCCACCGTTCCATCCGCTCGCTATGGTTGAAGTTCATTGAACTGTTAATTGTAGCAATGCCTCTGTCCAGCTGCGGACAGTGTGAAAGGTGATTTTTCAAGGCTGCCACGTCCGGCGCTCAGGTGTTCCCAAGACCCCAGACCCCAGCAAATGTTTTAAAGTTCTTAAAGGTATTAGGTATGATTTTATTTTTTTGAAAGTTTTATTTTCATTTTTTTTACAATCAGTATTTATGAATTAGATTGTTGAGCTTGGGTGCTAATGAGCGCACGCAAAGAACAATGACAACAATAATAAAGTTCCCACAATACAATTTGTGGGGCTTATCACGACAAAGTAGCTAACCAATTTATTGCAGTTTAAGCCTGTTGCCAACTGACAAAAAACTGGCTACATTTTCTGTCCAAATCACGCACAACACATAGAAATAAATTGAATATGTCTAAGCCTGTTATCAAGTTTTTTACGGCTCAATTAACACAATTAAGAAGCATGCTTGGAATACGGAGCGAGAAAAGCTTTCGGTTTCTGCACGTAATATCCCGCACCATAGATGCCACTAAGAGATCACGGGCGTGTTAAAATAACCCCGTGAATTCTTCCAGTGCCATTAACTGTGCCGAGATGCAGAACAACAAGAAAAAGCACTTTGAAAAAAATAACTTACCCAGCAGGAATTCAGGTAGCAACTTCATTTTTTATTGGCAATTGAAAGATCTAGCCCACGTCTTTGCCAGATATGGTAACACTTGAAATCTTGGAAAACTTACCGGTAGGAAAAAAAAGAATGAACTTGTTGACGGTCTCAGCCAGGACTGAAAGTTGCATCTTCTTTTTTAGATTCAAACATCTATCCCACGTTATAGCTGCTAACTGTTCACCTGTGCTGCCGTCGTCTGATAAGGTGAACGTCGCTTTGATATATCCCACGATTTAATCAAAAACGCAAATTTTTTTTATTCCAGTTGCTTTTGCGTTGCTCGCGGAAGTTGTTGATTTCCATTGAAGGCAGGAAAGGGAGGGGGAGCGGCAACATGCGTGGGAAATACAAGTTCCCACCTAGCATGCTCACATGTAAGTATCTCTGGAGCTGGAGTTGAAGGCGTCTGGGACGCTGCGGTTGGCCGCATAATTCGCTGTGAAAATCTTTTTGTGGCTGTGCTTGTTGCGTGCTGCATAAAATTACAATTCAATTTGGGTTAAAAAGCAATGAAGTCAGTAAAAATATAAACGTAAATAAGTTGGCACCTGTAGATACCCTCTATGCAGCTCTGCAAGGCTCTGAAATATATTCGTAGATATTTATAGTTGCTCTTTTTTTATTATTAATATTTTTAATGGCATTTTCCTATCTACTAAAGTTTCTTCAATTGTCTGCGCATATCTAAAGATAGAAAACTCTTTGCATTTTAAACAACTTTGTTGTGCCCATTGTAGCCATTTTTAATGGGTATAAATATATATGACGAAATCCGAAAAGGAAGCCAAGCGACCAATTAAAAAGATTATAATGCTGGCAAAGCTAATTAAGATGCGCATTTAAAGTATTTCATGCGCTGATTCAGAATATAATTGAGGAAAGGAAGCAGGCCTGAAGAGGGCGGAAATTGGGGGCAAGTGGCTGTGAGCGATGTTTGAGTTGGAGGCAAATTGGGTTGCTTCAGCGAAATTGTAACATCGAAAATTGCTTTGGCAGAAACCGAATTACAAATGACCTGTGGCCTCTGACTTTGGCTCTGAGACTGGGAAAACGTCGCCTCAAATTAGTCACGAAGAAAGCAATGAGACGAAACGGGAAACGAAACGAGGCAAGACGAGACGAGTGTGCAAATTGTAATCAAGTTTGTTGCCTAAGTCTCTCGTTTCGTTTCATTTCGTTGCGGTCAATTTATGCAAATGTCGAAATGCCGAAATGCCAAATGCTGCTGCTCCACTTCATGTAATTGCCACTTCTTTTTGTTTCTTTTTTAGCTTGTGCACGCTGCTTATCAGGCAACAGTAAATCGGTACGTCAGTCAGTCATTCATTCAGTCAGTCAGTTAGGTAGCCAGCCTCGTAGATATGCCGAGCATGCGCCGTGAGGCGACAGCCATCAATCAAAAAGCGCCGTAATCAAAGCACCAGTCAAGCAAATAAATAAAATTTAAAAAAACCAAGTAAGAATATGGAAAATGTAATAGAAACGACTATGCCATACTCTGTTTGTATTGTGGCAACAAGTCTGAAGGATTTTCAAAGTTTAGAACTGTAAAGCTGTGATATAAGCGAGAAAGGACAGATACATATGTGTTTGAATTTAGCCACAATCTAATTCAGTAATCCAACCAAGGACATTTTTATAATTTTAGACCGTAAGCAAATAGATACTAACGAGTACATATTTCTAGCTTAAAGTCTCTAGCCTATATATTTTTTTATCTCCTTTTTTAAGAGCAGTGGATAAACACTGTTAAATCTCCACAGCTGCTGTTTTGGCCTGCCCGCAACTTAATCGCGTGTCTCTGTCAACAACGTCTGTTTTGCCCCCGCTCTCTCTCTCTCGCTCTTCGATACACTCGCAGCTCACAGCGCGATCTCAACATGATTTTTAACGACAAATTTACGCGCTTAATCTCTTGGCCCCAGCAATAATCATCGTCGTCAGCAAAACCGACAACAAAATATGCAAATGGGAGCGGTGTCCGTCTTTACATCTTTGCATCTTCATCTGCCTTTGCCTCTGCCTCAATCTGTGCCACCGCCACCGTCTCTTGCTCCAATAACTACTACAACTCGAAACTCTGTTTTGGTTTTCGCATCCACGCGCATCTCATCGCATCATTAGCGCCAACACCGACTGTCCGAGCATCTCTTTAATGTTTAAGTGCGTTTTTCATTAATTGAAATGGTCAATTTGTTGCCAGCAAGAGATAAGAGTCATTTGCAGTCTGCTGCCACTCATTGATACCTACGACTAAGTTAACCAACTTACTCACTGTTCTCCGTCTCTCTCACTCTCGATCTCACTCTCTCTCGCCCTCACAGTGGGTCCAGTTGTCTAAGTTGTCCAGTTGCCCTACATGGCAGGCACTTCAGTGCCTGTCGCCGTTCACTGGCGCCAGTTGCTGCTCGAAGATCTGCAGCTGCCTCAATGCACTCATTCATCACGGCCAGGCAAAGCGTCAACGACAAGCCCATAAATATTAATAGAAATGCTACAGGGAAAACCGAAATTCAAGAACGAAGATAATATACACTGAAATAAATTCTATAATGAATGTTCCTATGGTATATTTTCTTAAGAGAAACCTAGCTAAATATTTTTCTACTGAATTTTCAAGTTAAAAGGTACATGCTTTAACTAAAGGTATATTTGATTTTATGATATCAATCCATACCGTTTATAGTTTAATACCTTTATTGATTTTAAACAACAGAGATCAAATATTTTCTAACTAGTTGTATGCATTTCGGATTTTATAACAAAGTGGACTTACCCACCAGCAAAGAGTACACCAAAGAAGAGAAAAGAAACTAGTCATGGTCTTGACCATGTCATGGACAAGAACCGAACGGTTACCGGCGGAAATTGGTTGCTACAACATGCTGCGATCGTATATGGCCAAAGGTAACCGTAACAACTGTTTATCGTTTATCTAGCGGCCTTTTTAAGCAAATTGTAGTCAAATGCTACTCGGAATCAGAGCCAGTTCTAATTGTCTGCAATGACAATGCAAACAGAGATCTACAGAACGGAGAGTATGAGAATGAGATGGAGAAAAACCGGAGGGAAGATTGAAGATACGATTGAAGGCCTCTTACGCAGCCTTAACGGTAAGCACACGCGCTGTCCGAGTCCAAGCAACGTGCCTCAAATGTATTTCCAAGACAATCCACAAAACAACAGCAACAATAACGAGGCAACTTGAGTTTCAGCTCTGAGACTCTGAGGCTCTGAGACTCTGAGACTTGAAGCCAATTGGCATTTCAATCACGCATCAATCTGGCACGTTTTTATGATGCAGATCACAGGCAGGCAAAACCAGAAACAACAATATCACCAACAGCAATAATAACAACAGCAATATCTTGAATATAACGAGCTGGACACAGCACGCGGCATCCACATTAAATGCAGCTGCTGCAATCCTGTATACCCCTGCTCTGTCCCGATTTCTGATTCCTTATGAAAATGAAATTTTTATTGGTCGGTTATGTTTTCGTTACATTTCGTGGATTGTTATAAATTTCATTGATAATTGCCATATATTGATAGCATGATTATGTGCATGATTGTCTGATTGTTGTTGTTGTTGTTGTTGTTACTGTTATTGTTGTTGCTACGTGCGTGGCATATGCACAGCAACAATTTTCTTTTTTTTTAATTTTCTGCTACAACTTTTTTCCATTTTTGTTTCGCAAATTGTTTTCAACGAAAATTGTTGCACGCACAGCAATATGAACATACTGTCTGCTAAGACAGATCTTATATGTAAGTAGGTCAGCTGGCTCTTAATAAAAGGAAACATTTCCAATATATCATCATTCATCAAGGTATTGCAATATAAACTTAATTTATTTTTGTTTGAGCAAGCCTTAGCGTTGTTAAGCTACTCAATTAACTGACAAGTACAAGTCAAGTTGATTTTTGATTTATGCTCAAAAACTTTGAGACCATAATAGTTTTTTCGTTTACTTGGATATTTAATTGTTAAAGTTTAACAGTTGTGAATTCGTGATGAATGTTTCAGCTGATATCATTGACCACATCTTTCACTCATAAATTAAGTTACTGAAAGCAACAAATGTCAACTATTTGTGTCATTGGCCAAGATCTGTGATGCCAGTCGCCAGTTGGCAATTGCTTGTTGTCTGTGTGCCATAGAAAGTCACTACCCAAAATGGTCTAATACAAGTACTCAAATGTTTTTGGCCATAACTAAAAGTCAACGCCAAGACTAACAAGCGCTTAATATGCAAATGGCTGCCACATAGCAAACAACCAACTAAGAGTTGGCCAGCAAGTCCCGAGATGCTGCTGGTCGACTGCCGTTTTGCGTTCAAGCCTCAGCTTCAACCGGCTTGCATGTGTTCTTATCATGCTATCAAAAAATAATTGACAAGTAAATGCGCATTGAAAATGCCGTGTGGCGTGAAAAAGACGCATTTAATGTGCCGCAATTGTCAGTTGACAAAATCGTTCGACTCTGATAAGATACTCGAAACGAATCATTGACTTGGGCCCACTATAACAATTTTTTTATTAAGTGCAGCGTGGGCTTTAGAGATTCCTTTTTGTTTTTGGTTATGTGAGCGTGCGCCCACATCGAGTGATTCAAGTTCGTTGCCTGAGTCTTTTGTTTTGCCACTGCCTGACTACAATTGCGACGTATTTCGTTTTAGCCATGATTCATTGGGCCAGCGTAAGAGCTGTGCGGCAGCTACTGAGCGAGTTGAGCGACTGGCACGACCACCGCAATTACATCCGGTCATTTAATGTAATTTTATATTTCATTTCAATCACATGCGATTTCTGGCTCCATCCACTTTCAACTCTAGTCTTTTTTTTTAAAGCTTTTTAGCTATACAAAAAGTAGGTACACCATATTGACATATCTCTCTCTCTCTCTCTCTGCCTCTCTCTCTCTCTCTCTCTCTCTCTTTATTATGCTGAAGTCACTAGATTATTTTTGTCGCCTGTTTCATATTAACATTTAGGTTTTATCTACAACTAATTTGTATTTTTTAAAGCGGTATCTTTGATATCTCTGCGAAGCCAAATGATTGATTACTTATTTTCTCTGTCCAAAAATTGTTCAAAAATTATACGCTCTATGGAAGCAGCTGCAGATTAATGTGGAATTTGTCATGTGTGATGAGAGCTGTTTCAAAAACTCAGCACTGCGAGCAATCCATAAAAGAAACACAAAGAATAGGCTTTGTTAACAGCTGAAGTGTAGAGATTCTTCACATTCTATCACTGAGCCTGTTTCTAACTTTTTTTTTATTATTAATTGCTTAGGCGTCCAAACAATAGCCAAAATAGTTTTTTGTTTTTACAAAGTGTTTTTCCTTTACATTTTCGACTTTTAAATATTTCATTAATTAGAATTTCTATTTTGTAAAACCATTAAACTGGCTCGACTCTTCGTGGCCAGCAAAATGGCCCAAAGATTAATAAGCGGCAATTAACGAAAATCAAACAAAATACAGATAGACAAAAAAAATTTTCGAATGGAATTCAAAATAGTAACAAAAAAAAAACTGTTAGAAAGAGGCGTTGCTCAATGGTTTAAAAACGCATTTGTGTTCTTTCTCTACTTTTGCCTTAATTATGCGTCGTCTCGTGTGCTCAGTTTGGCTTTTATGAACCATTTGATAAATTAGTCTCGACAGGCGGTAGAGGTCAAGGCATACAGTTTGCGTTTCGCTGTCGGGGTCAACTAAGTCTGTGTGTGTGTGTGTGCGTGTGTGTCAGTGAATGTGTGTGTCTTTGTCACAGACTCGCCATTGTTTTTGTTGTGAGTGAAGATCAATTTGCCTGCCATTGCATGTATCAGCTTACCCAACAGGAAGCGTGTGCTAGCCATTCTACAAATCCAGCTCTGCTCTGCTCCATGATTGACAAGTTCGGGCTGCAGTCAATTGCTGTCCAGGCGCATTTCTGCAGAATAACAGAGCATAATATACGAGCATACGTATTAATAAAATGCATGTTATTGTCAATTGTGCGAGACGAGGGCTACTTTACGAGAGGCTACCTCAAACAGCAGCCATATAACATACATATATTTCAGCATACAACACATTAAGTTTAAAAATAAAACAAAGTCATTTTAAGTAATTTAACATTTATATCTCGTATATAATTAGTTTTCCAATGAAACTAAGACATCTGAGTGTTTGCGAGTAAATCTTCCTTTAGGTTTATCTAAGCTGTATCAAGTTTCCTTGGACATATGCTAACTAGCGCGCTGCTCTACATAATAGCCACGGTATTAAAGGCATGGCAAGGCAACAAAAAAAAAGGTAGCTGCCACAATAGGTATAAAGCTGCAAAGAAATCGCCAGATTCAGCCGAGGTTCTGCCTGCCAGTTTGTTATGTATGTGGTCAGTTCGAGAGCTCGGAGTCCGGGTCCGAGTCAGCTTTAGCCAGACGCGCATTCACGGGCATTAAGGAGAACTCGTAGGGTGGCTGGTTGGCCAAAGCATTTGACAATGGCCTGGTAAGTTGGATTTGCTTGTTTGCTTGTTGCTTTGGGTTGTTGGGTTGCTTGGCTGCTTGACTTGAGTTGCGGAATGCCGTTTGCAATGTGCTTGCAGCTGCAACACTTGCCTACAGCAGTTTACTCGGAAATGAAATGCCAGGCATAACTCAGTTTCAACTAGCTGTCAAGCCGACAAAACAACAAAAACTAGCAAATTGTACATTTAGCTGTACCATTTTGGTTAGGTGTCATCACATGTCGCCACAGGCGCCGCTTAAAGTCATTCAAGAAATTAATATAAGGCGAGAAGTGTTGCGAATGATAAACTGACAGGCTTATGACGGCATTACGCAAATTACCAACCCAGACGCTAAGCAGACGATGAAGGCTGGCAGGCTTGCAACAAATCGAGTGGCAACCGAGAGAGCATCCAGCACCCAGTCAACGATTGGCTTAATAAAATGATATATTAAATGCGATTAAAACCCGGCACTGGCGACGAAGACAACGACAGCAACAGCAACAGCAACAGCAGCAGCTGAAGAAGAGACGTTGCAATAAATATATTGGAACAGCTACCGGATTCTGTTTTTAAAACCACTGGACTGTGTCGAGTCGCTCGATGCTGGAGTCGCCTCTCGACACTGGCCGCGGCACGCTGATAAAAATGTTCATTAATTTAATGCGCTGGGCATAATTAAATGCGTGTTGGTCCTGGCTGCCCCCGTATTGACATTAAATATGTTTAAACATGCATAAATAAATATGTGAAGCAGGCTGAGGCAGGCAGTTAAGTTGTCTTCAACCAGCTAGCAACCTGCTACAACCTACCTGCCCGTCTGTAGACAACTTGGTTGCTTGCGCTGATGTTTTAATCAGGGCGTGGATTTTAAAGGCGCTGACCCAGGCACTTGTTGCACAACTAGTTAAATTAATAATGCAACATAAAGCAGCCAACCAACTACAAGCGGCATAAGCTGAGCGCTCTCTGTTGCAACTGGGCTGCAAAAGATTTACGACAATTGGCAGCCAGTGCTCTGGAGCTGCCTTCAATTGAGCGCTTTTTGGCGACCAAGCGATAAATTGTAAAGTTAATCGCTTGTCAAAGCTTTCGCGGGCACATTTATCTCCAGCGGCAGCAGGCTCAATAACACAGCCCCAGGAGCTGCAGATTCCAATAGTCGATAGGTAATAGTTGCGGATTTATAGCCAAAGCAATAGAAGCTTGTCCAGGTCCAGATAAGCCAGAAGCAGCTGGAACCAACTAGTACCTATGGCCATACCTCCGGCCATAAAATACCCGTAAATATTGTTGAGGCTATGCTTCACTTCATCAGACTTAGCATTTGCCTGTGACTGATAAAATTTATAAAACTTCCCAGACTGGTTTTTTTTTGTAGCTGCATCTAATGTTGTGTCTTAAATGTTTAGAGCTTGAGTAACTTGCCAAGGTTAAAAGTATTACAAACTCCTTTCTAACCCATATGTCATTGAAAATGCTGGCAAACACAGAACTGCTCTCAGCTCTGTTGAGCAGGTTGAACTTACTTTCCGCATAAAAAATACACCAATTTATAATTATTATTTTTCAACAAGGTTTAAAATTATTCTCTAACATTATTAAGAGCTATTTGGTCGTCATAACTGTTTGAGAATTGTAAGCGAAATCACGAAACCTACGTAATGGTAGTTAAATTGATTAAATCTCCATGAGTCAATTCTAATCCAAGTAAATGATTTATTGTTAACAGCTACTTTTGTTTGACTCACAGTTCAAACAATCTAAAACCTTCACCAAAGAAACACAAAAGCTTTTATGCCGACTGACTGACTGAAGCTAAAATTTGTACATATATATTTATATTAATATGTGTGTAATATTGACATGTTGCAGTGTGTGATAAGGCCACTTGTGTAACAGAACTGACTTCAACTTATCAATTATTTGGCCTAGTCTGTTGGGTAATTACAGTTGTTTTTGTTCTCTCTTTTAGCGAACGTGCTTGTTGTTGTTGTTTTTGTTGCCAATTGAAGGCAGACAGCGACAACAATTGTGCATTTCATGAATTGAAATCAGAAATTGTTGTTGTTGTTGTCGTTGTTGCCCATTGTTTGCTGTATAGAAAATGCCATTCAAGTCGCAGCCAGTTGACAAATTGTTAACTGATATGGGAAATGTTGTGTGTAGCTTGGTAGCACTTGGCAGACAGACAACAGGCAACAGCAGAAGCAACAGCAACAGCAACAACAACAGCAACAACAACAGCAACATGCAACATTCAAAGTGCCTTTGGCCTATGTGTTTAACATGTGTAGATTTATGTGTTGGCTACCTTACCGTTTACCCACCCCACCCCATCCCTCTGCGACTGTTGCCCCTGTCGCTCAAAGTGCCTTTGCATATGCATAAGTAACTGTGAGACTGGCACTATGTTTACCTCATGTTTACCTGTGGTTTTTTTATTGTCTGTTTTTTTTTCTTTTTATTTATTTCTTTTGTGTGGCAATGTCTCAAGTTCAGTTCACACGCTTTCACTGATTGTGATACCACACGTCACTTCGAATTTTACGATTTAGATTGCCATTCGCTTTGATAACGCCTTTAAAAACCGTACCAAATGCATAATTAGCAAGTTAACAGCACACGCATGCCAGCAGTTAACAGCTGGCTCGAATGTGATCGATCTATAAATATATATGGATATATAGTTATGTGCTTTGGTCTAGACGCGTATGCTTTCTGTTGAAAAACGATTTAAGCTTGGACGGCATGCAGAAACAAATTTTCTGCTAATGAGAGGCACCAATGTTGCAATCCGCTACCCCTGCCACCCCTCAGTAAACATTTCTTAATTACAACCATAAGCAGAACTCTCGTTTACCTAAATTGGTGTGCCAGCGCTCCATTTGTTGAATGGCGAAATAAAACACTCATGGGAAATGCCAATACCAAGCGATGTTGCCTCTCTGATGATCTTGCCATAGTCGCAACTGCAAAGGAAATAACAAATTGTTCTTCATTAATCAATGTGTAAAGCACAAGCCAAAGCAACAAAGTGAAGTAAGCATGAAAATGTCATTGAATTTAAATAAAATAAATAATAAATTAAATGTTCATGAAGAACAAAAATATGAATGCGAAAAACTAACAAACTATAACTATTGAAATTAAATAATATAATCTAATCATATATATTGCGTAAGCCTACTTGAGAAAAATGTTATTTATGCATCGTCTGGCAACAAACTGTTTATCTATATAAATCATCTACAATAGGGTTTTCCAATCAAATTATTCAGTCAGCATTAGAGTCAGCTTATCAATAAAAGCCACAAAATAATAGTCGACAAAAAATACGTTTCGGTACGGGCCATAAATGTCATTCCCATGGCAAATGGCAAAAGATATACTCGCAACATGGCCAACACTGTTTTCTTTTTCTGGTTTTACTGGCTGGTTTCAACAGTCAGCGTGGGCTTGTCAACAGCAATGGACAACTACAACAGCAAAATCTACAGTAACAACAATAACAACTCACCACCAACAAGCAGCCGTAAATCAATGGATGACTCTACACCTATCCCCGTGCACCAGGCCTCGTCGTAAAACATTGAAAATTATGATTTAACGCAAATTTTGTAATTAATCTTGACAAATAAAGCGGCCTGCGGTGCCATTTTCCCCTCCCGCAACACTCGCTGTCCGCTGCCACACCCGCTATCCCCTTGCTCATTACGTCTGACGTATTTTTTTTTTAAAGGAGTTAACTTTTAATGCCCTGCCACAAGACTTTGTATTTATCTTCCTGCACAGTTTTTACATACATAAATCTTGGCGGCACTTTCAGGCTCAAGTTCTACGCATATATCTGCGGGGGAATAGACAGGCAGAAACAGAGAGAGAGGGCAGATCATAAGTGAGAGAGAGAGAGAGAAAGAGAGAGAGAGAGATATGGCTGTCTGCTAGCCAGCTTGGCGTGGTATGTTACTTGTGTGCCTGCCCTGCCCCTTGTCCCTGGCTGGGGACTGCTTGCAACATCATCATCATTATCCTTCATTATTATTTATGAAGTTTCTGTAGAGTTATCAACCGGTTTGCGTGAAGCCTTTCAAGTATTTAATAATTGTGCCAAGTTATGCACAAATGCACAAGTTTGTTGTTGTTGTTTTGTGTTTCTTTTTTTTTTTGGCTGCCTTATTTAGTAAGTTATTGCGTTTTAAATGTTGCAATGAGAACGGAAGGTACAGCGGAAGCAACGCGCACGCACACACAAAGAGAGAGAAAGAGAGAGAGAAAGAGAGAGAGAGAGATAGAGATAGAGTGACTGTAAAAGAGAGAGAGAGAGAGAGAAAGGGAGGGAGAGAGTGACCTGTATGTGGTGCTGGAGACTGCCCGATCTTAATTATATGTTGGCAGCTCACGACGCTGATGAACAGTAGCAATTATTTGCCAAGCCAGCACTCAACACTCATCATTCACACACACACACACACACACACACACACACACACACACACATACACACAAGCTCACAGGAGATGATGTATAGTCATATTGTGTATACGCCACGTACGGCGCGCTGCCTTAACTAATTGCCACAAAGTCAAAGTCAAAGCCGCAATAGCGGCTAAAACTGTAGCTGTAGCTGTATCTGTATCTTGGGAGCGCGAAGAAACTTGAAGCTGTCATTAAGTTGGCAACCCGGCGACGTGTGAGTGCCAATGCAATGCTTGACCAAACGTGGCAACATCATAATCCCCGCCAGCAGCAGCTTACACTGTTACACATCGAGTATTGTATCTCTGTATCTGTTTCTGTATCTGTATATGTTTCTGTATCTGCAGAGATGTACACCATGTATGTATCTGAAGCTCTTACAGCTCTTCTGAGCTATTTTGTGCTGTGTAAGCAAAGCTGATGAAACTAACTCTTTTGTTGTTGTTGTCGTTGTTGCTCTTTATTTGTGGCTACCTTTCGTTTCTAATCTGATTTGAAAGATTTTCATGCCTTTTTTCGGTGTTTGTTGTTGTGATTTCTGGTTTTGATACAATATACTTATATATATTTGACTTTTTACTCGTCAGCAAACAGAATCAAATGTGGCAAACATTAAAAAACCAAAAATAAAAACGTGACTCTAACAAAAAAACGAAAATCAGACGTGTATATAATTTTATTTGCTTGTATGTGTGTATGTGTGTGTGTATTAAAAGAGGCGCTCGACAATAACAGCAACAATTGCTTTAACAACAACAAAATAATATTGAAATGGTTTAAGAGAACAATGCGTTGGCAAAGCTTTAAATGACAATGAGAACGACTCGTTCTATTGTTTGCCTTTGACTAATTCTGAGTATCTGTTGGTTAATAACTATACGAAAAAGAAGGCAAATAGCCATACACACACAAATCACCAACTGGGAATAATAATAATAAGCATTAACAATGGCGATATGAACAGTCTCTCTCTCTCTCTCTCTCTCTCTCTCTCTCTCTCTCTCTCTCTCTTCCCCCCCTCTGCCCTATCTCGCTCGTTCTCTTAGCTGGCAGCAATATTATTATTTTTTTTGTATTTCACAAGTAGCTCGTTTTAGCCCTTAACATGCCACTAAATGCTTTTCTTTGTATCTTTATTACGTCTCGCCGATCTAAATCTGGCTTGTATTCGAAACGGAAATCACATTATGTACGCTGTTACCGAAAATAATGTCTGATTAGTCTGACAGTCCGTTATTTTTATTGACAATTAAGCAAGAACGTGATTCACGCCCTCATTTCACGAGCCATTGTCTACAGTCAGTTAACAAAACTTCATTAATAAATAATACTTGCCGTAATTTTGTATACAAAATTCTCGGATTTGAAAAACAATCACACAAATACAGAATATTTCAACACATAATTATAGAAAATTGAAAAACTGCTCTTAACTTTTATTCACACTAAGCTTGATCAGTTTAATTTGCTTCGCTTTAACTTAAAGTTGACTGATGCGTTGTTGATTGCAACTACGGCAAACGCATTTAACTATCAAATCGAACTCTACGATTCGATTCGGGTTATTTGATGTTACTACTACTACTACCCCCGAAAAACGACGGCCATGTACATATTTAGACAGCAGCCGCCTCTACAACAGAAATTTCTGTCTTGTGCAGTGTGTGCCTGTATGTGAGGCCGAAGCTGAGACTGCACCCACCCACGCTCTTCAGATACAGACACTGCCTCAGCTGGTGCCTCAGCTTGAGAGCCTCTGAAGCCAAAAAGGAAAATACAGCAATTTGTGTGGCTTTAGCTTTTAAGAAAAGTATGCAGTGGGAACTGCCCACTTGGTGGTTAGGGGCGCCTTCGGTTAATCAAAAGCGCTCAAAATATTCGACGCTTAATCAATTAACTAACATAATTTCGTGCAAATGTAATTAACTGCCCCGCTGCGATAGGCACCGACAAATGTTCGCTGTCAGGAGCATTTAGTGTCATTCATTTTGCGACCAAACGGCGCCCACTTGCAACAACTTGAAACTTGTTTTCTTTTCTTCTTTTTTTCGTTTATCCTTTACACCATGTTGCACGTATTTAGTTTGAATTTGTTGCGCTTAAGTGGATCCTTTTGGTGGGGTTGTATTTTTTTTATTTATTTTTTTTTTGAGTAGCTGTCAATGGTTGCGTTTCTGGTGATGTTTTTCGTGGGGAGGAGGGACGTGGTTCAAAGATCGTCGTGAATACTTCCGCAAAATCAAAATCAATACATAATTCTTTTGACATGCCAATCGCACATTTGTGGCATGCAACAGCCAAACAACGACAACATGTTTGCGCGACTCATTCAGATAAAAATTGCAATGCAGACGTTGCTGCCACAGTTCAGCCAATGGATGGTAGCTGGAAGCTGGTGAACGTAGCAGGAACAAAACGACGACAAGCAGCCAACAGGCAACAGTTGCAACCGTTCGAGCTGCACCTTTAAAACGTACAACAACAGCAACAACAACAACAAAAAAAAACTGACAGGGCCCAGTCGAGAGTCGACTTGGCGAGCAGGAAAAAAAGTGAAATCTGCTAGAATTGATCTGGGGAGTCGTCGTCGTAGTCGTGGCTCGAAACTGGTTTACACATCTGGAGAGGAAGTACGAGCTGCAATAGCAGCAGCAGCAGCAGCAGCAGCAGCATGACCAGCCAGCGGTCTTTAGTGCTGCGACCTCTGCAGTCACCAGCCAGCGCCTTTCATTCGCTGTCAGCATCAATTGAAGCAGCCGGCAACCCGTCGCACCACCGACACCGACAACACCGCCACCACCACCCCACCTGCCCCAAGATATATGAGCAGTGCTATGTTGTGACTACTGCCCGCTGTGCACCTGCGCATAAGGCAGCGACTGCAACTGCAACTGCGACTGCAACTTAAGATGGAGATGGAGACCTCGTCTCCAACTAGGACTCTGACTCTGACTTTGACTTTGACTGCATGCATGATGATGAGCAGGCGAAATGTGTTTTTAAATGATGCCATTTGTTATTTGCGTGAATGCAACCAGTAGCCGGACAGCCCTTTCGCAATTGATTGGCTATTAGAAATTCGCCAAAACTCGTCCGGTCTTGTTGCCAACGGCGATCATTAACGCGAAAAGTTAGCGGCACTTTCGGGCACATTTCTCAACTTCTTTCCGAAAACTGAGAGTAACCAAAAACAACACAGGCAAAACACGAATTAAAAATAAAGGTTAGCGCTACTGTACGCATTAAAAAATGTGAAAACAAACATTTGTATAAAAAAAACTAAAACAAATAAAACAGAAAAAGTGAATGAGAAAGAGATTGTGTGGCCTGGCAGGCCCTGCCCTGGTCCATTCCAGGAAACGAAACAACTTTTCAGAAGTGCTCGACATTAAAAAAAAATCGAAATAAAATAAAATAATAAAAATAAAAATAAAGAACACATCCAACTGACAAGTCACTTTGGCATCAACTACATTTGGCTCAAATAAAAAAAGAACAACAAATTACTAAAAAATAAACTGAACTATTTTTGACTGACTGGAAATTACCACTTTTTTAATTTCTAACAATTTTATAATGCTGGAGACGTCGCTTTCATTCCAATTGCTGGCGAAATTTAATACCCTCTATAAGAGTATGTCAAATTTGTAGCTCGAGTATTTCTTATTAATGTCAACCATAATTTTGATAAAATGTAAAATCCATACTCTTTCCAATATATATATATATATATATTTAATCTAACCATATTCCTACTGTTAGTTCCTCAACTAAAATGTATAGAACGCTTATACCTTAACAGTCTTATAAAGTATTTACATATACCCTGTACACTTTTTTCAAAACCAAAAATTACCGCAGCTTTTAACATATTTTTCACTGAGAACCCTTTTCCTACTCGTAATTTCCGCCTAATCATTTTGTAGTTAGTTCATTACCGCTTAAAGTTCTTTTTTCATTTCTTGGATTCTTTTCTTGTAATTCAGCTCATTGTCGGTGGCAAGTTAACATTCTCAAGTAGCGATCGTGCACGAAACGAAGCGCTCTCAAAATTGTTGACGTCTACAAGAGTGCCTGATAAAGGAACTTTTAACTTTTACTTAAACTTTGAGTTTAAGTTGCAACTTAGCTGATGCGGCTGATGCGGCAGCTGCTGCCGCTGCTGCTGGTGATGCTGCATCTGCTTGACCCGCAAGCAATTATCACAGTTGAGAGGAGCTGCACTGGTGGCAGATTCACACGACTCGTTGCCTGGTTAAGTGTAGTGACTTTGACTGCAATTAGACATGCGCAACTGCCACCAACAGAGGCAGCAAATTGCTGAGCCAGAGCCTGAGTCTGAGCTGAGCACTTAGGCTCATGGGCTGTTGGATTCTGTAGCTCTTTAACTCTTTGGAGAGGTCAACAGAACGCAGTGTTCAGTGTTTAGTTGTGTTTTATGTATCTTTTTGCCTGATGGATTGTCAGAGGCTTGAGCCTGAAGACGACGCTCTCCGTGTCTCTCACCTGTCTCTCGTGTTGGTGGTGGGCACATCACTTGCGCTCAAGACACAAATCACGCACATTTATTTGCCAGAGTCAGAACGGACCGTACCGGAGCGGAGTTGAGCGGATGAGGCGGCCTTTTAAGGCTGCCTGGCATGAGTTTGCAAATTGTTGTTGTTGTTGTTGTTGGTGTTGGTGTTCGGGTTTCCTGCTGCAACTTTATGGCTGTGGCAAGCTGTAGCAGCAACAACTGTGGCGATAGCTCTGGGTCATTTTAGGAGAGCTCGAGTCAAGGCAAATGCAACTTGAAACCTGCAGGAGCTCTGTATCTGTATTTGTGTGTGTGTGTGTGTGTGTTTCTGTGTGTGAGTGTATGCAATGTGCAGGAGGTGTCCCAAACAGCAATGAGTTTTTTTTTTGTTCCTTCTTTTTATTTATTCTCGTTGCTGTACTGACTACACAAAAACCAGTTACTGGCTCCACTGACTGCTCCTGTGGCATGCTGTAATTGATATTGCAACTGTATGTGTGCGTGTGCATGTATGTGTATAAATATATACATATATATATTTGGCTTAATGTGTGTGTGTGTGTGTATTAAGCTGAGCTGTGAACTGAGTTCAAGTTTCAGGCACACACGTGTTGCTAATGAGACATAGCTCAACATCAACCTAAACATCCAAATCAGCACACACACACACACACACAGACACTCGCAGACACACACGCAGCACTGATAACCTAATAAAGTTATAGCAATTAAACCCAAAGAACCTGTGACTACACAGCAGCAGCAACAACAAAAAACAACTTGTTTGCCAAATTCAAAAAGTTGCCTAAAATGATGTCACTTGCCAAGTTGGCTCGCAATTATAGCCACAAACGCGCTCAGTGCCGAGCACTGTCGAGCTGCTCCAAAGTTGCCTTTTATTATTTCAATTTTACCCCTTTTCTTCATCTTAAATTTTTTTGGTTTTGCCTTTTGTCTGTAGTATTTCTGTTTTTCTGTTTTTTTTTTCTTTTGGCCTGTTGCCTTTTGTGTGGGCATTGAAATGTTTTTTTTTTTTTGAAAAATCATTATTTTAATCGTTTATTGACTTGTTTAAAGCGCCGCTAAATGCTTATGCCAGAGTCTCTTGAGCCATTATGCTACAAATTATGTGAAATGATGGAGCACAAAGTCTATGAAAAGAGAGACAGTTTTGGATTGTATCTATTAGTCTTCTCGCTGGAGGCTTCTAATTGTAAGCTGGCAATACATGAGCCTTGTATAGAGTTCAGTAATAATCACAGCTTTAGCGTAATATTTAGGTGCTGCTTAAGAAGTTGTTCTTTAATAGACCAAAAAGTCCTTAAATAATAATGAAATGCTCTTTTACGAGCCCTTTTATAATAGAGCATAAGGTGCTTGAAATAATGTAAAATAAACAAATACAAAATATGACATAATAAAGTATTAATCAAATATTTAAGTTACAACATATTTGCTTCCACTTAAGATATATCTGATGGTTTCTTGACATAAAATTCAGTTTACCAATTTTCTTAATTTTTTATAGTAAACTTTCTTAAAAAACGAAAAAAGTGATCTGCTTTTGACTAGACATGAAAGTACGTATATTTTTAATTCCATACAAATAACAATTAAATAGATAATAAATTTCAATATTTTCTCTATGAAAATGTACTAGTCTAACCCTTGTGTGCCCCTTTAAATGATCCTAACATTAAATATAGAATCGATTATGCCATTTTCAATATTTTTTCTATGAACCGGTGGTAATCGAACACAAGTAAATCTCCATTTTAAATGATGCTAACATAATTTCTGTTCATTACCATTTTAAACAAAAATCTCCAAAACTAAAAATGTGTATGTATATTTGACTCTTATATCGAAAATAGGCATACAAAAAGATCTATTACAGTTCAGTGATTAATGATGCAGAACAGAAACCAAAAAACATGAAATAAAATAAAATAAAAACCGTATGCGAATGAGGAAACAGAAATATAATATTGAACTCACCTGCCCTTTAGAGGCCAAGGACACGATCGCAGCTTTGTTTTTATTATTATGACTTTAACACTTTAAGATCTGTGTCTGTCTGTGTTTGTGTCCGGGTCGGGTGTCTGTGTTCTGTGTTCTGTGTTTCGAGTTCTGAGCTTGTGAAATATGTGTGTTTGCACCGCTCTCCTCTATTTGATAGCTTTGACTTTTGAATCGCTTCTCAACTGTTGCGTTGCTCCTCTTTGCCATTCGATAGGGTTTCTCCACGCTAATTTGTTGCTTGTCTCGACTCGTCTCCGTCTCCGTCTCAGTCTCCATTTCATTTCGTACAAATTTGCAAGTGCTTACTAATAGAACGTTTTGTGTTGTGTTAATGAATTCGAGAGTTTTATTGACACTGTGCCGTTTGCCGTTGACGTTGAGCATTTACGTTGTTGTTGTTGATGTTGTTGTTGCTTTGTAGTTTTTGTTTTTCTTTTGGGGTTTTTCTTTTCTTTTCTTTTCGTTTCTTTTTTTTTTTTGTAGTTCATTTGATTTGGTTGTGTGTTGTGTATATGCATGTATATTTTTTGCGCCACGTTTCTGTGTCTATTTCTATTTTCTATTGTATTATCAGTTTATCTAACACTTTGCTGCGCTATCTTTCGCTCTCTCAGCGATAGCTCCTGATGTTGTTGCTTGTTGTTGCTGTGCGACTGTTGCTGGGGCCCCGAACTGCGCGCGCCGCTCGCTGACGGTGCACTGATCGGATCGTCACAAACGTGGCCAACACGACAGGTAACCCAAAAGCGACGTACACAAAAAAAACGCGCCACCAACACCAGAAGCAGCAGCAGCAGCAATAACAGCAACAAGGTAAGACTGGCCAACTCTCTGACTACTGAGTCACAAGGCCAACTCTCTCGCTCGCTCTCTCTCTCTCTCTCTCTTTCTCTCTCTCTCTGTAGCAACTCTTTTTTCTCTGGGCACACTTTTAGCGATTTTGTAGCAGAACGCGACGTCGCTCGCTTGCGTTCCAATTTGCGACTTGTCTGGGTTCGACGATGGCACAGGGTTTTTGTAACCTCGCCGCGGCGCTGGCTGCGCTACTCTCCAATAGACCAGTGTCGGCAGTAACTATGCTCGTCTCGCTCGCACATGGCGCGCTCAGTGAAGCGTATTAGCACAGGTGTAATTACCTGTTCGCATAGTGCAGCATATGCCATCTCGCTTACACAGTCGCTCTCACGTTCACGTTCCCTCTTTGTCTTTCTCTTTAGCGCTCGCACTCTCTCTCGCTCTCTCAGCTCAATTGCAATGATCATTAGCTGAAGCGCGCTCTGCTTCTGACTCCAGTTTCGTTGGCCAAATCATCGCCATGTGGAGCTCCCCAACCCCCATCCCCCACTGCCCCCCTCCTGCAGCTAATTAAGCCAGATATTGCTTAAGAGCTGCGCTTCCGACATTTCGCCAGAATTTAAAGTCTTAGCTGGTATGTGTGTGTGTGTGTGTGCGTGTGTAGGTATTACTTCGGTCGCCTCTCGACTTGACCCGTTCCATGTGAACCTGCTGACGGGGTACACCACTTCCGCTATAAGCAACTACTACAACCATTACAGCGAGCTGTAATTTTAATGTACAAGCGTCGATCGTTTAGAGCAATCTTCTTAACAGCTCCCTTATTAGAGACGCCGGAACTATCTCCCTATATGCCTAAGATAATATGAATACTATAGATACGCATACCGATTGACAATTGCAATCGGATGTTTTCGCCTGTTGCCAGCCACGTGTCGGCACCTCAGGCTCTAATTGTTCATTACGATGCTGTTGGCTCGATCGTAGTCATGATCAGCAATTGCAATCATCGTTCAACAGCCTCAGCATCAGCATCATATAGTGGTACTTGGACTAGGCCTCGATTGAACCTTTTCAATGACCGCTACTTCCGCCCTGGCCAGATCTCAGGCTCGTGCTGGCAGCAGGTGCATTCATGTGGAAACTGTTTTCGCTACTGTTACTTAGATTGTTACTGGGTGCTCTATGCTTTGATTTGGTTGGAAAATCATTCGCCGTTTTTATTATTTTTTTTTTCATAGCTATGCAACGTCTGCTTAACGGAAGCAACCGTTAGACGATCTGTTCCCGGTGACCGGTGACTAAATGCAATTAGTTGCAGCAACAAACTGCAGCTGTTACCGCTGCGGCTCCAACTGCTGCTGCTGCTGCTGCTAATGCTGTTGCTGCCACTGCTAAGCTTTTTTATCGCTTGGCTTTCCATTTGGCTTAGGAGCAGCTGCAGCAGCTGAGGAACTGAAAATTAACCAGGCAAAATATTTATCTATTTGCACCAGAAACATTTATCTTACCAAAATACATACGACCGAACGCTATCTATTAATAACATTGTCATAATTGCAATCATGGCTTCTCCCCGAATTTCTAACTTCTAAGGTAATTAATTTTTCTATCAATATGATTGCACTTCTTTAATTGCCAAATTGTTCGTTATTATATTACCAAATCTCGAAATTTTCCCATCATTTTATTTCTTTTTTAAATTTTTCTCTTTCCCACTTTAAAAATTCTTCTTCAGAAGTGCAACCTTACAATTTTATCGAACTTACTTCTTCAAAGCATTTTAGTTGTATATTTGCAACTTAAACAACTATAATCTATCTATTGTTGTCGCAACAGCTAAAAACTATATAGTTAGCTAAGTGTAATATGCAAAAAATATTTGTATAACTAGCATTTTGGCCAGGCAACTGGCAATTTGTGCTCATTATATATACATATATATATATATGTATATGTATTATTGTGCATATATACGTTTACAAAGTCATATAGCCTAGGCTTTATACATGGAGTATTCGGAGCCCATGCGTTTATATGCCATTTCTTACTCCCTCTCCCAAAAGCATATGGATTTTTTGAAGAAACGTGTAACGCATATATACTGTACATTTATTGAGGAAAGTAATGATAAAGTAAGTAATCAGTTAAATTTCCAAACCTTGTTACATAAATATTTATTTGAAACATATTTTCAACCTAGCTTAAAAATTGATAAGTGATCCGTTGGACTCTAAACTGCAAGGGTATGTGGTCTACGTGGTACTGACTATAGCTGTTCTTTCTGGTTGTATATGTACATATATATATAAATCCATTTTCTTTTTTTACATTGTCATCGAACCGTGACGGCGCGTTGTTATTGTGGGCTGTACTATGTGATGAACCTGTGCCTAGAGTCTAACCCCCGTTTGATGATCTAAGTGTAGAACATGCGATAATGTTTTATGGCTCTCCTACTCGCTTTATAGGGGTGCACAGCCATGCGCTATCAGCACCTGCATGACATACCCAACAAAACTCACAAACTAAGAAAAATAAAAAAAAGAAGAAAATTCGAAAACCTAGAAAAAGGCGCACAGTAGCCGGATCCGGTGGGGAAGCTTAGGGATAATTAATTATGCCGTGGGTGCTGCTGGTGACATTTGGTGTTGTCTCGATAAGGAAATGACGCGGCAACAAAACTATCTATAGAATATTTCTAAACAGTTGTACGCTCATTGCAAAAGCATTTTTCTGTCATCTCAGCATTTCGTGCCCCAATTTAACACACAGATGCATGATATATGTGTGTTTGTATGTGGTATATATATGTATATATATATATATATATATATATATATGTATGTATGATAGGTTTCTGGTTATACCATGACTCAGAGTGGGGCTCACAGAGACGCGACGATGTCTTTCAACCAAATTGTGCAATTTGTTTGCTTGCTTTTGCTATTGTTTCGTTGCATTAGTTGCAATTATTGGCCAAAACAATTGCAAATTGCATTTTGGGAAAGCAGCGAGTATTTCAAAGCATTTATTTTCGGTGAAAGTTGCAACATATGGTGCAACATCAGCAACAACAACAAGAACAACAATAACAACAACATCTGCTGTTTCAATCCTGCAGCGATTGTGTTCTCAGCGCTCAATTACACGACTAATGAGCTTTCACCAAAACAGGAAAATCATTTCCAGAACTTCCCGAACTCTGCTAAGCTAACGGATGTGTCCGCCCAGCCAAACAACAGACAGACAGACACACGAATTGTTGGGCACCGGGCACTCGGGTCAAAAGCAATTGACCGCCCAGCAGGCCCCCCAAAAAAAAAGGGCCTCTACTTAATGTGAAGTTAGCACGGCAACAACAGTAGTTGCCGCAATCCCAAGAACAAGCTAAAGCAAACACAACCAAAACAAGTTGACATTTGTACTTAAAAAAAACAAGAACCAAAAAAAAAAAAAAAAAAATACTAGAAACAATAATAATAATAATAATAATCCACATGTATGACCATTTTGACTTTTAAGTGAAGTCATCAAAACAGAATTCTGTGAAACTTTTGCCGCTGCCCGACATAAAACCCGGCATATAAAATAAATGTATAAAAAAAAAAACCGAAAGAGGATTTCTTAATTACTAGGGGCCGCAAAAAAATGCTGCGTTTAGGGTCAGTTTCTTGTTGTACTATTGGCCTCATCATAATTACAGGGCAGTTCTTGCTCCATAAGCCGGGGGCCAATGTGATATGTCCCGCTCTATTGCCAGCTCACTGTCTCCGACTGTTCCTCGCTCGTATTATATGAGCCGACAATTATTTTACGACCTAACTGAAAATTCGAACAACAACAAAAATATTTCAGTGAGCCCAAAATGGGTTCTAGCCTTTTTAATGCCCAATACCCATCAAAAATGTTTGAAATGGGTGTAATGCAGTTGGGACAGTGTTTGTAACAATCAAAATGAGGTTTTTTGATGAGCAATTTAATTTAATAATTTAAAACGTCAAATTTATAGTCAAAGTTAACGTGTATCGATAACTCTTTAGTTATAGTTTACTCAATCGATAGCTTTCTGCGTATCGATAAAATCAATCTCAGAAAATCTGAATATATTTATATTCTTAACCCATGTATATTTGCAGTTCAACTGCATTATCCGTCAACAACGATTATGCTTGATTAAAGGCCTGAAGGGTACTTCCTAGTCGATCACTTTCAGAGGCACACTCTAGCTTGCTTGGTTTTTTTTTTATTTTTTATTTTTATGTCAAACTCTAGTTGTGCGGCCAACGTTACAGCTGGCTGCCTCACCAGATCTGCGATAGCGAAATAAATTTCTTTTTAAATGCTGCGCATGTGCAGCGACTTTGGTCGACAACGAATCCACAAAATAACACCCAAAATAGTTTTGGGAAAAGCGCTAAATTTTATATGCAGTGTGGCAAGTTGTAAGGACGACGAGGTTTTCACCTTTTAGACGGTTCAAATGCACATCAAAGTAGTCTTTTTTGTGGCTAACACATTCATGCAACTCGGAAAACTCAACGGAGCAGAAAATCGAAAAGTGCAATGGCAAAACGAACAACAGCAACAGGTCCCCATGCGATTCATACAGAGGTTCACCGGTTACCCAGGGCCCTATATGAGTATGATAATAATTCAGACGCTTATCTCTCAAACATGCAATAAGCTGAACGGGTGGCTGCCTCAATGATGGAGCAGCAGCAGCATTTACGAATGTGTAAACACTTTTCGCTGCCTGCGAATGGAAAATTGTGGAAATTATGTGCTAAACATGCAGCATGCAACGACTGTGGTACAGTTAGTGCAAAAGACTTGAGTGCATTGCTGGCTAATATTTTTGCTGCGCTGTGCAACAAGAAAATTACAGAGAGAGAGAGATAGAGAGAGAGAGAGAGAGAGAGAGAGAGGATCCCAAGCATTCAGATTAGATTCTGTATTATATGGTATTGGAAGACAAATCAATTGAAAACCGTACAAATTGATTTATAATTCTCAAACAGTTACAGCACAAATTAACACAATGAAATGTTTCCGTTCTGCAATTTCCGCTTTTCATAGATTTTCCCCTTCGGAAAGTCAAAAATATAAACAAATTGAGGACGAGCTGAAATATTGATTGAATATTGGATGTTAGTTTACAGAACCATTCCACTAAGTCCATCAGTTCTACTAATTCCATCATATAAATCAGTCATATACTAGTTCATTGGAGTGTGTTATATAGTAATAAATTAGTAGCCGAACTTATTAGACTTATTTCCTTTAAATATTCACTAAACTAGCTTGTGATTCGAAGCGGGATTTTTGATGTTCCGTTGCCTGACTGACTTTGTCACTAAGCCAACTTGTCCAGCGGAGGAGTACGTGAAATATAGTCCAACAAACTCTTCGGCACAGTTCTGTAGCGCAGTGGCTGCTCCAAAGGTGGCTGGCCATCAGCGCAGTCATTTCAATTAAGATGCACTAACAACTCTATTATTGTCCAATAAGCCAGTATCAATAAACGTCATCGAGTTGCCAGCTGCGATGAGCGGCATCCAAAGATGACGTGAGATATGAAACGCTTTAAAAACAATAAAAGCTGAAATCAATTTTCCACAAAGTGCCACAGCGTCAACTTGCAACGCTTGCAAAGGCTCGCAGCGCGTTGCAATGATGCGTGAACGTGTTGAGGTTGAAGTTGTTATTGCTGCTACCGATTCTTGGATCGTTGTCGGTGCAGGCTCACACCTTAAATGGTGGCCTGGCCAATGTTGCTGTTGCTACTGCTGCTGCTGCTGCTGCTTTTGCTGCTGACAAAGTCGATAAATCGGAGAGCCTGTGATTATCTGGACGAAGAAGCGAAAAATATTTATGAACTGATCTGGGCTGATCGCGCAATCATTGATGAGGATGCTGCTGCTGTTGCTGTGAATGGAAACTGTAGCGATTTTATCGCTGTCCCCCGGCCTTAACTGTGGCCACTGGGTATTGATATTTTCCAAGGCATAGGCCACGCCGCAACTGTTGCTGATGATTGATAACTTGCTTAGCAGGAAGCACGCTTTGTAAACTGCAGAACTGTATTATGAAAATGCATTAAAATAAGAGTAAACAACCATCAACCAACAGCAGCAAAAACAGCGCAATTCTTCCAAAGGGGTCCCGAGCTAGTAGCTATGGTTGCTTGGCCAAGCAACAGGTGTAATAATTGAAACCGCCGCATGGAAAATGCTAATCACGCTAGCTCTCTCCACTCTCAAGCAAATTATGATACAATCCAGATACATTCTAAAGTCTATGCTTGCGGTTACGCTTGGCCAGTGCTCAGCACTTTGGTATTACTTGAGGCAGCAGCTGTAAAATTACAGCAATGGCTGCTCGTAGCATGTGCCCTCATCGTCAAATATATAACTCATACACCGCATTGTACGCACTAACTGAATGAAAAAACAACAACAGCAACAATAGAAGAATCCAAAAAGAGCCTTCTCATTTTTTGTTCATTCTGTGAGTCCTGCTCTTGTCAACTTTCTCACGCTCCTGCTGCTGACCTACCTTAATTGGCAAGCAGTCAAGCATTGCCACTTGTCGCACCTGTGAACTGGCTGCAGTTGCCACCTATTCTTTTTTCTCTTTTTTTTTTTTGGTGGTTGTTTGCCGAGTGACTTACGCATTGCAACTGCTGCAAGCGAAATTTACATATCAATTGACCAAAAGCCGCGCCTCATCCTGATAATTATCTACGGCGAGTGTGAGTGTTGTCTACCCGTCCCGAGTAGACAAGTCCACCCAGATCGGTGCCGAGTATATTGTGTTTGTAATTGAATTGAAGAGCGCTTCCACAGAGGTCACAGACGTTGCACACATGCTGCACAAATATAAATTCTAGAAAAGGTGCACTTGCAACACTAAGCAACCAAATCTGCTATTAAATCGAGCTAACAAATAATATGAGCTAATAATATGAGCTTTAAGGATACTTACATTGGCATTACTTCAACACGACTCAATATATAATAAGGTATATGTCCTGTACGTAGCTCATATATGGATAAAGATAAAGTCGCGACCTATTTTGTATTTATTTGTATTTGCTAATTGTTTAATATTGCCTATAAAATACTGCAGATGGCTTATTTCTTAACTGTTTTTAAAGTGTTAAATATAAAAAATTAAATGTCAGCAGTATTTAATGTTTTGACGACCTCTTAGTAATTATTTTTATGCCTTTCTAGAGGGTAATATAATTTTATTGTAAGATGCGTATACATTGAAGAAGACTTTTCATAAATTGTCGTTCTTTCTTGTCAACGTCTATCTAAAATCTAAGATCCACATAAAGAATGCACAAAAATCAAAACTATGCGATTTAAATACCAGCTTTCATTCTTAGATACCGATCTTCCTGTGCCAAATTGTGTTCCTAAAAATGTTTCGCTCATTGGCATTGGCATCTATTTAATTTGTTAAGATTTTGAAAACAGAATAAGTATTTTGAATTTTCTTTCTTTACAGCCACTGTAACTGTCTCTAACTGCAAATATTATTATTATGCATTTTGTGTTGAATAATGATCTGAACTGGCGGCTTGTCGGCAACTTGTTGCATAGTGTAATTTATGAGACCACGCGACGCGTGAGATCAGGTGGCCACTCCGCCAGAGCCACCTGTGTGTGAGCTGCACACAAATAATGCAAATTATCGGCTAGAGTTGCACGAATAGTCAGCTGCGTGTAGTTGTGTAGATGCCTCGGCTCATAATTGAGTTGCAAACGCGCCGCTGCTGGAAGTCGATCTCGATGGCTTTGGTTTCTCTGCCGCTCTCGGGCTTGGACTCGTGGTCTGGCCGTCGTCTTAGGCTTGGTTCCCAGGCTACTGGCTGGAGCACATTTGCAGTGCCTAATGCCATTTAAAAGCAACAACACAAATTTAAATACGCCCTTTCACAGATAATCATCATAATTATCTTGCCACAATAAATAAAATACTAAGATTATATTTCTAAGCAAATTACAACAATTAGATAAAGTTGGGAGCCCGCAACGCAGTTGGACAAGCCAGGGAAAGTACATCATTTCTGGCAACTTTTTAGTACACACAATGTATGTATATACATGCATACATATTTATGTATTGTATATTTAACATTGTACATTATACTATCTTACTACATAATAAACATAATTTTCACACGCGTTTCATTTTCGGGGCGCACACACACAAATTAGGCAGAAAAACACTCAGAGACCCACAGAGCCAAAAAAGAAGAAAAAAAAAGCGAGCAAATGCTTGCGCTCAATTTAATTTTTTTTTTCTTTTTTTTGTGCGAGGGCTGTTTCAGTTATGCTTCATATAAAAATGATGTCATAAATTTTGTATTATTTTTTAAATTTCTTTTCACTTCTAAATTAAGTTTTACAAACGGTTCGCACCACTTTAGCACACTGTCCCACATCTAGACGTTTAGTTCGTTGCTATAATTTCTGATTTAATAATAAAGAACGCTTGCCCCATCATCCTAGATTAATTTTCAACACTAAAAAATGGGGATTACAACTGCATTCATTCTGTCTTGTATTTATTCAAGTAATGGAGTTCGATTTTGTATACGGGATGCGTCCTTAAGGATCATTAAAAAAAAAGAGTTAGCTGAAAAGAAAAATGCAAGGTGAATAATGCTTTGGAACATCATCATCCCTGCTAGGTTCAGCTGTTCTGGAGAAGATTTAGCTGTGCTCAGCTATTCTGGAGAACATTTTTGCCAAGCAGTATTTGCTGCTTTTTATGAGTGGGTTTCCTCCAAGCTTTCAAATTCCCATTGAGTTTCCGGCACTCATCCATCCAATCCAAGCTTGCTTTCGCTGCCAGGAAACTGAGAACATTATTTTTAAATATTAATTCTCATAGTGTTGACCAAAAGAATACAAATAGCAATAAAAGAAGAAAAAAAACATGTTGATCTGCAAAACTCTTCCTGTGGTGCCGTAAAAAAATTGCAAGCACCCCTCGAAACTATGATTGTTGTTATAAGCATTGCCAAAGTTATTGTTGTGGCAGGGTTGTTGGTGTTGCTAGTGTTGCGTGGTGCGGCGACGACGACTAAGCCCATGCCCAATGCCTCAAAAGCGGAAACTCATTGGCAACGCTTCGTTGCGTAAATTTCTCGACGCGACTTTTCTGGCAACAGGTTAAAAAAAAAAAAACACAGAAACGAGCACAAAAAAAACAAAATCTGACGCCAAAACCGCCAACAAAATGGCCAGCGACTACGGCAACAACAACTAACGCAAAATGGCAACAAAAAAATTTGAAAAAAAAAGAAAAAATGTTTTAATATTTCAGTTACGCTTCGGTAAGCTACGACATCGCGATAGGCAGGCTCTGCATAGACTTCTTGACATATAACAACAACAAAAATAAAAGCAACAACAGTCGGAACAACATGAGCATTTCAAATTGGTAGAGCGAGACAACCGGTGCGTGTTAGACAGAGACAATGCGTCTGTGGGGGGGAGGAAGTAAAGCCGCAAAACAAAGGGTAAATCACAGACCCCCATAGATCTGCGCCAGATTCGGATCTCGTGCCAAGCAACCACAAAGCGGCAGAAGACAACCAACAGCAACAACAATAACAACAACAACAACAGTAATAGCAACAAACAGCAACGATGATGATGATGATGATGACTGTACCTGGTGCTGTGCCCATATAGCCTGAACACCTGTGCATTTCTTTATGGATCTTGAGCAGAAAACCTATCGCGGCGTAACGTCATTAAAATTAGGTTGAGATAGTAAGCCAAGTTAAGATGTAAGGGTTCCCGGTGCCGGCAGACCCCCTACTTGAGCACACGCAACTGGCGGCCAAATCATGAGCCCATATCGGTTATAGTTAGTCGGGCAGCTTACGGGCGTGCTGCCTTAGCTGTTCTATTGGTTACGCTTCGCTGTCGCAGCAAGGAATGGTGATGGTGATGGTGATGGTATCGGGGTGATGTCGAATTTGATTCCAGATACTCACAGTACGTACGTACTGTGCACATGTATGTGGCCTCTCTACGGCTCTATGGTTTCCACTTGTGCATGCCTCAAAGCTTAGCTGCATGTGGATATTCTCACGTAATTAACGCCAACAACAATAATTCTACCATATAATTAGCCCAGCTGCAAAAGAATACTTGCTACAAATTATGCACAGTATAAGAAAAAAAAAAATAAGAAAAAAAAGTGGAGCATTTGAAAGATGAAAAAATTTGTTATTGAATAAAATACGCAGGTACTCCTCACTGGGTACCTGGGCCACCTCATAGCTCAAAAACAATAGTGGCAACAGTAACAGTGGAAAAAAGGCCTCTAATGAACGCGCTCCGATTGTCTGTTAACCGTTTAATGACATTTCTTTTGATGCCATTAGAATTTTCCCATAATTGTCTTCATTCATTAGCACATCTTACGCTGCGCATCACGCCTAATTTTTGCTTTAATTATCCTACAACTTCCCATCACTCTCTCAATCTATGTATCTCTTTCAGTCTATCTGTCGTTCTTTCTCTTTCGTCTGTGCAACAAAAACTCAAAGTACCGTTGTTTTTATTGACATTGCAAGAATGCAACTGGCTTTGGTAATGGCTAATAACAAACAATGTGCGAAAAGGGTTTTTTTTTTAAATTTTACTCCCAAAGAGAAAAAAGATTTCTGATGGGTTTCTGATGATCAACTTCAAACATCAATCAATCATTCCGCAAATCTCTACAAAGTACACAGTTTCAAAGTCATTGCCTCAACTCATTTAAATTGCGTGAGTTTATCTCAATTGTTCAAGTTGAAAAGGCTATAATCTTAACTTTTCAATTTAAGATTGTAAACTTTTCTAAATATTGACTTATAATTATTATTGAAGGAGATTACAACTTATAGTTGATAAGAAAGCACTTGAGCTGAGAGAAAGCAATGGAAACAATAACAAAACTATGTGCGAGCTCAGACTTATCAAATGAATTTAATCAGCAATACTTGAAAGAGCAAGCTGAACACAATTCAGTATTGCTCGGACATTCTCATGCATTGGATTAATGTGCAGAAAAAATGTTGAAGCTGTACTTAGTTCTGTTTATCGGACTCATCTGGAGCTGCGGAGCAGATACACCAGAAAGTTACATTCTAAAGACACACAGGTATTATATATAAATAATAGTACAAAGATTATACATTATACACAATCGGAAATATATATTATGATGATGGAAATTAAAAACGTTCGCCTAAGCTACAAAGAGAGTGGTTATTGGAGGTGTAATAATCTAGCATATACTATACATATTTGGAAGTTCAATTAAAGGAATATCCATTCCAATCTTAAACTTTCAGCCTGCCCAAAGATATTAACTTTATGCCGAGTCTATCCAACGGTCATCTGGGTTACACAGTTTTTGGCGATGCCATCTTTATGAATGGTGTATATAATGGAGCTGGTGGGAATAGCAAACGAGCACGAATACCAAACTGGATTAATATAAATGCCGAGCTATGTGATCGCTTTGGCTGTATGACCAGCAATGATATCAGCTATGAAATGGATCTGCGCGATGGCTACTTCCGGTATAGAAGAAATTATGCATCCAAGGGAATCACGCTGGAACAACGCACATATCCACATCGATATTACAATCGAGCGCTGGTCTATGAACTTTTGGCCTTCAGGCATACAACAGTTCCACGAATTGACTGTGAGTGCTAAAAAAAAATGTATATAAACAGTAGGAAATGTGCTATGCACTGGTGAAGTTTGTAAATCCATTGTAGAAAATGTTGGGCTCTTAACAATTTTCTTTGCAAAGGAAATACGAATATATAATTAATGAGTCATGTTGTCTAAAACTAAAAGCATTTTGAAAAAAATTATTGTTTTTCTTAACTAGAAATGTACTATAATATTTAGAAAACATATTTAAAAACTAAATATAATTTTTCATTCTCTATTTTGTTGCTTTATGCAAAATTAATTTATAGTTTTGCAAAAAAAAACAACAAATTTAATCAAAATGATTTGTACATAGTTAAATACATTTTGTTCTTTTTATTATTATGCAATATTATTTATTAGTTTTTATTTAAATAACACAATGTTTTCTACTTATTTTAGTGCCATTACTAAATTTTTAATTTGAGGATTTGTTTTTAATTAATTAGTTATCTATCGTCGGAATAAATGTTACTTACAGCGCCGTTGTACTTAAAGATAACCCAGCAGCCGGGCAACGCCAGTGATGCCTTTGACTTTGTGGTGCTCAACAATGGAAGCGATGCTCCTGGAGATTATCGCGTGCTGCACGGACGCACAAAGGTGCTGGAATTTGAGCAGCTACAACCAAAGCCTCATGAGATTTACGTGTTGTTCAGTGAGTCGCTGGAAGAGCCACGTCATTTGAATTGGCCCACGTGGCAAGCAGAGTTGCAACATCGCATCATAATTTGCATGGATCGCCAGCAAGGTGTGGCCCTCAAGGAGCTGCAGGATGTGCTCCAGCTTAAGGACGCGGCAGTTCTGCAAAGTCATCGACAGGTGTGGAATGATTTCTGGGATAAGCAGTTCTCCATTGCACTGATGGGCCAAGATGCATTGGAACTGTCGCGCATTGTGAATGCAGGCATCTTCTATTTGGCCAGCTCCTTGCCAACATTGAGCAGCAATCAGGCGAATGAACCCTACTACGGACTAAGTCCCACGGGCTTGGCACGCGGCAATCTGCAGGCGGACTACCAGGGGCATAACTTTTGGGACACGGAGATTTGGATGCTGCCGGTAGCCACCCAATTAGGCTATGAGTACGGCAAACAGCTGTTTGACTATCGCTTCAGACATCTGGAGGGCGCCAGAATCAATGCCCAGGTGAGAGGCAACAAGGGTGCCAGGTGAGTTTAACTTCTCCACCAGTCTCAAAAACATTCATAACTATTTTCACTGATAGATTTCCCTGGGAAAGCGCCTACACTGGGGCTGAGGTAACCCATCCCTGTTGCCCCGAAGTCGCCGAACAGGAGATCCACATCTCGCCGGACATATCCTTTGCGCTACAGCAGTTCTTTGCCCAGACCAATGACCATGCCTGGGCATGTGAACGTGCTTGGCCCATTGCTGCCGAGGTGGCCGAGTTCCTGGTCAGCCGCTCAAGCTGTGAGCCAACGAAGCAATTGTGTCACTTCCTCAACATCATGGGACCGGATGAGGATCACGCCAATGTAGATGACAACGTGTACACCAACGCTGTGGCCAAGATAGCCTTAGACTTTGCCGCATGGCTGGGCGGCAAGTGTGGCAACAGCAGCAGCACAGAGCTGATCAAGGAATGGCGCAAGCTTAAGGATCAACTTGTAATTCTTCGTGATGTAGATCTGGATTACCATCCGCAGCATTTGGGCTACAAGCTAAATGAGACGGTGAAGCAGGCGGATACAATACTACTTGGTTATCCATTGCAGTTCGATACCAGGTGTGTATCCTTATTGCATTCAACCAAATGTTATTCAATGAGATCTGTTTAGTTCCACGCATCTGAATGATTTACACTATTATGAGAATGTTACGCGGGAAACTGGTCCGGCAATGACCTGGTCGATGTTTGCTGCCAATTATTTGGCCACCAGTGAGAATGGACGTGCCCATGAGTTCTTTACGCGTGGCTACCAGAACTACGTGCATCCCGAGTTCAAGGTGTGGAGTGAGGCAACGATTGGCTATGAGGGCTCGGCGAATTTTCTAACTGGCATCGGTGGCTTTCTGCAAGCCCTCATCTTTGGCTATGGTGGCCTCAACTTTGTCCGCGTTGGAGACACATCCCAGTTGCAGCTAAAAGCTGCCAATGTGCCGCCCCAGGTGGACCAGGTGCAGATCCAGTTTATGCGATTTGCACTCAGCGAATGCAGCTGGCGTTTTCAGTACAACAGCTCCAGCTTGAACTGTACGAGTACGGCGGATCAGCGCTTTGAGTTAATCCAGGGAGATCGTCACACAATCTTGGACAGCAACTTTAATGGTAAAACTGTGTTCTTTGCTCAAGCTGGGGAAGCTTTAAAAACACTCAACTTTATACTTTATAGTGACACTTAACAGAGGCGACGCACCGATCTACATAAACACGCTGAATTCTGGAAGAGGAATTTGACACTCTCTTGGAAAGATGACCAAATATCCAGTTATAGAATTAACTGATTGTAATAAAAATAATATTTAGATAATATTTATTAAATATCGATGACAGATCTTTCGTAAAAGCTGTTCCAATTTTTGTCTATATTAACTTATTCCTTTTCTGACGACACTTCCAGATTGTTGCTTATATCTTTGGTTCCCGTCTTTTTTAAGATGTCTTATTTAAGACATAAGACAGTTATTAAGTGTGCATAAGAATTAAAATATTTATTGTTTATTTATCCAAAGCAAATGCATGATTGCGTTTTGGAAAGTTTCTAATGTTTCTACAACTCTTGGTAATCAGTTTAATCGACTGAGCAATAATTAAAAAAAAAAACAAATTTTAATTGAGTTAATTTCATTTCTAGAAAAAAATCATAATTTTCAACAAAAGTATTCCAAGGATTGAATGGCTGCTGTTTGGATTGGATAATTAGAATATATTGTATATTGTTATGTTGCAATAAATATGCGATTTAATTATTAGCGGTTTGTATGGTTCTGAATTCTAAACTTATGTGTATATCAACTACGATAAGCATTTAGTTTGTAATTTTGGAAGTAACTATTGCATTTGGTTGAGTGTTCAGCGTTTTTGCTCTACTTAAACTTTGAAATTGAGGCGCCGCTAACGCCAGCGTTGTTCTTGTTGCTGCCACTGAGCACCACATATGGTGTTTTGGTTTCCTTTTGCTTCTGCTGCAACATGGTCAGTGTGCACAGTGGTGTGTCCGTAGAGCTCATCGTTTTCATTAGCTGCCATTCAAAAAGATATAAAAATATATAATACTTAAAGTTCTTCAATTTGATATGATATTCTTAAAACTTACGCCATCCTGTTCCATTTTCTTGAGACGCTTTTCAATCTTGTTTTTGCCCGGTCCTTTGCCGTGGAACTTGTGCGAAAGATAACGGAAAGCCTCTTTAAGGTTGAGGATGCGACCATTGTCATCGATATAATCCAGTTTGACATTGGGCTTAAATGTTTCCTTGTCCTTAAAGTCCATAATGGGACCAGCATGAAAGCGATCGCGACGTCCGATTTTGTCGTCCTCGCTAAGGAAACGCAAAAAAGGTCCATTAGAAATTTGAGTCAGCATATGTGAGTAGCGTTAATTGACTTACCCAGCAGCTTTATCTTCGATGGAATAGTTCTTGGCCTGCAGATGAGCCATTTTTGTGTTGCTCGGTCGATTCTTTTCCTCCTTCTCCAAATAGCCCTTGGAGAGGGCGAGGCGCAGAGCATTCGCCACGCCCGCACCCACATCGGGCTCCTCATCCAAAATCGCACGTTCCTCGATGTCATCGCCCAGATTATCTAAATCGGCTGGCTGCATAACATCGTCTGGATTAACCGAATTCCATGTGCCATGATTCAATGTTGGCTCCTCCTGATTTGTATCCATATGCTCATCCAACGCTTCGCTCTTATCAAAGTCCAGCATATCACTGGAGTCCTCGTTGCGATTGCCAGCCATGCCATAGGTGGGTATATCGCCCAGTGTCCGACAAAACTCCGCCGTCGCATTTAGCACAATATTAGTGTCGATGCCGGTAAGCTCTACTCCATCAGAGTTCCTAGCTTCGTCCGAGGGCTCGGGCTTAATGTCACGCTTGATGGCTGCCACATCGATGGGCATCGGTTTTTTGATGATGTTCTCTTTCTGCTTCAGCCTGCGTGCCTTGCACAGCACACGCTCCAAATCATAATCGTCCTCCTCCAGCTTAATTTGAGACGACTTTGAATCCTCTGCCATGTCAACGTCCTCGTCGTCTGCTTCGCGATAACGTCCATGGCGGCTGCCCAGATTTGAGGAGCTCGGCAATTCGACAATTGGTTCCAGATCCTCGGCCTTTAGCTTCTGGCGCAGTTTCTTGATCTTCTTCTTTGGCTTCTTAAAACTGTGTGTCAAATAAACAAGAAATTAATTGTGGAAAGGATTATTAAGTAGATTTAAAGCTTACGTTGCCAGCTCCTCAGCACTGAAAACATCTGATGCCAGTTTCATATTCGAATCCTGCAGTGTTTCCAAGTGTTTGCCAGCCAATTTCGTCTTGATCTCGAGCAGTTTACGTCTGTGCTCGCGTTCCTCATTCAAATTCTCGCCAATCACAAAGTTCTTGCGCTTCTGGGGCTGTCCCTCGACATCCTCGTCGTATTTCTCGAGTATCGAACGCTCAATAGGATTGCCAAGCTCATCGTATTGCTCCTCATAGACGTTGTAGCCATAGCTTAGAGGATTGAGCTTCTTGTTCACCACATTCTTCTTGTAGCGCTCGTCGTCGAGCATGTTGACATTGACCAGAGTGTCGCCGTCCTCCTCATTGAGCACATCCTGATCCTTGAGCGTTAATATAACCGTGCGACCCTCACCAAAATCTTCCATATCGTGCTCAACGCGCAGACCCTTCAAATTCCGATCGGCGTAGGCCAATTGGCGAGCCTTTTTCGTCTCCTGCTCGATTAGCTCCGTGACACCAAACGCCTCATCCAATTCCTCCAGCTCTTTGGCCTGCAAAATGAAGCAGAAGAATTAGTTGCCCAGTTCAAGACATGTAGCTTCAGCTTACCTTGCGCAGCGCCTCCTCGCGCTCATTGACGACGCGCTTATTGCGATCGACCCACTTGGACACATTGTCCGTTTCTTCGTCGGATTCGCCCAGGGTGCGAATGCGTGCCAAACGCTCCTCGAGGAAACGTTTCTCCTTGCTCTGCTTGAGCTTCTCGCGCAACTTCTCGGCCTGCTTCTTCTCCTTGATGTTATCGGCGGGCTTGTGCAGAAACTCGCCCCACTCATCCTTGTACGACGAGAGATCCTTTTCCGTTCCCGATTTTTTGCTTTCCTGCTGATTGCTGCTGCTGCTGGTTGACGTTGACTTACTGGGACCCGTATCCATTTCCAATGGCTTCAGTCCCAGCTTGGCACGCAATTTATTAGTCTCGGCAATGGAGAGCACATCCCCAGCTCCATTATCCGGTATGGGCGAATGACTGCGAGAACGCACACGTTCTCGCTCCCGTTCCCGTTCCCTTTCCCGTCCTTGCTCGCGTTGTTCGCGTTCCCTGTTGCCACGCTGCGAGCGCTGCTGATGACTGCCCGCAGCTGGTACTGGCGGTGACTGTGATCGGGATCGTCCTCGCACGCGCTCTCTGTCTCTCACCGCTCGCTTACGTGCCTCGCGTTCGCGTTCTGTTTCACGCTCTCGGCGTCGCTCGCGCTCGTAGTCCACATGCTTTGAGATTTGCGGTGGTGGCGGAGCTGACAACTCAATATCACGCTCCCGAGCCGGTGGATCTCGCTCCCGAGGAGGTGGCTCATGATCCCGACCAAGTGGCTCTCGCTCCCGAATAGATGGCTCCCGCTCTCGCTCCCGATTAGACGGCTCTCGCTCTCGCTCCCGCTCCCGAATAGATGGCTCCCGCTCTCGTTCCCGAGCAGTTTCAGTTTCTCGCGCTGGATGCTCACGTGCCTTTGCTCTGGCTTCTTGCTCCACGGGCACCTCGACACAGTCGGAACCTGCAAGAGATTTATGAACTTAGTACAATCGCACACAGACACAGAAAATCGACTTTTATTATTGCATTTATTGCTCTGTTGCACTCTTCTCTCACACTCACAGTTTGGCCACCTGCAATAACAAGAAATGGAGAGCAGAGAACAACAATGCTTTAGTGCGTTCACAAACACAAATCAGTGCAGCGACAGGGCAATTGCAGGGTATAAATTCCAGCTGGGAATTTCAATTATCGCCTTTTGCTTCCCAGTCCAGGTACTCAATTTACCCTTTAGGATTGGGCTACACCAAATTAAGCACTTACTGTCGGAGTCCGATTCCTCGAGGGAGATGACCTCGCTGGGCCGTTCGCGCTCCTTGTGCTTGTGATGCTTGTGGCGATGCTCCTTGTGCTTCTTGTGTTTGTGGTGTTTTTGTCGCGTCGACGACGAGTCGTCTGTCAAATCCAGTGTGACCTCCTCGTCGAGGCTGCGATTTGGTCGCTCCTGGGAGCGCGAGCGACGACTGTGTTTCTTATCCTTTTTGTGTTTTTTACCCGATGATGAACCCATTTTGCAGCCAAGAAAACCTTTTATCAATTACAATTTATAAACGTTTTCGCCTTCTTCTTTTTTGTTATGCTTTAAGGCTTTTGCAACACTGTACGCGATGAGCTGCGAATGAATGTCACTTTGTATTTATCAGTGGCCAATCGAAAAACCTCCACAACATATCGAATATATTAAAAAGTTTAAAAATCGTGAAAATCAAAGAAATTGTATCATTTATAAAATGTATGTTTAGAACATTACTGGTGGATAAATATTAATATTTGTATAAATATCTGTGTTAATGTATATAAAATATTGTAGAAAATGCTCTTTAATTGATGCGATCCCAGCGCCAAACGGTACTGTCATCGCAGACGCATATTAAAATGGAGCCATCCTTGGAGAAGGAAGTTTGTCGGATTGTCGATGTGCACTTGGGATGCATCAGTTGGCTGCACTTGGTCAGGTTCGGATCATTGGAGTCCAGCTCCCAGACGAACGTTGTGCCCAGCTGGTTTCCAAGTGCCAGCACCTTTTGCCACGCATTAAATGCGAAGCGCACAAACCAAATCTCGCACATTTTGTAGTCAAAATGATGTAGGACGGTCGTGGAGTCCTGGGGCTTGATCTCGTGCACCTTGGCGGACAATTTGCCCGGCTTCCAGCAGACGATTGAGTTCTCGCACGACTTCGAGAAGACAAAGTCGCCAAACCACTGAACACAATCCACATAATTGCGATGAATATCGCGCGTGGAGAAGTCCGGGAAATGCTCTTTGATGGTGGGAAAGGGGGCTGTATTTTTGCTGGCATTGAAGCTCGAGCTCAGTTCGATGGCCTCCTTAATGTCCGGTTTGTTGAGGTGCCACAACTTAAGCGAATGATCCATGCCGCTGGACATGATGCGATCTCCGCGCAAATCAAAGTCAATCGACAGCACCTCATCCCGATGACCCTCGACGCCGCCAAAGACGGCAACGCAAACATCCGTCTGTATGTTCCATAGGCGCAGCGAGTGATCCTTGCTGCCGGAGAGCAGCAGTTGCGGCAGCACCGGATGGAACTTCAGCTCATTGATTGCATGCCCATGTCCAATGTAGTTCTTGGCACACTGATGCTTAATTATGTTAAAGATGCGGATGACGCCACGATACCCAGCTGCCGCCAGCACTGGATCACCCGTAATCGTATCATAGGACCAGGCACAACTATAAAAACTCTCATCGGTCTGCAAAAGATCAGAGTCGATCTTCAATAAAGAAACTCTTTATCTGTTCTATGGATTGCACTTACATCTGGATCCGCATAGACCTGCAGTAGACGTATGCCGACTTCTTCCTCCGACTCGGCATCCAAAGTATTTCGTTTGACGCACTCATAGATGGAGACGCGATCCTTGCCAACTGTTGCAAATACCGCTTGACTTCTATCCAGAAAGGGATTAAATTGCACACCAAAGATTTGGTGATTGTGATCCTCACGTACATGATAGCTGCCCAAGAGATTTAATCAATTATAACAAATATATATAGATAAGTCTGCTCCTACCTGTACTTGAACAGCGGCTGCACCATTTTGGGCGCCTTCACCCGCCGGCACAATTTGCGCAGCTTTCGTGTATTTGGCGATTTGCTTTTGCTGCGCGTTGTTGTTGTTGTTGTCGTAGTCGTTGTGCTAAAAACGCTCGCCGAGTCGACGGACAAAGTATCCTCGAAATCAATGCTGCTGCCCAGTAATGCAGCCGTGCTGGCTATTTCCGGTGTTGTCTCCTCCAGCTGGAATGCATCTTGCTGCGTCGACTGCTCCTCTTTGCTATCGCTGGAACTGTTTTCCGCCATGGCGCCAGACGCCGTCTGCCTTATTTTCTGTTTGTGGTGACAGGCAGTGTTGCCACCTCGTTCAATTAATACCAAATTTGCAAGTTTGAATAAAATACCGTGTTGCAAAAACTTTATTTGATAAGTTAATTATGCCTATATATGTATATTTAAATGTTAAAAGTTAATGGTGTATATTATTTATTTTCTTATTTTTTGTGATATCAATTCATCGAGATATTTGTCGACTTCCTGGTGGGCTTTCAGACTGTTATCCGTTTGCGAGAACACATGATCAATCATAAAGCTGCGCAGCAATTCCGCCTTTGTTTGTTTCAATTGCGCTTGCGCCTGCCGCACCTTCAGCTCACTGGCCAGTTGTGGACCCATCTTCAAATCCGCCGCCTTCATCATCAGCACACACTTCTGATGCAGTAACGCCGACAATTTCTCTAAGCAAACACGCTGCTCCTTCTGCAAACGAATTATTTCATCCTGTTGTGTTGTCAGCTGCAAATCGTCTCCCTTTCGCAATACGTGTGGCAACTCCGTTCGTATCTTGTCGCCCAACTGAGCAATTGGAGGGAGAATAGCACGCAGATTGGCCGCCAATTTGTCACGCACCACTTTTCTGTCAGTGTAACTGAGTGGCGGCCCATTGCTGCACTCCTGCAAGCCTAGAAGTGAGAGTAAATAGGGAATACACATAATTGATAAATGCAGCATCTACTTGCGGCTTACCAAGCAAGTGATTCTGATTTTCGCCCAGGCGAATGTGATCGGCGACGGACACAAATTTGAGAGCGCGCTCGATTTCTGGGTTCTCTGCTCCAATTTTTAAGCTGCGCACCTCATTCAGTATCACTTTTAGCTTCAGGACTTTAGTCAACGCCGCTTCACGCGCTTCCAGCAACTTTTTCGTCTCAGTACACTGAATTAGTTTAGTCGCATCGTCCATTTCCACTGCAAATAAATAATATTACTCTAAATTCTTTCGAATGCTTGACTAGAATGCCAATTTGAGCCGATCTTAAGGGTTGATATTACAGCATTATCGATATCGATAACACTTTCGTACCGAAAGTGATTTACAGTGGTGCGCAAGATTTACATTGGTACGTCACAAAACCATAACACCAAAAAAAAGATGGGAGTTGGCCGCTTAAAAGGAATATTTGGGCTAAAAAGTGAGTAATTAAAATAACTGCAAAATGGATTAATTGAAACAAAATTCAGTTTACAGTCCGTCTGACTTCACAATTTGTGCCGGCTCAGCAGTTGCCGGTGCAGCGTTTGCCAAATTAATTATGATCGCCACAAAATATTTTTGCAACAAGATCGAAAATTATCGACTGCGAAATCAAATCAATCGAATCAACGTCCTCATTCTCAATGAATCGAGTGAATTATGCAAAGCGAGCCATCTTCAGGATGCGTCTTTCAAGTGTCAAAACGATTATTGCTCAAAGCGACAGCTGCAATCTATCGTCGATGAAATCGATCGGGCGCAATATTCAATCGATATTGCCATGTACATATTTACCCTGAACGATCTGATGGAGGGCATTGATCGGGCACTGATCCGTGGTGTCATTGTGCGTCTGATCAGCGATCACGAAATGAATTGTTCATCCGGCGCACTCATTTCGCAACTAAGTAAATTGGGGATTGAGATCCGTGCCCCGGATACAACGGCCATGATGCATCACAAATTTATGGTCATCGATAATTCCACGCGGGTGAAGCAAATCCTGCGAACTAGAGATGGCAAGAGCGAGTCCAGCTCCTATCGAAGTGTGTTACTTTTTGGTTCAATTAACTGGACGACGCAGGGCTTCAGCGGGAATTGGGAGAATTGCGTTATTACCTCTAACAGCTATTTAGGCAGCAAATTCCAAATGGAATTTGAGCGCATGTGGAAAGCTTTCGAAGATTCTTCATCTAACGTCAAGCTGACGGCGTAAAATTTTATTTTTAAATCTAGTTGAAGCTTAAAATTACAAATTTGTTGAATTGATTGAACTAACTATTTAGCCAATTGTTTTAATTTTTCCAGGCGACGCGTAAATGTCTCCTTGAGCGCATTAAGGCGCTCCAGTTCCGAGCGCATTTCAATATATTCTAAATAGGAGACTTCCGATTTGAGCAGAATTTCATGCTTCAGTTTCAACACGCGGATGACTTCTTTGTGTTTACTCTGTGTTTTAATTAGTTTCACAACTAGAGCTTTCTCCTTTGATTTCTTGGGTGTCTTTGACTTCTTCGATTTCTGCAAATGACATTCTTGTTGATATGCAAGCATTAAATAATATTTTGTATATTTACCTCCATTATTGTAGCGTGTTATTGTTTGATATCGTGAGCATATGTGCTAAGGGTGACCATAATAGTGAGCAATAATCGATACCCACTTTCGATAGTCACACAAAGTAACGCACTTACGGAAAATATGCTAATCGATTAGGGTGACCATTCACTTCACACGATAGGCAGCTTGGGGAATGCGAAATAATCGATAACGGCTTTTCATGGACACAGAAAAATAAAAATATCAACAGCCAAAAAGCAAAGATTTTTAAGATGAATACGCTCACGGATAAAGTTCTGCTGACCAAGGAGGCGCTAGCGTTGGCCCTGGGCGATAACTGGGAGCGCTACCGGGCGAATATGAAAAACTGGTTCCGCAACCGCTGGACCAAAGAGGAATTCGATTGCGAATCTCGAAAAATTATGACGCCAGACAAACTGCATCTGCACAATCAATTCCTGCTGGCGTTGCTCAACAAAATCGACGCGTTTGCGCCTCCCGAAACCATTGTCAGTCTGCAGTCGACGTGCCCCACGGGCAATGTAAGTGGCAGTGGCAGCAGCACCAGCCGCAAGCGGAAGCGCAGCTCGCGCACCTTTGCCTATCGCAATCACTTTGAGCTGTGCGATGTGCTCGAGTTCGTCAAGGAGGACAATATGCAGCTGATACGCCCGCCCACGTTGGCCGGTGCGGATCAGGGACTGCAACAGCAGCAGCAGCAACAGCAGCTGCCCATGCAACGCTATTGCGCTCAGGAATTATTTCTGCCCGACGCTGGCTTCATTATGGGTCGTTTCCTCATTGGTGCCTGGGAAATTGGTCTGATCTCAGTGGATGACAGTGTGGCCGAGTATGTGGCAATGGCTGTACAGGTGCTGCTCAAGGATCTGCTCGCAGCGATCATTATGAAACGTAAACATTACAAAACGAGCGGTGAGGGTAACTTTTTCTATGATGTGGGCGCCCAGCTGCGAGATCCTTCACTGCGCAACACGGTCACCCGCCAGAAGGTGGACGATACGCCGCTGGAGCACGACAAGGAGCTAAACACAGCCAACTTTATGCGGCGACAAAACGATGACATTGTCTTCCTCTCCGCCTGCGAACAAGTGTAAGTTGATCAAGCAATCGATCTCTATATCTGTATCTATATCTATACTTATATATATTTCAGGGCCTCCTGCGAGCGAACTGTGATTACGCTCAAGGATTGCCAGCACACGTTTCGGGACCGCAATCTTATCGGCTCCCATGCCGTCTACTCCATAAATATGGAGCGCCTAAACATGATGATGCACTAATATTCAGTCAATTTAATTTACTTTAATTTCTTATATTTTTAGTTTAAGTTTACAATTGAAATATTAGTCAATTTTATCTGTAATTTGTAAGGATTTATGTGGCTCAGCACAGCTCGCGAGGAGGTGGCTTAAATGGCACCTGACCAGGTGAAAATTGTTCGGCTTTAAATGCCGCAATCTCCTCGGTCGTTAAATCCTCCAGGCGACTATAAACACAGGAAGTGTTTGTATCTGGTTTCTGTTGTTGTTGCTGTTGCATCTGTTGTGGCACCTCCGATTGCATTTGCTGTTGTTGCTGTTGCTGCGCTGACGCTAACGTTGCCTGCTCAAAGAGTCCATTAGGCCATATGTTGCCCGCATTGGTTGGTGGCGCCATAGCAGCTTGGCCAAAAATGTTGCCAACTTGTGGCTGTTGTTGTTGTTGCTGCTGTTGTGGTGCAAAGGCGAATAGCGATGGATTCGTTGCTGGTTGTACAGATGTAAACAGATTTGGCTGCTGCTGTTGCAACTGCTGCCCAAAAATGCCGCCAGGTTGCACCTGCTGCGCATGCTGCTGCTGCCCAAATATTTGTTGTGGTTGCTGCTGTTGTTGGGCGAAAATGTTTGTGTTTGTTGCACCTCCAAAGAGATTTGTATTTGCTGTCGTGTTGCCGCCAAAGAAACTACTGACGCCGCCGCCGCTGGTGTTGGTGGTGGTGGTTGCAGCGGCGCCACCAAAAATGTTGCCACCACTGGCGCTCAACGTGGGCTTGCTGAAAATGGAGCCAGGCGTCTGAACAGCAGCAGCGGAGCCGGGAGCGGGAGCGTTTGCAGCGTAGCCAAATGGATTGCTATTGACATTGGCTGCTGGCTGGTTGGCGGATTCGGGCAGTTCGTAGAGCTTGATCATCACGTCGATGGTTTGTGGCGTTGTCTGCAGCAGCAGCTTCATTTTGTTGGTTGCCTCATGCACCTCCTTGGAGAACTGCATGTGGAACTGTTCGAAGCAGTTCTGGCGACGACTTTCGTACGCTTGCAAGCGCGCCTCTTCGAAGGACTGATCCTCAATGAAGTTGGGCAAATTGGGTTTGTCCTTAAAAGGTCCATAAACCGAAAATGGCCACATTTTGCCATTGAGACCGGATTCAATGTCCGTTTTTAGGTAATGCCTGAAAAACCAGAGTCTATATAAATTCAACGGGACACGTTATTCCACCCACCTCACATCGAAGTGTTCGTTGTGGCACTTGGAGCCAAAGCGGCAGGAGCCTTGCTGAAAAAAGCGGCAAACTCCCATTGCAATTCTAGTTTTCTAAAATGCAATAAAATTGAATTTGCATCTGGTCAGTGTGACCGTTTGCGTAAACAGCTGTTTATGTTTATGATATCGTTGCGAAGCTGCCAACTTGTGCCAAAGACATAAATAGCCTGCTAAGTATTATTGATATTATTATTAATACTTCTAATACAATAATATTTAATATATCGCAAGTTAATCCTAAACTATTCCACATGCATTTACTCTGCAAACTGTGAACTTATCGATAGTCACAGCACGATCGATACTTTATGTTATGGTCCGTTGAGGCTGTTGTGAACTGCAACATTTTGCTGTTAACAGCTGTTAAATTGTATTAACAGTTAATTTGTTGTTGGAATTTGAGCGGGTCAGTCGCGTCGGTTCGCGGACAAAACGGAATGTTGACGATTGAATATTGTTGCAAAGATTTTTAACACACGCGCTCCTTTAACTAGTTTTAGACACCGCACTATAAGCCAGTTGTCGTTTGTGCGAAAAAGATAAAAAAAAGAAGCAACAGGTCGCTGCCCATTTTGCGCCTGCGTTTGTCTCTCGAAAAGGGCAGGCAGGAAAATTCAAGCCAATAAAAGATACATACAAAAAAAGCTGAAGTGCGCGAAAATTGTTGCTTGTGTCTGTGTCTGTGTGTCCGTGTAAGTGTCTTGCAATAAACAAACAAAACTTGTTGCCATCAAATTGTGTGAAAATGCTGTGTTATTTAAACAATTAGTCGCGGATACGCGCGGTGTGTTTACTTGTTGTTTTTTTTTAATTTGCTTGCTTGCATCGGAATGCGGCAGCAGCAACGACGCGCATGCGTCTACAAATATTTGTTGTTGTTGTTGTTGCTGTTGCTGTTCTCGCGACCGTAGAACATTTTGCAATTTAACACGCAAATTTCCCTCGGCTGCATTAGAATTGTGTACGTCTGTGTTTGTGTGGGTCTGTGCCTGTGTGATTCCAGTGATTCTTCCAGTGATCATTGCTGCCTCTCCAACATTTTCATAAACACAGCACCAAAAATTGTGCAAATCATATATAAGAAGAAGAAACACACGCATACATATAGAGGTAAGTACACTAATACACATGCATGCATCAATTCCCCCTTCCACTAAACGCCTCTGCAAGCAAAATTAACATACATTGGAATAACAGCGTAGTGCCCCCTCCCCCTTATTCCCACTCGCATCACAAAATTGCTCTATTCTGTGACGCCTACTTGGCTGCGCCCACTGTTTTTTTTGTTGTTCTCTCCCATTTTCTTTGACAATAAAGAGTCAATGGTATCAAAGTCATTTTCCACTTATCTTGACAAAACAATAAAATCTAAGTAAAAATCAATTTTCAAAACAAGCAAAGAAGGACAACAACTGAAAACAGAACAGAAGAAGACGAGCAAGAATTTTAACAGCCAGAAAAGGGTCAAACTTAAAATGACAATAACATCAATTTTGAGGCATTTATATGCGCCAATAAATTTCACAGTGAAACAAGGGACTACAACAACAGCAGCAGCAGCAACAGAAAAAAACAAGATGCACGACTACAATAAGAGAAAAGATCAAACAAAAAAGTGCAGTCGCTGCCGACGCTGTTGCAACAGGTAAAACAACAACAACAATCAGTGCAGCATTTCGAAATGTGCAGCAAATCAATACGAGCGAAGCAGAAAGAGAAACAGAAACAGAAAGAGAAAGAGGGAGCGAGAGGGAGAGAGCCTGTTAACCTGTTGTGTCGACTTCAGCTGCTGTTGTTGTTGTTGCTGCTGCTGTTAGATATATGTTAAGTGTCCTTCGCGTATATCGATAATGTGTAACTAATGCTAAAAACAGCAGGCAGCCAGCACAGCAATAATAACAGCAATAACAACAACAACAGTTATGCAAAGTTCGTTGTACGAGCTTTTTTCTGTTTTTTTTTGTTGTTTTGTTTGTCAATGAAACCGATTTGCTGGGCAAGAAAACTTTCTTTTCCTTTTGGGCTTATCACGCAGCATCGCTGAATGCGTCGTCTGTGTGTGTGTTGCTTTTTTGTTGTTGTTGCCTCTTATAATTGTAATGCATTTTAGTTTAACGCGGCTGCTGCATATCAGCTTTATGGTCCATTAAGACAATTTAGGTTGCCACTCCCAACTGGCTGCGTGGGAAGCTTGGAATTTGCCACTGAATGTGTATGTGTGTGTTGGTGTGTTGGTGTGTGTATTGCTGTTGCTGTCATCTTCGATGTCATCCAATTGAACGAACGTTCAACTTGCCGCAACAAGTGTCCCAGTTTATGGCGTTAGTTGGCAGCAACTAGAACTAGTTTAAACTTTCCTGTCCAGCCACCACCACTTTGCCACTGCCACTTTGTTGCATTGCAGCACGCACTTTTCCTTTGGACTTTCAGTTATTATGATATACACTGGAAACTGGAAATAGAGTATGTGAAGTATGCAAGCTTTTTGTGCAGCTGCAATTGGCAATTTTTCTCTCGAACTCGAATTCGAATTTAGTTCGATGTCGCATTTCCAGCGACTGAAAACAATTTTATAGTTTTAGAATCAGTCAACTTAACTGGACAAAAGATAATTGAATAGTCGGCTATGCGGCAAGTGCAACTGCAAATTTCTTGCTTGCCTCTTTCTTTCTTTATGCTGCTGCTGTTAGTGATGCGGCGGCAACTGCAACTGCTGCGCCTTCCCCATTACCGTTGGTTGGGGCACAATTTTCTCACAAAGCAGCTTTTGCATTGGCGCGCCTTGGAAACGACAACGGCATATCACCAGCTGAGGCAGAGGCAGAGGAAGAAGAAGAAGAAGCATAATAATAAACATATATATTTTTTAGATATGTGACAAATTCAGAATGTAAACTCAATCCTATATGACTATGCATAATAATGGAAATCTTGTTGGCTGCTGACGAGCAACGAGCAGCGAGCAACAAGGCCTGTAACAAGATCAATTTCCTGTTGGCAACTTTAGCCATGCTTTCGTTACAGTTATTCCACAGCACAGCCATTCAATCGGACCACAGATGTTCCCGCCTCCGAAGCTTTTTCCACTGTGCATGTGTGTGTGTGTTTGTGTGTGTGCGTGCGTGTGAGTGCAGGGGGAATGTCGCTATTAACGTCATTGCTGATGCTATTTAGCGCACAATGTGCGAGATAAAAGCTGCAGAAATTTCCAACCAATATTGGAAGAAGACGTAATTGTATTCATTTGCTTGGTGTGTTTTTTTTTTTTGTGTAAATGGAATATTAAAGCATGTACAAATTACCATTCACACTTTGTTTGTGCCGTTAGAAACAAGTTTTTTCTGTTCTGCCATAAATCCTTTGAAACAAGAAAGAGCAGTTAGCATCGCTGTGTCGCACATTCAATACTCTTTGCAGATCTAAAATATATTAAATATATTTTGCTGTTCTTTCTAAAAGCAACATAGAATAACTTAATTTATCTAACCAAGAACTAAATTTTCCTTTTTTTTTTGGTTTTGTTAGAAGGCAAGAAATCATGTCGAGAAATTATGTAAGCATTCACGACTTTCAAATGCCCTGCGAAGGGAAGAGAAGGGCACTAAACACGAATAACTGTGCTGAGTCATGATAATTAATTAATGTGGCTTTAATTAGTTGTATTTACATAATTAGATACTTGTGTGTAGCAAAATTATACTTTTAAATGCAACTAACAACTATACACGTTTTACCTGTTGCTCGTACAGGGTATTAAAATAGCCAAAACGTCAGCATCACAAAAAGAAATTACGTTAGAAATTAGAAAGTACGGTGTGAGTATAACTCGATTTGTGACTGTCATAAATGGCGGAAATTGTGGGTCTCCACAGCCTCGGCTCGACTGACTGGCTTAGACTCGGAGTCAGACTAAGGCTTTCTTGCCTACTTTCCACTGCCACACGGCTGCTGCTACTGTCGCTGCTGTTGCACCGTCACTGTCAAAATTGTCAGAGATATTGCCGGATTTTTTCCCCCTCTATCTCTGTCTCTCTCTCTCTCTCTCTCTCTGCCGCTGTCTGCGTCTCTTGGCTATAAGCGTTGTTAGCTGTTTGTAGTGCATTTTGGTCATTTGTGCAAGTGGTCAAGTCATTAGACTGCCCTCCATAATTGCGGGCAACCTCATAAGTATAAATATATATGGTACCGTGCGAGCTTTCGGCGCTTTATTAAATTCGCTCGCCTCCCTTTATTTTTTATGACTTATTCAATTCTCACACCGTTGCTGTTGAAAACCGGCTACGTCTGCAACAATCTGCGTTTATTATTACACTTAATGTGACTTGATTTATAAACTAGCAGCAGCATCTGACAACAACAACAACAAGCAACAACAACAAGAACCAACTTTTCATCTTGCCCCGCAATGTTGCCGTGTTGAAAGACGCAGCAACAGTTGCTTCTTTCATCTTCAATCTGCCATGGTTCAGTGGCTTGTGGCTCCATGTTGCAACGTGCGTATTGAGTTACCTGCTCCCCAGATTTCGTACACTTATTTTATTTTATGTATTGCTCTTATTTTTTTGTTATTTGGCCAGCTACACGAACTGCCGCTTAATTAGTTCATGTATGCAAAGTTAAATCGATGCAGAAGGTCAGATACCCTCTTTGACTTGTGACAAATGCATGAGGCAACCCCATCAAAAATCAACTATTTATACAATGAATGTATTTATTAGTATACAGTTATATATATATATATATATATATATATATATATATATTTATGTATACTACCCAAGTCCTTTGATTTTAAACATGATCATTCAATCCGGAAGTTTCTGCCGCATCGCATTATTAAATCAAAGAAACGCCTAAGCGGCTTTTGTTCAAGAAAGGAAGTAGAATAACATGCTACACACACACTCTCGCACACACACAGACACACCCAATTTGTAAAACCATTTTAATGGTTTCCGCTTTTATGGAATTGCCTACTACGTATTAGGAAATAAGAAGAGAAATAAGAGAAAATAATAGGTCTACTTTGCTATTGACTATTGCCCATCGCCTGTGGCATTTATAGCCGGTCATGTCACATGTTTGTTGTTGTTGTTGTGGTTGTTGTTGCTGTTATTTTTATGATTAGTTCAAGGAGGGGGAATGGGAAAAACGATCACTGCGACGCTACTGGGCATCAAAGTGTGTTAATGCATACGCAATGATTTGTGTGTTTATTTACGGGTTTTAATTGGTGTGAAATAAAAGTTACAAATTAAAAGGAAGTAATCAATTAATTAATGAAATATAAAAATTATATAATTAATAAATAAAAATAATAGATAAATCTGTGGGGTATTAAAATGTACAATGGTCCAACTATAATTGCAAGAATACGATTTAGGATTTGACAAAAAAAAAAACTAATCAGACCAAAAATTGCTAAACTTTGTAGCAAGTAGATTGAAGCATATAGAAGGCAGAGATGAAGAGATATAGATAAAGAGTGAGTGAGAAAATAAGGCAAAATAAAGATAGAAGAAAGATAAGATAATTACCACATTATACAAGTGCCAATTGGTTATTTGCTTGAGGCAGTTTGAACTGGCTGTATTTTCTATAAACTTCTCAATCTGTGATTAATTCTACGACTATTTGCAATTGCAAACATGAACATATTTTTCATTTCGATTTTCTGCTCACTGATCACAGATCAATCATACCTTTGCTTGTTTCTAGTCCAGTTAACATTAATGCGATTTTATGTCATTTACATATATGCATATATATATATCTATATATATAGCTAACGATTTGTCGCTTGGCATAATGTGAACGGCTATGGGAGACACTCCCCAAATCTCGATTTCTCAGTTCTCAGTTCCCTCCAAGCTGTATATCATTACAAAGAACCAATCCCCCAGCTAGAGAAACTGATTTCTGCTGCGCATTACCAATAAACAAATCCCCATTTCAAAACTGTGCCTCATGGTTTATGGGCATCATTTGATTTTTAACGACTGACAAAGTGAAGCCTTAGCCAATAAACATCTCGTTTTCATGCCGAAAAATTGCCACACCGAGATTCACAACAACAAAACTATAATAAAAAAATACTGGCATCAATTTACTTATGTATGCAGGCAAACTGGAAAAAAAAAAAAACACCAAGCGACATGTTAAAAATTGTATTTTAAAAAAATATATATATTATTGTTGTAGCTCTCGAAGTAATCGGTTAATGAGAATCTGTTGGGCCAAACTCATTACCACGCCCTCAACGCTGGGCGGGTCCGTCACTTTGCTGTACAAATTGTCTAAATATGCAAATACAACTGGCTAGACGCTAAAAAAGAGTCTGTAGTACAACCTAAAATTAATCTAGTGCCAGCATCAAGAACTTGTAAACTAAGTCTTGCCAAAACCAACAGACAAAACAACAGCGCGTAAAAGCCTTGCACCGACCGCGTGATACTCTGTTGCCCGGTTGTAGAGAGTAATTGAACTTATCTCCTTATATGCAATGTATCCAATCTATTTAATTGATTTTTAAAAAATATAAAAACAGTTATCTAAGAAATCAAAACTATTTGAAAGAGTTTACTATTCCAAGTTAAAAAAAAAATAGGAGTTGCCATAGATATAGATTGAGAATTTATGTCTAATTGTGATCGATTGCAATCAATCACAAAAAAATTTTTCTAAGAAACCAACATTTTAAGCTGTTGCAAATATTTCCAGATATTTTAAAGAGCTCATTATTCTTAGTTCCGATGATGATGTTAGTTTTAAGGTCGCTGTAGATATGCGTTGAGAATCCAGATCGATTGCATCTAATCTCGATCTATTTTTTTTTAAATCAATCTTTAAATTTATAAATATTTTAAAGAACTGACTAATCCAAGTTTCAAATTTGTTGAGATTTTTATGTTTTTCATCTCAATATTTAATTCAGTCAACAAAAATTGTTATCATGCCGTCGCAGAGTATAAGAGCCAATATAAGTGCTGGCCTCGTAACCCAGAAAAGCTCTAAAGTACAACTATTTACAACATGTGGCAGGCCTTCTTAATTGATACCCTTTCACTACATTAGCAGAGGGTGTTATAATTGTGTAGCGTATTAATTGAGAAAGGCCTTTCCGAATCCATTAAGTCAAAACTTTGTTGATCACCAGGCCAAGATCACCTCATCCAAAGAGTTCTTCTGCAATCTTTGCCAGTTACCAGAATTAATTGGCAAACAGATTATAAGCTGGCCGACTATTTGCCTGCAAGGGTATTTAAGGTTCGGCACCCCGCAGTTAACTGTTTTTCTTGATAAGACGTAAATTGGAATTCTTTCGGTTTCTCTCCATATTTTTTTAATAATCTTGCTCATAAGTGAATTGGAGAAATTTCCAAAAAAGACAAAACAGAAAAATTTTGATTATGCTAATGTTGTCGTAGAAGTTGCCTTTGTTGCTCTGAAGCCAGCCGGCTTCAACTTGTTGTTTGGTGGTTGGTCAGGCGTTTCATTAATTTGCTGCCGTTGAATTTCTTTTCTAGCTTTGCCGGCTACTTTCGATTTTGTCGATTTCTGTTTATAGCTTTAGATACACACACACACTCACAACACACACAACGCCCAGTACCATCTGTGATTAATTGCGGCGCTGACGTGGGCAGCACTTGAAGGCTTGAAGCGCCTGTTTCTTTTTTTAGTGGTGTGATATGGGGGACTTTTGAAGTCTCCGGATGCGGCCTAAGAGCATAGCTGGAATCGTAGGTGGATATGCCAACATGCCAACATTATGTTTGTTTGTTCGTCTATTATGTAAGCTGTACATTTTGTGGAAAATTGTAAACAATTTGTAATTTGCTTGTGGCTAAAGTGCTTTCTTAGATTCCATATATAAGTTCAAAATCAAGAAATATTTCAATTCTATTTATATTTTAGCTCAACTCTTTGCTCAGTTCGTCATTTAAGAGCTTTGCTTGTATTCCACTTCAAGCTTCTGTCTACGCTTCGCTCCATTTTTATTCCATTTTATTATTTCATTCCACGCGATTACTTTTCTCTCTCTCTCTCTCGCCGCCCCCGGCCGGCTACACATACTGATCGTGTTAACGGCTTAACCCATGGCCTGACAAGAGCTTTTAATACGTTTGTTTGTCGGCGCTCGCTTTTTGCGCGGTTGTTGTAAGTTTCGTGCATGGCTAACTGTAATACACACACACACACACACACACACAAGCACAAACACATACATACATACACATACGTCTCTTATTATCATGATGGCATTTATGGACATAAAAAAAAAAAGAAACATACTAACAACAACAACAGAATGGAAGAATAAAACAGAATATTAGAATGCCCTGTAAACGTGGGTGGGCCTTTGACAGATGCTTGCTTAAGGCGACATTTTTAATGTTTAATTAAGTGGATGGATGGTAAGATATTTGATTTGGGTTACAATCGTGGGCATCCATTTCAAGACTATCGTTTTTCCACTATAGTTCCGTCCCTCTTCGAATTATGCTGAATGCTCAATGCTCAATGCTCACGGCTCAGTGATTGATAAATTTAGCGGCTTTTTCTCAGTCACGGTGTCACGTGCAATTTAATCGTCTTATGATTCAATAGTCTGCCCCCCCCCCCCCCCCCCTCCTCTTCCCCTTCCCCACAGTTGATAAATGAGCCTCTCGCTGAGCTGTTTTTGGCTCGCGAGCTTCTTTACTCTCTGTCTTTCTCTTGCTTCCTTTTGTTTGACTTCATTCATGAAAATTTCGCTGGTTGTCTTTGCTGTCTTCTCAGGTCATCTGTCTTTGGCGACTGCGACAGAGACTGCGACAGCGACAGCGACTGCGTTGTTGTTTGTCGTTTGTCATTCGATACAAACGACGAAGGCGTTTTTCGATCAACATTTGAAAAACGATATATGCATACACATACAACACACACACATACATATGCAAACATCTACCACGCGTTTTTGGTGCGTGCAATGCAAATGCAATGGAGCATGTAGATCGGTGACTGCTTGTCTGTCTGTCTGCCTGTCTGTATATCGGAGTGTGGAGTTGTGAAGGGGAGGGGGGATGTGTGGGCGTTACGCTTGTCTTTGTCTTTTCTTTGTCTTGTCTGCTTTCTGTGCGGGTTGTTTGTTGTATACTTTCTGCTTCTTGCCTCTTGTTGTGGGTGGCTTCTTTTAGTTAGCTAAAATCCGGGCTGCTGCGAAAAGCGAACATAAGTGCGAGAAACAATATTTATATTTATTCATTCGAATAGACGACTAAAATTTAATTTTGATAAATAGTTCGGTTTTAAAAAAAATTGCGTGATACTCAAAATCCCTTGATGATCCCATTCACACACACACACGCGCATACCCTGTCAATCGCCTTTCTTGCTGTTGGTTGTCACTGTCATTGTCGCTGTCGCTGTTGCTGTCGTGAGCTGAGCTTTACCTTTCATTACAAATTTCATTGTCTGTGCGCGCGGCCAGTTTTGAATTGTGTTGTTAAGTAAGTGTACTTAACCCACATGACTTGTGGTTTTTTCGTCGTCGTGGCCGTCGTTGCTGATGTTGTTTTTATTTTTTATTTTTATTTCTGTTGTTGGCCCGCCTGTCATCACTTCCAAAAAGCTGTCGATCTTGCGGCCAGTGCGTGTACTGTTAAAACGATTTCTTAACCTTGAGTACCTTTTCAGCATATGTTCGTACACACACACACGCATACACACACACACACACACACACACACACACACACACACACACGCGTACAAAAAAGCATACGCATTTTTTCTTCGTTTCTTGTTTTATTTGTTAATCAATTTTTTGTTTGCTTATTGTGTGTATACCCTGTAATATGTCATTTAAGGCATGCGCAATGAACTGAAAAACGTTGAAAAGATCCCATCAGCACCAATCCCTTATCCCATTAATTTATTAACGAATATTATTTAATTATATCTCCCATAAAAAATATGTATAAAAATGCAATATCCAATCCAATATCTCTCAAATTTCTGCAAGGGTATTTACTCTTCGCAATCAACTAAGTTATTGGCTGTTCATGTCCGTGTGCTGCTTTCTTTGTGTGTGTGTGTGTTTATTTATTTGGGGTCTACATTCATTTCCTTAATTAAACACTTGTTTCAAGCTTCGTTGAGCAATGTTATAAGAAAAACAAAACCTCAGCAAATAAGCCGGCTGTTTAAAATCTCCAAACTAAACAAAATTGAAATTATTCATTGCGAAAATTGGCAAATAAAAAAAGAAAGAAAATAAACCATGTACGTCTTAATACCTATACTCAGGGCCAAAGGGTCAGGAAAGCGTAGGACAGAGTCCTTGAGCATATGCAAGGCGGTCCGCGTACGCTGTACGTGCACTGCGCACGTGTCGACTGAGTCGGCTGAAGCCATTTACCCTTTTACTTCATGCAAAAGATGGAAACTATTTTTAGTTCATAATATTCTAAATCTTTAAAATTTCTAAATGAATATAAATTATTCCTAATTTAAGCAAATCAAAAATGCCACCGTAGCCAGTTTAATTTAAAAGCTGATAATTGAAAGCTAAGAATTTCTACCGTTAATTATTTGAGAATATCCGCTAAAGCAGAAAACGCTCAAGGCGTTCTCTTCAATTTTGTACAAATGTAGAAAGAAGTGTCTATATTTCTTGTGCAGTGATTGATGGCATTAGAAAGGTGAAAGCTTTAGCCTGTTGTTCGCCTGTTGTACACGTTGTTTGGCTTAACAAATTGTTTCACGGCAAAACGGCAAGTTGAAGAGAATGTTATTGAAAGTGCTGCGCACTTAAAAAAAAAGCATAAAAAGCATAAGCAAAAAATAGTTTAACATATGCTGCAAATTGTGGAGCAATAAATTCAACACCTGGCATATCATAGATCTATAGTAGGGCTGTCTCCAACACACCCTACCCCTTTCTTACACGACGCTATTTAAGCTGTCAACTTGTCAGCTGAAAGAGAAGAGTTCAAAAATAAAAACAAAAAAGTTCCTTAAGCCGGCAACAGCAGCTGCGAATTAGTGAGAGCGCGAGAAGTTGGGCCACAAAATAACAACAGGTGCGAAATAAAATACCAGAACTTACAGCGGACAACAGGCAGAGACAGAGCGGGAGGGAATAAACGAGAGAGAGAACGAGAGAGAGAGAGAGCGACTAGCGTGGGGTAACCCGCTGCTAACCACTTCCCCTGAATTGCTGGGTATGCAAAGAGATACAGTAAAGAAGCAAACGACAACGAAATAACAATGGAATGCGGTAGGCAAGGCCTACTGCCTGTAAAGGCAGCCTGGAAGGCTGAGTGACTAGCCCTTTTATTACTGTTGTCGTATTGTTGCCCCACACACAACGATTCGAGAGGGTCCAGATTCGAGAGTCGAGAGTCGAGTGTATTCTGAAGGAAAACTTACAAAACCCAAAGGCAACAGTTGTAAATCATCGAATTACCTCAAAATAATGGCAATCGCAAAAACAACGACTCTGCAAAGAGAGTTAAACTTTTGTTGTTGTTGTTGTTGCTGTTGTCTTTTTGCTACAGTCGACAGACGAAAATACAAAATTGCTTCAAGCAAAAGAGCAAAAAAAAAAACAATGCGAGAAGCCAACAACTTCAACTTCTCAGTCGCGAAGCCACAAGGAGGGGGCGGCAGCGACAGCGGCAGATTTATATACATACAACATACAAACATTTATATGTACATACATGTGTATGTACTTGTTTAACTCACACAGACTCCGCTACGATCTGGCGACGTGCAACGTACAAAACTACACACATACACACATAGTTTCTGTCGACTTGCGAAATTAAGAAACCCTCCAAAAAAAAACGAAAGAAGAAAAAACTGTGTGTGTCAGTTACGCTTAATGAGCACAAATATTGCTCTCATTGTTGCTGTTGCTGTTGCTGTAGATTTGCTTCTTTCGATTGGCTGGCTTGCCGTGAGGCTGAGCTTTTGCTTAGGCCTGCCTGGGCACCTGGGCACCTACCTGGGCTCGATTTCAATTAAGACTACACTGGGATCATCTACGGACGGAAACGCCAATATATATATATATATATATATATATAATATACTGCGCATATATATTGTGCGGTACATCAGCCGTCCAAGCTTCACAACTACGCAGTCCTTGCCCGCCTTCAGAAAGTTAAGCAACAACTTAAACAAACAGCGCAAAAAAAAAAAACGGCAAATCTGACTGAATGCATACATAAATATAAAATAAAACTTTTCACATAATTTTATATTATTTGTGAACAGAATTAACGTTTTAGTCAGGTGTTTTATCTATCAACTAGCCTGTATATTAATAGTATTGGCCAGCGGTGGTAGATTATCAATTTCTTAGATCAATTTGCTCTAGAAAAATGATTCATGTTGTGAAATAAACTTGATATTGATATTTGGCTTGCATTAAGCTAAATTTGAAATTTTTCGAATCATCTTCATTAAAAGTCAAAAACGACATTTCTCACAGCTTAAAAGGGAATATCGATTTTAATTGATAACTTTGATCGAGAAAAATGTATTTTGAAATGAAAAATGTGAATAAAATTGATATACGTTTAGCTTGCCCCAAGCTACATTTCAAAAGTGTCCAATGAATGGTCTTCATTAAAGGTCAAAAATGATATTTTTCACAGCTCAAAAACGAATATGAATATTTATTGATAATTTGAGCGGAAAAAATATCCATATATGAAATAAGCTTGATCAACGCTATGCTAAACTACATTTCAAATTTTAGTAATGATCTTTCATCTCAGCTCAAGGCCAAAAAACGATATTTCTTACAGCTTAGAAGCGATTGGCTTAGTGCATTCTTCACCTGCTTCAGAGCACAGTATTAAACAGTCGGTTATGTCCGACTGCCTGCCACCCCACTTGAAGTGTGTAATGATTGCCAGGGTCTCCATATTTGGGGCGGATCGATTGCAGGCACTTGCTCCTACCCACTTGTGAATCATTAGCTCAGTTTTGTTACCTCACAAGTCATAAAATAATATGTAATTATGAGCAATTTTAATGCAATGTTCAGTATGTAATAATAACACATCAGCCTGTCAAGGGCCAACAAGCTATAGTTAGCAACTATCTAGAATCTTGAGGCGATATTAGGGACGTGTTTAGCCGCATAATGGTCAGAGCTCATTTCCCATGTGCTTCGTGGGTGGCTTCACAGTCCAAATTGTGGGAATAAAACGATGTTGTACTCAACATCTCTGACAATGGGGTAATTAAAGAACTGTGGCAAAAAGTTAGACGTATTTTATGTGCAAAGCACGAAATTACTTAATATTAGGTTCTTATTATAGATATGCTGCTTTCAAAGCTAAGTAGAGTTGGCGTATTACAAGAGGGTGTTAATGTGAGAGGCATATTAATAAAGTCAAAAGCAACCAAAAGGCTTTAAAAGTAGGAAAAACAATTTGCCAACTGAACTAGATCGCTTCTAATTAAACCTGAACTCATTAGAAATGGGAAATAGGGTATAGTGAGGTTGTGTGAGAAGTGTGTATACTGGCAGAAGTTGAGCAAGTGTAAAAGCATTACAGAAAGAAAAAAAGAAACAATTATGAGGCAAACACACAAATAGAGCACAGTGAAAATTAGGTTAAAGATCTGTTAGACCAGCAGCTCTGCAGCGACAAGCTCGTGTCACACATTTCCCCCCCACAGGGTACATTTCAATTGCCTGTAGGCAACTGCAACAGCAACAGCAACAGCTATTCATCAAACCGTATACAGCATTTTATTCACTTTCAAGATCGAGGAGTTGATGAAGAGATGAAGGTAAGTTAGACGCGATAGTCATCCAGACGCGAAATATATGCCAAACAAAGTCAAGCTGTTTGCTTGTTTGCCTTTCAGTTTTGAAACTAGAAACGGAAGCGAACAGTCATATACATACACTGAGAAAAAAGATCGATCTGAATTTTACTAAAATCGCTAGGAGCAGTTTAGCTTTTTATTTGTTTAGCGACTTGGAATTGCACAACAATATAAAAATTCCTCGGAAGGCAGAATACGGTATAACCCAGCCTTTCTAATTTTAAGTATGTTTTTAGTACAATTGGAAATCAGAAAAAATGTCTTTTCTTCAGGTCGAATTTCAGCACTTCAGGGCAATTATTTTTCTGAGTGTATGTATGTATGCAGCATGTAGTCCCAACACCCAGCGAGGTTAATGCATTGAGCGACTCGTCGTTTGGTGACAGCAGACAACATTAAGCGTAGCAGTCACATAACAATGACAGTGAAGTTGTCATCAGCTGGAAGCAAAGACTATATACACACATATATATATATATACATATACATATATATCTATAGTCATTGCTGGAAGTCAAGTAAGTTTACGACGCTTCGTTGCATTTAGTTGTGCACTCAGACAAAATCGACTGGGCAACTGTTGTGTTTTTGTTTCTGTTTTTGTTTTTTTTTAGCATAAATAAATGCGCATTTCACTTTTTATCGGGCGCCGCCGCCGCCTAATGGCAGTTTAATTAGTGTCGTCGTGCCCCCAACTGTCGCATGAGCCACATTTTACAGTGCGCTGATTTATTGAAACTTTGGGTTATACCATTTCATGCCATTATGTTTGCATTACAGCATTATCTTTTGCTTTTTACCTGTGCGTCGTGTTTTATTTTGCTAATGTTTCTGGCATTTTTTTGTCTATTTATCAGCTTGGCAACATGGCGGCGAGGTTATAGACACGAAAAGAAAACACTACAACGAAGACAGATAATAAGGAATCAACACAAAAATGTCCGGCAATCAAAAGCAGCAGCAGCAGCACCAACAACCACAACAACAGCAACAACTACCACAAAAACAACAACAGCAGCAACAAAAAACATTAACAACAACGTCGACAGTAGCAGCAGCGAACATTTTGGGCAATAATTTAATACACATTAATAGCGTTGACAAAAGTGTACATAAAACGACGACAACAACGGCAGCAGCAACAGCAACGACGACAGCAATTAGCAAGCAACAACAGCAGCAACAATTTCAGCAAAGGCGCTCATTGCTGCCAGCAACGGTAACAACAGCAGCAGCAGCGCAGCAGAGCGTAGCAGCAGCAGCGCCATTACAAGCAGCAGCGCAGTCGCATCAGCTGCAAACAGTGGCAACAATACATCAGCCACACTCAACGCAACAACAGCAACAAACGCAAGCAACAGCGTCGCGTCTGCCCATACAACAACAGCAACAATTGCTTGCTGGCAACCCTAAAGAGTTGGCCGCCCACTCACATCTGCCGCACACGCGTCGCAGCTTCTATCAACTGCAACAGCAGCAACAGCAACAGCAGCAGGCAACGCTCAAGGCCGCACATTTAAAAGCGCCCGCACACTCGATACCCCCTCGTTATCAGCCACCGCCGCAGCCGGGGCCAGGCAGCGGCATTCTAAAGCCACATTTGCCGCTCAAATATCCGCCGGATATACCACAGCTAACAAGCATCTATATACCCGATTCGGTTAAGCAACAACAGCAGCAGCAGCAACAACAGCGGCAGCAGCAGCAGCAGCAGGCGCGCTATCTGCACCAGCAGCAGCAACAGCATCAGCAGTCCAGCAAGGCTCAACAGGATATGCTGAAGTTTGTGCGCAAACCGGAACAGGAACATCCGTCGCCAAATGCTTCGGTCACGTCCAGCGTGGCCACCGGCATACCAACAGCCAACGGCGGACGTTTAACAGTCGAACAAAATCGCCAATTGCAGGTAAGCTCAACGCCAAACTTATTGTAAGAAATCAGTTTGCCCAGATTGAGTATTGATAACAAATGATGTCTATATAATTTCGAAAAGCTACGCATTAAGTTAGTTAGATTGGGAAGAAGATCCACCCACCAACCCACTTGAGCTGGGATTTGAATCTGTATGTTTTTCTTATCTTCTGCTATGCATAATTAGTTTACACACACTGTGTTCCTTCCCGATTAGTGAATATCAAAGATAATAAATTAGATCTTTAGATGCCTCTTAAGCATTGTCTGTAATCTGTTAACAATGTTGTTTTTTTTTTTCCTTTTGACAGTCCCTGGTAAATGAGCTCCGCGCGCTGAAGGAACAAAATCAGCGTCTGCTGGATGACAATCAGGAACTGCGCGATTTGTGTTGCTTTCTGGACGATGATCGCCAAAAGGGCCGCAAGCTGGCACGCGAGTGGCAGCGCTTTGGACGATACACGGCCAGTGTAATGCGTCAGGAGGTGGCAGCGTATCAGGTGAGTGGTTTACAATTAACTAAACTGGAGAAAATGTTAAACAAAACTCTATTTTGATTTGCAGAACAAACTACGCCAGCTGGATGATAAGCAGCAGGAGCTAATCACCGACAATCTGGAGCTGAAGGAGCTGTGCCTGTATCTGGATGAGGAACGCGCCCATATGGCGGCAAATGCTCTATGCGCTGGCTGCGGTGCGGCCACGCGCAACGCACTGCGAGATGATGGAGACGGCTCCAGTTCGAGCACCAACGCGGATGAGACGATCACAGCGCTGCGCAACTATGCGGAACAGAGACAATTGCCGGTAAGTGGCAAATATGTTCAATCTGAATGCCACAATGCTAAATGCAGCAAATTCTTCTGTACGGTGGCAGGATTTGCGCAACGCTCACACGCTCAATGATCAGACGCTGCAATATGTGCGCTCGCTGGAGCGGCGCATACAGCAGCTAGAAGAGGAACGTACCACGCCCACGGCTAATCTGCAACAGCAGTCGCAGCAGCAGCAGCAGCAACAGCAACAGCAGCAGCACCAATCGCAGCCACAGGCACAACAGCCGACAGCTGTAGCAGCATCACCCAAATCAGCGCCCTCGCCACACACACACACACAGCAGGACATCAGTCAGGCGGTGGCCGCTGCTGCAGCGGCAGCTGCTGCACTGCCCGAACCAATTTCAGGGCGCCCCGAGGCCGTTGTGCGTGCACTGCAAGTGCTGGAAGTTAGGGAGCAGCTGGAACGAGATCGCCTCGGCAATTTGACGGGCAGTGCTCTGGACCAGATGGACGATGGTGAGAAGGCGCTGGTGCGCGAGATGTGCAACGTTGTCTGGCGCAAGCTGGAAGGCAGTCCACACGGGCCCGCTGCCCTCGAGCCGCTCTAAGCATTTCAACTTACCACCTACCACCAACTATGCAACACACAACTAACGAACCTGGCTAACACAACACACACATTCACACACTATTTACTAAAACACATTGTACAAAGTTCAAACTATGACTTAAGCTTAAGCGCTTTATTTAAAAATGAAAAAAAAAAACAATCTCAAAAATAAGAAATACTCAAAACATCTTATATATATTTTTTTTTATTAATCCTTAATCCTTGACTGTTATCATTTTTGATTTTGAGTGCACTGCTAATGTTATCATATTTCAATAAGCAAACATTAACAGAGCCGCTTAAGGAGTACCAGGAGCTGTCCTTAAAAATACAATGCAACAACAAATATGTGTATAACAAATGAAGTTTTTCTTTTTCTTAAATGCAGCACACTATTATGATGAACAATTTAGCTATCCAATGATAAAGATAGAAATGTAAATTTGGCTTACCAGCTTGCCAGCTATGTCTGCTTACAGATGTTCTAGTTTAGTCACTAGCCATAAAATTAATTACACTGTTTTGTCGGCTGTGGTTGTCAGCTTTCTACGCTTTGCTGGCCACTGCTTACAGACTTGTTTTTCTGCTGTTGCAGTTGTTGTTGTGGGACAAAAGTAAATTACAACAGAGCTGTTTAACCTGATTTTCTTTGCCAATTTCGTAGCCTCCGTGTATACCATTCATTCACAAAACTGGCAGCGGCAACAACAACTGTGGCTGCCATGATGCAGCACAAACGCAGTCCGAGGCCAACCCAATTTCAACTAATTCACGTATTGTCCAGTCACAGGTTCTTGCCGAGACTCCAAAGTGTGAACATATCAGCTAATTTACTGTCATTATATATGCAAGCTCTGCGCGGTCGACTGCTGGAAATTGGATAAGCATCAGAGACGGTCGCGTGTGAAAAGAATGAGCAGCAGTCCAAAGAAGCACCAGGGAAGCCCTGGCTTACATACATATGTATATACATACAAACGTACATAAATTTGCAGCACCACAAATACGATTACCACATGTGGCAGATTCCTTTTTGTATCCGTTGCAACTTGAACGTCTCATTTTAGGAACACGAAATAGTTTCGGCTTATATTGCATGGAAATTGGCGAACAAGCAAGGTTTTCTGTAAATCAAGTACCTAATTTTGGGCAGCTTGGGGAGATTAGCACGAGATTATATTTTGTTCAAACTGAACATAAGTGATGTGTTGACATTATAACGATTAATTAGTATGCAGAGAAATGCTTTTTATTCGAGAACATAACTTTCGATCACTTGACTGAGATTGAGATGATATTGAGATTAGTTGAAACAAGTTATAATGATCTTGATTAACTCCGCTTTTTATGCTAACTACTAAAACTAAAAGAATTAGTAATAATATATGAAGTTTATAACGCCTGAAACTTAATATGCTTTGCAAGGAAATCGAATTTGTATTTTTTGGTGAAAAGTGCTAAATATTGTTTGTACCAGATTAAGTGATTTATTTGGGCTTAGGAGAGCAGATAATTTATGGCTTGCTTTGAATTGAGAATAACACTGCATCTTTGGCTCTCTTTTTGCTTTTTGCTTTCATTTGATTAAGCTTCTCAAATGCGATGCAAATGTCTTCAAAAGACAAACACTAAAAAAGAAACAGAAATGGAGCACGATGCCGAGAATAGCAAATGAATAAACACAGATCAATGCCAAACCACAATGTGTGCTGCAACCAAAGCAGCGCAGAGAGAGAAAAGCTGATCGGGCCAGCAACGCACAGCATCCAAACAACGTTTGCTGGCCGCAGCTGGAGTCGAAGTTGTGTGTTCGAAGTTGGAGACGGACGCACATTTAACGTTTAACAACGCAGCGGATCGCACGCGCAAAAGCGAAACGCTGTTAAAGGAGCAGAGTGGAGACGAGAGCAGAGAGTGGAGCGATAGTTGCACATGGCACATGGAAAATTAGCATTGACATTGTAGAGCTGGACATGATTGGCATTAAAGTGTTGCGGCTGCATTCGCTGAGCAAGTGCGACAATAAAATCTTGATCTTATTGCGAGGTGCGACTAAAAAGAAAGTTATTATCGCTGGCGGCTCAGCCGGTTGTGGCAGTGCTGGTTATTTTTGGAACCTGCTGGCCGCTATTTGCATATGCGCCGTGTGGCTCAATGCACAGCTGTGCCAGGCAGCGCCATCAGCAACAATTGACACAGCAAACACAGCAGCAGCTGCAGCAGCCAATGAAACCGCCTGGCCACCCATGCATCATTATGATATCTGGAGCGCAGATTGGAAAACGCCAACGGCCGAGCAACAGCTCGAGCTAATCGAGGAAGAGGAGAGGCCAGCACAAGAGCAATTGCTGCTGCAGGATGCCAATAGCTATAGCACCAACCTGGGGCAGAGCAGCATCAGCAGCACCAGCAGCGATTGGAACAGCAATCAAACGAGCAGCAACCGTCGTCGTCCCAAAGGTAAGTCCGAATTACATAATCGCTGCAAATTCCCTAAAATGTAAGGAATTACATAAATTTGCAAAAAATTGCTTGAAAAAAATTAGTTAAGTGTGCCATAAATTATGTAAATTAGTTAGTTGCTATCTTAATTTCAATTAGTAGTCAACTTATATTGATTGAGCATTATTTAAATTAATCAGTAACTAGTGAGAAAACGTTTAACAAAATTATTTTCAATTAATAAATTAATTAAGTATACGAAATAAGTACATTAATCAATGACAGCCTTCTAGTGAGACTTTTGATCCTTATTCGAAATAATCACCCGATTCTGCATGCAATCTGGGACAAAGCTGTTCCGCATACGAAATATAGGCAGATCTCGAGGCGTCCTTAAGAAAATTTATTGCACAGACTGCTAATGTTCCCCTAAACTTCATAATAAAAAAAATGGGTCCCTCTTATTCCAGTACTGCATATATTCCCCGTGCCGGTGGATGGAGAGTGTTTATCGGATGATGGCCGCCGCTTGGGCAACTGTTTCAATGCGTACGAGTGCCGCAAGAAGGGGGGGCAGGCGAAGGGGGAGTGTGCCATGGGCTTTGGCGTCTGCTGTGTATTTGTGGCCACCTGCAATGGGACCATAAGCAACAATCTCACATACATTGTGTCGCCGGCATTTCCCAGTTTCATGCCCAGCAACTTCACCGGCTGCCAGCTCAGGGTGAAGATGATGAGCGAGGAAATAAGTCAGCTGCGTCTCGATTTTAATCACTTTTCCCTTGGTCAGCCCAATCGACGAACCGGCGTTTGCGATGGGGACATCTTCAAAATCAGTGGCGGGCCTAGTGGCAACTTTACGCTGTGTGGCCAAAACAATGGACAGCACTGTGAGTATACAATACGATAGAGCATTTATGCCTCTTTTATTTCCACTTATTGCAATAATTGCTTACATATCCTTGTGGAAATGTGAAGTAAATGTTGTTTATTAGTGGCAACACCATGCCGATAGGTTGGCAGTCCGGCCCGCAAAAGTGGCCAGACTGTTGCAGATCGCGCGGCAAATTTGAAATAAAATGCTGGAGCTTGTAAAGAAAATGAAAGTAGATAGATTGATGAGACACAGCAGACCCAGTGCAAGTTAATATCATAAGAATTACAAATACTTTTTGATGGAATCAATGCTAATATATTCATCGCTTGCTCATCGTTGTTAACACAATTTCATTTCCATTTAAATTTAAGTGGAGTTGATTAAAGATTTAAAATCTATGCAATATTTGAATATAACTTATATGTATATACATATATAAATATATTCTCTCTATCTGTCTCTTTAGTGTACTACGATGTCGGAGTACGACCGCTGCCACGTCAATCCGTCTTGTATGGAAGCCTGCGACCGCCAGTTTCCAGCAACACGAGCAGCACGAGTGGCAATGTCGTTGATCAGCTAATTAATATTAGTATAAATCTATCCACACGCTTTTTGCCCATACGTCTGTGGGAGATTCGATTATCGCAGATACCATTTAGCCAGCGCGCACCAACGGGTTGCTTGCAATATTATTCTGGAGTTGAGGGCATAATGCAGACGTTCAATTTTGCGGACAATGGACGACATTTGGCCAATCAGCATTATCGCATCTGTGTGCGCCAGGAGACCGACATGTGTTCCATTATGTATCAGCCGTGCGATGAGCAATCCTTTCGCATTGGTGGCGCTGGCTTCATGAATTCCAACACAATGAGCAGCACTGGCGGCAGCTCACCGAATGCTGGACAGGCACAGCAATCGACACCGACGGCTGCCACAAGTGGTATCACAATGACGACGATGAGTCAACAACTCATGCAATTCGCCAGCAGTGATGCAAGCACAGCAGCAACAACAACTACAACAACAACAGCTCCACCAACAACAACAACAGCCACAACTACAACAACCACCACAACAACAAGAACCACAACAACAACAGCTCGAAGCAGCAGCACGGAGGCGGCGACGACAACAACACCAACACCTGCTGTTGAGGAGGATACCTGGCCTGCCGAAGAGGAGGAGAACTGGCCTGCTGCTGATGAAGCTTCAACATCAACTTCACAATCGCCACCAGCCAACGATGATGCAGAGGGCTCTGGCTGGGAAGATGACAATAAGATCTTAGGTTTCTTTGGCACCACTGCCCTGCCGGGCGTCTCACGGCGTCCGCGTCCAGTGGGCGGCGGCGGCGGCGTCCGCCCATCCGGTGGCTTCGATCTGTTTGGATTTTTGCGCAGCGCCTTTGATATGCGCCTGAGGCAGCAGCGAAGTCGACGACAGGCGCGTCAATTCTTTAGCAACTGTAGAGATCGCATTACGATGCCCTGCATCATTGAAGATTTCATTGGCACGGGATTGGGCCCCTTGCCGGGCTGTGAGCCGGTGCATTGTGGCGCCCAGTTTTGCTCCTCGGGCGTCTGGCCCTGCCGCATCGAGAGCACCGTCACACCATTCTACATTGGAGTGCATTTCGGTGATGGAGGCGCCCCGGGCAAGGGCAGTGCAGAGGATAACATTGGCGCCTGCCTGCGATACAACCAGGTGCAGTGCATCTAAGCATCGAAACTTAAATGTAGCCCCCAGCTTTTGTTTCCATTTGTTATTTATAAATGCGTACTAAACCTTAAATTAGCTATGAATGGATGGTGAATCAAATTCCCGTAAGAGATTGAATTGCACCCTAGAAATATTCACCAGCAGCCGCATACGCTTTGGGACAATGCTGCTCCGCATATTTGCCATAGGCTGTGCTCGAACCCACCTTGATTGCCAGCTGCTTGGAATGCTTGTTCCACATATGCACCAAATACGAGTCCCGTGTGAGTGCCAGAGTCTCTTCCAAATATTTCGGCTCAAAGAAGTGTCGCCAATGCTTCAGGGGCACTGCATAGAATGCACTGCGCTCGAACACCTTGAAGCCGAGGCAACGTTTGCGGTCTGTAAGCATCAGCGAGATGTTCTTGGTGGCACATATCCTTTGTGCCACACGTGTGATGACACCCGGTCCATTGTTGCCCCACTTCTGACCATCGAAATTCTCCTGAAAGTCACGTAAGCAGGCCTCGGCAATTTCGTGACCAAATCCGAAAGGAGCCAGACCCATTACTCCAGCAGCTAAATGTGTTTCGGATTCCGGTCCTGCATAGTTTAGCGGCACATCCTCCAGGCTGCGCAGCACCACCACGTCCATGTCCAGATAGATGCCGCCAAAGCGATATAGGGTTACAAAACGTAGTAGATCCGATATGTGACTGACCAGATAGCTGATCCGAATAAGCAGATAAATTCATATACCTAATTGGCAAGCCTTAAAGTGCATCTCACCTCGAGCTAAAGAGCTCTCCATGTTTGACCCACTCATCAATGAGTGTGCCGGAAGCATAGCGTATAATATCTAATTGGCGCAGCTGGACATTGCCATAGCTTCGTATGGCATCGATCAGGGGCAGCTTCTCCCCTCTCTGTCGATAGGTGGGTGTGGCAAATAGTACGAAAACCGTAAGATTGGGATTATGCCTAGCGGCTGATTCAATGGCACAGGCTTGTCGAGCTGTCAACTGCAGCATGTTGTTCACAATCCCCTTTCTTTGCTTTAGAACGCCGCTCGTTTCGATGAAGAATATACTGCGTCCGGCAACTGGCAGGTGTTCCATTGTTAGCACATCACCCAGAGGACTTGGCACATTCTTACGTTCCGTTGAGCCTGTGGACTGCCACACCATCTGACTGCATTGCACGACAAATCTGATTGCCTGCTGCACATCCCTGTGATATTTATAGGATATGATTGTTCCACCCAAAAGCAGCGCAAAGAGCATTAGATACTTGGCTGGCAGCAGTGTTAGACGAAATGCCATGCTGATGGAACCAGTTGTTTGCAAATAATGGCAATATGCGATATGCGTGTCGAATTGTGGTTTATTTGTCTAAATACCCCTCAACCAGGAAATGGGCGAGTGCCGCGTTTTAGGCTGTCCGCCTATTAATGCAATCGACAGATGAAAATAACTTTAAAAATTAAATCTTTATCTTAGCTTATCGTTGCTTTATATTACCTACATCATTTTTGAATTTCAGCTGTACTTAATGATGAACCCCGAACTCTTTAACACTTAATGCAACTTATTTTGAATGCAAGAAATATTTGGTGTAGCAATTTTAAATGCATAGCTCTCGTTGTTAATTGTAATTACACATACATATTTGATAATGCTATGGATGGAAATGAATTATTTATGGATCCGCTTCGACATTTGGCGAAGAAATATATGCCAGCTGCCTCTTTTTCCACATATTAACCAAGTATGAATTCCTGCTGGAAACCACATCTGCTCCAAAAAGAAGAAATAATGCCAATTCATCCATTGAGGCCCTGACAACGTTTGCGATCTTCCAGCATCAGAGAGATGTTTGTGCTGCCACAAAACCGTAGACAACGCGTTTCATCATACCAGCTCCATTGTTGCCTCAGTCCTTGACATTGAGCATGTCTAAACCAGTGGGTTACATGCTCTTGGAATCATTAGCTACGTTTATATTCGATTAAATTCCCGCATAGTTCATGGACACATCCCCCAGGCCAAGTCCAGATACCGTCCCAGTGCTACAGGCTTAACAGGCGCAGTAGGTCGGACATGTGACTCAACAGGTAACCTAAGCAGATAGGGAAAATACATTTAGGAGGTTACGTTAAGTGGGAACTCAGATGCCACTCACCTTGAACGGAACAAGCGATCCTCCTTAAGAGTGCCATTGTAATGTTGTACATATATAAAGTTTTGTATACATCCATAGAAAACGATTTACGACATGAATACAGAAAAATAATTAATATATGTCTTAAGAAATGTGCTGGCCATTCATTTGAGTAGCGAGATTTGAATTTTGTATACATTTAGGTTATTCGTGTACTCAATTCGAGTTATTTTAATATGTATAAGCTATTAAAATACCATTAAATGGGACAGTCACAAACATGTTTCAATTTAAATACCCTTGCAAAAAGTTATGATAATTTCGATACGATGTGCACGTGATATGGAGTATACGATATAATGTTAAAGCTACACAAAGTGGTGGGAATGGAACATTTTATACAATCTTCAAATTGTGTAGCAAATAAAAGCTAAATTTTTACTGAATTGATTAAATTGTATCTCGCGGGCAGAAAATGATTGAGAAACAGATACTTCAAATGTACTGAAAAACATTTGCCCTGGCAAAACCGATTTTTCTCTAGATTCAGATCGGATCGAATTGTCTGCAAAGGTATTGATCTTTGGTGAGCCGAAGATAAAGATTTCTTATTTCTATACGCATACAAATATGCTAATCGATATTATTCGTTTTTACATATGTAAATATTCGTAAAGTTAGAGCGTTCGTTTGCCCAAACTATGAATATGTTCATAACACTTGACAATTGTTAAAAATAAAATAAACAAACAGAGAATACAGTGAAAGCGTTTGAAGAAATATGAAAATATTGCAATAACTAATCATGTTTGCACTATCAGCTTTTTGATAGCTTTGTTATCCAATAATAACACAAGCATATTTCACGTTATAAACTTCATTTTAAATATTTTGACTAGAAGCCAGAGCTTAGTCGTTTTAACAACACTTTGTTTTTGTGTATTACAAGTTTGAAGCGGATTGCTAAACTTTCGACACACTTGTAACTCACGATCGATAAGCTAGAGTTGCAAACAATGAATAACAAGCTGCAGAAGCCGGCGGCTTAGCGAGCGCCCCTTTTCTCGAGAGAGAGCGAGAAAGAGAGCGCTGCACAAAGAGAGCTAAACGCTGGCCACTGCAGCTAAACTAAACTTTACGAGAGTGTGCATATTTGCTTGTGCAACAACAACTATTTATGTTAAGCCACACAGGCGACAAATTAAATATGTATTGTTGCTGCTGCTGTCAACAACTCACTTATTTTTAGTGATAAATGCGGGTAAATTGTGTTGATTTCGGAATGCGGGCAACGTTACTTACAAACAAACAATAACAATAATATCGAATTAAATAGATGTGAGTAAACTCTCCTTAGGGTCGCTCTTAATCTTTGGTATGTTCAACAGTGATAAATTACTTGCTAAAAATATTCGCCAGCAGCCGCATACGATTTGGGACAATGCTGTTCCGCATACTTGCCATAGGCGGTGCTCGAGCCCACCTTGATGGCCAGCTGCTTGGAATGCTTGTTCCACACGTGCACCAAATACGAGTCCTTCGTGTGGGCCAGCGTCTGCTCCAACAGTTGTGGCTCAAAGAAGTGCCGCCAATGCTTCCAGGGCACGGCATAGAATGCATTGCGTTCGAACACCTTGAAGCCGAGGCAACGTTTGCGATCCTCCAGCATCAGTGAGATGTCCTTGGTGGCACATATATGTTGTGCGACACGCGTAATGACACCCGGTCCATTGTTGCCCCAATCGCTGCCATCGAAATTTTGCTGAAAGTCACGCAGACAGGCCTCGGCAATCTCGTGACCAAAGCCAGTGGGCGCCAAACTCATGACACCAGCGGCCAAATGTGTATTGGACTCGGCGCCTGTAAAGTTGGGCGGCACATCCTCCATGCTGCGCAACATTACCACATCCATGTCCAGATAGATGCCGCCATAGCGATACAGCGTTAGGAATCTCAGAAAATCCGATATGTGCGAGAAAAGATAGCTAAAATGCAAAACAAAATGAGATGCAGATGATGCAGATGACAACGTGTTGTTGCCCTGAGTTATTGCCTCACCTTGAGCGAAACAGTTGGCCATCCTTAAGCCACTCCTCGATGGGTGTGCCGGCGGCATAGCTCCAAAGATTTAACTGACGCAGCTGTACGTTCTTGTAGCTGAGAATGGCATCGATGATCGGCTGATGGCGTTGGCCACTGCTGCTGATGTTGCTGTTGCCGTGGTAACGATAGGTGGGTCCAGCGAACAAAACGAACACTTGAAAATTCGGATTATGCAAGGCGGCGGATTCAATGGCGCACGCTTGGCGAGCTGTCAACTGCAGCATGTTGTATTGTGTGATGGGACTTTGGCCCGGACGCTGTTTTCTGCGCTTCGGCCGGTGACAGCTGGTCTCGTGAAAGAATATGCTTCGTCCGGGTATTGGCTTGGGGTCCGTCAATAGAACATTATCCAGTATTCGTGGTAATTGCAACGCTGGCATTTCCGATGCTGTCGCCAGTGTGGTGTCCGTTTGGTTTCTGTCCATGAAACAGAGCTGCACATCCGTTTGCCATCTGTATTTGAGTAGTATGCCGCCCACGAGGAGCGCAATCAGTGCCAGAAATATCAGCCGCAGTCTTCTATTGTGCAGGAAACGCGCTAGCAAAAGCGGCACACGCAGAAACATTGCGATGCAGCCTGAATGTGGAAAAAACACACAAATATTTGCACATATTGGACATATGTAGATGAATAGAATGCACTATTTGTAATAATTGTGTATTGTTCTTGCTCACTCTGTATTTATTGTAGCGATTGCATTAGGTTATCATAATAAGACGGCTGTATAAACAAAATACATAAATGACTTAAATAAACATTTACAGTCCAAACACACACACACACACGCACTTCACAAACACGGCTGAACAGTTTTAGGAATGTAACATTTTGTACAGCTGTTATTAACAGCGAGCACAATTTTTTTATTTACACATTACTAACTTATTATTTAATAAACTCCTTAAAGTAGTTAAGGGACCTAATATTATATTGACCGGAAGCCAGTCAAAAAACAATTTAAAAACAGCTACTTGCAATACAATCTATTTTTGTTAGTGTGGGGCAAAATAACAAAATGTGCCGTGATTTCGATATTTGCCCCGAGAGCGAGAATTCAAATTCACATATCGGGAAAGGAATTTTGAGCAGAACATTAAATATTGGGAAAATATATCTTGTGGACACACTGCCAAAATGAGTAACGATGAATCGATGACTTTTTGAAATGATAGTTCTTGGCTATCAGATAAGCAAATCGATTGTATTTTTAAAAAGTAAAGTGTGTACACAGCACTTCCCAAAATAAATTCAATTAGCATTGCATTAAATCTTTGCAATATCCAGTTGAGCAGCTTTTGTTTTTTGGATCTCTCGTGCGAATGTAGCAATATGAAGTGGCATTCGTCAACGATCATACAAAGCTGAATGAAACTGTTCTCGTCCGTCAAATTATTTATTTGCATTTTATAACAACTAATATTAAATTCTTCTTTTTACCAATGAACAGCATGAAATAAATAATGTCGCGATTTTTTTATTTAAAAATATAATTTTTTGATTTGAAAATGCATTTTATATTTTTGTTTTATCAGCTTATATAAATGGCCTATAACTCTCGTGGAGCTTTAGTTAACAAATTGAATTGCAACATTAATAATTATTCAATGGTCGAGGCACAACCAGTTACTGCTGCCCTCCTCCTCCCAGTCACCCCCACAAGAAGCTTATCTGCCACCTTTTAATAGAGAGTATTACACTGGTATTGCGCATTGGTATATTGGAAAGTTCTCATTTGTTGTTAATTACAATTGGCTCTTTATTATTTTAATTAAAATATTTCAAAACCGATGTCTACCTATAATGTCATACTCTATTATAATATCTTTAGTATATATCTAAGTTAAATAGTTTGTTAGGAATTATGTGTTTCCTTTATACCATTTGTTTTCTGAAAAACTATTTCATTTTTATAATTTATTATTATTGCAATTTTTCACTTAATTCTCGTATTTTCGTAGATTAGGTTAAAAAAATCGTTGAATACTTTTAAGCGCTGTGAAAAATGTTTCAAAGTAGCGTGCAAATATTTGGGTTCACAATATTTACATACAAAAAAGTTCGCTTTCGACTGGGACAAATATTTGGGTTCTCTGAAAAATTGAAAGCCATAAATTTTCGCCGAATCAACGTTCGCATGGCTTTAATTAATTGGATTTGTTTGTCTGTCTACACTTTATCATTGTTATTTTTGGCTTTTTGGTTTGCACAAGCCGTGTCCAAATAAGTACACGAGCTGTGCCCCTAATGATATTATAATATTCTGTGAACATTTCAATTAATTCATTTGGTAGCCACGTGCCACAGCAACTGTTTGTCTACTGGCGTCTAGCTGATATGCATACATATATACACACATAAATATATATATGTAAATATATAGGTCTACGACATATATTACAGAAAATTGCGGCCGATGTCGTGTATTGATAAGGCACCGAGACAGCTCATCTCAGCGTGTTCGAACTGGAAACACCGAGTGCTTTTGCACTCGACTAAACTGACATGTTCGTCAGCCCAAAATATGCCTTGACCAAGCTTTCTTAATATGTGCAAGCCCGATTGAACACGCTGCGTCACGCAACGGCCAAACCGACATTCCATCGACATAACTGACCGACTGATGTCTCAGGTGCTATTTTTGGAAGTGCGACTCTGTAAATTTAACTTGTGATAAGCCAGTAATCATAAGTCACCAGTATCAGCTTCACATGGACAGCTCTCTGCGTCTGCGTCTGCGTCTCCATCATCGTCAGTGTTCAGTGACTTTCTTTTTTTTCTTCTCGATTTTCAGTAGCTCCCCCCAGCAGCGTGTTTTGTTTGTGTTATCAGGTGCTGATTTATATAGACGTAGCGCCTCATTAAGCGAAACTAGAGCGAGGCTAATCTTTTCGTGTAATTGACGTAAATTGAAAATGAGTCGATTTCTGTTTTTTGCAGCATGTTATTGATTTTGACACATCGGCTAACAGCATTTGAACTCCCACTGAGTCAGCATGTCCCCGGGTCAGCGATTGTGTAAGGAAACGTGACATCCACTCGAATCATTGCTTTCACTGTTGACTGCTGATTCGCATCTCCATGTGATGTTCAGCTTGTTTTTGTGAATGGGGTGATCAGTACGCTATGTGCACGCTAAGCAGTTTTTTTTAATGACTGGTGTCAATTACACACACATATCAATTTATAATGAAGTGCGGTTTTTCTTTGATTTTTCTAAGCCTATTCCTTTGTATTCTTTTCTACCCCTTTACTGTCCACCTCCCCTTGCTACAAACAAATTTGGATGTTGAAACTTGAGAATACGATTATTTTTACAACGAAGTTTGTTTTCAATCCAAGGCTTGTTTACTTCAGCTTCAGCTTTAGTTTTTTTCTACACTTTGTTACAGAACAAAGCTTTCCTATGCTTAAATTACCTTATATTACCCAGACTTTTTTCTGCTGAAGCCTTTTTTTTTGTTAAATTTTATTCCCCCAAAGAAAAATGTAAATTGTTGTGTGACTAGCGATAGTAAAAGTAAAGTTTACAAATATTTCAACTTTCCCTATAAAAAATAATTTTTAATTATTTGCTGAATAAAGGAATTCGTGGTCTCATTGAAATATGAAAAATATTCGCTGCAAGGTTTCTTTTCTTCAGATCTTCAGGTTTTTGCATTTCTTTGATATTTTTCGATCACGCAATAAAATAAAAATTCGTTGTTTAATTTAAGAAAGTATAATGGTAAATATTTTTACATTTTCAGCGCTGAAGGCCTCGCTTTAAATAAATAAATGTCTGATAAATATGACAATAAAACGATTCAAATCTTTTACAATGGATCTATCAATTTCCGGAGATAAACATATAAAGCAGCCCACACCGATTTTCTTCTTCTGGATATAAACAATCGTATGAGAGCTGTTTAAGTGCAGCTAAAACCATTTTTGATTTGTTGAAATGATTCCGAACACAAAGCAAAGAAATTTGCAATTTATTTTACGAATTGTGAGTTACGATGCAAACCAAACGTTGTTTTATTTTTCTGGCCATTCTATTTAGATCCATCACAATGTTTACATCCACTTAAATAAAATCATTTTGTTGTTTTCTAAGTTTCCATTTCGCTTTCTTATTTATTTTATTTTACGAGCATGTTTTTGCACATTTGAATTGCGTGTTTTTTTTTCGATTTTTATTTTGCAACTGTTTTTAGCTCTGGCATTAAAATTGAGCATTTCATTTTGGGCGTGACCCTAGATTAGCACATCGTCATTCAGTATACATTTATATATATATACATATAAACTGAGACATAAAGATTTATATATAGAGTGTCAATTTTGTTGATGGGCCTTATCAATATTGCTCGCGCCATTCACATGTTACTACGCTATTTTTAATGCTCACTTAGCACTCGCATAATTATAGGAATATAATTAATTTTGGCTGATGGAATGAGACACAAAAACGGTCGTACTGGTAGATACCCTACAAATTTCACTTGTGATACATACAATTTTTGGTCTTCAGTTCTTATAGCCACTAAGTTGACATAGATGAACGATGATGATTGATGCTGATCAACAATTCGAATGAATATGTTTCTACATTAGTTATGCAAGTAATATGCTCTTTTTGACGTTTTGCTGATTACAGAGTGTATTTAGCAGGCCTCCGAGCAGGAAAAAACAAATTTAGTATTTATTAGCAATTTTTGTTACCAGGGGCACGATGTACTTATAAAGAATTTGATGGTTCAAACTATTTGTTGAACTTTTAATTTTAAATAGCCTGAACAACAAAAAAAGTGTTTTGAACCTTAACTTCTGTGGTAAAATGTACCCATTCAAATAATTTGTGTTTTATACCAGTCCCTGTTTTGTTAATGTGCGAGTTGCTTTTACCAACCCCCAAATTCTGACGCAATTGGTCAGCTCATTTACCACAGAAGCTGCACCGGAATAAAATATTTATTTTCTCCACTGATCAATGACGTTATGGGTCAGACCATTTTTAAAAAATTTCCTTGAAGTTTGTCACTAATCTTATAACGGAATCTTTATTCTTTTTAATTTAATGGTGTTATGTATACTTTTCCTGATCGCCAAAGATGACGCAGCACACTTCGCCACTTAACGCGTCAAATTCATTTGTTCAATCCAGAGAAACTTTGAAGCGGTCTGCGATTTGCGTATTTTACTGTTCAAAATGCGTATGTAACAGCCAATCCAATATGTCAATCCCGTTTCTCACTCATGGGACTCAAATTTGAATTTGAGTGGCAGAATTTGGGGAAAGACACAGAATGCCAATTATAGAGGATTGACTAGAGCCCGCTTATGTCAATTGATGCTGTGACAATTATTATAATCAACGGGAATGCCTAGCTTGGGTTTAGATTAAATTAAGTTAAGTAAAATGAGCAAGCAATAGAAAAAATAAATAAAAAAAGTACAATCTGTCAATCTATTTTTCAGATCTGTCTGTAACGATGATTTCTAAATATGTCTGAAATGTGTTTATTCAAATATATTTCGTATCTGGTCATAATTCGTTTTCAGATAGAGATGCACAGCGTCTGTCCAGTTAAATTTATCTCAAATTTAAAAAACTACTCCGTTTATTTAGAATAAACGGAAAAATGTGACCTAAAACCTCAATTTGATAAAGTAATCTTTTTATATTCAATTTAAGCATATGTGGTAAGTATAACACAGCATATGGTTGATATGTTTTGCTCTCATGAATTATTTACACATATTGTGTATATATTTGTTAAAGCTTTCGAGCGAGTGTTTCCCAAAGACCCATACCTATGCCAAACTGTGTGTGGCGCCAGTACTCTAAGTATTCGCATGTTATAGACCACATATATATTTGTTTGCATATTCCTCTAGATAGAGATCAGCTATGCATACACACCCACCCACCCACAAGTACACACACAACAAGCAAACATGTTAATGAGGTGGCGTTATTGTTATTGTTGTTCTTGTATTTGTAGCTATACGCAAAGCTTAATACTATGACGTAAGTAAAGTCATTGAATTATAAATTAATAACAAGCCCATGTCAAAATTATAACAAACATTTTGCTGAGCTGTGCGTATTACCAACACCAACACCAACACCAACAACAACAACAGCTCAGATGAAAAATAGTTTTTGCCAAGCCAACTAAAAAAAACGGCTAAGACTGCGGGGCGGAAGAGTCAACGAGGTGAGTCGCTACCTGAGCAAACTATTAAGTTACAATTAAATGAGGAACCCGTATACGCAGCAGATCAGTCGTCGCCGTCGTCCAATTTAAATTTCGAGTCGAAATCGGATTCGGAGTCGGAGTCCGATTGCGATTGCGATTGCAAGTCCGTGAGCCACGATAAAGCCGCGAGATTAAAAAAGTCAAGTGACACGCAAATGCGTCAATCGAAATCGCAAATTTATATGAAATAAAAAAAAAAAAATAAAACAAAAAAATTAAAGAGCACAAAGAACTGTTAGAGTCGTCATGAAGAATACTTAATACTCTCAGAAATTTAATATTTATTTGTTTATCCTAGCACAACAAGTTTGATACAAGTTATTATATATTAAGTATAATTATGTTAAATATGGTTATCATGGCATATGCATTAATGCTTAAATCTTATTGGTATGCATTAATGCTTAAATCTTATTAGTATAAAATTAATTGTAAATATTAATTTGAGTCACAGTATATATATATTTATATATACACTTTTTTTTGTAATTTTATTAAAATCTTAATTTTATAAGCCATTAAATGCTTATAGTTTCAAAAGCTAATTTGACGATAAGCACTTTTAAGAAGAAAATATTTGAATACTCTTTTCATATTTTCTGCTTAGCTATAATCTAAAAAAAATTGTTTCCTTCTACTCGTCTGTTAATTAATAATGCTTTTTGCTAACTTTCACAAATTTCTGCTAACATTATGCACATTTGTACATAAGGGTATATTCAGAAGCGGATCCATCATTTGATGCCACATATATGGAGACTCACTTATCATACCCCACGCTAGAGTATTTACAAACGTCACAGCTTGAGGCAAAAAGTGGGAGCCGAAGCTGGAGCTTTGAGCTTGGAGCTTGGAGCTATTTGCGTATGGGCCAGTTTCTTTGTCTTTATCTGCTTGTGCGTTTGTGTCTTTGTCTGGAGATGGCCAGTGAAGCGCACAGAAAGCCACTTCAAATGTGACATCTCAGCCCTCAGCTGCTGCAGCACAATCATGACAAAGAAATGTCAGAAATTGACGACCCGCCCCTCTCTGCAAGTCAAACACAATTTACGTTTGACGTCAGCGCACTTGAGGCTTGGGCATTTCTCACCAGGTCCCACAAAGCGCGATAATGATTTGTGAGCTGCAGCTGGAAACGACATTCAATCATGAGATCCGAGCCATTGATAGAGCTGTGATACAATATTAAAATGCAGCCATAACAAGGCAGTTACTAAGTTGCATGCGGGCCTCTGGCCGTGAGTGTTATGAATGAATTTTCTGCGTTTTTTTATGACGAATACCTCACAAAATAGCACATTGAATGCTTATTCAATTAATTGTTTAATCGTTCATTAGAAGTGAAGCGGGCATTTCAGTGTCGTTTGTTAGGTACATTTTACGCGTTGTTGTTTCAACTGGACAAGTTTTCAGTTTCTTGTTTAGTCATAGTTTAATTTATCTTGATTAACACCTTCTTATTTTAAGATCATTCATTCGAATTTGTTGTTAATTAAACGAGTTAATTAAATGTACCTTTCCAAAATAGCCTTTAATCTGTGGATTTTAAACTAACAAATTTATATGTCATGCTTTTAAATCGTAAATTTAGCTTTGGATGATTTGCATAAAGATCTTTTGAAATATTCAATATTATAGTTTCATATGGAAACTGTTGTTGACAATAATAATCTGCTGGCTTCGATTTTCAAAAATTTTATTTCAAATCCTCATGTTTCATTTTAATTTTCGCAGTTCTACGCAGTTGTGTTTCTAATTTGAAATCTGTATAAAGGTACATATTTTAAACTAATAACTACGTGTTACGTATTTTAAAATAGAGTTTTTTTTTTTCAAATTATATATATGTTAAGCTGGACAACATTTTTTGACATGTTTTTCTTGTTTTTTTTGTTTTTTTGCGCGTCACGTTTGTGCTCATGGAAATGCCCATATTACAGTTTTACTATAACATAGCTTAATCAATTTCTTATAGTTCACGCTGCTCAGTTATTAGATTTGCTAATGCTGTATTGGGCATTGAGTAATAACCATTAAACGTAGTTAGTTTCGGTCACGTGTATCAGTTGAGGTTTGTTTTTAATTGCGTTACTCATACGCCACGTTGCAGTCCATTCGTGAAGTTCAATGCATTCGCAGAGGGTTCTTGAGTCTGGGCCGACGTAAAAATTAGCATTGCCATTGGCTTCGCATAACAATGGGTCTGTCGCCGTCTGACGTATGTGGTTGCCATGTGGAGCATGCAACTGCAGGCGTTCTGATGGAGACAGATACGTTGGCAGAGAAACTCAAGTTGGGGGTTTGTATGTCACTCAGCATGGGACTGGATTGACGCACGTTGCGGCCCCGACTCCAGCCCATAAATATGCGCATTTTGCACTCTCGCTTGTGCCGCTTGTGGCCATGAACCAAGTGGAGAGTGCAGAGAAAGAGCTCAAGAAACTGGCGCAGATCTTGGCTGTTCTGTTTGCATAATCCCGCAAAGAAGCAGCGCACTAATACCATATATATATACCATATATATATATCTATGTATGGTATACGTATATGTGTGTATATAAATGACATATATGTCTATTAGCAATGCAGATGGCGGAGAATCATCACCAGATGTGTTTCAAGAATCCCAAGAGAAGTTCAACAATTGGGAAAAAACAACTCCCAGACAGTTCAATGCCTGACTCCGACCTTAGATGGCGCCATGCGACGTCGCGGGATCTGATCCAAGAAATCTCTTATCTAATTGCGACGTTACTCAACTACGCAGATAGTGAAAAGTAAACTTTATTATGCAACTCTTTCGGTTAAAGTCATAGGATTATTATGTGATTTCAATAGTTGCCTCTTGTTTTTGGTGTCATTTTGTTTTTTTCACAATTTCAAAGTGAAATAAACTATTCCCCAAATTTAATAATAATATTAAGTGTCAGCTCTTGCATTATATGTCTTAACAAATTCTTTAGAACGCAGTTTATTCATATTTCTATACATACATAATTTTCAAGAATAATTTTATGCAGTAACATATCTGGTTTATTTCTGTCTGAACGCGCCCCACCTTTCTCATCTGTAAACATGTTGGGAGAGGCGAGAAATAGTTTGCATGTTTTCGATAATCCCCCATAGGAATCAAAACAATCAATCGACTGCAATACGCCCGCCCTTGCTTATCATAATGCTCCCTCTCTCTCTCTCTGCCCGCACCACTCATTGTTCGGTGCCATCCTCACTATTACCACTCTCGCGTTACGGACGCTTGCGGAGCACATGCGTTCACTACTTATCTCTCTCTTTTACTCTCTGTGCACCCACTGAAATAAAAGTTCTCTCCACTGCGCCCGCTAGCAGCTGCCCTCTCCCACACCAGCTTCATTTCGTTGCTCTCTGAGCGTGCGATCGTGCTCGGTTCGTGCTCGGCTCGTTGCGCTGCTTCGGGCCGACGAGCGCTCTTTAGCTACAGCACAAAACTGACCGCCATATGGCCAAACCAGTTAGTCGCCTCACAGAGCAGCACGCGTGATCAGTTAAACGACGTCTCGTGTGCGTTAAAAAAATCAATTGAATATTAAACATTTTTTCCATGTGAAAACTTCGCAACGGGCACAAGAAGAACCCAAGGCACAGAAATACAAAACCAAAATAAAGTTGTAAGCAGTGCAGTGCGAAACATACAGAAAGAAAGAAAGATAAAACGCAAATGCAATGTGCTAATAAAACGGACAAGGAAACACAAATGGGTCTAAAGAGAATATAACAATAAAATATGCAAATCTGTTGAGCATAAGGCAACATTAATAAACGAGAGCCAGTTGAACTACTCCAACCATCCCCCCACCCCCAAACAACAACAGCCAAGTGACGTTAACTTGCAAAAAAAAAAAAAACCAAATGACTATGACTTCAACCGTGTTGCAGCGTCCAACAGCAACAACAACGACAACAGTTGAAAAACAAGCTACAAAAGCAACAAGAACAACAACAACAAGCAGAATGGCCTGGTCGCATGAGAAATTGCGTTTCTCATGCATCGACAACATTGGCCTGAAGCAGCTATGGAAACTGATTGCATTGGATACGGCAACTTCAGCAAACAGCAACAGCAACAACAAGTCTTCCAATGTGGAGCAGCCGAAAACCAACAGCAGCAACAGCAACAGCAACAACAACAACAATAACAACAATACTGAGGTAAGTAAACTGGCCAAAAAGAAAGCTTACAAGGGGAGGCAAAACAAAACAACAAAAAAAAATAAAATAATAAGACGGCTCTGACGTCAATTGAGAGCCAATAGCGCCGACACATCCGTGTAGAAAGCAAACGCGGGCAGAGAAAGTGACCCAAAGTCACCCTATAATTTCCTCCAGCTCTTCTCATGACTAAACCTTCACATCCAGTCAAATATATCTGGCATTATCTCTGGCAAAAAATAGTCTGTGTGTTGAAACAACTGTTTTCTTCTTTTTTTTTGGGTTTATCAGCGCCCAACAGTTATGCGGCATGTAAACAAGCGTCAACTTCCAAGTATCTGCATTATTCCAGCAACCCACGTAACGTCAATTTGCATATGGCAAAAAAAAAAAAAAAAAAAAACGCTAATTAAGACAAGCAACAGTCGCTCTTAGGCATGGTGGTGTACAGTGGTCATTCGAAAATGACTACCAAGAAGCAAAAATTCGTTTTTAAATATGTGAAAATTATATTTATCGAATATTGGAAAACATTAAACAATTTAAGTAGACCAATTCAATAGGTTTTATAGATATTAAAGATAAACTTCTTATTTGCATAGTAATTTCAATTTGTGATAGTTTATTGCTTGCGAGCCTCCACTGTGTAGATGGCTATGTGTTGGACTCCTCTATTTAGCCACATGCCCTGTGTGAAAACAAATCAATTCATTTTATTGAAAACAATTGAAAGGCTTTTATTTAATTCTTCTTGACACTTTATATTTTCTTTATATATTTACAATGCAACAATTTGTCACTTGTGTTGTTTTCGAACAATATCTTAACATCCTTTCATAACATTTATGACAGCTGTCCGTTTATTGACATTTGGCCTTGGTTCAGTCAAAACAAGTGCCGACATACTATGTAATATTTTTCTGTCGAGTCTTTCAAGTTACCACACCATTTTTTACAGTGCACTGTTGAGTGCTTGAACATATGAATTTAATGTTTAACTGTCAAGTGCAGCTGCCCACGCTGTCATCATTTGTTAAACTATTATCAGTTCCAGACTATGGAGCATTCATTTCATTCACATTTCAGTTATATAATTCGGCTTGGATCAAGGCTTTTGATAAGTGTACTTGGACTTTTGATTTATTGTGATTTTGTTTTCAACGAAGGCTGTCAACTGAAATGTGGAGTAAAGTTCATGGCGGCATCTCTGGGGAATTCTCCATTGTACTGTTCATAGTGCCTTAGCACAGTAAATACCCTCTCTTTTCCTGTTGTTTTTTTTTTTTCCTAACTTAGTCACGGCTCATCGTTTGCTTTTTTGGAAATTTCACGTCGTGAATCATTTTTATTTAAAGCGAAAGAAGTTAATCATAGATTTACACGATGTGGGACTATAATTTAGCATTAGTATTTGGGGAATATAAATCATTTGTGATTTATTAACATGGTTATTTTTGGCTTGCGTATGCCTTACAGCAATTCAGTTGGAGTTTATTCACTCTAACTGTTAAACTTTTAGCATTTCTCCGGCAGTTGATAATGATGCTTAATGAGATATGGGGTTTATTATGGCCAATTCCGCAACTGAACCCGCTGGCCCTGCGCTCATCTTCTTTCGCTTCGTTTCACATATCGTAACTATAATACGTTATGTTTTTTAACTCATAACTGGTTTCTTATTTCATATTTTTTTAAGTCTGGGCTATTCAACCCTAACTCCCCTCCCCTGCCGACTCCGCCCCCTCCGTGCGGTTAATGCATTGACGTCAATGCAAATCAAGCGATTTGTAAATTCTGTCTCATAACCCTCCAGTCTCACTCTCTCTCTCTCTCTCTCTCTCTCTCTCTCTATTTCTTTCTCTCTCTGATCTCTATGCAGACTCAGTGTCTTGGAGGGCTGGCAATCTTCTCGACACGGTTGTTATCCCGGTTTTTGAATGTCAGGGTTGTGTTCTACAAAACATAAAAAGGAGGCTGTAACTGAGTCACCTACAACTACAGGCCCACGGCCATTCCACAGACAAAAATAAACTAGTTTCCACTGGGACCTGTTGATTCCTCTTTGCCACAAAAAAAAAGAAGCAAAACAAAAGTCAAGTGCGTATTGGCTCGCCTGCGGGGTGGGGAAAGACAAAAAAATAAGCTGAATGTTTAAATTTGCCAAATTCGGTGAGTTGAATTTGTTTAATTAACAGCTCAACGCTTTGACGTCACCTGCATAAATTTATCCACAGAAACGGTTTTTTTTTTCGTATTTTTTTTATTTATTGGGTTGCTTTTGAGTTAACACGGTCGTCTGGGGCAATACAAAATCTTAAGTAGTCATAAATAAACACAACTGAACTGCAGCTTAGTTACATAGACTCGCATCTAAAAATAAAACGGACGCGTTTTAAAGCGCGCGGTAAGCGCGCTCAAAACGCGTGCGATTCGGTGCGCGCTGAAGCATAACAAAAATAAAATAAATAAAAAACTGAAAAAAAAGTGAGTTATGAAAAATGCTGTAATTTCAGGTCACAATTTTGTGTTATTATTGTTGTTCTTACAGTAGTATTATGCATTCGAGCAAATGTCAGAACTAATTATCGTCTGCGGTTGCCTTTAATTTCATTTTATTAGAATTAAGTTTTTCAACTGTCGCCGTTTTTCGTTGAGGATTTTCAAGCGCACGCAAGTGCAAAACAAACAAATTACATAACAAAGGTATCAAAATTAAATATTATGTGTGCATTTGCACAAGTCTGACATTTTGTTTAGCCCATGTGCTAATTGTTCTCTTAACATAAATAGACCTTTTTAAACACCTGAAGTATAGTTACGTGCTAAAATGCATAAACTTCAGTGTTCTGTCAGATACTATATCATTAAATTGCAGTTTGCATAAGCTATATAAATATATTTAATTGTTTTAGTTGTCAATTAAAAACGGAGCCGTCTGCGACGTCTATAAGATTCTAAAATTAAATGTTTTCCACTATTTCCATATCTCAGCCTTTCTATTGACAGCGGCTCCAATTTGTTGTAAAAGGTCAACGCTGACGACATACAGATTCAACTCGATAATAAAATAATACATTTGTTTATTTGACGCACGAATATATCATTTGATATTAATATCATACGATATGCATGCGAGTTGACAATGGACACACACACATCGTGCGTTGATTGATTAGCGCTTAATTACTTCATTATTTAATATTATTGGCTTGGAATAAGCATCCATTAACGGAATTTTATGTAGCCACTACCGGTTTAAGTATACAGACCAGTCTTTTAATTATGTGCGACTATTACAAATGTAGCATAAACTGGGGCAAGTCCAAATTTGCATAGCATTTGAATAAATTTCGTTTTATTTAATATTATGCACATATGCGCGCAGCCAACTTAACAAGCGCATTCCTCAGCTTAAGCCGGCATCCGCAGCCAACTTAACTAGAGCATTCCACAGCTTGCGGTAACTTAACAAGCAGACTGACTAATGGAACCAATTTGTCTGCTTAGCCGCAGCCAACTTAACAAATTTAGTGGTGCCAAATCCCTTAAACAATTCATCTATTTTAATACGAGTTTAATTATACAGTCATGAGTTTCCATGGGATATTGTTTATTTAAACAGAGAATTCTAATTCTGTTGTACCACAGTACACTGTGCACATAACAACCTTGGCATAACCGGCGGTATCTAAAGCTATCCCACAGACGTTATCTTTATGACAACATCTAAGTACTTATACTCCCATATAAATATATATATATGTATATATATATATATGTGTATATATTTACCGATATCTAGTTGCCAGTTAATGCCATTTTTTATATCAGATAAAGCTCAAACATTTACAAATGACAGCTGGCACACTGTGCCTACTAAGGGGGACAGGCGTGACGAAATTGTGCCACATATGCAAATTTATCAACTTACGTAAAAAAGAGCAAGCAAAGCAACAATAAATAAACGCAACTCTTGCCATGTTATTGCCCCAAAGTTGACGCTTGACTTTAAATGAAAAGACGCAGTGCTATCGCAACTGATAAGAGATAAGAGAGGAAGTTAACACTGATAAGAAATAAAGCCCAGCAGCTACGGCCAGTCAACTAGTATATAAAGATGCTGAGGATAAACAACTGGCTCCACAGTTAGTTCAATTAATTAAAACATTTTTGAGTTCGGGTTCGTAATTTGTTGTAGCCAAGGCGCTACAAACAGCTTATAAGCATATAACTCAATTTATGGACAGCAACAACAACAACAACAACAATAGCGGCATCGGGTTGTTAAATACATTCAACTTTGCATACTAAGTGGCTCATTAGGGAGTACGTCGAAGAGCCACACACATCGATCAAATTGGAATAGGACAGAGAGCGCCATAAAACAACTAGACGCTTCACAAGCCATATATGATCCGATGGCAGCAGCGTAAACAAAATATAACTTTTTGCACTTTCCTGTTGCATTCTGATTGTATAATTAATAGGGTTTTTTTTTGTATATGTTGCTTTTCGACTTCGACTGAGTCACAGCTTGTTGTTGTGCTCAAATACCAAGTAAAATTAGTAATTGGGAGTATTCAATTATAAGATTGAGAAGCGATCGCGTATTTTGAGAACCTTTTGCTTAGACCTGATAGGGTATCTTTAAGCTTGCATGCATGTCTCCAACTGGCTTAACAATCAAATTATAAATAAAATAGAATTGGCTAAATAGGCTGAGAAGCTAAAGGGTATCTGCGAGTCAAGTACTTTGCATTATAGGACATCCGGTTGTTTTTTATTTTGCCTTCGTTTGTTTGCTTGCCTGTTTTTCGTGGGTTCACGCAGTGCACTGACGTCAATCTAACTATGCTCTAATCTACAGGGCCTAGCGATACCCTACGATAACTGCGACAATTTGAACCTGGCCGCCTATTTAAACCTGCAAAGGGCCGAGCAGGCGCGAATGAAGGAGCCGTCAATGCCGACGACACAGCAGCGAATGTCGCTGCTCAAGTTCTTAGCCATTGTAAGTACCAGTTTACGATGATCGGGTCGGGATTAAGTGGCCATAAGGCGAAACACGCTTAAGCGCTTCCTGCTTGCTGCCTCAGACAATAAGCGAACAATTGGCGTGTTGCCTGCATTAATTTCACATTACGAATGCATGTAAACGATGATCGGGCATTTAAAACGCTTTGCACTCAATTATTTTTAATCGCAACCAGAAGATGATAATTTCGATCTGCCCCCAAACACAAAGCGTCACTCGCTATAGAAAATCAATAAGAAACGTTGTTAAATGTGTGTTTGCTAAATCGCGTTGCCACCGCACCAACAAACCATCTTTTTGGGGGCTCTGTCATTGGAACGTGATATCGCCGCATGTGTGAAATATAATAATTTCTTTATCAGCATGTTTTTTTGCACCCTTGTGATATACACAATCGGCGCATGAACTTGAGCTATGGCTTTGTGAAATTCATTTCAATTCAATCGGTGGATTAATTGCAGCTTGTGACTAGAATAATAAATAGCCATGAGTATATATTTAGCAACACAGTTGACGCGATCTCTAATAACGATTAATCCATTAACACTGAATTTAATGAGAAGTCAAGCTTAGTCACATGGCCACTTCCCTTCATTTTACTCCTTTGTGCTTGAACGTATTTCGCGTGTATTGAGCAGTCATAAAATATAAACATCTTCGCGTTGCTCACTTTTGCAAATAATATATTTTATTAATCATTTCCTCTATTCCTCTCTTGCAGAATGCTCTGGAACTGAGTGCACCTGCCACACCGCTGCTGTTGCAGCAACAACAACAACAGACGCAATTAAAGCCACACGGCTGGATGCAGCTCTCCGGGCATCCCGAAAGGTGAGCAACTCACACTCAACGAATGCCAATGTGTAGCCTTGCTAATCTGTTTTCTTCTATTGTTTATAGCATTGTGCCAACCACAGCGGGCATTGTGCGTAAGCGCATTGTTAGCATCGAGGACAGCGAGGTGCTTGCCTATCGTCAGATCTCGCAGGAGCCAAAGACCTCGCAGATTGTGCCCGCCTTTTATGGACTGCGCGAGATACACTCACAGCACTTTATTGAGCTGCAGGATCTTTTGTCCGGCTTCAAGGATCCCTGTGTGATGGACATCAAACTCGGCAGTCGCACATTTCTCGAGTCCGAGGTCAGCAACCAGACGCTGCGTCCCGATCTCTATCAGAAGATGATTGCCGTGGATGCCAGCGCACCGACGCAGGCGGAGCACGAGGCACAAGCGATTACCAAGTTACGTTATATGCTCTTCCGTGAATCGTTGTCCTCGTCGCAGAGCAAAGGATTCCGCATTGAGGCCCTGCGTCTGCGTGGCCGTCCGCCACTCAAGGATCTTAAGACTTGCCGCAGCAGTGAGCAAATTTCTCAGACCATCGAACAGTTCCTCGCCGCACGCCGGTCCGTGCAGAAGGAGCTGCTCAAGCGGCTCAAGCAGATGCGTCTGGTGATTGAGCAGTCGCCATTCTTCAATCGCCACGAGATTATCGGCTCGAGCATGTTCATTGTCTATGATGATCAGCGCGTGGGCGCCTGGCTAATCGATTTTGCCAAATCGCGCCAACTGCCACCACAGCTGAGCATCAATCATCGCAGTCCCTGGACGCCCGGCAATCGGGAAGAGGGTCTGCTCCATGGTATGGATGAGCTAATCCATGCCTTCGAGGAGGTCTACGCCCGCAGTGGCAGTCATCGCGGCTGCCTCAAGATCTAAGCTTGACGCTCCACCCTTTGCCACGCCCACCTATATAGGCACATAAGACTGATTTGCACCACGTCCCATTTAATTGAGAATTGAAATTCATCATCCACACCATGCGGCGCCTTGACTATATTCCATATTGGAAGCAACCACCAAGCGCCAGACCTGGACTTGTAGATAACACATCTACACTTATATATACAAATATATATATATATTCCGATATATATATTTATATAAAGAACGATTAGTATTGAGCACCAAGCAGCATTTGTTTGATTGAAAACAGGTTTAACTTGAATAAGTATTAAGTTTAAAAAAAAAATAATCAACAAAATTACACATTGTGCATTTTTGGACGCAAGTAATAAAAATCTCAAGAGAAATAAGTTGAAAATTTCAAAAAATTAAAGTTTTTCTTTTTATACTTACTATATCCAAAATAAGTATTATATAAAAAATAATACTTTAACGTATCGCGGAACCACTTTTGAGTTCCGCTTATGTTTAACGATTCCGGAACTTGAATTGAGCTCTATTTGTTGGGGCGCTGTCTACGTGTTTCCATTTTCAAAATAGCTTGAAATGCGCAATGAATTCAATATAATAGTTTCCAATTGGACTGCAAATATAAAAAACATATATCTAATCAAATAACGAAATACATTTTGAAGGATGCCCTTGTTGCCGAACAGTTCATTTTTTATACTTTGATCCCGAAGGTGTCAATTATATTGGTTTTGTGCAATGTCCGCCATGCTGTTTGTCCGTCTGTGTCTGTTCGTCTGTATGAGCGCAACTTTTTTCGACACCCTTAGAGATAGGGACTTGAAACTATGGTCTGTGCCTGCGTCAGACAAAGTGTAAAAATTGGAGTGCTACGTCCACCAGGGGGCTAGGAAATCGATAAAATCGATATTCGCAAATCGATAAAGCCACATATCTCCGACAATTTCAGGGCCAACGTCACCAAATTTGGTTGGTAGGTTGTTGGCGACGTCCTTCAAAGATCGGCATGCCCACCTCCACAGCCCTCAAGCCCCCCCGCCACTAAAAATGCTTATATCTTGCGCAGTTTTTCAGTTAGAGCCGTCAAATTTGGTATTTATATTACTGGTAGACGCCTTTAAAAACCGATAACAAATTTGCATGGCCACGCCCACACCTGCGCCCATAATCGCCAAAGTCGATATTTCGGAAAGTGTAAATCGATAAATCCCACAATTTTGAAGATAATGTGACTTGCTGGTAACCTCCTGCAAGGATCGGCATATCAATTTTCAAACCACGTCCATACCGTCGACCACAGGAACTTCGATCCTAGAAATCTGAAATGCGCATATCTTCTACAATTTGTAAGCTAGTCACCAAATTTTAAGAGAATCTTACTGGTACTCTCCTAAGAGGTCGATAAAAAATTGGATGGCCACGCTCACCCCGCCTCCCTGAACCGATACACTTGTTAGTGTAAATCGATAAGACCATATTTTGTATACAATTTGAAAGTTAGTCACCAAATTTGACTAGTAGCACCCTTCCAAAATCCGGGAAAACAATTCTGAACCATTTCCGCCCCTAAAAACGATAAAAGCCTATATCTTCTGCAATTTAAGAGCTACAGTTACTAAACTTGGAATGTAGATTACTAAGATCGTCGTTACCAAACTTCGAAGAAACGTTACTAGCTTATAGCTATCGCAATTTGTAAGGCAAACTTGGACAACACCCACCCTGTTCTTTGCTGATTGTTATCTGCTGTCCTAACTTAGGGTATCAAAGTATTTCGCAGTCGGTTACGCCCGACTGCAACGTTCTCTCTTGTTGAACTTAGAAATGGATAGAGAAGTTATAGTTTATGACTACAATTTTAGCTTGATATCTTCAAAATGCTAGACTGGGAGGCGGAAGATTGAGTTGTCCTTATGAGGGGTATAGTTCTATATTTTTTTACGATTATGCAAAAAAAAAAATACATTTCTTATAAATCTAATAATTCAATTCAAATCGTTTTCCACTTGATTTCAAAATTAATAGAATAAACATAGTGCAGCGTGAATAAAGTACTGCATTATCTCTTACGTATATTTAAATCCAAGACATAGAATAGAATACTTAATAACTACATGGTGCATATGAAATGATCCGGATCGATGCTGGAATAAATATGCCCCTCGGAGATCATAAAGTCCAAAATATTGCTGCAAAATAGAAAGCATTAAACACAGTTCAATATAAAATTGTATGGAGACTCCTTAAGAGAACTCACGTCATTTCGGATTGGCTGATGTGCGAGAACTTTGCGCTCAGTTCGCGCCGATGAATGCCCTCCTCGGAGCAGTTGCTTTTGATGGCCTGGAAGACAGCCAGCTGCTTGCTGTCCAGACCGGCGACAATGGCATTACTTTGACTGGCCGTCACATTGGGCATCAGTTGGCTGCTCGCACCTGCGTCACCCTTGACATGGTACTCCTCAGCCTTGTAGCGCGAATGGAGAACCTCCAGCACGTGGGTGCACACCTCGTTCGGATCGAGCACATTTAACAGTTTGAAGACCATCAGAACTTTTTGGCCCGCCTGTGAGCGCACGGAACCATAGATTTTCACATAGTTATTGAGCATAACATCGGGCGCCTTGATGGCATCGCCCTCTTCCAGCCAGTAGTGTGCATCGATGCGACCACTGTGATCCTCTATGGAATAAGTAATCTTCGTCGATGACGTCTCAATATTGCGCACAATTCCAACGGCGCAGACCAAAGCGTAGGTGACATCGAACATCTTGAAATTGCCCTCGGGCGAATCAAGAATCTGTTTGACCAGCAACGAAATAATGCCCTGCACAACGAAACGAACGAAAATATTGCTTTGGAGACCGAAAAAATCGTAGTTAAAATTTAGTTTACCTCGCCAGACGATTCCTTTGTGGCGCCGGCTGTTGCCGTTTGTGTGGCATTGAAATCACCAACTTTGAAGAGAGAAAATCACATTATTACACAAGTCTTAAAGCTCTAAATATCAACAACTTACAAGAACTATTCATTTTGTGGTGCGTGGAAATATTTAATATTTATTAATCAAATTTCACAAGATGTGCAAGCATCACAACGCGCCAAAATAATAACGCCGGTCACACACACGACACAAGCCAGTTGGACGTGCGAGCGATAGTATCGTTGAGTGACATACCAACATACAAATCAGTATATAAACTAATAATAACAAATGCTAATCAAATTTATCTAAATTTAGTGATTGCACATAAACTAATATATTTTCTATACAAAAACGCAATGTTTGACGTCACAAATGCAACTGAGTTGTTAACAGATATGACAGAACAATCGTAACGTGTATGGGACAAATGACAGAGCTGCCAAATTGTGTAAATGAACAGCTGATTTTCAACGTGTGCAAATTATAGCGCCCGAAGATTTTGCCTGAGTCTAACTTATATTAAAAATATTTTAAGTAGCTGTTTTTACAATGAATACGTTGCGGCCTTGTGGTTGCAAAGGCGTCCGTACTTGCCTGACCTGTGAGAAGGACTACCAAATTGAGAAACCATCGCTCCAAGAGCAATTTCGACAACTAGACGCCTGGTCATATTGCACACAATGCGAAAGACTCTTCGCCGGATGGGATACGAAGGCGGTGCAAGCGGCGCATCCAGAGCACAATGGGGCTGAAAGTCTGCCCCTGCCTGGCATATTGGTGCAGGAACAATTCCTATCAAGCACCGAGGGGGCACAGCTTATTTCCGACCTGGACAATTTGCCCTGGGTCATTTCACAAAGCGGTCGCCGCAAACAAAACTACGGCCCCAAGACGAACTTTAAGAAGCGCCGCCTGCAAGTGGGCGCCTTCGAAGGATTCCCCATTAGCACACAGTATGTGCAGGAGCGATTTGAAACGGTGCCGTTGCTGCACAACTTCCAGACAATCGAACAGTGCTCGCTGGAGTACGATCCCAGTAAAGGTGCCAGTATAGATCCGCATGTCGACGACTGCTGGATATGGGGCGAACGCGTTGTTACCGTCAACTGTCTGGGTGATGCGGTGCTCACCTTGAATCTATACAAGCAGCAGCAGCAGTCGGGCAAATATAATCTAGATCTGGTGGCGGAATACGAAGAGAAACTGCTGGAGCCGCTCTTAAATCCCCAGCAGCTGGCGACTTACGAGGGCAAAGTGCTGCGTATTCCCATGCCAAAGTAAGTAAAATGCCTCCAAATGTGGATGCAATGACTACAATGTTATGTTATAGGAGCAATTAGTTAAATATTATTATGTATTATTGCAGCCTCTCGCTTATAGTACTTTATGGACCCGCACGCTTTCAGTTCGAGCATGCTGTGCTGCGCGAGGATGTGTCGGAGAGACGCGTCTGCATTGCATACAGAGAGTTCACGCCCATGTATATTGATGGCGTGGACAGGCAGCAGGGCGAACTAGTAAGAGACAAATCACACTTGTTCTGGCCAATTAAAACAAACTAAAGTCGAGGTTACTAAAGACTAAATTTACTTGGGCGCATTTTCGCAATCCTCTCGCGGCGCGGGCCGATAGTCGAGGAGGGCTACTTGGGCGGGCAGCTGGACACCATGCATGCGCTTGAGATGGGCGCGCAGATTGCTGCTGGTGCTGAAACTGTTCAGGCAGACGACACACTGATGGCTATTCGCATGCTTGTCTCGAATGTGGGCATTGAGATCCTTCACCTTGACAAAGGCCGTGGTGCAATACTTGCAGACGTGTGAGCGGCGCACGTGCGTCTTGAGGAACTGCTGGGAGGCGTAGGCGAGTGGACAGTATTTGCACTTGTAGATGGCCTGACTGCCGCTGGGCTCGGTGTTCAGCAGACGGTTCGTTTCGTTGTACTCGTCCAGATTGTCGTGCTTCAGCTCAACGGCGGCATAATCCAAAGTGCGCAGCTCGTAGCTGGGAAATTGCATCAGATTTTGCTCCATTTCGGATTGCTCGTGCTCGTCCAGCTCGGTGGCTGGCAGAAATTCAGATACGATCAGTGAATCTTCGTTGGCTAATCGCTGTGAGGGACGCGCTGGCTGCTCCTCTGTGCACAGATCTACAAACTGCTGCCGCTGCGGCTGCTGCAAGTCGTCACCAGCTACTTCTATCAGCTGAATGTCGAGCATCTCCTCCTCCTCCACATCTCGCTCCACCTCTCGTTCCTCCTCCTCTACAACCTGTTCCCTCTCCAATTGAGCCTCGTTGTACAACTGCCGCAGTTGGCGATTGGCGATCATCAACTTGCTGAAGTACGAATAGTGTGTGAGGCACTCGTCCAGGCAGGCATGGCATATCATGGGCAGCTCCGATGTCAGATCCATGGATATGTGCTGTGGCCCAAAATCATGTGAGATGAGAGTATATTCATTTAAATATTGTCCATATTTTTACTTACAAGCATGGCCTGCAATATTTCGCATATTGTGTGCTCCTCCTCGATGTCGGCGTCGTTTGTTTGTCCGGCAGCCAGCACCTTGTGATGGGTAATGTCTATTTCGGCATTATCCACAAAACAAATGCGGCATAATTTCCGCAAGTCTATGTTCATTTTATTTTCAATAATTGTCGCTAATTTAAAAATATTGTTTGGGTTCTTGGCTTTGATTGAACAGCTGTTGTACCAGGGCTGCAACAATGTTTGATTACGATAACACAGAATGAGTTGTGCTTCCTTAGAAAAAATATCGATAACAAAATTGAATAGATTGCCAGAATTCAAATTGCATTTTAAGATGTCCCAATGCTATATGTGTAACAATATTAAAAGCTGGTTTTTTTCTCTTTTCAAAATAAATTTTATTCAGTTTTTTTGTATTTTATTTTTGTCGCAATCATTTCTCTCGATTTTTAAAGTTAATTTATTATTTAAATCATTTAATTCCGTTTTCGCTTATAATTAATTATTATCGTCAATGTGACGAAAGTTATTTGTCTGTCAATAATACTTATTGACAACAGACTTTTTATTAATTTTTTTTCTAATTTTGCGTCTTTTTATCTTTACATGCATAAATTGGGTTTCTTTTCATTTTGAAGTTTACACAATTTGCAGTAACGATTTATTATTAATTATGCAAATAGCTATTTAAATTGAATTGGTAGTTTTTGGTTTTGGTTTTTTTTTTCAGGGATACTTTTGATGGGCGTTGGGATTTATTTAACGGTTCTCATTTGGTTTGGTTTGGTTTGGTTTGGTTTTGGTGAGTTTTGGTGCTCAACACTAGCAGTTTTTAGCCTAGTTTTTGTATTTATTTAAATGCTAATATTAAATATATGTTTTAAAATGTGAACCGATCATTGTTTGTTAAGCGCTATTGAGACTTTAGTTTTTATTTTGTATGCTTTCAGCTGCATAGACATGCAAGAAAACCAAAGGAAAACGGAAATGTCTGTTTCTTAAATTTTTCGAGCTGATTTTTATTGAATAAGACGAATCTGTGTGTTTGTATTGTGTATGTGTGTCTGTGCCAACATTTTGTTTAATTAACTTTAGCATTTAGTGTAACTCTGATCAGAAGGATTAGTAAGTAGAGTTTTTGTTTTTGTTTAGCAAATGATAAAATATTGTTTTACGACAATTTGCCACTGTGAGACGTTTTTCTTTTTCTTTGTGTTGTTTAAACTTTTAAACGTATTACTTTCTTTTGCTGTAATTTTAAATTCGTTTTTTTTAGTTGCCCTCTCCTAATGTAGGACGCTTATGATATAGATTCTTTTTGCTTTTTCTTTTCTTTTTTTTTTGTTAAATCGCCTATTTAATGCTATAGTATTATAATACATACATGTAGACTTCATTCTTTTAAAGAGTGTAGAAAATGGTTTTGCTTTTTAAAATAGCTTCTTTTTATCAAAAAGACATTCATACACGTATAAGTACATAGTAGTTCTAATTATGCGTCTAGTTGCTCGAAGAAAAGCACTAAATTAATTATGTAAAAAATCAAATACGATCTCAAATAGCCACAAACTAGGCCATATGCTTCCGATTCCAATTGAATATCATTGCTAATTGCGCGAATTGCATAAACAAAACTAATATGTCTAATTAGAAATAAAAATAGGTTTTCAAATAGTTCTCTAAACAACCTTTAGGGGGACAGACCAGTTATCGGTAGGATTACGCGTAATTAGCGTAAGCAATAAATTACATTATATCAAATCCAATTATAACATACAAAAACGAGGGCCCTGTAGAGATAGTCGTATAAGCTTTATATTTTTTTTCTTTCAGAGAATTTGTTTAGCACTCTTATGGATATTTCAAAGAATTTTGGTTTTTGTGTGATATTAACTAGCTGATTCTTGAAGTAAGTAATTTTGTCTGGCATTCAAATGGGATGCTAGCACAATTCTGTTAGAAATTTCAAAGACAGACATGAGAAATAGAGAAAAACTGACTGGAGATATTGGTATTGTTGGATTTAGCGAGTATGTGCGAGTTTCACGGCAGTGTTCACGAGATAATTTTATTATGTGCTTTGTTATAACAAGGTAGGAGGTAGGTTTTTCATTGTGTTTTTTTGGTTTTGTGTGTAGAAAAGATGTACGCTAAAAGGTTTCATAGGTGGGTCTTTGAAAAGTTATACAATCTGGGAGCGTTTTACCGTAAATATCACTGTTTCGCTTTTGCAATAGAATTCAAAATTTTGTTGGCTCATTATAGGATACAAATCGGAAGTGTAAATGAAAATTCGAACTGAAATCATATATAGGTTGTGAAAATTTCCAACAAAATTGTGTTGTTGTTGTTGTAGTTATTGGTTGGTTGTTTTGACTTTTTGTTGTTATGATTTTGGCTGTATTTGCTAATTTTCTTAGTTGTTGCTTGTTTCCGTTTTATTAAAAATATATCTGTATGTTTACGAGTATATGCGGTGATATATGTGTCATAAAATATATATACACCTGTTTTTTATTTATTTTTATTTGGTTTTCAATTTTTCATATTACTAGTTTTGTTTTGTTATTATTTGACTAATTTTGTATTTCATTTAATTGGTGACTATAACTTGCTTTTGGTTTTCGGTTTTAGTATTCTCTCAATTTGCTACAATATTTCAACAATAAATTTTCTAAAAACAGCTTGTTCAATGAACGTATTCTCAAAGTATTTCTTCTGTTTGTTTTCTTTTTTCATTTGTTTGTATGCGCATTTTAAAAATTAGTTATATGGTACTATATATTAATATGTATATATAATTATATCCATTATTATGTGTCAGTTTGTTACCATTTATGCCCACCTAGATGCTATCCTAACCACACAACTGTTGCACACGCTCATCAAAACAAATTTTGTTTTAATAACCTAAATAAAATGAACAGTAAAGTCTTTTAAATATAACAATTCATATAAAAACGATGTAAGTTATATTTGTTTTAAACAATAAGCTGTTAAACATCAACCAACAATATTTTAAAAACACGTGGATACATTTTCAAGTAATAACAGAATAGATGACATTTAAAGGAAATACTTACATATTTCATTATACTAAACTAAATTAAAATTATAGAAATAAAAACTATGAAATTCTTTTCAATTATATTCAGCAGGGTTTTATATTTAAATAACTATTGTTAAATTATAAATAAACTACTTTATAAATATTTGAGAGACGAAAATATAAAAAACAGAATTAAGAAATTTTATTAAATTATAAATAAAATACTTTTTAAATGTTTAAGCCATGAAAATATAAAAATTTTACTTAAGAAATATTCCTTTGGTCCACGTGGTGTAAACACAAGTTGAAAACTAACTTAAACTCATACAAAATTTATGAAAAAAGGTTCGTAAAATCCATTTCAGAATCTGCAATACTGGCCTATGAATAAAATCGTCGCTGTCCCTTGTTATTTGCGTTTCTCAATTGAGTGGTTTCGTGTGTGTGCGTGTGTGCGCTTTTTAAATACATATCTAATGTCTCATAGGAACAATCTCTCTTATATACATACATATAATGTATTCGCTTCTCTCTATGTGTGTGTGTGTGTATGCACGTGTGTGTGTGTATGCATGTGTGTGTGTGTGCTTACATACATAAATTAAAACAACAGAGCATGATTAACTGATAAGTTTCGTCATTGTACGAATACATATACACACAAATTTGCATATATGCATGTACATAATTGCAAAATCCTTTTTGTCCTTTTTTGAAACGTTTTTGTGTATTTTTATTGCTATTACTATGCAAATGTTGTATATTTGTTTTGTGTCTTGCTCTTTACTTGGTAACTTTCTTTTTGTTTTTTTTTTTTTTTATATTATTTTTTGGTTTCTTATCTTTTGACTTAGACCATTTGGTTTTACTTCTTCTTATTTATTCGGTTTTTTGTTGTACGGCAGTAATTTTTGCTTTGTTTTTTTTTTTTTTTAACTTTTACTTTCATAAAATATTTATTTTGGTACACTTACGAATTGTGTAATTTAAATTTTCCATTTCACATGCGAAATGTTGTTGTGTGTCGATTTTTCTTTTGTCTATTTTAATATTTGCTTCCTTTTCTTCTTATACTTTGACTTAAAAATGTAATTAACAATTTCTTTCCTTTTATTTTTTCCTTTGAAGCAGTTTCGCTAGTTTTTGTTTTGAAAAAAGAACTTAAACTAGGCATGTCTTCATATACAATATACTCAGGTATACTATATATATATATATATATATATGTGTGTGTGTGTGTGTGTGGATGTTTGTTTGTGTGAAGCTTAACGTGTCTAAATTGAGCGGCCTTATTGCACGATTATGTGCGGAGCTGAGAGCAGCACGGTTACCGTTGCAATAATCGTAAAGAGGGTAAAAACAATTAAACAAAATCTGTGAAGTAGAAATAGAGAAATTCGATATAGTATTAGTTGTACAAATATAGTTATACGCCATATACATATAAGACAAAATGGCGTCACATGCCGCCATTTTTGTATATTAGTGCCACGTGTAGTGCATATGTGTGTTAATGAGTGCGGGTGTTATTATGCTATGCAAACAACCGGAAGTTGTATGGCCATGCGACTTGTCTTAATTGTTTGATTTAGTTAGTTGGTGACTACACATATGTGTCTGTATATTATGTGACAGCGCGTTGCATGAAGATTCCCATCGTTGAGCCAGCAGCAATAATTTCTAATGTAAATATGTCATATAAATATTAATTTTTTTTTTTTTACAAAATATTCCACTTTACTTCTAGTCTACTCGTACATTTTTTACGAAAGAACCAAATTATTGGCTTTAATTTCTAGAATAGGAATTAAGCACAAAACAAGATTGGTATCGATATATTTGAAAAACGTATATCTTATTTTGTGGGAGTGTTATCTACAAGTTTGTTAATATCAAATTAAAGTCGATATATAGGCAATTTATTCTAAGTTAATGTTTTCTGAATAATACAATTTAGGGTTATATTCAAGTTTTTGTAATCAGATATTCGTTTTATTCTATAACTCACCTATCCACAACCATTGCAGCGAACTTCCAATCGCTTATTAATTCCGCTTCGTCGTCTGCTTTGCGCATGCGCGCCGTAATAAATTGCAATTCTTTAAGAATTAAGTGTAAATCTTTGTGATTGCAGCCGATTGCAGTATGATGCTCCTCCACCGTTGTGGGTCGGCCAAAGCTACTGCAATATCGATAAGAAAATTTCAAATTTTATAAAAGAATAAAGTGTTTCCTTATAAGCTGAATACTTACGCTGACGAACCGATGGCGGTTTGTGACCCTGATATTGTATGACGGAAATCGTCATCGATATCGAGGACATTGGCTAATAAGGATTTGGAAGAACGCTCCTTCAATTCCAGCTCTTTCATGCGATTGCTTAATAATATTGATTTGCGCGTGATTTTGCGACCAGGTCGACCCATGCGCAGTATCCAGGGCAGCCATTGTAGAAAAACGGATTTAATCTAAAAAATATCCAGAATAAATAAAACATCCAGATTTGGGTATTTATGGGTTTAATTTTGTGATTATAAATGAATTCCAAATTAAGTGCCTGCGTATAATTAAATCAATACCATCACGTATTATATTATACCATTAGAAATAAAATCAAAACCAAAGTTGTTACGTCAAAATTTGCTGTTGGATTTCTTGGCACTTACCCACGGTGGCATCTCATGAATATCCGCTGTGCGATGATGATAGTTGAGCACCACAACCGTGAGCACCACAGACGATGCAACCATGAACATGATACAATTGAAATATGTACCTAAAATTTTTTGAATTTTTTTTGTATCGGCGAATAACAAACAAAAAGAGAAAAATGTTCTCGATATTAGTTTTTAGTTCAATTGGCCCAAGCAAGTATACGCAACACTAAGAACAGAAGCTTTAGAAATGATAATGTACAGTAAAAATAGCATTAACATTACGTTAGTTAGTTTGAAATCATGATAAATAGTAGGTTTGAGAATTCGAGAGTGATCAAGTTTACTGTGTTTAATTCATGGTAATCAGTTGCTGTGATTTATCGCATGCACTCGATACTACATGATTTTACTGGGTATTCACACATGCGCTCGATTGGCTATTTTAAGTGGTTCACGTTTACGACATGCTTTAACATGCATTTATGTCGGTTTATATTTTATGTGTCAATCATGCATAATTTAATTAAATTGAATACGTTGTGGGTATAAAAGTCAGTCAAGTAGTCAAAACGATAACGTATGTATATAAATAGTAGGTTTCTTATAGAAACATGATTTTATAATATTTTAAAATATAAATGATTTTTCAAATATGATTTTCATAAATGCTTTATATTATGTTATATTTTACTATTATTTTGTAGATTATATATTTTTAGAAAAACATGAAAATTAATTGCTATCCGAAAGTGTAAATTTACAAGTGTAATAAGTTGTTTAAATTATTATTCGATTTATGATTCACAAATCCAAAACTCATTTATTATTTTGACTGCTTGACTGTCCTCAAAAAAAAAAATATATATTACAGGGATATTTAAAAAGAAAATTCATGCATAAATAAAATTGAAGCCATTCTTTTATTTTTACAAGTAAGATCTGAGTTTATGTTGATTTAATTGCTCTGGTAAACAAGTTGTAGTTTTTTTTTTATATTTATTTTTGTATTAATGTTTTAAGTTTTATTTGTATGTTTGTCATTGGATTATCGAAGGAAGGTTGTTTATGGTATGCTTACTGTATTTATTTAATATTTGGTTTTTAAGTAAAAATTGTAATATTTGGTTTAAGGCGCTTTACGGCTTACGATTTATAACAATTTAGTCAATAACTTAGTCAGCTTTTGATACTTGGATGTGAGGAATTTCGAACGTTTCGATTTATACAACATATTTGTATGTATATACATTTAGTATTACTTAAAGCATAGCTTGCATACGTGTGCTGTATATGTATTTAGTTTTCAGAAGGAGATTTCAAATTTAGGTTGTGGCAAGCAACTAAAGCAAAGCACCCTCAGAAGCGTCTTATATGGAGTAGTTAGCTAGTTTTGGAATTAAAGAGAATATTATAGAGTAGAAAATATCCTTGCAGTGGTTCTATGAAAATTTCACAATATTTCTAACAGTGCGAAAAAAACATTTCTGATACTTTATTAATAATTCAAGTGAATTTAGAAAAATTGTTTCTGTTTCGAATTTTAATTTTTATTTAATACATTATGCATAAGTATGTAAGTCAGAGTTAATCTGATTACCTTCATAGTTATCTTGTATTAAAGGTATAACATCGCCTTATTTGTAATCTATTGAAAATAAAAAACTCATAATTTAAATATGTTTTCATGTGCTTAAAACATTCTATTCACATGTTTAATCATTAGTTGTTCGTAGGTTAAGCTAAAGTTTGAATTAAAATTAAATTAATCTGCAAGGGTATTTACTATTCGGCGTGCCGAATCCATCTACATATGTGTTTTTAGTTACGGTTTTCCGTGGGAACGCTGTAGTTGCTTATTTGTTTACTCTTATTTTTTGCTGAGCATTCCACTTAACAAGAGAATATATACTAAAAAGAGGTTCAGCCAAAGTCTAAAGAAGCATTTGATATGGATGTTGTTGGGGAGGTAGTTGGTTTGGGTTAAGCTACGGCAGCCAGAAACATTTTGCATTTGTATCTGTTATCCTTTGGAGTTGTACTTCATGCTCATTAATTTGAGCTTATGCTCAGTTTTTTTTTTTTTTTACCTAATTTTAACGCACTGCAGAGCAGACTGCAGTCGTACTAATTTTTAAGTTTTGTACAAGATATAATAATTTTTGATTTTTAATTTTAGCCAGCTGATTTTTTAAATATGATAACTTTTCGTTTGCTACATTCGTTTTGTTTTTATTTTGTTAGCAGCTAAAAGAGAGAGAGAGTTTGTATTTTTTTTGTAAAGAACTCTAAGAATTTGTCGGAGTTGTATTTTTTTATTGTATGTTTTTTTTTTTTCAAATGATAAAGCATAACAGTTAAATTAGTTAAGAGTGTGTTTGTACTAGTACCTAGCAGCGGTACGGCCTCGCTCGTCTTTGTTATGACATTGCCGACCAATAAAGAGAAAACTGTTTGCGACAGCAGAATTGTAACACCTGCAAATATTCGGTTCGAAAACAATTTTTGGTATTTATAGTAAAATTGAAAAAATCAGAGGACACCACAGATTTGGGAGTTTGAAGACCGTTCTATGCGGTACTGTATGTTTTGTAGTCATGGTTTTAAACGTTGGGTTAGCTGCCAAAAAGTTGTATGTAGGTTACTTAGGATCAAGCGATTTTATAGGTATAGCAGTAGGAGAGAGATAGAAAGACAGAGAGGGGAGACAGAGATTGAGAGGTCTGCTGACAGGAGCTGTGTATAACACTTATATATCATAGGGATCCATTAACTCTAAATCTATTTCTATAAAAAATAATCAATGCAATAGAAATTACCTGAGATATTACAATTATATATTGAATATTGTGAAACCGAGGATCCTTTATTTTCAAAATGAAAACAATTTTTAGCAACTTTAAAGATCCTCTTTGATCTATTTACAGCTCGTGTCAGGCAACACTTCTATTTACTAAATGATATTTTTTGGCTGAACCTTTTTATTTTCTTGCTTCTGTAATGGAATGCTTTTGTATTTGTAAACAATGCCTTGTGGGTGCATTTGCTAGGCTCAAGTGATAATATGTAAGTACATAGTATATATACTATAATTACAGATAGTGGTTTTTTAGTTAAGTTTTGTTGATTGTTTATTGTTTATTTGTTATTATAGCGTTTTGTTATGGCAGTGCATTCAGTTTGAGCAGGTCTCTAAGCCTGCACCAATCTTATGGGTTAGCAATCAAAAAAAGGGAACAGCAAGCGAATGCAGAGTTACAAATTTTTGACCCATTCTGCACAAACCAAACGGAACTCTTGATTTTTTAACGAAATGATATTTTTTCAGACTGTTCTTGTTAAATTGCAACAAACAATTGTGTAAAGTTTTATTATTTAAAATTGGTCAAAAAGGTTCTCGAGCAAAAAATATCATTCCGAGAAATGGGTCAAAAAGGTGTAAGGACAAATAAAGCAAGTATAGCATCAAAAAATATATAATCAACTTGTATGGAATCTAGTTCAAAAATTAGCGAATGGATTTTGTTCGAGTTTGGGTTTTCTGTGTATTTTTTGCGGTGAAGCTTTTTGTAACTCATTCTCTTTGAATCGAGTGGAATTAGGTGGAACGGTGGAGCAGTGGGTGTACATATATATATATATCATATGGTGATGCTATTAAAACAAGATGAGGTGGCATGAGTGAGTGAGAGCGAGTGAGACAAATCAAATATGAAATAAGTACAAATTAAAGCTATTAGCAAAAATAGTTAAATAATACCATAAGGAATAATATATCTTTCTTTCTTTCATCTTCATCGATCGGCGACGTTATCGACGATAATTATCGGCATTTATTTGTAAAAACACATTTCACAATATTTCACAAGTATTTTCCCAAACTAACTTGCATTGAAATCTGTCTCATAAGTATCTTTTGTAATTACATTTTTTTTTGGTTAAGAGGAGTTACATAATTGTGAAGTGGAAATAAGTACATAAGAGTGTACCGTATTAAATATATTTAGAGTTTGTATATCAAGAAGTTGGAATATATATTTGTAGAATAATTACAATACGAAGTTTTTTTTTATATGGTGTGTTTATTTTTGTAATGCAATATAACCTGTTGAAAAGGGGGTTTCAGATATATTAGAATATACATTTTTTTGAGATATTTTATAACTTGCACAGGGTTTTTATTAAGTGTTCAAAGGGAGTAATTAAATGATTACTTTTAAAATTTGTTGGGAACTTCTTTTAAACGTGTTTCAGGAAATCGTTATATAAATATATTTAATGGCATTATTTGTAAATCTGAAAAACTTGTTTCATAATATTATTGTTTTTCACTGATTCTCTAAGTGTTTTTTTTTAAGTCATGATAAAGATTAGATTAAATATATATATTTATAATACTTTAAAAAATATCTGAAACGGACTGAAATATATTTTTTGATAATTCAAATTACTAAAAATCGGACAGAATTGGTTGAAAATTAATATTTTGATTAAAATAACTAGAATAACTTTAGATAAGTTAATTCTTATTACGATAGTTCTATTGCATCATTTAAAGTGAAAACAACACCAACTTGGTTCAGGAAATTTGAGTATAATATATATTGAAGTGAATTGGAATCATTGGCGGATGTATTTGATTAGTTATGTGCTGATTAAGAGCTACTATATATAGAAGAATATTGGTTAATAGTATGTCAGCCGCGTACCAATGACAAGTGAAGAAGTTAAAGAGAAAGTTGAGTTAGGATTTTATAGATCAGAAGTGTGGGTAAGTAGATAACGATAGCATTTAAAAGATTTCTGGTTCTGTTTGACGTTGCTAATTGTTTTGTTATTGCAAAGGGAAGGCAGTGCCGTTGCACTGATCTTTGGTATGTCTACCGAGAATTTTGACGAATGGATAATATTGAAGAAGAGAAGAGCGAGAGAGAAAGAGACGGAGTGTTTTATAAAAGAGAGACAGAGATAGCAACATAATAATATGATCAACTAAGAAACGACGTCATTATCATATATATATAGAGTATTTAAAGCTCAGTTTTAGAACGAGAGAGAGAGAGAGAGAGAGATAGTTGAGTTGGTTTAGTTTAGTTAGTATTTTAAAACTTGTTGTAATTAGTAAACATAGTACGAAGTACACAATATAACATTTAACAACTTTTGGCACTTTCTGTTGACTTTGGTTTTTTGTTAGGCTAATACTTTATTTAAGTTAAGATTTGTTTTTTTTTTTTTTTTTGGTTTTGGTTTTAATTAAGGATTATATATGCGAACAATTTAGCAATGTGTGTGAGTAATCATAATAGATATATATATATAACAACAATAACAATAATATTTATGAATATATATAGATATATATATATATATGTACGTATATATAAATCATATTAAGTAATTTGTTAATTAATGTTTTTTGTTTTTTTTTTTTTTGACAAATTTGAATATATATTTGCATTTTTATGTTTTTTTTAAATGCAATCGCTACCTAACAAGGGGATTGCATCAGATACTTGGGGCAATGTCTCAGCTACAAGGTTGAGAAACACTGTGAGCGATAGAAGAATTGTAACTCCTGAAACAAAAGAATTTCGTTTGATAAAATACAATTGAAATAATGACACAAGAAATTATAAATCAGAAAACGTATGTGTGTAGTTGTTGTGACATAAATGAAACTTAAAAGCAGACATATTCAAGGGCATTTCACAAGTTGTTGTAGTTGTAGTTGTAGTTGTAGTGTTTGTTGTTGCTATTGTGGTTGCTGTAGTAATTCGTGTTCAAGTTGTTGAGATAGCGAAAGTTTTCTGAATATTGTAGTTCTGTTTTTCGACGCGCAGCTGCGTTTGTTTAGTATTTGTCGTTCTCGTTGTGGTTGCTATTGTTTTTATTTTGACTGACCAAATTTGCGCTCTTAGTATGTACTTTTAGTGGGTTGCTTTGATTTCAACCTGAATCTCAACGATGTGTGCTTGCAAGTAAATGAGTATATGCTTGGTTTATGCTTTGAAGTCAACATGAAACTCAAAATCAGGATTGGGGCCGTGGTCGGTATATTAAAGGAGCTAGGTCTGAACTGAGCATTTCGTAATCTGTGGAACTGTTTGTCTGGGGTTATATGTATAACAATATGCACAATATATAAATAATGCCAAATTGGGGTGGTAAGCTTTCTCAAAGTTAAATGTTGTGAAAATTTGGGAAGACAAAATGGAACTAAATTGTATATATCACTGCAATGAATTGCTTTCAGAAATTACTACTTTCACAGAGATTAACTTCGCTTGTATCCGCTAAGCCTTAACGTATCTTGACGTTTGTTGTTAATTTTTTTAAAATTAAAATTAGTTAATAAAAATTACTTTTATTAAACGACATACAGACTGAACTTACGATCATAAGTCGGGCTTAGTATATTAGTAATAAATAGCAAATCTTAACAGGATGAGACTATTACACAATTTAATTAACAAATATTTCGATCAAAAACTAAAGTATTTTCTATGATTAACTTTTTACCTTTTCAAATATTTATGCCCAGAAGCAATGTTTATTGCAGATTTGCAATTATAGTTATCTCGTTCTTAGGGGTTCATCAACTTTTGTACGCTGACATTTTGGCACAAATTTTCACAACATTCTGCGTAAATTAATGCTTTAATTTTTTTTTTTTTTTGTGGTTTGTTCAACTTTTCAAAAGCTTAATGGGGGTATAAGGTGCACATCCTAACAACTTTTACCCATTAAATTGCGTCAAGAGAGAGAGAGAGAGAGAGGCAAAGAAGTGAAGTTACCAAGTGACAAGTGGCAAGTTTTTGCCGTTACTTAAATGAGCAGAATTTGTAAATTGAACTGCACTTCGAACTAGGACGCCTTCACTTAGGGCGCAAGTCTTGGCAATGAGTTAAGCATTACGGGAGCCAATTTGCCACGCTCACGAAAGCACGCAGTGCCCAACATGCGGCTCATTTAATTTTCTACGTGCGAACCCGGTTAAATGTCGGACAAGTGGGAAATACTTGGAAAGTTGTTGCGCACTGCATGCAAATTATTTGGCTTTGTTCGTTAGCGCTGCTTGGGTCGTTGTTGGAAGTTGAGGGTTGATAGGGTTATATATGTATGTATATATAGTTAAATTGCGTATACATGACATAATATGAACGCATGATTGGCGATACGATATTATGTGGAGTTGCAAGTCTACCATCTGGTCAAATGGATCTGCATAAATGCAAGTTCAAATGTTGCGCTGAGTCTATTTTTTTTTATTTTTTAGTTTCAGTTTAGTTGAGTTCGTTTAGCGGGTTGCGGGCTTCTGTTTATAAGTCGGGAATTTACGGATGCATAAGTATGAGCTTTTTTAGGGCATATATATTTTCTATTGTTTTTTATAGTGTTTTTTAAGAGAGAAATATATTTACTTAGTTAATTTTTTTTAGGAGGTGTTTTGTGGTTAATTTTTGGGGTGTGGTGAAAATATTGTTTTCTTATGGTGCAAGTACGAAGTGTTCTTGCCAAAACGAGACAGGTTGCGAAATAGAGGGAGAGAGAGAGAGAGAGAGAGAGAAAGAGTGAGAGATTGAGTGAATGAGTAAGTTAGTGTTTTCTGGTTGTTGGCTAAGACTCAGTTGAGCAATGATTTTTTGGCCTCTTAACCTCTGGTTTGTTGCATGCGCTTTTCAGTTTATTCTTGTCGTTTTTTTGCGTTTATAGTTCTGCTATATTCTTGTGGCTGTGATTGCTATTGTTGTGTGCTTGTACTTACGTCAGTTCAAAAGAGTGTGTTTTATTTACAGTAGTTGTTGTTGTGTATGTGTGTTTATCTTTTTTTTCTTTCGTTCCGGCAAATTTGTCTACTGGCTGTTTACAGCTTATTAGTATTTCAATTTAAATATAATACTCGTATACCTACCAAAAATCTACAATGCATACAAATTTTGTTATTTTTCTTAGGCTAAATATAAAAATAGATGTTTGTATGTTTGTATTTGTCATAGATACATATATATGTTTTGTTATTTGCCTAACTGTTTTTGTTCCTCTCTACCTTACCAAGTATCAAAATGACATTTGGCTACGATTTTTCTCGTTTTTCATATTTTGCCTTCAAATACAAACCTTTACCAATGTATACTTTGCGTGTTGTTGCTTTAATAATTGATATGCGTTATTGTTTTATGCATACAAAATCATAAAATATCAATATGACTATTTTTACATACTGTCAATGGAACTGGTCAACTTTATCAAATTAACTGAGCTACTATTTGTACTTGTTTTTGTTGTATTTAGTTATTGCCGTCAGGCAAATGCGAGTGCTATGTTCTATTTTCTAAATTTTGTCATCGACTGTCACAGAGCAGGCCATTAAAATAGGAACGCTATATTCTATTTGAAGTTAGATGCTCTGGGTAGCAAATTTGTGTTTCACAAAAGTTTGTTGGATTTCTTTTAATTCTTTAATATTATGGTTTATATTTATACAAAATTGATACATGCTGTGAAGATATAAAAAATTATCCAAACTTCAAGATAGATATTTTAAATTTTAAAAATGTATTTTTTTTTTTAATATTTGCGTTTTCTTCATCGGCTAGTGTTCTTTTTTCATGACCTTAGCTGTAGACTTTGTCAAAATGAAACAATAATTTATTCGATTTATTATTTTTTATTGATTTGATCTGACTGTTTGGCTTATTTGTGGGCAGTTTTGTTGGTTAGTTTTATATTTGGTAGCGAAAAAAGGTTGTTCGTTGGATTTTTCATAGTTTGTCTATATACAATTTAGCTTTATATTTAGTAAACATTTAACGAGTATATATGAATATTGCGTTTAGTTGCGTTTTTTCTACTTTTATAGGCTGCTAGGCTTTGTAGTATTTAGTTGATGATTCAATTGTTCAGGCAATAAATGCGATCTGCACAATATGATAATATGTATGATACACTACTCATTTAGAGAAGCTTATATACATGATGAGCGGTTTGGCTTTGGTTTAGTTAATTAAGGTTTTTAATTTATTTCCAAATTAAATTTCATCAGGCTAAAAAACATAGAAGGAACTGAAGAGTTTAACAAATGATGTCGTATATAAAACAAATATCAGCTAAAGCGGCAAACACGTTTAGAAAACATACAAACCGACAGAAACAACACGAACTGATAAAACTAAGTGGGGAACAGGATTAACATACGTTTTTTGTTTTTGTATAAACAGCAAATGGAAAACAAAAAACTTGTTGCGATTCGATTGTGAAATGTGGTACATGTCTTGTTCAGGTTAGTGTTTTGTGGTACGTGGTTCGTGATTTGTGACTCGTGAGTGTTTTCGATGCGTATTTCAGTGTTGTCAAATACCAATTATGTCAGAGCTTTTGCCGCGCAAATGTTTCTAGACTACATCGATCAGCTGAGCAAAGGATTGTGATAAGAAATAAAATTAGAGATAAGATCAAAGTACGAGTTAAGAACAGTAAACATATTTGGAAAGTTGTCAGCTAGCTAGTTAAAGAGTGAGAAGAAGATGAAAAAAGCTTGCGGCAGCTGCATTTTGTAAGATACTTTACATTTGTTAGACAGATATAGACAGAGAGTGAGCGAGCGAGATAGTTAGACAGTTCAGTGAAGGTTTCTTTTTTATTTTGGATGTGTTTTTTTTTTTAGGTGTGTTGCTTGTGTTCAGTTTTGGTATTGGCTATTGCAAAGGTCTATCCAAAAGTTCCGGCAGGAAGAGAAGTTTTAGCTGGCTGAAACTGAAATATTTGTTATGTGGCACACAGTTAAAAGTCCGGAAGATAAAGTATTATCTATTTGCAAACATACGTATAGAATAAGATGGTATATAGTAGATTTCATTCTCCGTACCATTCAATGTGTGTGTGAGTTTTGAAGTGTAGTACAATTTAAGATCTAAATAATTGGTATTTTTGTTGTTTCGGAATTGTTTTCAAGTTAGTTTTTTTTTGGTTTGGTTTTCTTGTTATCGTATTGTTTTCATTGCACTACTGTAGTAAAACTAATGATAACTAAAACAGCATTTAGGCACAGCACATCTTTCGATTCGTACTGCTTTTGTTAGGATATGGTAGCTTCTTTTCTTGTATTATTTTTTGTTATTTTTGGGTAAGGTTTTTTTGTAAACAATTATTTAAATAAATAGCGTGTGTGTGTACCTATAAGAGGAACAGCATCCGACGTTGTCGGCATTGACTCAGCAACAAGGTTTAGAAATACTGTTAATGATAGTAGTATAGTTACGCCTGGAACAAGAGATACAATAAATACGTATATAAAAAATATTTAAATAAAAAACTAAATGACTGAAAATTTAAAGATAAAAAGTAAGAAATATTATTAAAAATATATATTTGTGGCAAATTTTTCGTTAACTCATTTAAGTCGTTAGTTTAAAGCTTTTTCTTTTTTGGATTGGTTGGGTTTTTGTTTTTCTTTTTATAGGTCTTTACTTTTAAGGGAGCTTTACAATTTTCGTTGTAGGTCTACAACTTTTAGTTAGCATGTAAAGAGTGTTGCTTGTTGGGGCAGTTGCATATTTGATTATAGTAATATTTAGGATCAACTTTAACAAAAAGCAACACTCGTTCAATTTTATTTTTAAGTCTACTTCATTTTTAGAAATACTGGAAAAAGAAAACATGCATTTTTTGTTTAGTCTAAACTATCTTTAAAAGCAGCGTACAATATATATATTTTGAATTTAGTTTAATAGTTTTATTATATAGGTAATTATATGGTTAAATCCAGCTAAGCCTCATTTCGCTACCGCTGCTTTACCTCACAAAAATATATATATTTATGCCCTAACTAAGTGAATGATATCGAATTTGATTTGTAGCACATTTACCGCACGCTGAAAAAACTTGCAAAAATTGTTTTTTTTTTATCAAATATATCTGGTCATTGGGGGGCAATCAGTGTTGTAAAGTTTTTCATTTGTTTTTTTCCTTTACATCTCGATTTTGTGCAACTTGCATACTCACCCAGTGTTAATTTTTCGCCCGAATCCGGCGGCAATGTGAAGCCCAGCAGGGCCATTGATGATATTAGCACGCATGGCACAATTAAATTGAAAAAATAATATAAAGTACGTCGACGTATTTGTATAGTAAAGGTGATATCGACATATGGTTCTGGGCAGCACTGGTAGACTATGGTATTCTTCTTTCCGGGCATGGCTGAACGATAAAATTCACGATTAGTACAATACGAACGAACAATGTTGAATGACACTGACACATAGACACATTTGTACAAATCATTTTTTTTTTTCATCATATAGTTAAATAATCTACAAATATTGTACGAAAATTATAATTTATTTGAAGCGGCAGCAAATGAAAAGTTCTATGAAGCAATTTTGATAAAGCGCCAGGCCAAAAACATTTTCTACAAAATATTTCATATTTACACAAAATTATAAAGTAAATGATAGTAATTAGAATTACAGTTAATTAGGTTGGTTAATGATTTAAATAGACATTTACACGTGACAACGTTAAAAAAACAGTTAGTGAAATAAACATTAGGTTTATGATGATTTTTACTAACCAAGCAAGTACCACTCGCCATTTGTTATGAAATCGGAAAGATCCCCTCCATCTTCGGAATTCAAAACCAAATCCAACTGTTTTATATTTCAACAATTTATTGTATTTCGTAGATTTTTTTTTTTTTTTGGAAAAAAATTAGCCATTTTTTGTAGACAAACGAATTTTATTGTTTAATTTTGGAATTTTTGGTTGGTAATTGTTTTGAGTTTTATTTTCGGTTTTTTTTTCAATTTTTGGAGAAAAAGAAATTTAACAGTTTTAGTTTGATTTAATAATAAGTTTGAGAATTTACTTAAAGCCACGTTGAAACAACATTTATGTACATAAAGAGCATGTGTTCCAGGTGTACGAGCGAAAGAGATAGCGAGCAAAAGAAAGATCTTTATTTTGTATTTTTGATTTGTGTTTATTTTTTCGTTATATACTTATTTATTAAGTACTGAAATTGCGTTTTTAGTGCAAAGAAACGTGGAAATAAAATTAAACTTTACTGAAAACTTTTTGTTTTATTTTTTGTTTGACTTCCATTAAGAGTCTTTACATACGTCCAAAATTCTTCGATTTGATAATATTTTATTTTTTGGGCGTGGTTTGGCCTGCTAACATGCAAAATAGTTGAAACTGAAATTTTTCAGTGCTGCCATATGGGTGAAAAATTTCAAGGGTCTCACACATGATTCCGTTCCTACGAAAGCCTAATTGTGCGCTGTCCAGTGTTGGCTAACGCTAACAACTATAGGCGTGCACAGCTGGCAGAACACAATAGGCATATTATATTGTTATAGTAACTGTTTCTATAGTGTTGGTCTAAAATATTCAATGTCTGATTGAACATTTTAGCCAACACACTGAACCGCATTTCGAGTGCTCGAGCACTCTTTGACAGTTTGGTTTTGTAATTCGCAAAAACGCAAAGAATTGTTCGACGTGAGGGATATAAAATAAACTTGAAGATAGATTGAGATAGAGATAGATTTTGGAAAAGCATAAACGAAATCAGAACGAGCTTCCGCACTCTTGAGTTTCTTTCTTTTTTTTTTTAAGGTCGCACCTCAGTCGCTATAGCTTCCTATCCTTAGTTGTCAACTCCCTTTTAATATTCTGCCTATTTATAACCGACTGCTTTTTGTGCATGTGCACGAGTTGTGTGCGTGTGTAAGTTTGTATTTATATTTGTTCTTTTTTTTTTTTTTTTTTTTTTTTTGTGTTAGCAATAAGCGTGATTGTGACCTCTGTGAATGTGATCTGTGTGATTTTTGCTGCACTGCACTGTACCGAGTACTGTTAGCTCTTGTGGTTGTATACTGTACTTGATTGTACTTGTAACTGTGTACTAAACACTTTACCTGATTTCCATCGTAAGTCCAACTACCGAATTTCATTTCGCAATGTTGGTCATCAAATGGGAACCACGTGATGTCTATCTTGCATGTGCTCTTGAAGATACCAGGGGGCACGTACAGACAACTGCCGTTATGTTTGACCACAATGTTGGTGTGATACGTGCCATCGAATCCCTCATCCGCGCTAAATTATTGTACAATATTGTTTATGTATTATTCTATTTTTCGCTTTTTTTCTCTTTTTTTTTTTACTTTTTTAATTGGTATAGTTGGTTTTATTTGTTATATTATTTGAATTATTTTGATTTTTTTTTGTACATTTTTTTTTTTGTATTTAATATTTTATAAGTTTTTTGTTTCATCTGATTTGCGCTTTGATTTTTGTTGTCTAGTTAAAAAAAATATGGGTTTTTGGAACAGGCTCTGTAAGACTTGGGATCTAGGGAAGTTGTAATTTGTTTAGTGTTGCTAGGATAGAAGAGCTCAGGATTCTATATGCTAGGTTCAAGTTTTAAGTTTGTGTTGTTGGGATCCGTGTTATTCAAATAATGAATGTATACGTATATATTACTACTTATGAATATTTTCTAAGTTTTTATAAGCTACGCAACACTGTACTTAACCTAATAATAATTTTCTTTTCGATTTCAGATCCTAACTTTGTATATTTAAGTCGGACTTTTTGTTCTTATATTAATTTATTTACATATGCAAGCTATATAGGTTTATACAAAGCAATTCCCAATTATCAGAAATATGTTTTCTGTTCGTGATTGCCAAAATAGCATATTTAGATTTTACAATAAATGTCAGACTAATTTTAATAACTAATAACCAAAAAGAATAGCATATATTTGTCCAAAATATATTTTGGTTTAAGTGGTATTTCAACTGTCAGCACTGTGTGTCAGCAAAAATGAAATCTGCTATATACAATATCTGTATCTATTTGCATGTTGTATGCGCCCATATGTAAATCAGCAGCATAAAAATTGTGTGGTTTGAAGCCAGACACAAGTGGAATACAATCTAGATATATATATATATTGTGTATATATATGAGTATCAATAAAATGCAATTACTGTTATTATTTGTACTCAAAAACTGTTGTGCAAACATTTTGTACGCTATTTTCATAGATATTTTGAGTTACAAACTGTTTGCAGTCATTTGGCGTACTTTTGCGGTCAACGTGACTTATACGCAATTTGTGCGGCTCAAGCACATATATACATGTACATATATATATATATATATATATATATGGATATAGATAAACACACACTCACAAACACACACATTTTAAATCATGGCGATTGTGATTTTGCGGTTAAAGTGTGCATTTAATTGGCGAGCACTGCACCTGTTCGTGGGCGTGCTCATAGCGTGTGGGCGTGGTCAGCTTACATGCTATTGTTGCGGCATTTAAGTGGAATTTGTGCTCCGATTAGCGGCCGTTGTAATGTCGGCTAAGCATGGACAAGTCCCTGGGCATAGCCCAGCTGGTGCGCATTCAGGCTTGAGAGATTGTGGCCAGCTCTATCTGACGTGCAAATGCTCCCACAGCAACAACCATGAAAACCTCCGCAATTCGACTAATTGGAACAACAGTTGCCACATTCCCGACATTGTTAACTGCTTAGCCACAAGCCAGAAATTGTAATCGAATCCAAATTAGTTTATAATTGCGTTGAAGAAAAAACACTTTAATTCACTTGAATTCAAAACTTTACCCCAAACATTTATACCAGCAATCAAAAGACCAATGTCATATTATTTCACTTGGAAAAGGACTTTGGCTCTTTTTTTTATTTATCAATATTCAATTTACTAATCAAATCAAAGCAAGTTTTCAATGGATCTCAGTTATCAGTTTATGCATAGCCTTCATCATGCCCAATCTTTTCGTTTTTACATTTAAATTCCGACGTACATTTTAATATTTGAAAGTGAAAGATTTGGTAGCCTTTGGATTATAGCCACTGACGCTCGCTTGGCCTTGGCGCCTGAAACAAATAAATAAAATCATTGCCAGGCATTATTAAAATTGATGTTGGTCTGTTTCAGAACTGACCCGAGAAAAAAAGAAAGAGAAATTTCTTCGCTTCGGTTGGCTAAACCACAACCCCTGTCAATCTCGTTTTAGCGAGGCCTGCGAAGGCCGCCTTTCTCTGCTACTTACTTACATATCAAGTTGCACATGCTTTGTAATCTGTTTACGGCAGTTACCAGATAACATTGCAATTAATGTGAAAGCTTTTTACGCTGTCTTCTTAAGTCCTTCGAAAACTGTATTATGAATTTATTACGAAGTGCGTTAAGCACCACAGAAGGTCTTTCTGATTTCATTACGTAGCCAGAGTAGGCTGAAATTTGGAACTGAAATCTGAAATTGTTATTCTGAATCTGAATTGTTATTCTTAAAAAATGTTTTTTTTTTTTTGTCACATTTACTTTTGGGAAACAAAGAAAATATATAAATATTGCTATAGGATATGTCTGCAAGGGTATTTTATTTTCGTCGAGGTGAACGTTCGATTGACGACTTTCTGGCTGCCATCGAGCGGTTTTATTCCAGCAGTTAGGAAAGAAGTATCTCAATTAAACATCTTTCAGATTAAGATTCTTACAACGCGCATTGAAATCAGCATAAATAAAATTACAAAAATTCAAAGCTGGTCAGATTATTGTGCAGAAGGCGTTGATGGGTCGAAAAAAATCTAACAATAACAACACACACACACAAGGTCAATGCATACTTAATGTAGCTATGTGTGTGTGCGTGCGTATCTGAATTTACAACTGTAACTGTATCTGTATATAAGCCTTGTCGTCTTGCTATTGATCTAAATGATGGCCGCACATTAGCAGCGCTGCCGACGCATACAAATTAGGCTAGCCAGGAGCAGAGAAGCAAGTCGAAAAGAAAGAGAATTAATAAATTAAACCAAATGAAAGTCATTCGCCAATATGTTCCACAAAACGTTTGCTCAAGCAAAACGCCAAAACGTGTTCGGACTGTTGATAAGCTTAAAACTGCCTTGGCGAAATTGGCGTGAATTTGTTTTATAGAATAGCCATGAAATTTATTATGCTGCTGCCGTCTACCACGACCCTGACATCGCCCCTGCGCCAGTTCATTAGTAAATAAAGTTGACAGCCTCGGTGTGCGTGTGCAGGGCCACGCCCACTGCCCCAAGATAGCATCACTATCTATGGTACTCTATACACTGATTTCCCCATGGCTGTACCCCGACTACTTGGCTAATCAATATGAATCTTATGCCTATCAATGGAACGGAACTTGCGTCGGCCTTCGCAACTGCCAAGCAGCAGTTCTCGTGGTTTCCATGGCCATATCGGCGTAATCAACACCGGATGCTGTGTAAATTAAGCCCGGCACTACGTGTGGACTTTCGCTTTTGCTGCTGGCCCGAAATCTGAGCTTCGCGCTTATAAGCCCTTTTGTTCCTGACTGACTATGGACATCTAAATTCCATTTGGCTGCTCCCTTTTAGCCAAATTTCGTAATCCTAAATCCTGAAATAGCGTTTCACCAAGTAAGCTCTTCACTGCACCACAATTACAGATAGCAAAAAATTATAAACTTGAGAACTCTGCCACGTGTATTTTAGCCACAATTTGTGCATCTGTCACATTTGTCTTCATTTGAGTCCATTTCCCCAAAGTTCACTTGCAGCTCACGCGCTTTATAATACTTTGCTGGATCCGGCGGACTTGTGACATTTATGTAGCTTTTAGCCTGCATTTGGGACTTTTTTTTCTCGGCTTTTGCTTACATAAAGTTATGGCTTAAAATGTTTCAGTTCATCTGGCTTCTTGTGTGTAGTGTGGCCTAAAAACTTTGTACCAAACAGTTTTTTTTGCTGACTGTGCAAAAAGCCAATAAAATAAATTGTGGTAATACCTACTATGCCGAAACAAATGTGTACCTGCATATGAAAGACTTGAGAAAAGCTTAATTCTATGTATTTATACTTATGCTATTATATATTTTATAAAAATTCTGTATTGACTTTTCAGCAAACATAAAAACAACAAATACTTGTTATAGCCATAAGCCTTAGAACACAAACTACAGCTTTTTTGCTGTGATAGATACTTGATTAGTTCAATACACGTCAATATCCCAACATCCAATATGGTATTGGTTATGTTGCGTTTAAGTGAAACTTTAAACTAATCCGACATGCAACTAAGCTGAGCTTACAACAAAACTTAAACTATCTTACTATACCTTAATGGAATCGTTGTTTTTGTGTTGTCAATTCCATTCAGGATGATTGCTTATACTAGTAAATAGTAGTTGTAGTCTGTGTGCTTCTGCATCATTAGGTGCAATTGTCTATAGACATACGGTTATTTGGACACATACATATGGATAAAATATCAATTTATATCAAATATATGTATTAAAGTATATATGTGTATGGTTATAGATGGGTTAGCTATAAGCTGGATATCGACTAACATAGGAAGCATGAAAATATATATAACAATAGACACAGTAAAACACAGCTATTTAGAACGTACAAGAACACACACATATCAACATAACAATTGATTACTTGGGTAATTGGTACGCACACACACACACACACACACACATACACACACACACACTCGCATTGAATAACTCCTTTACTATCATTAAAACCTATTTATGGGTTAATGTCAACACAATGAAGAGAATGAACATGATATGAAATTTTAAGTATTGTTTGGGCATTTCAATTGCTCTTTGACAATTATGAGAAATACAGATAACTAAACACTACTCGCCAAGGATTAGAATTGTGAACATACCCTGTAAGCATTGAAATGGGTAAAATGGGAACCTTGACTCTAAGAATTCTGATTATTGACAGTAGCTGCTGAAGAATGTTGATAAAGATACAACCTGCATCAATTGTAAATAGTTTCAAACTATTGTTGAAATTTCACAACGATCGCATTAAAATCAATAATCAGTCGGATCCTGTCGCCTTTCGCCCGGCTAAGTATGTCGGGCATATTATGCATGCTGTTGCATGTGGGCAATCCGTAATTAGCGGTTTTGCTTTTTGTTATTTTGCAAGTAAGTATATTAACTAGACACACAGACGCAGACATACGATAGACACATACACACACACATATACATATAGATATTAGAACAGTTGGTTATAAGTTGGGTATACATATATAGGACTGTTTGTATGTTTAGCACATTGACTAAGTGAAAGTAAATGGAAATAAAGTTTTGCGCAAAAATTTGTACTTATTGTTGAGTGATTGATACGTGAATTAGGCAAAAGTTTGTCTGCATTTGGAGCGTGATTGGAATATAAACATTTTGCTAACAAATCTTTGGTGAGCTGTCCGAAATATATATATGAAAAAGGAACCATCGAAATAAATAACAGAAATAGCTGAAATTGCTAACTGCAGAGTAATTGAGCACGTTTTACTCAATTATTCGATTTGTAGATGCATGATTTTGGCTAGAACTTGAAATATTTGGGAACGAACAACAGAAAATGAGTCGGACTTTAATAATATTGGAGATGGCATTAGAAATCCCTTTAGCCACTTATAAAAAAGGATTGAATTATTTTCGGTACTATAAATTCATACTTTAATATGTATATATTACCGATAATATAAAATAATTGAATTTAGAGAACCCAATCATTTAAATGTACCTTATATTTTAAAAATAGTCTTACAGTAACGCACCCTAATTGCCAGTTTTAATTCACTGACGAAAATGGAGGTTAAAATTTGACAAGTTTATATTATTAATTTTTGGAAAGCACACAAATGCAACGATATGCTAAATGGCTGTAGTTGGGGTTTTTTCTAAAGGTTTCGCCCTTTTTTATTTTTTCACGCGTTAGTACTGATGTAATGTGCTCAATGTTTCACTTTCGCTTTAATTAATGAAATGAAATGTAAAGCTGCGCTTAAGGCGACACTTATACGTTTAGTTCTTGTTTAGTTTAACTAAGAGGTTGTATGACTTAAATATGTATGAAATCAGTTTAAGTAGTTTTATATAATTTTGTTAGTACATATATATATATAGTTAAATTTGTTATGTGTGGTGTAAGTAGTTGTGTGGGATGTGGGTTAGCAAATAACGAAATGGTGGGAATAGTATTCATTAAGCCAACAAAGTCAAATTTTTGTTGGGGAATTTAACATTTAGAATGGTTTGGTATTAGGCTTATTATTTTTTTTTTTCATTGGTATTATTTATATATGCGTTTTTATTTAGTTGATGTTTAGTACGAGGGATTTGATTTCTCATGCACAATACTTGAAAATCTATTTTGCCATCGATATCGTGTGGTTTTTTATATTTTTTTGCAAGCTACAACAAATACGAGTATAACAAATAACAATTCGTGTTTGTTCTATTGTTTCTTTTAAATCTTGTGTATTGTTTTAATGGCCAAATAAATTCAAGTACTGAACGTCTAACCAGAAATATTACACCAGCATATTGTTGAACAATTTCTTATGTTGGTTATTGTCTATTTTTTTTCGGAACTAAGTACTGAGAGCAAATAATATTCTACGTATGCATAGACTATACATATATATGCATATATATATAAAATATATAAAGTACATATGGAATAAACCATATGATGTATTATGAACTGTTGAGGTATGACAATTAGGATCTTTCGATTGTTACGAACAAACTACTTGCATAATATTCTGGTTAAACAAAGTGTTTAAGATCATGGAGTTTAGTCTGAATTGTTATTATTTAGTTTCTCACTTTTTCGATTAGAGATTTATATAAGCTGTTAAGCTGTTATTGTTTTATATGTATATTAGATATTACAGATTATGTACGTTCGGTTAGCATTACGAATCCAATTACAAAGTGAGGCCCACATCAACGGCAAGCTGACAATGTACAGTCCCACTAGAACACCACTGCGTGTAAACTACTCTTATTTGAAGTAAACAAAATTTCTTTTTTTTTTTGGTTTTTTTTAAACATGTTTAGCTTAAAAAAATATATTGTATTTTTGTTAAACATTTAGTCGTTTCTTCAACATAAACATTGAAAGCAAATCAAAAGTGGGTAACATTGAAATACAAATTCAAGGAACCAACTTAAACAAATACAAAAACATAGTCGGTTATGGTTAGGTTTCGGCTTTGCCTTTAATAATAGACACTCACACAAACAATAGCGAGTGGATTATGATATGTTTATATAATATAAGAAGATATACATATGTTTATAGATTTATATGATATATTTAATAAACGAAAATAAATTAAAATAATTCTTTTAGCTATAATTACAACAAACTAAATATTACATTAACATTTTTCAGATGCGCAGGAGCAATGGAAAATAACAAATTACATTTGAATTGAAATTTAAATTTATTGCCCTCACAGTAAACAAAGACAAATTTATTTTCAAAAACGAATAGAAATTTAAATAAGCAATAATATCATAGTTGTTAAGTTAAAAAGTTAAATAAAAGTTTCAAAATGTAAGTAGCAATCGATTAAATTAGTGCATATTTTTGCAACTCCATTGCTCCTGTGGGTAAAGTCTACAGAAACATAAATACTTATATAGTCTATAGCTTTGGAGACTATAGACTAATGACTAATAAGACTAGCTAAGAAGAACGCAAAAAATGTTTTTCTAACAACTAAAGTGCACAAATCCGCTACATAATATATATTTCATTGGCATTAAATAATTATTAACAAAAACTTTAACGCAAGATTCAAAATATTTAATCGTTATCACAAGATTCATAAGTTTCAAGTATCATCTGACTTGGCTATTGTGATAAGATACTATATACACACTTACCATTGAGTTTATAATATAGTAAAAAAATCTGATTTGCTTGTTTGTTTTTTTTTTTAGTACCTAAATAGCAGTTATCGATGACTGCGAGATGTTTTAGCTCTACGTAGCGCATAATCGATAATTTTGTTATTCTGATCGGTTATCGGTTTATCGGGCGTTATTTGTTTAATTAGTTTGTAGACGTAGCCCATGCACCCATGGGCCATCAACTGGATACTTGGAGCACTTACCTATTGTACATAAGCACATCGGGCTTCCACAGTTTATTGGGAGTGATGCGTAAATCTTTAACGCCGCCATATTCTGTTTCGTTCCAGCGCAAATTGTAATCGTTCCATTCCTGTATTGCATACAGAATAGGTTTTAGTACCAATAAAATACTTGTAGTTAGTTACAGTTTAGTTAAAAACAAAATCACAAGACTATAATATAAATAATAGAGCGACGTGATGTGATAAATATAAGTGTGTATTTTTTGATGCAATACAGGAACTAAGCATATGAATATTAAACATGCACAAAAATCATGCACACTGTACACAACAGAGCTATGTTAAGGCCCTGTTAATAGTCAACTGGCAGGCTGTTGCGATTGCATTAACATAACAGAATAGAAAATACAGTCGTAATATACATACATACATACATACATACATCAAGTTGACAGCAAAATTGAACCTAAGTTCTTGCAGTTGCCCCCCAAAAGACACACGCATACACATGCAAACTCGCATACACAGACACTTGACAAGTTTTATCAACATTTTGCTGGCTGTTTTTGCTATTGTCATGTGAACGCGACTCGCTTGATCCTGGGCCTTGCTCTACTGTCCTGTCTTGTGTCGCTCTATCTTTTGCCCCAGGACGAGGACTATAACAGCGGGCTGCGGCATAGTACTTTTGTGTCATTTGCGGTTGACTGTTTGCTGTTCTCTGTTGCTGCGACACAGACACAGCTCGCAGCTTGCGCTTTGCGTCCTCGCCTACAAGAAGTTCTTGTCATAAAAGCGGCAAGTTTCCCTCTAGTTTTCCTCTTGTTGTCGCTGCTGCTGCTGCTGCTGCTTCTACAACTACTGTGCTTTATAATTTACACACACACATTTGTGGCATTTTTAGAGCAAGCAATTGTTTTCCTGCCTCTGTGCAACAAATCCCTTTTTAAATCACAAGAAAAAATAAATAAAAAATTTAATTACATGCCATGACATTGCATTAAATTATATTTGTACTCATACGGACAACGGTGGCAGCGCTTGGTTTTCAAAACTTTCTACTTTAGTACTGTTATTGTGTGCGGTTTTATGACAGCTGTAAAAACAGATGGCGATACTAGAAATATGACCGAAACTTCCCACCTCAAACTTCTCAAATGCCAAATGGACCAAACATTAAGCAATTCTGTGGCGTAGCCGGGCGAGATTTTCATGGCATTCGCATTGGTAATTAGTTTCAGGAATAATGTAACTCTCTGGCCCATAGACTTTGGTTGCAGGCAATCTAGTCACGGGCAAATTTATTTTTGACAACATTTACAATTAAGGCGAAACTGTAAAGTTTGTATAATAAAACAAGTATATTAAAAAAGAAAATACACTGGTAGATTCCGTCGACAAAATATTTGGATTTTTAAAACACTTTAGGCATTAAGCTATGCAAAACGCTCATTGTTAACAGAACTACCGCAAATTTAAAGATCGGTTTTTCGTCTTTGACTTGCTTTTACATCTTTTATCTTGGCTTTAGCTTTCTTGAGCTCGTTTACATTGGTAGGACTATATTAAGGTTTGTTTTCCATTATTATTTCTATGTGTCATTCATGTAATATTGTTTCTATTTCGCTTATGTCGCCGCTATGAAAACATTGTGCACTGCTAAATCACTCTTCTCTTGACCTAATTCTAGGTTGTGTTAACTCACAATGCATTCTGTCAAAATCCAAAGTTTATTAGTAGTGTTCCATTTCTAGTTAACAGCTTCCAAGGTTCCAAAATCACAATTTTGATAGAACCATCACAGCAATTGCAATCGGTCGCTCACTTGGCGATTGACATTTAAGGCATGTAAATTAGCTGACTGTTCTTCAGTGTGTAACATTTAAATTACAACTGTTGCGGCGAATTGACAAACCTTTTAGATTTCAAACTGTCAGTTAATAAATGGCTTATAAGCCATCAATCAAATTGTCATTTGGAATGCTTGAAACAGCAACCAAATGATTGCATACTCTGTTGGGGTTTTTGGCCATAGCCAGAACCGAAAATTACAAATTTCAGGCCTTAATGCCTGCTGTATGTCGCTGCGCTTTTACCTTAATCGCCGCTGTGCCGGCACATTATAAAGGGTGTACGGGTGATGTTTGCATATTCCAATCGATGTGCTAAATAAATAATTTAATTAATTTCGCAAATTGACAGAGCTTGACGAGTGTTTCAACCAGTCCGACGACCAAAGCCCAATGCCGGATATAAGCATTGATGATCACATGAAAAAATCATGGACATTTTTTTTCCATCGTTTATGCTCAATTCTCACACACACACCTCACATGTATAGTACAGATTCAAAATAAATTAATAATTAATGATTGTCGAGACATGCACTACACTTTACGGTTTTGAGACTATTTCACGATGCAATTTCCAAAATACATGTTTATATCATGCAAATATGTTGTTCACTTTTTTTTTCCTGTTAAGAGATTTGTTTGTTGTTTCGAACATTGTTTAGGTGTTGGTATTTAGTTGCTCTTAATAAATGCCAAAAAATATAGTAGAAACTATAAATAAATATTGTATTTCTCCCAATTAAGCTAAAACTGAAAAAATTAATAAAGTATTTGAAAGCAGTTGCTACTTAAAAATGTATTTTAAAACTAAATAGTAGAAGAATAAAATATGAAATCAAACTGCATTATGCTTTAGCTAGCTAAAGAGTTTAAAATATGTTCTTTTTTGTTTCAGTTATGTGTAAGATGTAGATATTTAATAAAGCGCAATGATTTAAATATGTATATTTAATTTATTTTGTATTTAAAGCATGAGTTTTAAATAATTTATCACACACGTACTGAGCCACACAATCAAGCTAATAAGTTGTCTCGGTATCATTTGAAATATTTTAGAGAGCAAGAGCCAGAGATAGACAGAGAGGCAGAGTTGAAAGAGAAAAATTGAAGCGTACTTAACAGTAAGTATGGAGATAGTATAGTAATTGTAGATTAGAGAGTTGGCTTCATAGGAAAGTTGAATATTAGCGTAACCCATAGTTCACAGTACATTACAGTAGTTAGCTGGGTATACAGAAGTTGGGTCTATAAACATTGAGTGCTGTTTTGTACAACTCTTAGCATAGGTTTTGGCCGTATGTATGTGTATAAATTATGAGCAGGCAAAACCTTTCATTAGCTATGCCCAGCAGTCCGACTAACTACAGAACTATACATGATAAAAATATATATATCTTAACAGCTGCTCAGCATAGCTAACCAAAAGTTTGTTTGTACTATTTATGATATGGTATTTAAAGCTTAGGATTTATTTAATATAATATTTCTATATTTAAGGTTTTTATATTTAGATGACTGTTTAGTTTAAGTTGAAACTTACCAACGAAAGCCAAAGATTCGTTATAAGTAGTTGATTTTTCTCGTCCTACAAACGCATTTAAAAAAATTTGTTTACATCCAACAAAAAAAAATAAAAAATTTATTAAACAAAAAAACAAAGAATATACAACAAAAAATAAAAGTGAATTAAGGGCAAAAGTTAAAAAGAGCAGAGCGTGATAATAGAAAGTTTTTATATATATTTGTTTTATGAGTTTACAAGATATTTTTTTGTTTGTGTTTTTTCTTTTATATTTATAGCGTCTGTATTAATGGCGTTTTTTGTAAGACTTTGGTTTTGCATTTTTAAAAAGCCTTTGCTCTTCACTTGACGCGATTTGGCTTTAATGGGCTTGGTGCTAAGCATTTTTTATTGATGTTTTGTGCGTATGGGGTTAGATTTGACATGACAGGTTAGTTAAAGTTACAAGTTTTGAGTTGCATTTTATGGTGTTCCTGTAGAAATTGAGTAGCTGCTCTTGTAATAAGCTTGTCGCTGGCAAAAAGACTTAATCAAATAGACCAAAATGAATTGGAATGCTATCAAAACTTTGTTCGCTCACACAAAGCTTGGCATTGGTTGTCCAACAAAATCCAATACTCAATTTTAAGCTGCTGGTAGTCAAAAGAATGGCTCAAAAGGATATGCAATGCGGATGTACTTTGAGTGTGTATCCATTGTGCCAATTTGTTTAGCACTATATCAGATGTGGGCAATGTCTTTGCAATAAAAACTTTTGAATCGTTGTAGATATCAAAACCCATTTATCTTTATACAAATTTTAATTAAAGATATTTCATGCTGGCCTATTGTTAGTCAAACTGACAAACCGCCGGACCTGACAAATTGGAATGGAAATTTAATATGTAGTTCAAGGTGGTAACGGCAATTGTCGTTTGTAATGCAGATGAAGTTAAATTCCCCACCTTTTTCCTTGCCTTTTTCATGTACTCCCTACTCTGCATCTCTCTCTCTCTATCTCTCTCTCTCTCTCTCGAGCTGACATCAGCATATGAAAGCTGAAGCCTTCAGTTGACTCCTGTCATTAATAACTTGGCAGTGAAACAAAAACAAAAGCAAAAAATGTGGAAAATCGTTGTGGCCCAAAACAGTAACCAAAACAACAACATTTTGGCCCAGTTAGTGCCTGACAGCAGCTGCAGTAACGACTTGAGCCATTAAAATATACATGGAAGGTGGGTAAGAAGCAGCCGTTCCATTCAGGATATTTCAGCACTGGCTCCTGTAATGATATGCAGGGGGTTGGAAGTGGGCCACTTAACGTTTTGGGTAAGCCAATATGCGGAACACTTTCTTTCGACATCAAATGCCATAACGTCTATATATGCACGAGTTTGTGATATGTGATATTTGCTGTTGACACCTTATAAAAATGGCGGTTTTGTGCAAATTTCATGTTTATGACAGGCAGTTTGCTAAGCGCACTTCCGCAAGAGTGTAAGGGAATGCCACCCCATCCGCCCACCCCATCCACATACATACAGTCAGAAGTAGCTAGAGGAGCCAATGTCCTAAAGCGTCTTCGAAATGTCAACGATGCCAACGACGCATACTAATGGTATTCTTTCTATTTTTTTTTCGGGGGTGCTCTTTTTGTTGACTACTTACAAAGAGTATATGTATTTTGTCAGAAAATATGCAAAACATTGCATCTGGCATTTTGCACTGGATAATTTATGACTTGATCAGTATGATATGCAGAGTCTATTTAAATAGGATTTTATGTCAGTATATATTTATTTAAATTAAAATTCTATTTATCTTTTAAATTATTTTTGTAAAATAAATGTCATCAAAGAGCATTGAAAAAAATGTATCTTAAGTACATATACTTAGCGGAGCTGACTGAAATTTAATCTAAATATTTTCTAGCTTACTTAATTTTCAGCCATTTATTTATAGCTTTTGTTTTTTCTTACCAACAATTTCATAAAGTTAAGGGCGCCATTTGTAACAAATGACATTTGCATTAAATGCCCGCACTTTGTAACTGCTACGCTTAATCATGCACTTATACATACGTGTACATACTTTTATGTACATTATACATATGTAGTATGTGCATATCTGACATTACGCAAAGCTATAGTGAAAGTTGTCGTGGAGTCGTCGAGCACGTTGTCATTGCCTGCATAAGCTTATAGATTTATTTTGCATTAACGTGCCAAATTGTTTTTAAATGAGTTTCTAATGAGGCAACAATTGCTGTTGTTGTTTTTGTTGTCGTCTGTAGTCAGAATCCAGATCCGGCCAAGTACATATTTATATATGTATATATGTATATATATATATATATATATTTATATATATAGCCGCCGACTTTTATGATAAATGTTTTAGTAAACTTGTCTGGTTATACGCTTTGTTCAAGGACAAAGTTTGTTAGCCTTGTCATCTGTGTCCCTTTTGGCCCCCTAACCCCATCTGTTTGTTAATGTCGCGACAAATAAGTGTGTGATAAGTGCGCACAGTTTGGTTGTGTGCCAAAATTGTTGCATGTGCTTCTGGCAACAGTAATGAAATTGGAATTAGGCTAAAAGCTTTGTGTAATAAGTGCTATACGTGTATACGTTAATCGTCCTAATTATTTTTAATGCATCAAACATTTTTTCATAACAATCACCTAAGCATACATATTTTATAAAAGTATAAAATTTAAAAGAAATGTCCTTAAGAATTATGTTTGAATTAAATATCACAATGAACAATAACATAATTGTAATAAAATTGTAAGAAACATATTTGTGGTAACCTAACGTAATACAATAAACATTAACAAGATAAAAATTTTATTTCTAAAATTAATAATCTGCAAATATTTAGAATTGAGTTTCGATAAGGATACTATGTTCCTTAAGATTTCAATTAACTGATGTGGCTTATTGTTCTGGCCTGGAATCTGACCATCTGTTATAAGCAGCATAAGCACACTCAAAGTGCATGTCGCATTGTTCTTCTTGCCCAAAAACCTTTAGCCGTTTCCTTTTGACAATTTTCTATAGCCAGTCATTTGGCTGGCTTTGTGCAGGGCTGAGAGGCAGCTGCAACCTGTGAAGTCATTACGACACATAGAGCAATAGAGGGCGGAGAGCGGGTGTAGGATCAAATCCTGGTGTTAGCCGAAAAATGCTAATGACTTTATTTCTTAAACTGCAGCTGCTGCCTGGTTCTGGGCCACACAATGTGCATTTTAATGGTGTGCTAAGGAGATTGGTTGCCTCTGAGTTGACGACCGCCTCACGTACACCTCTGAACGTACGCCTGGTAATTTGGCAATGACACTTTGGCATGTGCTGGTGTCTGGTTGCATTTCCACAGCTGACTGACTGACATGCCATGGCGTCGGCAATGCTAAAGAGACCACCATCATCATCATCAACAACAACACGATAAACAAAAAATTCAAGAGCAAAAAATTAAAGAAAAAATCCTTGACAGCTACTGGAAACGTTGCTACACTATGGAAAATTGTTATGCTTGTTTCCTATAGCTCTTTTTGTTTTTTTGTGGCAGGGTATTATGGATGATGCAAAAATATCATTCATTTGGTAAAAGAAATAAAATGGAATAATATAAATAATATAAAATCAAGTAACAATTATACCATGAATTTGTGCAAAAAACGCTATCTGCAATCAATGTGGGTGAAATATACGACGAATGCAACTTTTTAGAGAATACTCATAGTGTGAAAATTGAGATACACACATTTCATGTGCATTTATATATTAGCAGTAGCCCGTGTGGGATCTATTAATTATTTATAAGCTAATTAGTTTAATTGACAACGTGCCCGGGCAAATTTGAAAATGTCAGGGCTAAAATTCATAATATTGCACTCGGGTTGCATAATTAATGAAGTTTATACATCAATAAATTCTGCGGTCTTTCTGTCATGCATCAGTCCTGAACAGAGCATAAATCAAATTTGCGACTATCCAAATGAATTATCTAGAGCTGCACCCATTTATAAATCATTAAGAGTTAATAAATTTTAATTTCCGCCTGCACATTAAAGCCAAATCGACGAAATGTGTTGTTAATTGTTAAGTATCTATTTATAAGCTTATTTTTTAAAATTTGTGTTGACGTTTGTATATGTTTAGATACAACGAGAACACCTAGTTCAGTTGTTTAGTTAAATTTGCTTCATTTTAAACAACATGCATGCCATCTTTTCTTATTGTTGTTTTTTCTAGTTTGTTTGTTTTGATTTTTAAGTTTTTTTTGTTTTTGGTTTGGCTTTTATTCAACTGTTCAGAAACATTTAATGACATGTACCCAGCAAAAGTATAACATTATCGATACTTGTATGTGTATTATTAGAGATACGCACACACACACACACGCACACATACATACATAGGGGTTGCAGTTGAAACACAAAAATCTTCTAGAATTCAAGAGGAAAATAAACACGTAATTTGCAATAATATTTATGAAGGTTAGTTTTTATTAAATGCTTGTTAATGTTTGCTTTAATCAGTGTTTAATGCGCTCAACTCAAGATGTTTGTCTAACCGTAAGCACTCGACAGGATATTTAGCAATCAATTAATTATTCATTTGTATAATTGTGCGCAATCAACTAAATAATGTGAATTGCTGTGATTCTAAGAGTTCCTAAGGCAAATTAAAGTCGATATAATTCAAAATTAATTTTTGAAGCTATTCATATGTATGACTTTAATTCATTTTTATAAAATTATCATAAGTTGATCGAGTTTATTATTTTTATTTGATTTATTTTATGGTTAAATATTTAATTTATTGTTCGAACTTCAATTAATCATATATTTTTTAAAATTATTTTCTAATTATGTTTGGCAGAAATTGATTAAAATTAAATTTCATTTAAGTTTAAAAGAAAATTAGCAGACGAAAAATATAATTCTAAATATTAGCATTATTAGCATTAGCATTATGTCAGAAACTGACAACAGTTTAACCGCATTTCGTAGCACGTTGTTATTTCAAGCTGTCATTTATTTTAATTAGTTTTTTAATGTGTTAATTTAATTTGTGTGACAAAACATGTGGCACAAAAAACAAAGGCAAACATTGTTGGAAGAGAAAAAACATTTATTTAAATCATACATTTTGTAGACATTTTTTTAAATTTATATATGTTAATCACACAAACACAACGACGAAAACGCCTATGCACGTAAAATTGTTTATTAATAAAATTGTTAGAGTTTTTGGTAGGGCTTTATGCAACAATGATGCAGGTTTCATTTTAAATTTATGTTTTTAGCTTTAGGTTTTGCTGTCCGATCATCTTGTTGTTTGGCCATTTCACAACAATTATTTAGCTTTCAGTTTTAGGTGCTGAACGTCAAAAAACAGTTTGCTAAATTGAAAATTATTTGTTGCAGTCATAAATCTCGAAAATGCGAGTGAGAAAGGTGCTATTAAATTTATTGAAAAGGGTTTTGATCACTCGCACCAGCTTCAGGTGTGCCACAAACAAAGCGTAAAAATTGCTGCTGTACATAAATTTTATATATCTGTTCGTTTTCATCCTTTTCACAAGTAGGGTATAAAACAGTTATGATGTCTTATGACAATTTCTGTATCAGTGAGAGACTGATAATTTAATACATAATACGTATTTTAAGATCAGCGCTAGCAATATTTATGTTATTAGGTTCCCGCTTGTTTCTTAGTAAAAAATCTATAGTTCGAGGTATAGTTCGAATCATAGAATACAGAGTATCTGCAAGTCCACCTTCACTTTCCAAACTGCTTTTTTTGATTTATTTGTTTGTGCTTATGGTTGAAGTGCTCTATGCCAATTTAGCTATGGCAAGGCAGCTATAACGAGCTAGAGTCCAATTTAAGGTTAAATGAAAATGCGTAAATCAAAAATTTTGGGGCTGAGATACAAGAATGAAGGCCAAATTGAGGACTAACAGGAAATTTACTATCATGTCTGAGTCTAGAAGCTTTTAATATCAAATTTATTTATTTAGTTAGTTTTCTATTTAAGTGTGTGTGTTTTTTTTTTTTTTTGGCAATTTCTTTTAATAAAAGTGACTGCCACCTGCAGTTTTGTACTGACAACGATATTGTATATAGGTAATAGTGTTTCACAGCAAATTAATTTCAATTGACTTTAAATATAATATTTGTACTTTTATTCACACACATATCGAGACAACACATATTTGATAAAGGCGCTTTCGAAATGAATAGCATAATAATTGGAAAAAAAATGCATGTGGTTACTGTTATCTAAAATTTGGTCACTTGTAATTTGCCAAAGTAAGCAAAAAATCATAGGAAATGGAAAGGAATAGAAAATGAATAGAGCAAATAGAAAAGAAGACCCTAGCATTGGATAAGTAAGACAGACAAACAGGTGCTAGACAAATTTGACGGCTGGTACATGTCACTTACCAAATTTAACCACGCATTTGTGGTCAGAATCTGATTCTTTTCGTCCTATAAAAAACGCAAGAACTCGTAAATTTAACTGTTATTGAGAGTTTTATGTTTAGGGAGATAACACTGATCTCGGAACCGTCGCGACGGCTATATGAGCATATATATAATCTCCTTTAACCATGTCCATAACATTTTTCGTTTCGACTTTCTGTTTTTATTCAATATTTTTGAGTTTGCATTTCATAACGAATTTTGCTACGGTCAAATCTTATTGTTACTGTTAATTATAAACATTTTTAAGAAGAAATTTAGTCTGCTAATTGATTTCAAATATATTATTAAAACTTATAGTTGGCACTATACTCACGACGAGTATATGTCACTTACCAAGGCTAACCATAAATTTCTGTGGTCAGCAATTGATTTTTTCTCTTGAGAGATATGGTTAATCTCCAAACCGTCGCGACGGCTATACATAAAAAAAACTCCATACAGCCTTGGAATCCTTCTCATTAATTTGTGCTTATGACGGCTTTTGTTGATTATTGCTGCAGCCGTAGCTGCTTCATAATTTTGACGGGTGTGGTCTTTTTATTCTATATGTATATAGGTCGAACTTACCACATCGATGATTTGCTGTAGCGTCAGTCCGAATTTCACCTCCAGTGGCTCCGATTCATTGGCAACGGGTCGTTCCAGTGTGTTGTAGGTGGAAAGCAGGTGATTGAGTAAGCGCTTCTCGTGTGGTCCCTGACAGCTTTCTGCAATGACAGCCAAACAGTGGTTTTGTGTTAATTAGTTGCGGCTCAACTCTGATTTATGTTTATGGAACATTCAACCAAAAATTCAGCTAATACCCAACACTCACATATTGACAGCCCTCATTAGAAAGCTATTAAAAGTCTTTCAGCGCGATGCCGTGCTGAAGTTTTGGCAGTCACTTAATTGCGCAAAAGTGTTGCTACCAGTAAAGAAAGCGAGGCGCATGCGAAATGTCTGACTTGTGCATAAAAAATGAGTACAGCCATCATGGCTTGAATTGCCAACGGACAAAATTGGGGAGGGCCAAACAAAATTACAATTTGGTGGAGTCCTTGAAAATATAATGGAAACAAATCCTATTTCCATACTTTAAAAATATTATTTTCTTTACATTTTCTTTTTATGCTATTCGCATTTGCTAGTTTTAAGACATTAAAACATTTTGAAATGTTCCAAAACTATCCGTTGTTCAAGCACAGTTACGAGAAAATTAGCAATAAAATTACTCATACGCCTCATGTCTCAGTTCATGTCGACATCTCTTTTGCGCATTGCGGCTGCAGTCGAGAGAGAAGGCTCACAACTATGCGATGTGCATCGCAATAATTATTAACAATTTACAGAGAACCCCTCACATACCGCCACACACACACACACACACACACACACATACACACACACACACTGGGCTGGAAACAGGCCGTCGAACGTTTGGGTTTGTCAGCCAATTTTTCCTTTTGGTCATGCACCAACTGCCATTTGCAGGAAGGTTAAAAACTCATACATTTTTAAGCAACAAATGAAAATGAAAGGGGACTTAACAGGGAAAGGGGGGGAATGGGTGTAAGCTGAAAGCATTCGTACTTGTAAATCCACTCACAATCAAAGGTGAAACAATGGGAAATCACAGCGCCAAATGCTACAAAGCGTAACAAAACAAAACAAAAGAAAAAAAAAAAAAATAACAGCACGAGAGAGGAAAAGATCAAAACACCAAAAGAAGTTAAATAGTTTTAAATCATGCAAAAGGGCGACCCAAGAGACACACACAAACAGTGAGTGGGTGCACGAGAATGTGTGCTTGTGAACAGATGTCAACTGCAAAGCGAGGACAACTGCAAGACTAGAGAAGTTGTACAATCGTCGCCCAAGGCCAAATTGAGCAGAGCGTAACTGGGTCACAAGCCACACAATACAAATAAGTCGAGTGTAAAGTGATATATGTATATATATACATAAGTATATATACACTTACAATAGTCGTTTCTCAATTAAAAAATAAACCAATTAGTCGATATTTTTAAGGTTTTAGTGAACGTCATGAGCCTTAAGCATTTGTCCCATTGAAAGCCCTGTAAAATGTGAACTGCTTAAATTCAAATCTACTCTCTTTAGAGAAATGCTTCTGTTTTCAATCTCCCACTGTACTAAGATGTAGTAGTATATATACTTATTAGTGTCACTAACAATGAAGGCAACTTCAAAGTTGTCGAGTCCTTCGAATGCTGAAATGAGGCTCATGTAATAAACACAGAATTCGTTTACAATCACCTTGACAAGTACTCGTACATTGTACGTATGTGGTTTGTTGGTCAGTTTCAAGTGGTTTGCTCAGCCATGTCAAATTCATGGCCTGCATAATTTACAGTTAATACCAACATGACTTCGATTGCACTGCCTGACAGCAACCTAATGCATTTATGAATGAGATGGTGTTGTCCGAGCGGCTGCTGTCCCAACTGCTGCACCGGTTGGTGCCACTGTTTGTTCAGGTCTGGTCAATATTTACACTGTAGACGCAGCGGAGCGGGCAACCGTAGACTGTCCTTTGTTATACCTTTCTTTTTATGCCCATACCCATTTCAGATTCCCAACTTTGCCGTGAGCTGTCACCTCTGTGCTGTCATTTTGACTAATTGCGTGTAAATAGTTTTCGCAATTGAGTTGTCAATTTTCCGACCTGTCCTGTGTCTAGGTGAATGTGGCACGCTATCCTTTCTTATTCTCATTCTCTCCTTACCCCAGATCGTATATTTTCTACTGGGTTTTACTTCTTTTTTGTGCTCAGCACAAATATTTGGCGTGGCCGTTTTACTGGTTGTTATACGACACTGCTTTTTAAGTGACAACGACCAACGTCAATAGAATCCAAAACCAGAGTCACTTTATGTCAGCCATTGCGGCCTGTGGCTTAAGGTCGCTTCCTGAATCTGTTGAGCGATCTAAACCATTGTTAACTGTGTATTAAAGCAACCTTCTGATATGAGAATGATTAGTAAAAGATTTTGAATACTTTTATAACGTTTTAAAATTAAATTGATTAATGTGATTAAGATTTTTATTATAAGCTGTTGGGCAAATTACAATTTGATCCTCGTTTCGATTTATTAATTAAATTTGTATAATATGCGTTTATTTCTGACAAAAATGTGCCATAGGAAAATATTTACATAATCGAGTCGAGATATACATATTTTTGCAGCAAAGAAAAATATAAACATATACATATATACTCCCTTGCATTGTCACACGCCTATCTATAGTATTTATCACTGAAAATTGGCTTTTGCTCTCGTGTGTGCGTTGAGTGCTATTTAACGGAAATTCCAGTTGGCAATTAAATACATCGTCTTGCCTCAGCCTTTCGCTCATTTGCCACGAGTGTTGATAATGCACTCAGAGTGACTGAGATGGAGAGAAAGAGCGCAATTTTTATTATTGCTTTGCTTAATGATATGCAAATACATGCAGACAATGGCAAAGACAACAAACGCGACTCGAATTAACAATAACAATAAGGCGTTGTAGATTGTCTTGGAGCCTTTGTAGTTGTTACTGTTGTTGTTGTTCTTGTTGTTGCTTGTTGCTGTTAACATTTAATTAAACGCCTTTTGCTGCGTGAAGCGCGACATGCGCATCGCCTTGCTATAGTCCTCGTAATTGCGCGCCGTTTTCACTTTTCTAAGCGAATTTTTCACGAATTTCTACAAGAGTATCTAACTTTCTATCTCTCTCACTCACACACACATATATAGTCTGTTGCTGTCTCTTATTATTGTTTAATTGCAATTAGCGCGAAGCAGTCAGCTCACAAAATGATTATGACGAGCCCGTGTGTCGTCTACTCATGCATAATGCAAAGGACATGCCACGCCCTCACACTCATACACACTCACGCACACACACGCACACACACATACACACATACACACACTCACACACACATTGCAATTAAGTTGCAAATGCTTAGCGCCCATTGTCCTTGTTGCTATTTTGTTGTCGCTGTCGCTGCCGTCGAAGCGAGGGGCGTGTTAGAAAATATCTCCTTGAAGTGTGCGCCGCTACTTGAGTGCGCCTGGTCTTCAAGCTTCTCCCGTTCCCCGTACCCCGTTCCCCCTTCCCTATCTAAGCTCCTGCCTCTCCTCTAAGTTCCTTCTCCTCGAGCTGCCTTATGCGCTGCTTGAGTTTAAGTGCTTCCCGCCTTGAGAGTGTGTTAGATTATTTTTATTTGTGTTTGTGTGTTTTTCTTGCGCCTCATTTTCACATGCTTAAGTTATTAGTTTAATAATTTGCTTTGCCTAGATAGTCAAAACTTCACAACTGACTATCAAAATTCAACTGATTTTTGTATTCATAATTGGAAAATTAAAGTATTAAATTAAGTAGATTTTGTTAGTAGTTTGTTTTGTTGCCTATAACATAGCAGGTTTGCTGATATTAGTTTGTTCAATATGAAAATATGTTTTGATAAACAAAATTTGAGTTTCTTATCACGGTCTATATTTTTATTAAGTTTTTAAATGTTTACTAAAGCTTAAATTAGTATATTAAACTAATACTAATGTTGAATTATTTTAGCTGCGAACCTTTTCTTTGGTACTAAGTAACAATTTATTTATTGTATAATGCAGATAAGAGTTTTGGTATTTTTACGCCTGTTTGAAATCTAGCAATCTCATATGATAATTTCATAACTTCTATGGGAACCACACCAGAAACGAAAGTAATCCAATATTCTTACCACAGTCGTTTGCATAATATTCACAGCCAACTCAAGTGCCAGTTTCGTAGGTCAGTTCGCGTTCTATCCTCTCTCAAGTCAGATCTGACCTTACTCATACACTAAGTAAGGCCACTTAAGAGCTATAAACAATCAACGCCCATTCGCACAAATTTCATTATGAGTTTAACTACACATACGCATAATGTGACGACTTTCAGTCCCATTACTATTCTCAATTCTCATTTCGTGCAAAGAGTTTTATGTGTTTTTCAATTTTTTGGTAAGAATTTCGTTCGGCAGATATTCAAGTAGAGTCCTGCGACCTGCCAGCTTACACAATTCCGGTCATATTAAATGCATATCGTAATGCGAATGTGTAAATTTTGTTTTAGCAGACAGCGAAAAGGCAGCGTACGCTGTACTCATTCTTTATACAAAAACTCTTACTCGACGGGGAGGAGGGGGTGCCGTGGGTGGTCGGTTCAGGCCGTTGAAGTGGGAGCTTGGGGGCGGTCATGAGTTTGTGTCACGTTCGCGACTTCATTTGAAATTCATGCATAATAAGCAGCCAAGTACACACGCACACACAACACAACACACACACAAACACACAAACTAAGAGATATACACACATCGACACACACACACACACAGTTGGGCGTACATCAACCAAAAGGTCTGTGCAACATGAGAGTTGCTCTTTGGGGTCGCTCGACTGTTGCCTGCATAAACAAGCACCCAATGTTAGAGCTAATTTTATTAAAAAGCAACGCCAACGCCAAATAGCGAATGCTGGCACGCTCCTTAGTCTCAGCCCTCTGTCCCGCACAATGTACAGTGTACACCAAGTTGTAAATCAGAATTGTTAAATTCAATATCACAAAATGTTGTAAAGATTTCCTGATTAATACAATCATAATATTAGCATATCTGCAAATCAACAAAGTGCCTGTAAATGCACTCGATAAACTTTAATGAACTTGTTGAATGGTATGATTTTTAGTACTTCAGTTTCCACTAATCTGTTGTTTTATTTAAACTGAATCGCTGTTTTTTTTTTTGTTTTTGCAAGCTGCCTTATTTTAATTAAATTACTTAAATTTATATATTTTATTTATTCGAAGCATATAGAAGTTTTGATGCATAAATAATATGTTCACTTAATGTTAAGTTTTTGCACATAAAAAAAAAATAATTAAAAATAATTCAATCCTGAATAATTGTTTTCATTTGTAACATTTTATTTTTTAACATTTCCAGAATGAAAAATTACAAAGTCGACGAGAGTCGGATATATTAAATCCTTTTGTAGACACTGTGTGGCGTGCATTTGCTTAGGTGCGGATCTGGGCAACGCATCTATAAGTCTTGTTGACTCTCCGGCAGCGCTTTGCCACTGTTGTGTTCCGCAGTGCAGAGAGCGATTGATGGAGTGGGCTGCCGTTGTCGGCACACTGGCAGTAGTAACACACAAAACTGCAGCTCTGGCGCATAAACAAACAGCTTGCGCCTGCCCCGGAGAGGAAAATCCCCATTCCCATGCCCAACAGACGCCCCCGAACGCAACAGACACATGAGAGCTGGGACTACGGAGTACGAATAGTAGTAGGTAAAATTTATGCGACATGAAGTTTGGCGAAGTGCTAAACACACAGCTGCTCGGCAGCGTGGCGCATTCATGAGCTCATTTTTTATGCCTCTCAATTTTAATTAGATACATAAATTTGGGGGACATCGCTTAGACAAATTATTGTCACTGCCTTGGAGAATGCAGCAAGCACAGCCTGCATGGTATTTAATTATGTGCCAAAAATATGTTTTATTAGGGTATTATAATATTTTAGTTGCCATTGTCAAGCATTTTATTTAGTCCGACTGCATTTATATATTCATAAACTAAAGTTTAGATTTTTTAGAAATAAATTATGAGACCAAGAATTTGTTGAATTTATTTGAACATGCTATCTAGTGGTATTATTTTAATTTCCTTGTAGCCTTTTTTTGTGCTCCATTGGGAAGAACAGAAAGGAATTATTCGACTAACTAATCCCACTTATATTTGGGATGTCCCTTTAATGTTATTTTCTAACTTTATTATTTCAAGTCGTGTTTCTGTCATGCACAATCCAAAATATCGATCGCAGCTGTTTGCCTTTTTTTTCTGGCAAGTACCCACCTGCAGAACCTACATCATATTTTGTTCCCTTGTCACAGCGCCGGTTCTAAGCTGGCAACACACACACAACCTTTTTTTTTTAATTTTGCCAGATTTTAAAGTGGGTAAAAATCGTTGTCCTAGATAAACATGCAGACGCACGCGCACTTTAAAATTAATCGCACGATTTATGACGCTCAATCTAACCGCTAATTTATATGGCTTAAAACCAAACTAGGACCCTGACAACTAGCTAGGCATTCGCGTCGGTGGCGGCGTCTGTCTGCCCCTCGAACTACCCCACCTCCACTGACTCCATCATGCCTTTGGCGCAAACGCTTTACGCATTTCAAATGTGTTGTGGCTTACACACGTTTTTGAACTAGTGTGCTGTGTGTGTGTGGACGATAGCAAGACGTGTTGGCTTGTGTGTTTGCTGTGTGTGCGTGCATAGATTTTGTTCGCGGTTATTGCGCTTGTGGCACAACATTCGCAAATTCAATTTCCAGCACCAATGAAAGCGATTATTTTTCCCTGCGTTCTAGCCACAAAATAAATGCTCAAAATGCTTTTAAAGCGCACACGTGGTGTTGGTGGGGAAACCGTCTCGCCGATTTACAAATTTCCAACTAAAATTAGTTTACCTTCATAAAAGCAATATTTTAATTGTCTAAGAAAGTGTAAGGCTTTGAGTGGATACAAAATAAAACTAGTAATGTCTCTAAAAAGGGTTAAAAGACCTCGCAGTATGGAAAAAATTAGTTATTGTTTGTTTCCAGCTTAACATAAAAATGTTACATTTTTCCTCATTTATCTATCATTTTACGCTCATTGCTTAAGATATTGTAAAACTAGCTCAAAATGTTAAGAAGTACATATAAAATTAGTTATTCTTAAGCGGGGCCATAAAATTCTAAAAACAAGCAGACAACAAATTTTGACTAATCCTGTAAAGTGCGCTGGATTTAATTTTTGCACGTACTGCTCTTTGAATCCTTCTGATTCAAATGTGGCTAAAACACTCGTAAATGGGGTTAAAGGAGGCTGATTATCATTAACATTTGGAATAACTACAATGCTGTTGCCCCTTCTCTATCTCACTCTTTCTCATTCTCTGTCACTCTTTCTGTCTCACTCGTCCTGCCGTGCCCACTTATTCATGAGCGTGAGAACGGCAAGCGCTGAAGCATGGCAACATATAAATTGCCGCATAGTTTTATGGCGCGCCAAAAACTTGTGCCAAACTCTCGGAAAACTCAACAGAAAAACATCAGGAAATTCACCCAGCCACCACCTCTAATCATGTGTGCATGTGTGTGTGTGTGTTTGAACCAAGAGTGTGCTTGAGTATTGGCAACAAAATTAAATGTGCGCTAAGTAACGAGCAGCATGTGGGTGCCTCTTTGAGTGTGTTTATATGTGTGTGCAGGAATGTGGATGGAGTGGTAGAGAGGGGGATAGAGGGGGAGGAATCAGTTCCACGTTGTGGGCTGTGCATTTACTACGACAAATTAAAAGCACTTGTGATTTTATTTTATGATATGATTTCTATGCCACAGAAACTCTTGAAAAATTATGCATATGTTAGAAGTCAACGGGCAGGTCTATAAATTGTACCAGAGCTTCACTCTAAGTGGATTGTCCTGAAACTTGCCGACAAGGAATGCGAACAATGTCGAGAATTGCTTTTGCTCTTCTCAAGCGAGTCAAGCGAATTTAAGAAAATAATGCCTGCGAAAAGAGCAAAATTAATTATTACATGCTACAATTTGACGTCTATAAAAATTGTAATCTTTATTGATTTCCTTTATGAAGCTGGTATTTATAACTGGGGAATTTTCTATATAGAAGAATACAAATATATATAAAATATCAAAGGAGTAGCTAGTTAGACGTAGTAGTTAGTAGTAGTAGTTAGTAGTTAGTAATAAACTTAAAAACCCCAAAATGTTCTGTATAATTGGTATGTGAGATTTCAAAATAAATGGATTTTCTGTATTAATAGCTCAATAAAACCAGACGAGATTTTTAAAAATGTACATTATCTGAAGGATTCAAAATCTATATTTGAATACATCATTGAACCTTTTTTTTTTTAAACGAAATATATATGCTAACAAAGAAGAGAATGCAATCAAATTTGTTTGGAAATTGGAGATGCTGAGAAATACCAAGGGAAAATTTGTGCTGGGACAATCAATTAAGCCCGAGCTCGTATGCTATTTCAGCAAACATACGCAGCTCAAATGCATCTCACTCCTTTGCCGAACACCGACCCCACAATCCGTTCACCCATGGAGCCACCACGACCAACACTTAGCAACTCATTAACTTTTGTGTCAGGCTTTTGGTCAAAGAAACCAAATGTGCGCCCATTGATAGCGAAATGGCCCTATGCCGTTGTAGGGAATGTGTCTGGGTCGGCGTTGGGTAGATTCAAATCTGCTACAAATGAGGAAATCCCAGAAAACCGACAGATTAAATTTGTATTCCACTTATATAAACGGACGTGTGGCATGTCTGTAAAGTTAGTTGGCTTTCCGTCCTACAGGCACATATATGTATCTTTGCATGCATGCTGAGTGAGTTTGTTTGTATTGGTGTGACTTGCTCATAAAGCTTTCCAGATGTGAAAAACAAAAGTCGCACACGCAGATGCACGGAGGTACAGCGACTAGGCTACTGCGACTAGAGCATTTCATTATTTATGAAAAGGCAACGCAAATTATACACAGACACACACACACACATATACATTTCAACGGGGTTGTGTGTGTGTGTGAGTAATTTAGAGAAAATGGCTGCCGCACAGTGTTCTGTAGTTAGCCCAAGAAGGGAGAGGTTGTAAAGGGGCCAAGCTGGCAAATGTAATTTTGTGTAAAAATTTTCATGAATGAAATCGTTTTCGACGCCACACACACACACACACACACACACACACACACACAGACACACACATTTGCTGTCGAGCCTTGGGCTTGCTAACAATTATGTACCATATTTTTGGGGGTCACTCGAGCATGCCACATGTTGCCAGTTTAGTAGCCGCCCAAGCTTATGTGTTCCCAACGGGAAAATGCTCGCACTAAATTCTCTATTTCTCTCTGTTGTGTGTGCATCTAAGCACTTGAAATTAATTTGACATTTTTATACACTGATCTAAGCCGCTCAAATTGTGCATATAACTCGCCTATTCTGTAAGCTGTAGCTGCTTGGCGTACATTAACAAATGCTGACTGCTGCTTGAGCCTGTTGGGGAATTGGCTCCAGATATTGACAGCTTAACGCCATGCGAATCATATTTCTTCATGATTTCATTGTTTCGACCGAGTTGATCGCCACAATTCAATGCAGCTCTCAGTGCGGTTTTGTTGCAAAGTTGCAGCTTGATTAATGACTGTTGCAATACGATTTCATATGCCCTCAACTGGTCACACTGCAAAAGAGCGAGAGCGAAATCGAGAAAGAGTGAGAGAGAGAGAGACAGTAAGATTGAGCGATGCATTGCTCTGCGGTTGTTTTCAATTTGTTATAGTACAAACCAGAACTGTTGCACAGTCTTCTCATTTGCCACAACATTTATCAATGTAAAAAATAGTCAATACGATTTTTGGTCAAGTAGATTTATTTCAAAATTGTTTCTTTATTAATTTTATACGACATTCAAGACAAGATACCGTGTTACAACTTTTAGTTTTTACAGAGAACAAAAGCTAAATCATCGTAATTTAATCAATGCATTTTTAACTTAAATTTAACCAATAAGGACTAACATTTAACTTTTACATTTAACAATTAACATTTACATGCTTCACTTCATAAATGGATTTACTAAAAAAAAATGTAAAATCATATTTATTTGTTCTGAATTAAGTTTGTCCTTTTATTTTATTTAACGCCTTCCAAACTATTTCTGCTTCAACTGGAATGCCTGCAGCATAACCTATCAAAGTTGACTTGAGCTATTACCAGGGAATGTTACCACAAGGCAGCAACTGCAGTTGTATAAATTCTATAAATCATATTATTCAATTGGAATATACACAGATCAAGGGTTGGCATCAACTAGGTAAACAAATGCAGCAAAGTTTTTTTTTTGACTGCTCATAAATTGGCAACTTGAATCGCGTTGATTTTGTTGGCCAAAGGTTTGGGGTTGCTTTAATATTTATGAAAACAAAGAACCACCAAGCACCACCTAGGACCATCAGCACCACCCACTCAGTAGCTGAGTGTGAGAGTGTTTCATTCATGTATGCATGTTGTGCACACATTTGATAGCTGTCAACACACGAGGCGAGACGAGACGAGGTGATGGCAGCGGCCTACTAAAGTGCCCTTCATCATATTTTATGTAGCATGCAACATGGCATGGGGCGGCCCCGAACTGAGTTTTACGAGCTTTAGAATACCAATTCACAGCCGGTGGCATTAACCTGACACATACTCGTTTGAGTACCAAATACGAGTACTCGTAAATTCAACTTGAACCTCGTGACTGGGCCTTGAGCCTCCGAGTCTCGAAGCGAAGCCTTTGAGCTTCAGCTACAGTTTCATCTTCAGTCTCGTCCTGGTTGTTATTTCACAAATGCCAAGTTACAGGAAATTAACGCGAGTAAAAATCGGCAACGAGCCTACTGCATATCCTTTTCCTATACCACATCTCTTATATCCATGCCAAATGGCTGGTAACAATGCTACAAGCCGTTTACGTCACCAATAAATGTTCAAATAAGCAAAGTTATTTACAGTTGGCAGTTACAGGACGCGACGCGAACGCAACGCAACGAGGGAATACAACAGGCCACAATTGTCGCTCATAAAGCAGCTGAAATGTTGCTACAATAAGAGCAATGCGGAGGGTGGGTGGGAGAGGTGCGGCGGGGTCACTGGCGTGTTAAGCCTTTCGCTGTGTAGGCAGTCCAAAAATTTATTGTAAATGAGCTACCCGAAAATGCCATGAAAATTGCAGGCTACAAATGGGTTGACTTCAAAGTTGGCCGTAAAAGTTGACGCAAGCGAACTTTCTCAATATGAAAATATTACAAAAACAGAACTCACAAGCTCTATCAATATATGACCTGAAGAAAGGGGCTTTAGGTTTACATATGTACAATTTTTTTATAATACTTTCCTTGTTTATACATAGCTAGAGATATTTTTGAATGCATGAATTGAATGCTTCACATTTTATTTTGATTGCCCCTCGTTTTGCAAAAGCCTTAAAGCGTTCGCATGTTTTTTTTTTTTGCCTATCCACAGCAATTACAGCGAAATGAGTTCGAAAATAAATTCACATTAATTGTTGTTGTTTCGGCCATTTGTTTTAAAGTTTTAGCCAAAGCCCGCCACTCACATTTAATTGCGCATTCAGGCGTTTTACACAGCCACCCGCCAACCGCACATGGGGCCTATGAATGTGGGCAAGCTGCTGTTGGCCAGGCCAAAACAACAGCAGCCCCAACAACAACAAATGTAATAACAACGTCGCGGCTGGTTGATTGTCGTTGTAACGCTCTGGCGACACATTGGCTAAACGTGAGTCGAATGTAAGGACCAAAAACATACACTGAATCAGTGCCAAATGCCAAAGGACACAGGCAGAGGATTCACAGCCTCACTCAGCATCTGAGTTGTTGTTGGAGTCTTGTTTCGCTGCACTTGAGTATGTATTTCACTTACGGCAATTGGCGTGAAAATTGCAAACTGCATTTTTGTCGGCCTTAGTTGAGTGTACATACTATGTATATATATATATATATGTGTTTGTATCTGGCTTTGTTGTGTTTCTGTGTCGCCTGCTGCTGTTTTGTGCTCTGTTGACTAAATTGAGTTTCAATTGCCGCCACGTGTGGGAATACCCGATTGTTTTTGGCGCCTTTTGGGCTTCTGGCGCATTATTTATGTATTTGAGATGCTGCATGTAAGCACTTTTTTTATTCAACAGCTGTCTAAATAATTGAGCTTAAATTTCCGTTCATTTTTGGGAATTCGGACAAAAGTAGCAAACGTGCCGCTTAACATAAAAATAAACTTTGCTTTGCCTTGCATTTAATAGATTGATATGCCAGCGATTGGCATTTGATAAGCTTCATGTTATGCTAATCTTTGATTTTGTGCAACACGCCAATAATTAAATGCAAAGGGGAGCGAAAGCTATTTACGATTTGAAATACTCGAATTATCTTCTGTCAAACGCATTACATAATTGCGAAATGGACTGAATAAGCAATTTGCTGACAACATAATCTTCAATTTATTAGAAATACTCAAGGGTTACGCATTAGCCAATTATACGCATCTATGTGGATTCGGATTGTAGACACATTTCGAGGGACATCGTTTTACTCAAAGCATTTTTAATTTAAAAAAATAAGCTTTTCTACTACAAACTACATTTTATGTATATAAACTCACAAGATAATGATGTTAGAATCTTAAGCTTTAATAATACCCCATTCGAAAACACATTTTGTCTAGAAATATGTGTTGAAGAAATTTAAGTTATACTGCAGACTTAAATGTTATGCTCTTCATCTGTGTGGCATGTTGACTTATATATATATCTGTGTTAATTAAATTGAGCGCAATGGCATTTATGTTGTAAGCATCCGTACACTTCTTCCAAAAAACATATATCACACAAATTACTAAATCAACATGATTAACTCTCAGGAGCTGCTCGCCATGCGCATCACCACAGATGCATCCTGTCTAATGGCACTTGGTTCTATGGAGCTTCCAGTTTTTTTTATTTTCACCAAGATATGAAACAGAATCAGAAGTAGCTATGGAATTAACAAAAATAAGAGCAACTTTTTGCTGTCATTTTGACTATATTTTTCATTCTTATGCATACAGCCGTTAGAAGTACTCAATGGGGTATGCAACATGAAAGCAAATTTTCATAGAATGCAGAAGAAAATAGTCTAAGACCAAGAGTGAATATATAAATAGCATATTAAGGACATTCAGCTAAACTTTTGATATCACATCTTAAACATTATTTTCCAATCACCTTCAAATTAGTTTTTGTTAAAGTGGAAATAGATGAAAGAAGTACAGGGTATTGCCTAGTCAGCGACTCTCAGTCATAGAAAATTGGCAGTTATTATTACGAAAATTCTCATTGTGTTCTTGACTGGTTGGTTTGGTTGCTGGTTGGCTGCCTGGCTGGCTGCCTGGCTGGCTGGCTGGCTGGCTGGCTGGCTGGCTGGCTGGTCATTCATTCAGCTGCCTCTAGCAATGGGAGCTGTCCTCGCTGTTGTTTCTGCTGGTGCTGCTGCTGCTGCTGCTGCTGCAGGGAGACAGAGATTAATGAGAAGTGCCGCATTTACTTAATTTTGACAACTGCTACGCGGACTATGAGTGTTATTGCTGTGAAGGCAGCGCATTGAGCTGTACATTTTGTGGGTAACATTTAATTGACGCCATCACGCCCCAAAAATCCGTTACAACCATCGCCAAACTTCTCTCGTCCGGCTCATTATGTTTAGCTAAATTTCGTTTTGCGACTGTTGCTGCGGTTCATTAAACTTTCGAGTTTCATTTGTCATGCAGCATGGGACGCGAATCTGGGCGACAAGGGGCAAAGGACGACGTGGTAGCTGACGCATTGTTTTAATGCTCGCATAACAATTGAAACGTATTTGTCAGATAAACTTTTGTTTCCCAAGGGAAATTCGAACCCGGATTTAGTTTTTCAGTTTCAACAAAAGTTGCACCCTTAAAGCGATGAAACAATTGTCAGCAGTGGCAATTAAATCTTCCATTCATCTGCAGCTATATAATGGTATTTTGAATTAAATAATAATGAAATTAAGGTCATTCAGAATGTTTATTTTATATAATATATAACATATATATATATATATATATATATATATATAAGTATATATATATTTTCAAAATAAACATAAGTTTCTAAAACTCGTAATGAGTACGTCAAGCTGTGTTTATATGTTCCTACATTATATAATAATACAAATTGGAGCTAAGAGCAACCGAAGTAAAAAGTGTATACACTTTTCAGTCTGCACATTTACTACAATATTTTTTACTCTGCTCTGATTGGATTTTTATCTTCCGATAATTCCTTAACCAGTTTCTGTCACAACTCTGACCCCTTTCCATATGTATGTGGCTTATCTCGTTGCTAGCCTGTTAAGCTTCCAGTTTACGTACCTATCGATTCTTGAGGCATGCGCCCATTTTGGAGCTCGTCAATGGCTTTACTTTAGTGGCACTCCGGATAGCGTTTCACTGCCATAGCTTACAACGGTTTCACCTGCTTGCTTGTCGCACTAGCTCCAGCTCAAACAGAAGCAGTAGAGAGGCAGTAGGAGGCGTGGCAGGATGCCTTTTGGCAGTGTGAGTTGGCATTAACTTCAGTTTCATCTCATATGCAGCTGCCCTGCTTTTATATAGGTTTGGCCCGTAACATAGCAAAGTGGCATAAACTTGGCTAACATATGGCCACAGTTGACGCGCTGCTTGTCAGCTGCTGCTTGCCAAGTTGCCGTTGCAGTTTGTTGCTCTTTGTTTTCTTTGTTGTTTGTTTGTTTGTTTGTTGTTGCCAGCAACTTTATGTACTCGCAACAAAGTGCAATCTTGTGTGGGCCACGTAAAAAGTGCCACGGTCTGACAATAATTATGGTTTTCACTATTATAACAGCTACTCGGTAATCAAATTCACAGCTGCGGCGTCTGCATATCAAATCGCTGAGAGCGAAGAAGTGCCAGCTGTGAATTGAAAAGCTGCAGCTGACTGAAGCCACTTTAGCATGAACCACAAAAAAAAAACCAAAGCAAAAAACAAAGGAAAATGGCAACAAAACCGCTACAACAACTTGAGCCAAGTGGGCAAGTGGGCCTCAGCTTTCCGATCCCAGTTCTCAGTCCCAGTCTGGGCCTCAGCCAGGATGCAGTTTTGCAACTTGGTTACCTTATTCGCTGCCAAGAGGCGGAAACAATGCACAGGACAAGAAAAAGAAATTAAAACTTGGGCGATGTTAAATAAAAAATGTACCCAGCCGCAAAAGGCAAAACTTTTTCAATACCTCGTAATCTAAAGGTGCTCAAAAAGTGTATTAATCTTAAGCGTATATTAACAAGATGAAATGTAAGCAAGAGCAAATATAAACAGAGGTTATCTGACACACTGAATATACCATAGAAAATCGCATTTAAGAAAATAAGTTCATTATACTAAAAAGTAAAACTAATAATCTATTTAATTATATTTGAATGAGTACCTTCTGTGTATGTCTTATATATACAGGGTATTTTTAAAAACGATTTTAGCTTGCAACTTTTTCTTAGCTGTTTCCTTTGTTTATCTGTTGCCCATTGTCGGCTTTGACTAACGCGTCGCGGCAAGTGCAATGATTCATTCGCCGGCGTTATAGACTACACAGGAGGCGGTTCAGCGAATAACTGAGTTGGATGCGAGCAAGCTGCAAACCATTCAGCATCCACGATTCCATCCATTCAAGCATTCTGTCAGCCAGCCAGTCAGCCAGTCAGCCAGTCAAACCGGCTGCTGCTGGCAAAATTACTTCCGCCTCGCTTAATTGCATTTAACAAACGTCGAGGAGTCTCATGAGAAGACTGACAGCGGCGGTAAGGCGGGATAAGTTTGCGGGAAGCCACAAAAGTTTTTGGACTTTTCGCCTTGCTGACTGAGTTGCAGTTCAGTTCTGGTAAACCGCAAACACTTTCACACATGAGCTGCACTCACAGTTGCTGTCATTGTTGCTGCTGTTCTTGTCGCTGCATTTTATTGTTTTTATTGCAATTGCATTATTTTCATTAACAAAAGTTCAACTTTATGGCACGCCTTTCTTTGGCTGCATAGGATCAATAAATCATATGCATTTCCGACACAAACTTTCTCCGGTTTTTTGTTAATTCGATTTTTGATGGCTGTGCTGATTGCGAGTATTTCCCAATAATAAACTTTAATTAAAATGGATAAAAGTGCGTGAATCGCAGCAAAACGACCCAAGTGTACTTAACTTAATTAACAAAAATATAACTGGGAAAACGGTATGCGAAACACGTATTCATATAATTTCAATTGAACAGCGGCCAAGAATCGCACTACTTGTAATTAGGACTGCCATATCCATTACCACGCTCAATCCCAATCGCAATCACAAACCCATTGCCATGCCATGGTAATGAGCCGAGTAGCTGGTAAGAGGCACGATTGAGAGTTAAGTGCGGCAAAGGAAATCGTTGAGAGAGCTACTCAAAAATAATATAAGGCGTTAAATGCATTCGGAGAAGGGTGGATGACAAGCACGAGTGTTAAGTCGAGTTCGAAGGAAATGGGGTAACAAACACTGTAAAAAATCTATGCTTACTATGTCAATAATAATGTTTGGAAAATGTGTTCACTGTATAGTTTACATTTAATCTTTGATGTGGTTATTAAGTTCTAAAACTCATTCAATTCAAAACTTGAATCCTATTTGTTTTGTTGCCTAAATTCCGTGAATAATTTGATTGAACTTTGCTAAACTTTGCTCTTAACATAACTTATTGCATTAAGTCTCAAAAGTCCATCAATCTTAACTCAGTCTTTATTCAAAGCCACTTTACAGTAAAATAATAACATCGACACGCTTGAAAGTTGGCGCTCTTCGTGCTCACTCATTTCCACTTCATAGTTATTATAACACATGGCCCCAACTACATACATATATCCAGTGGCTTAGCAGCTGTCGGCCGCGATTTGAAGTTTTGCTGTGTTTGCTTTTGGGTTGGCTTTCACCTTTGCGTTATTGCCTCATAATTTAAATGGGCAAACCGAGCAATAATCCTTAATTGCTCATTTTACTTAAGCATATTTTCTTGATGCCAGAGAGAACACTCAGACGCAGAAGGGCCGATTCAGGGTTTGTCTTTACCTTTTAAACTTTTGCTTTTCATTTAAAATGCCCAACGCAAACAAGGTTAACTACGTGTGAGGGTAGTCCACGAGGGGAACGGTGAGCGCTTCGTAGAGTGTGAAACTTTGCCAGAGCCTGTCCGCATGCCAGGTTTTTCATTATGCATGTGATACGCTACACCCTCTCACACACACACAAACACCACTCATAGTACATACACTGTTTTAGGCCTTTTAGCGGCAGCCGCGTATATTCACAAAATAAATGAACACCAGGTGACTCAGAAAGAGCACACAGAAGACGATGTCGACGGGTTGTGCACTTGCAACTTACGTGCAACGTGGCGTATGCAAAATATTTGCATTGATAAACAGCTCGCAGCATGTCACTTGGCACAGCAACGTCTACAACACGTATTCTACTGTGACTAGTGAAGTGTATATGTTTGCGTGTGTGTGTGTGTGTGTGTGAGGCCTTCGGGCATTGTACAGTGGCCACTTAACCCAATCCAAATTTGCATATACTATTAACTGAAATTCTTTTGGAAGATGTCAATAGCTGGCAGTTTAATGATATTCATTTTCTCGTTATTTTGAATAGTTTAAAAGTGGTTTCACTTCTAAAAAAAAATAGCAAGAAAATTATGCTTATTTAATCATCACTTCCGCATGGCTCTCATACACCAAATCCATACTAAAACTGTGTTGGACTAGTTTTCAGCTACATTAACTTTATATGCCAAATTTCTAATTACAATTTCACGAATTTTCAACATACTACTTTAGGTTAGGCTTAACTCACGCATGTAAAAAATAGGAATATCAAATTAATTTCAACCAATGTGCAACGCTTGTAGCAAGCAAACACATACACACATAAGCGAGTGCCTCAACACAGCAATTAAAGTTTTTCATTTAAAGTTTTGAAAGGTAGGTGGGAGGCAATGGGATCCTTCCCTTGCCTCATTCGGTTGCTCATCTATGCAAAGGTGGCTTATCGATTGGCATAGCGACACACAGAAGGGATCGTTCTATGCAACGGAATTTTTATTATATATTTTTCAATGGCAGTCGCCATTGACTGAACGCTGTTGGAGTGCCCTTTGGGACTGTTGCCCACGAACACGCAGTGTTCCACAAAGGTTGGTGAGCGTGTGCGTTTATCGATTATAACTATAAACTACCCTGCACGCGAGCCTCCAATATTACTTTTGCTAATAAAAGAAAAAGCAACGACCTTCACTGCGCTGACCGCAATTGTAGCGCCACTCAACGATTTAATTGCACAATTGCCAGTAATGCACTGAGACACGGAGTTACTTAGATATTGGAATGCACGGAGACACTGAAAAACGCATCTATTGCATTTGACAAGTCATGAAAATGCGATTGCCTGACTATGCGCTCCATTGAACATCCAACAACGGAAATAACAACAAACAAGAACAAAAGAACAGCAGCAACAGCCGGAGCAGAAACAGAAGCTGAATGAAGGAAGGCGCACAGCCAAGCCGGCGGTGGATGCATTCGCATAGCTCATAGAACACATATATGTATTGCATTTTGGTGCTTTTAAATTTTTCTCCAGTATATTATAGAATCACTATAAATTAAACTAAAACATATATAAGCAATGCTAAATTTATGCCGTCTTGACCACAATAAATTGTAACTGTTTTTTTTTCCGTTTGATACTCTTTAAAATCAGTAATCAGAAATTGAAAAGAAAAGAAAATCTATATTATTTAAAATTAGGTCACCACAATGTATTTATTTACTTTTTGACTGTCGGCCCTTGCGATGAAAAAGCTGTTTAAATTTGCAATTTTAATTTCGATTTTCATGAATACTAATTTATTTCATATTTTCATCACAAACTTTGAAAGAAAATGGAAATATTTGTATGCTGCTTTAAAATTACATAAATTTCCCAAATCCAATCCGGTTTCTTTCACTCTATTAACTATGGATTCAGTCGTAAGATCTGATTGTATCTTAGCCACAAAAACTTTCTGCATTTTGACAGCTTTTAAATGCCATTTGCTCTACTTAGAATGTCAAATGCATGTACACAGCGGCACACACGAGTGGCATGGACCATGTGGCGTGTGGCAGTTTCAAGTTGCATTCAATAACAAATTTCGTGAGCAAAATAACATTAAGCGAGTTAAAGAGGAATACATGCATATGTACACGCACTCATGGTGAACAGAGGACGCATGGAGTGAAAACCACAGACGAGTTGTACGTTTTCAATTGTTACTGTTGTTGTTGTTGTTGTTGTTGTTGTTGTTGTTGTTGCTGTCAGTCTGTGTGTATAGTTTCATGCAGCTAGATTTAAGGATGTTACGGCAGACGCATTCATGATACTGTCGAGGCTCGATCGTTGTGTGTCTGTGTGTCTTGTATCAGAGCAACCATTGAGCCGACGACAGCTGCAGCTACAGTTGCCCTATCTACTGCCTCTCAATATATCCGTTCATTTCTGCTCTGCCTATTGCATAGTGGCAGCTGTGTTTATTATATATACTTATATTTACTTAAGTTTACTTTTATTGTCTTTCGACCTTAATTAAGCGTAATTAAAAAGTTAGCACCACACGCATTTGTTAACGTGTTGCAAAAATTGTTCAAGCCACCTCTGGTTGCCAGCTAGCAAATGCTGCCCAGTCAGCATCAGCGTCGCCTAATGGCTCAAAGCTGTCGCAACCACCGCAGAACCTTTTACTTTTTTATGTGTTGGCCACTGGAACCCCTTTATGGTCACTTCTGAGCATTTTTGCGCATAATTAGACAAACTTTGACCCCGGCAAAACTTTTGCTTTTGCCGCAAATGTGCACAGAGTTCCCAAGCACAAGAAGAAGTTTGGCATAAGTACGCAAGGGAACGGATGCGTCTTTAATGTTCATCCCTTTTCTCCATTTCCTTCCCTTGATTTTGCCATAAAATCAAAGTTTTCAGTTGTACCTGACCATTCAACATGGCAACTGTTTGAAATGCCAGCTGAAGAGCAGACTTAATATATATGCGGATTTATAACTGGCCTTATTTACATTTATATATTCACTGAAAAGTCAATATATTTGTGTTTATTCAGGTAAAAATATCTCGGTGTTTGTCTGAATCTATTTTATCTATTTTGAATAAGAATCTTTATAATTTTTCTATTTTTAGTGGCTATATTTATTATTATCGCAAACCCCCTGCTAATGCACACGTGCAATACTTGAGATATGTGTGTGTATAGAGCATAAAAATATATATGCACGTATTCATAATAATTGTTTTTATTGGCAGTTTGTTCATGATGTGCATGAATCACACATACGCGGACCGTATTACTCCTAACTTTGACATACATTGGGGGTGGACTTTTTCGCCATTGCAGCTACTTTCAATCAGCTTATTTTATCACAATTTTTGCTTGGAAAAGCTCTCGAGTGATATGGCTTTCATTTTTAGTTGATTGAGCATTAGAAATTGATCTGTGCGTTTATTGCCTTGTTTGCCCGGAAGCCTCTGCGTTAGTTTTTATGGCCGGAGATATATATATGTATATATATATACATATATACATGAAGATATGTCGTCGATATGTACGAGATTATTTCTGGACACACACCTGGACGAAAGGAGATGGCGCTCCTCGATTCGCAGCCACTGTTTATTGCTTTCATATTTCTCGCTTTCTTATGGGCTCGTAAATATTTTGATGATTTCACTGTTTAAGCGATTTTCAGCCGAGCGCAGTTCTTAAAGCTGTTTCAGTTGGCTGCTTGACTGCCATGTTGCCTGACTGCTTGTCTGCCCCGGCTGCCACTTAACATTAGCGTTGCCTTAGTGTCAACATCATTTTGGCCTGGCTGTTAATTGATGGCCATAATGCATATAACATGGCAGCTGCGAGTCCTTCAACCTGACAATGATTTTAATGCCTACTGGCAACGCTTGCTACAACACCTACTAACCCTAAAAAAAAGAAAAAAAAAAAAAAAAGACTCAACTCCTGCGCATAGACATTTTGCTGTCATTTGTAACACTTTTCAACTACATTTTTTGTACTCTCTAATTTTGTGCGCCTTCAATTACGTGTAGTATGTGTTGCATGCAAGATGCCACAAATGTCTTAAGTGCCTACAGGCACTGACGACGTCGACACTTTGATGGCACTCGGCAGCCAAGGGTCACACACACACACACCCACACACACTCACATACAAGAGAGAGAGGGAGAGAGAGCAACATTTTCTGCTGCATATTTGCAGGCGCGCACGTGCTGAGGTTTTGTGTCGGCACTTGGCGCGTGTTTTTTGGCCGACCCGAAGGTCATTTCCATTTACAGTTTGCAGAAAAGGGAACCGTTTAAAGCCCTTTTTGACAGGCAACAATCCCAAGTGGTTTATAAGCAAGTAAAATTAAAAGAAGCTGCCTATGCAAAGCCGCTGAAAGCAGCGCAAACAGCACAAAACAAAGTGCAGATGAGAAAACATTGCGAAACGAAACCAAAACGAGAAATAAAATGGTTGGCAAAAAAAAAAAATATAAAAAATGCGGATGCTTTAAATGTGTCAAGGTTTTTGGGGAGAAGCGAGCGCGATGATTTGAATTTGTAAGAGCGCCAAGCGCAACGCTCTTATCCCGGGGTTAACTCAGCGTCGGAGTTCGCCCCTGGCCCTGGCGAACTGAAGCCTGATTCAAGCGTCGTTCGCCATGGAAAGCAAAATAAAAAAGGGCAGACATCAAATGAGAACTTGTCTCGGTTCGCGACAACTGCAATGGGCGGACGCCCATTAGTTTAGTCCATACAAAATTAAACTGAGCGAGAAAGCTGCTGCAGTCTTTTAACGAGATCAAAGCGCACAGTGCGCTTAAGATAAATAAAACTCTTAGGACTCAGAAAGCCGACCAAAAATTATATAGTTCCAATCTGCCGTTTCCAAGTGTCATTCATTGCTTTAAGCAACTCACAAACACCGAATCTGCAATTTTCTTATTCAGATAGCAGCTAAATAAATTAATTTGATTTGTGCTCAAAAATGCAGTCAACTCCCAGTATTCCCAGTTAACAAGTGATAGTGCTTGTAGCGGTGTGTGTGGTCGCGGGGGGTCCTGTTTGACTCTAATTCAAATCTCCAATTATTTAAGAAACTCATGTTGCGTATACGTAAAGTACATTACTAATGTACATTAATCATACGTGACATAGGCCACGACCATTATGAGCTACACACAATATGAACAACAACAGTTGTAGTTCTACATCAAACAGCAACAGAGACACATTAATTTATTAAACCCTTTGCAACTGCCGTCATTGTTGTTGCCCTGGCTGCTGCGGTCCCCTGATGCAATAATAAGACAACTTTACTGTTGTCGTTGAGTGGGGCGCGTGCAACTACAGTTCTAGATTACTACTGGACGCACTCGTGTGATTTATTTGCTTGTGTGTGTCTGTGTGTGTCAGTGTGTGTGTGTGTGTGTATCTGTGCGTACAATAAAATGTCTTGTCAACATTTCATAACTCACTTTGTATGCCTACTCTACTGGTTCCCACCTCGCTGTGAATTTGTCTGTCCGCTCAGCGGACGAATCTTCCTGTTTGTGCATGGCTAACACAACGGACCCCGTCCTGACGCCTCTCAGCATGTGTGTGTGTGACTCTGCATGTATGCGTGTGTATCTGTGTGTGTGTGTGTGTTTTTGTTGTTGTGAATAGCGGCAAACAGACACGCACGACTGTTTGTTTGCCAGCCTCTTTCGAGTGTGTCTCATTTGTAGCTGTAAATGTACAACGTGTAGTAATAAAGCATTTTTCATATAGTTCCGCAACATAATAACGATAACGCCTGCTGATGCCCATGATGACTTTGTAGTGGATAAGCATCAAGTCAGACTGAGGAGTCGGAATCTGAGCGGTAGTGGGTGGAGCCAGCAGTCAGTTCTGGAACACGTGTTAATCCACTGGCAGCGTGAGAACTTGAAGTTTCACTTAGTCATGACTCAAAGAATTCTCATAAATACGTTTCATTTGAAGCATACACAATTGGTTGATTGATTGATTACGAATTTAACATTTCTAAATTAAATTTCATGCATACTTTGTTCGATTCAAGAATTTCAATTTTTAAAGAAAATTAAGTCGTTTAACTTGCATTTTAAAATCGAAAATATTAGTAATACCAAAAATGTTTCTGCGCTTTTAAGAGATTCTATAAGTTTTTAAATATTTGTATCTTCCCTTATAGCAATCCAAAATGTTACAGGCTTTAAATATTTTGCTTTTCAGTAGAAATGAGATTCTTCATTTTTAATTCACACGTTATTTCACATAATTGTAATGCTTTTGAGGTTTTGGTTAGCCAAAAATTAAGCTCAAATATTATTAACACAAACATAACTCTCTTGCAGCTAATTCACTTACTCAAAATAACCACGAAATAAATGTTTCAGCTGCTCCTGCTTCTTGTTGTACCATTTCAAGCAATTTTCAAGTAAAGTCAATTAAATTTGAACGCCGTCAGGTGAGTGCTTTGCTTCGCCTCATACCTTTTAAGCAGTAATTTTTGTCCTAAATATTTTATTTTTCCTTTTCTATTTTGTTTTTGGCCAGACTGTAATTTTAGAGCAGACACCATCAAATGGCAATTTTTACGTTTATCTTAAATGACATTTATGTTTCCCAATTGTTACATTTTATATCTGAAACTGAAATTGTCTCTCTTTCCCACTCTCTCTTTGTCTCTCTCTCTCTCTCTCTCTCTCTCTCTTCATGTGACTTTGCTTTGAGCCTTAATGTGGAAAATTTCCACACTTAAGTACTCCTATGCCAGAGACTGACAAAGTGAATTTTTAATGATATTTTGATAAGTCTGTGCGTTCTCTACTCTCTCTCTCTCTCGTCTCTCTCTCTCTCTCTCTCTCTCTCTCTCTCTCTCTCTCTCTCTGTCTCTCTCCTTTTATTCATTTGTACTACAAAATCGGAAAATTTGTTTACAACGTGAAAACACACATATCGAGCTGTAAAGCTACTCTTAAATCTCGCAAATGAATGAAATTATATTTAGGAATATTGGTCTATTCTTATGCTAATCTAAAACTTTACAAACCAAAAAGATCGCAGATTTAAGGTCTTTTTTATGTCTGTTAAGCAAATTCTTTATGTGACCATCATGTAAAATAACTTTATTATGTGCCATGCAATAGCCGAACAAAAATTGTCCATGAATTTGTGGACAATCAAAAATACGACAATGCCTCTGAACATTACAGCGTTGTGCAGAACTTAAATTTATATTAAAATATTTTGCACACAAGCACAAACATGCACATTTATAACCCTATGTTCTTTGGTCAACAACTCCACTCAGCAGCTATAAACAATGTCAAAAATGCCAACTATTACCTTTAACTGAAACCGCTTCCCACCCTCAGCTCATCCATCATGGCATTCTTTGGTCGAAGGACGGGGAAAACGCACTTGCTGCCTGCGTCAAAATATCATTCAATTGTCAGCGCTATAAATGTGCGATCATAAATCATATACACACATGGACGCAACGCACACAAATAACTAAAAATAATATAAAGCAATAAACAATAAAACCGGTAAAAACAAGTCGATGTATTCTGGCGAAGTGTAGTGCGCCTTTGGGATACCCTGTCAAAAGTATTTATTGCTTAAATTTGCTTCATTTTAAGCCATCTTCAGAGTGAATTTTAGTTGGTAATAATATAGATATTAAATAAATTTACAAATAATTGCAGTATTCCGTAATATGCACAAATATATAGTGTCGAAGCTATGTTCATATATACACTGTGAGAGAGAAGGTAATGTGAAATGGAAAGGTGCACGTGCCAGCAAGAACAATGCGTTAAAGGTAAAAAGGGCTAAGGCCACACACTTTACTGTACAGGCAGTCACCCACACCCACACTCACACCCACAACCACTTATATACACGCATACCAATACCAATACCAATATGAATACCAATACACGAGTTGTGGATAGTTAATAATTTATATATTTATGCCGTTGAAGCGTAAAACGAAGTTGAAAAACCAATGCCAAACCAACAAAAGCGTAATACAATAAAAAAGCACACATAATAAAAGAGCTGCTCAGCTGCTGGGGGTGGGGATGGGGGATGAGGAGTTAGTAGAAGCACACACAATAAAAACAGCACAAGATTCTTAAGCAAATGGCGCCAGTAATCGAATCGTCTTGTTGTTGTCCTCAGTTTCATCCATTTTGCTTTATTTTTGTTGTTGTTGTTGTTGTGGCTTTTTTTGTGTTTTGATAGAAGAGCTAAACCGCTTGCAATAAGTAGAACTGTTCAGCACTTTCTTAAAGCACTCTCCGTGCGACCTTCCAACTTCACTTTTGTGGTCGCACTGACCTTTTTCGAAGTGCTTGTGGCTTGTGGCATTGGTTTTGTTGCTTCTTTTTTTTTCGTTTAAAGCGTGCGCCATACATAATTAATATTGACACAACTGAAGAATGCAACGTCAAGGCTAATTTTTGTGTAGGAGCATGCATTTGGCACATAAATCAGCTCGAAGGGTAGACTGTGTTTTTGGCTCTGGGATTGTCTAAGTAGCCGAGCTGTTTTTGTTTTTTAGCAACTTTCTAATTGCCACTTTAGCTATAGCAACTAACATATTTTTCAAGCATGCTAATACGTGTATGTGGGTGTCTCTCTCTCTGTCTGTGTGTGTGTGTGTGTCTACTGTTCATTCATTAAAGAAAACTGCCGGCAGGCTAAGGAGCAGCCAGAGCAGCCTCTAACGGCAACAATAAAAACAAACGGCCTGGCAACAGAAAAAGACACAGAAAAAAAAACACACACGCAAACACAGCCACTCACACAAATAGCAGAATTGTTAAAATGCTCATTGTTTGTTAAGGCCATGCAGACAGCTTGTGGTTCACTACTCGAAAGTTATATGAAGTTCATTATTAAAATACAAATTTGGCAATAAGAAGGTCGACCTGCAATGTTAGATAAATGTGTATGTTAATCACTCAATTACCACAATAAATACTTTAAAAATTAAAAGACGTAAAAGTCTATTATTATATTAAGCAATAGTATTTTTAATATTATAATATATTATTAATATTGAGAGTGCGACATGCCGAAGGATTTCAGTCAGATGCCCTGTTTACGTTATAGGCATGGCAACTCTGCAACTCTGTACAACTCTGTGGAGCGGAAATGGCGTCGGCACAGCACGAGAGATACATTGTTTCTTGCAACGTTAACGTTACCCTCGATGTTGGCTGCCGTTGCCCATTTGGTAGGTGAAGGAGTGAAAGTGTTGCACACACTTAAAAAGCTATACTCAAGTATACCTACCGGACTTCATACCGTATAAGCTATTGTATGTGTACACACACACACACACAGAGGTTCGGCCGTTCTGTATGAAACATATATATCCATTGTTTGTCCGAGGGCGGCAACAGGGGATTGGGCGACGTCCTTTCTGTGCAATGGCCGCTGGCTACAGCTGTAACTAAATAGCCTGCTGTAGCTCATTGTTGTTGCTGTTTGTCTTTTCTGCCTCTTCGTTGTTGTTTTTGTTTTTTTTTTCAGAAAAGTTGCGCGTGAAAATTTTATTATTATATTTTTTTAGTTGCTTGTCTTTTTATATGAAAATACTTTAAACTAGCTGCTGCAAGGGCAGCTCGACCATTTGCTTTATGAACATTTTTTGTAGAAGAGGAGGGTGTCAGATTGGAGGGTGCAGCGAGAGATAGAAGGTTGGCTAGCACTTTCACTCTTACGCAAAAGTTCAAGGACTTTTTAGCATTCATAAAGCAATTAAAATTTAAATGAACAGTTTTCGGCTGCCGGACTGGTGGCGCGGCCCGAAAATGTTTCGTGCTTACAAATTGTGACATGGATGTCATAAAATATTTATGAATTATTTACTGTTAAATAATTGTTGGCATTATAAGCAAACAAAATTGCTGCATTTCACTTTTGCTTTTGGCTTTGCCTTTTATGTTGCCCACTTTTAGCCAGCTCAGCAGGCAATTAGCTTAATTTCACGGACTTTGCACGTTGCGTACTCCTTCCTAAGTACTTCTCGGCCATAGGACGCTCATTTTGTACACATAGCAAATTCATGAGTTTAATTTCAGTCTAAACTATGAGAACTACAATAATTTTATGCAGCTGTTGCAGCGTCTTTTATATAAATGCACCCTTTATTTTCTACTTATAATAAAAGTACAACAATTTTTAATAGTTCGAAAATAGCGCCAAGTCATAAGTTAGAACTAGTTTAAAATTACCTGAAAGACTTAAAATTATTGAGGAAAACAAATCATATTCATTTGAAATTCAGCTTGTTTTTTAAGCATTTACTTAATTGAAAAATAATACTAAAATGCAAGACTAAATATGCAAATTTATTCGAAATCTGTCTACACTGTATATATGTATGTAAATTAAGGCGATGGTATTTATTCTTGTTAAGCTTGAAGATTAAAAGTCGGTGCATAAGTTTTTCATAGTTATAACTCAGAAATATAATGGGAAGCATGTTAAAATTTGGTACACGATTATCTTATACAGAATTAAATATAAAATCGTTATAAAATTGCATAATTTTTAAGTTTACGAGTCGCCTTTGTCTAGTTGAAAGGTAACTTAAAGGATCAGCTAGAGTTGGATAAAAACAAAGGCTTGAAACTCCGACCCGTTGTTCGCAGTAGATGTGCCACTAAATATTTTGTCTAAAACACATTTCAATAGTGCAGATACAATTCAAATCTATTGGCTTAGTTCAGATTTGAATGGAATACACACTGACCAAATGCATGCCCCAAATGGCAGCCAGGCGATGCGGCAACTTTGTGTGTATTGCGTTGTACAATTTTTCTGTCAGTTTTCATGAAAAAAGAATGCATCGTTTTGTTTTTGGCGCTTTTCAATTATGATGAGGGTCAGTTTCCAAAGACTTTTTTTTTACAACATGCAGCTCAGCGTGAGCCAGAACCGTGCTGTTGGAGGGCGCATTAACTATACTACCACTGCTGGGGCCATAAATTACGATTTGGCATTTTACGCGAGGCATGCAACAAGCACTGAAGCGAACCGCGTACCCACGTACTTGGCTCCGACTTTACAATGAAAATTGCGAGTATTTTGCTTAAATTAAAAATAAATATGGTCAATGTGGCCGGTGGCTCGTGAAAATGTTCATACAACCAACATATGTTATTAAATAGTCCACAAAAATTTCACAAAAAAAAAATAATAAATTAAACTTATTGACGAAAAATGCCAGCAAGCAGAGTCACTGCCACAGAATTAATTGCCTACAAAGTAAAGTAAATTTTTATTGCCAATTAAATGGCACTTTAAATATAAAATAAATTGATTGTGAGGATTATCTATCGTTGCAGCCGCTATTATCAATTCGAACCTACAATTATTTTTAAGTGGTTTTGACAATACAATAACAATAGTAGCTTACAATTAATTTTGCTACTTTTTACGCAAGTAATTAGAAAACTTTAAATATGTTAAAGCACTAATATTTAGAGCCAGTATCTATATCACATCCATGGAGCATAGCATTTAAATTAATTCATTCATTAATAAATACTCATTTTAAAGCGACATTTCTGTTTAGTCTCTGGCAACCCTGCTGCTTAATGTCGTAGTAGCAACAACAGCAACAAGGACAATAACAACTACAATGTTACAACAACGACCGCTTGTCGGCATTTAGACTTAATTTAAATGCAAAAAAAAGCGGCAAAAATCAGAAAAAAGAAAAAGGAAGAGAGAGAGAGAATGATAATGAAAGCTGAAACAAAAGCCGCTTGAGCATTCCGTAAAACACAACGCCAAACGTAACGTAGCGCAACGTAACGGCTGTGGAAGGCAAAAGTATAATTTATGTGTATTTTGTTATGTGCTGTTGTTCTTGGTGTTGTAGCTGCTTTTGCTGTTGTTCTTGTTCTTGTTGTTGTTGTTGTTGTACATACTTTGGCACAAATGCTCATTTCATCGTTTAACTTGGCAAGGGCACAAAGCTACATGCTACAATTGAATTTGAGTTAGCCGGGGTAAGCACACACCACCACACGGACACCCACACACATACAAACACACGCAGCGGGCTGCTTAACCCAATTCGCTGTCGCTGTCGCTGCTGCTGTCGCTGTTGTTACTGCTGCTGCTACTGCTGGTTCTGCTGCTGCTGGTTCTGCTGCTGCTGGTTCTGCTGCTGCTTCTGCTGCTGCTGCTGCTGCTTCCCAAAACGTAAGTGTCTCAGACAGCGAAGCAGCAGAGAATGTCAACGTCGACGTCAGCGTTGCCTTTTACTATATATACTATTGTTGTTGTTGTTGCTGCTTGTTTTGTTTTCGACTGCAGGCAAGCAGCAGCCGTTGAGTGTGTCATTGAGTGCGAGCGAGAGGTGCCTGCGTGCGAATGGCAGCTTTTCACTTTTGCCTAAGCATTTGCGGGAAAATGATTTTGAAAATTTTTGTTTTTGGCAACTTAGCGAGAGTTGTGTGAGAAGTTTTCAAAAGCAAACAATTGTGCGCTGAATTTTAATTAATTGCAATTAACAGGCACCTGTCGTTAAAAATATGCTTATTATGCTAGCCTTGCTCGTTAAGTTTTAGCAGCATAAGTTTCTCACTCTGGCATTTGTAAGAAATTACATTTTTTTCATTACTTCCTTTAAAATGTAGTGTAAAAACAGGCTCATTAACCACTAATTTTTGAGTTTTTGGCATAAAAATAAAGTTTACTTGACGTGCAACTAAAGCACGTCACAGCAACTGAAGATAGACTCAATTTTAGGTTTAACATCGGTATTTTATAAGGCACACTGGGCTATATGCAATTTAAATATGAATAAATACTAAATATGAATAAAAAATATATTTTTGTCAAAATTGATTTATTATAAATAATAATTCTTTTCAGTTGTTCCTAATGAGCATTAAATATTTTATTTCTGATATATTACCAAGATTCTGTTCGAACTGCTCTCTCTCGCGCTGCCTATTTTCAATTTATTGGTCTCCCCTTTGTTGTATTCCCAGAAAGCTCTTGAAAACATTTCTGTGAGTTTCATTCGTTCAAATTAGCATCTTTTGAGTTTTGTACTCTCATTATTTGCTGTCTCATCCAGGACTCGTCATTCACTCAACAACCGGCACACCCGCTGTCAATTGCACCATCATCATGAACAGGAGGATGACGATTATCCTTATCGTAGGCAACTCATTCGGCAACCCGTGGAAAACTCTCGCCTAAGCAAACAATTGAAGTGCGCCTGTTGTAGATGTTGCTCTTGTTTCACAAGTTGCTTAAATGAAATCAAAGTTTTGTGCTATGATTAACTTTCCCCTGGCCATGGAATGTGACTATGCCAAGTTTAAAGCACAACGGGCCCAGAAGGGAGCATGATGAAACAGCCGGAATGCCATGGCTCGTTGCTCGATAGTTTTGCAATGTAATTTTCTTTATGATTTCACTGGCAAAACTCGTGCGTGCGTAAAATTGAACAGTTGTGATGCCCACTGCTCTCAAGTTTTATGAGTTTTTCTTTTAGAGTTTTAAATGAACACTGGACTAAAGCCAGGGGCAACTTAAAGCTTAAGCAGAGAGAATGAGAGAAAGAGAACAAATATTGTTAAAAAGAATGGAAGCTGCTGAAAGGAGTTGCTTTTCACTGTAGCCTTTGTCAGAGTTCCTTTTGGCCTCATCGGTTCCTTTTGCCTTGCGCCTTTTGTGTGTGTGTGTGTGTGTGTGTGCGTGTGTCGGAATGAAGTCCATTGTAGTCCAGCTCCCGAGCCACATATGTGAACTCTTGTATATGTCTGCTTTCCTTTTCATAATCAACTAAAAGCCAAATAATCTAAAAGTCAACACAATACATGCCAGAAGAGAACGCTTTAATTTTACTTAACGAATTTTGCATGCCCTTGCAAATATTATAATCAGTTGTAATTCTTCAGTAAATTTCTAAATGTTAAATACATCTTTGAAATGAATGAATGTGATTTGAAATTAACTAGTTGCGACTGTTTTAATTTTTTATTTTTTATTATTTACATATGTACAGAACTAATCAAGCTATCAAAAATGATTGGACTATAAATTATTTTATTTTGTTCAAATTGTAGACGTTTCAAATGTAGAAACACAATTTAAACTCAAGGGTCTTAACTTTGTCTCCCATTATTTGTGAACTGCTTTGTGTGTCATAGTGCAACTCTCGAAGATACAAGGAGAAAATTTGTTATCTTCCAGGATTGTTAAAAGAAATTTTGGGCTCTGGCAACTCTTTAATGAAAACTGAAACGTAGGACGCTGTCGTTTGAAAGGCGTTGGCCATAAAAATCAATGAACGACTTGGCCAAAATAGTTGGCAGCTGGCAAGAGGCTTGAAAATGAGACAAAGATTTTTAAAGGTTCGTATTTTGTATTGTTTTTTTTTTTTTGTGGCCCTAGCGACCTTCTAATCTTTGTGTGTGTGTGCGTAAACTTATATGTATATATATATATATATTTATATACTATATATATACAAAGAGGGGCCGGCTCAGAGTTGGGTTTAGGCGGGGAGATCGAAATAGGGAGCCTGGCACACAACATGTTGCCTACTTTTTGACATTTTCAACATGTGTCCAATGCCTGTGTGTGTGGGTGTGTGGGTGTGTACGTGTGTGTGTTTTTGTCGCTTTTGAGCGTTGACGTTTGCGTTGATTTTTGACAGCTGCCTAGGCGGGCACAACAGCAAACGTCACACACACTTGCACACACACGCACACCCTGAAAACAATAACAAAAACTTGTTACCAAAGTTTTGCCAGATTGGCTCGCCCCTCGATTCCCCCTCAGCTTGTCCCCACTGTCTCTGTTATTGTTAGACTCTTATGCGTTATATGCGCATACTTTTTACTCATATCTCTAAGGTTTATGTCAAGGTTTTTTATTACTTTGATATGCCATTCAGTGTTGTGTTATTTTTTCTTCTCTTCTCTTCTCTTTTTTGTTTTTTTTTTTTTGTGTTCATGTATATTTATTATATTTTTTATACTTGCACTTGTAGAGCTTATACTTGCGAAATTTCGAGCTTGTTGTTTTTTTATTTGTTGTCCTCTGGAATTTTTATGGGACACGAAGAGCAGTTTTAAGTTGACAGCAGCCGGATGTGCGTACTTACCTGTAAGCAAGCAAAATTCAAAGAAAAGCTGATTAAAAACGAGTACAGTGAATGTATATAGTATATATGTGTGTGTGGGGGGGTGTGTGACTGTGTGTGTGTGTGAGTGTGAGTGTCAGCTAGCGTAGCTTATAGGTGTGTGTGTGTGTGTGTGTATGGCAAGGATAATATTCTGAACATTTATTGGCAATAGCATAGGTTGGATTGCTCATGCCTCACTACCTAATGGTAAATGCTCTATTATCGCAGAATGTTGATAGCTCTAAGCTTTCGTAATGGCCGTCAGCTTTGGTCACCTCCAAATTCCAATATATGTGTGTGACACTCGCACACACACCCACATATATACTATATACACACACACAACCACTCTGCCTGATTGCGCCAATGGACCTCTTGTAAAAGATTTTTATTAAACATTTTTGTCTATTTTTTTCTTTTTAAACGGGCACACACTCTCGAGCAGTCCTTTAACAGTCATCGAATATTTCAAGTACGTTAAAATACAGCTGAGCTAAGTTTTTGTCCAAGAATATTTATATAGGATTATGAAAATTTTGCATTGTCTTTAGGCTACCGCTACTGGCTTTGCAGAAATTTTAAAAATAAATAATTAGTTTTAAAATATATTCAAACTACGATTCCCGTCATTTATTTATTTCCATACAGTTCCAACATTGGTTTGATAGCAATCAAATAAAATGAATCTTAAGAGGATTTTCCCCAATCTGCTACCATTATTAATTTACCAATTATATGCTGTGGCTGCATACTTCAAGGACATGACTACTTGCTGCTTGGCAAACACCCAATCAATCTACTCTACTGCCAAGTACCTTTCTAATCTAGCTGATTAAATTTCTTGAAATTTGCACATTACTTAAGTCAATATCTGGTTTCCTTTTGGAATGGAATTAACTTTGTTTGTTTGCCTTTCAATTCTTGGCAGAGCTACAAATGTGCCAAAAGTGTAATTTGCATTTTGCTTTCCCCACTAAAAACCAATTGCAATCAATTAAATTACTTGTGTTGCATATATTTATATATATACAGATATATATATATATATATATATATACAGATGTATACATATGTCTTGCGAATCAGGCATATTTATCCAGTGACAAAATGCAAATATATCCCAAAAATATGCCATTTAAATGCAATTGGATTTTGTTTGCTCAATGAAAGGCAACAAAGACGCAATACAATAAATACAAAACTTTATTGAGCGGGGCAGAAGGGCTGGGAGTGGAACCCACAGAAATTGGAAACGCATTTAATGCATGACTTGAATAGTGAGTTAACGCTGAACATAGCAAAAAAGAAAATCAGGGATACAAATCTGGAATGCTGCAGTCGAATCAAGGCTTGACTATAAAATACCCTCTACTAAAATAAATATTATAAGTTATGAATGCGGATTCTATATTTGACGGGGACGTCATTTAATCCTATATGTAAAAAATCATTCTCTAAATCCCTTGTGTACCCTCTCGTATACAAATAAGTACCAAATAACTATCAAGCAAGTGGATTATCTTTATTGTAAATATGCTTATCAAATATTGAATATTAAAGAAATTTTTCATAGGCTAGCTATTTAAGGTTAACCGTCGGTTTGAATTTTAAAGCTAAAGAGTATTGCAATACAGCAAGTCAAATATTGATACACAGATACAAACAAAAACACATGCGGGGCGACAGGTTGACTAGTGGGCGTGGTATTGTGTGTCTGACACAAAAACCAATGAAAAAAGGCATGACAAATAAAAAAAAACGAGTTGAAAAAGTACGAAGAAGTGCAGGGAACAAGTTGCTCAAAAGCAGCACGCGCCAAACAAAACAAACAATTTTGTAGATGCAACGAACGCAAAGCTCAACAAAAAGCAATTGCAATTGCATCAGCACAACAGAAAAGGGCGTGGGCGGATTGTGGGTGGATTGTGGCAGGGTAGGGGGTGGATGGTGGATGGTGGATGGTGGCGTGTCAGTTGTGGCACCCCACAACATAGTTGTTGACAATGCCAAACACGTTAACCGAAAACTTTTGGCACAAAGATAAACGCAAATAAATTTGGCAACTTGGTCGTTTACTGCTGTTGCACTTTGTCTTGGGCGCAAATTTGGTTCAAAGTGCATGTTACAAAAGCGGCTAAAGCCCGCATGGAAAACACTGACTGCCAACAGTGTGCGGACAACAACGACAGACAGCGCCCGCATTTACATCACATAAATATGATACAAGGCTCAACCTAAAGCACCGCTGCCCATAAACAGACTACAAATATACGCGTGGGAGACTTGCAGAAGGCGAGGCAAGACCACAAATTGACATGCATTGAGCATTCCATCTATATCCCATTTTATTGTGTGGGCTGCAAACAAAAATAGTATTCGCTATCTGACGAAGAGATGAAGATGTGCACAGATTTGTGAACGCATGACAGTCATAAGTAAAATGCCTCCAGCTTTGCTCTGTGCTGTGCTGTCCGGCAACTACAATCCCAAAATCAAGCTGAACGCGTCTGTGAGCTTAGTTTAGCTTCAGCTTGACAGCTATAGCAACAAGACAACGACAATAACAGCAACAACTTGGCAGCACATAAATCGCTGTGTGGCTGCTGCCTTGGCAACAAGCTGCTTGGCCCGAAGGCAACGTTGACTTCCGCTCATCCCCTAAGTCCTGCCATGCATCTAACAAGTTGTCCATCGTTTCTTTTACTATATTTTCTCTTCTTTTTTTTTTGGCTAACTACAATCCACGACAAGCAGTTGAATCTGAAGGGTTTGCTACATCGATGGTGAAGTTCAAAAAGTTTGTTTAAGACTCTCTACAAACGTTCAGATATTACATAAAGAAATTAAAAGCACAATTATGCAAATGTATAATTGATTACAAATAGACTACGATTACGATTACGATTTTTGTTACAATTTGTATGTTAATTCTCTGTAGCTCTGCTTGCTTTCGTGTCTCGCATTATATTTGCTTTATATTTTCCATATTGCAAAACTCAGTAACTATTAAAGCGACCGTCGCACTGTTTGTATGGCCCACGCTTTGAGTGGACAGTTTCATATTGGCTTGTTATTGACAGCATTGTTGCTCAGAGTATTGCTTTCGATTAGTTTTTTCTATATGATTGGCCATTGGTTCGATTTAAGAATCGAGGAAATCTGTCGACCAGTCGCACAGCTAGTCACCCAGCCACAAAGGATAACTGTGAAGAGAGCAGAAGAAGAAGTTCTCAGGCCTGACAGGCCACAAAATGCACGCAGCCAAATTGTCTGTCTGACATATATTAAAGGACATTAGGCTCATTCAGTCTATGCCAGGCAATAAGCAATTTTTGGTCAATTTTATTGGATACAGAGAACTGTCTAAGTTCTCGCCGGTTGCCTGTGTGGCAGTGTTGTATATGTAATATGTGCAGGAAATGAAAAATGTAATTAAAAAAGTTTCTTTTGTTCAATGGAAAAGTCTCCGGCGGGGTCGAAACAGGAAAAAAAAAAACCAAGTGAACAATTTGTGGTGCCTTTTAAATGTGAGAGTCGTGTGACATTCAGTTGCTACGACAGCTTTCCATCTCTTCTTTTTTAGTTTTATATGTGCCACGCACACACACACACACACACACACACACAGGCAGAGACAGATAGAAATGTGTGCATGTAAAAGTGCTCATTAAAACATATCAACAAGCTTTATAGCAGCATCAAAATCGACGTCGGCGTCGCTGTCGCTGTCGCTTTCCCTGTCGTCGTCCAACCGACAGCAGTTAAATTCATTCATAAACTACGTGACAAAACGAACGGATATGTAGGAGCGGAAATTGCCAACAAACACACACACACACGCGCACACACACACACACACACACACACACAGAGACCAGTATACATTGACACACATGCACCCAGACACTCCTTTTGCCACTCCGTCATTTCGTCAGTGTGTCAGTCAGCCAGTTGGCTGCTTGCTTGACTGTTCAACGTGCGCGAAATATTTTCGCACACGCCGCCTTTGCCTGGTATTTACAATCAATTTTTAAAATGCCTGTAGATACCACAGGCAGCGCCACGAATACCCTGTAATCCATGGCTAGCTCCAAGTTACCCAGTGGATAAAAAATATATATTTTATTTTAACATAATTGGCAACTTGTTGTACTTTTTGCCTAATTTGCAGTAAGTACCTTTAGCTTTTCACATTTGTAATATATTTTATTTGAATGATTATACAGCATTCATTAATAATTGTCAATAATGGCTCTGAAGTCATTAAAGTAATTGATTCCGCTAAAATGTAATACGTATTAAAATAAGAAAATGTATCAAAAAACCATCGTTTTTGTCTACAAACGAATTTTTATTTATTTTTTTAACTTGCAATACTTTTTCAGATTTGAATAGACTACAGGAGATGTTGTAGTCAAGCAGTGCTAAGCTGAAGCACACTTGCTTTTTTTTATAGCGCAACCCGTCGAGTGTCTACTTGAGTGTGGCAAAATTGTTGAAATGCTGCGCCGAGTCCAAGTGGAGCGGCCGCACACGTTGCAATCCTATCTACCCATCCACCTCCCACCAATTCCTGCTCCAACAAGCATATTACATTTACAATATTTCCCTCACTCGCAGCTCTCATATGTAAGTCATCAGCAAGCGTCGAGGCTAAAGAGGCTGGGTTTTTGCGTGGTCTGGCGCGAAATCTCATAATATTGATAGTGCGCTTTTGGCAAGGATGTAAAAAATCAAGCGTATTTTTTGATTGCAACCATTTGACCTCAGTTCGGTTGGCGGTCGACTGAGAGAGAGAGAGAGAGAGAGAGAGAAAGGGACAGAAAGGGAGGAAGTGGAGGCAGAGTGAGCATAATTTAGTTCGTTTTTATTAGATACACATATATGTAACATTCGTTCGAACTATATGACAAACAATCGTGGATGGGGTGGAAAAACCTTTTGCTATCCGTTATCGCCAACCACACAGACAACAAATTGCTGCAGGTCAGACCATCAACAACAACAACAACAGCAGCAACAACAGCAACAATGACAATGACAACACCCAAAAGAAGATGAATTCTACGAATGAGCATACGAGTGTTTTCGGCAGCCAATCCTTCTTCCTTCAGTTGTTTATTTTTATTATTATTTTTTTTTGGGTTGGCTTATTGCTTGGCTCAATCAGAATTGTATTGTCGTTTCGAGAAAAGGGGGATTGTGTACAGCAATGTGAATGCTCGCTGGTTGGGCTTGTATACCACCTTTATTATGGTATATTTTTCTCATGTGGTACAAGGCGGGGATTAAATGGTTGTCAATGAGCCGTGCAGATATCTTTTAATTGAAAGCATTTTAAAAGATGAAGTTATCCAATGCAGTTAGGGCCTATTTAAAATGCAGATTGTATTCGATACCCAAGAGATACTTAAATAAAAATCGATGGAGCATGAAATTAAAAATTGAAATCGTTGAAAGCATGGCTTTTTCTATTAAAAATTAAAATATGTACTTTCACATGTCGTTTCAAGACATTAAAAGGTTAAAAAATCCCTAAAAGCAATGGCTGAATCGATAAGCCAAGCACATTGTTTAAAATTAACTGGCATTTGCTTTTAAGCATTTTCCCAACTTTTATTTACTTGTAAAATGCTTTGCCCCTTTTCGCGTATGCCTTGCACTCGCTGGGCGCGTTGTTTTATTATTTTAAGAATGAATTTACTTATTACGGGGCCAGAGTAAGCAACAATGTAGGTGTCAGTGCTCTCACTGAAGGTTAAAGAGGGAGAGGTGAGCTGAGCTGGCAGAGTTGAGAAGGCAACTCGGAAAAGCATTCAACTCGACAAGTTACTCGCTAGTTGACCTAATTTAACCTTGACCCATTTCCAAGCTACACAATTCTGCTATGTTGAATCGTGGAATTCCAATTAGTGCTTTGCCCAAGGATTGTATATTAAACCAAGCGACTAATTAATACAATGGAAATTAAAGGGAAATTGTAATTAGAGCCAAGACATAACAGAAATTCTTTACAAGAAAGTAATATTTTAATGTAAATCTAAAAATGCTTTGATATGTTAAAGAAATTCATGTGATTGAACTAACTTTGATTTAACTTTCATGAAATTTATCAATATATACAATAATAATATTTTAAAGACAGGCCTGCTTAACATTTACGTATAATAAATAATTTAAATACTTTAGTATCTGCTCAAAATACATTTCTTTAACCTCTTTCTGCAAAAATAACACCTTAGACGCTATACTGTCCAGAAGACTAAACTAAGCCGTAAATATACATTTCGTAATTTGCACTCATATTCTGTATATAAGCATTGATCTTCTTCTTTATGGCAATAGTTTGGCATTTCAATTAATTTACTACTCAATTTTGTGGATCAGCTTAACTCGGTCCAATTATGGGCAATCGCTATAAGTAGTTTCATAGTTTATGGCGCAACCTTTAGTTGCTGTTGGTTATCTCATATGCATATTGGCATTACGTTTGCCGATACTTGGCATCTGCTTAAATCATTTACCTGCTTGCTATTTGTTGCACGCAAATTTCGTATACGCAACGTGCCAACAGCAGGCGCACGGTCAGCCCTGGGGACATACAAATTCGCATTCGGATTTGGATTCGCATTGAGTATTCCAGGGCCGCCGCTGGGCATTTGTATGTACGTGTGTGTGTGTCTGTCTGTGTGTCTGGCTGTGTGTGGGAGCTTCAACTTTTGTCCATAAATGTCAAAGTCAATGCAGTTAGTATAGATCTCAGCCAGCTCGGGCTGGAGCTCGAGTCAAGGTCCTGCATTGGGTGGGGGTGCGACATAAAATACGACGCAGAGAATATCAGATGAAAATCGCATGCGTGTTGAAAAAAAGTACAAATACATATATTGTTTTTGCTGCTGTAGCTGAATAATTGAAACGATAAATTTTCCACACAATAAAGCGCTAGGAATTCAATAAAGTATACAATTTTAATAGGCGGAGATGATGGGCGTGTGTGTGAGTGTGTGTGTGTGTGTTGCGGACAGGGGTATGTGGTTGGGCGTGTTATACTGAGTGAAATTTAACTTGCAATATGTATAACTTGTTGCTGCCACAAAAAGCAAATGAGAGAGGGATAGAGAGCGAGAGAGAGAGAGAGAGAGAGAGAGAGAGATGCATAAGCATTATTTTATGTGCACACACAACACGACAATAAAAATCACGCATGAATTTCATTTCACAAGCGCAGCAACATGCCACACAGTGCCACTTGCATAAACAACTACGACTAGATGCTGGGGAAAATCGTGGACGCTCTGTTCGACAAAAAAGTGGGGAAAAAGAAACAACAGCTATTTTGCGGCACGTCGACTATTGCATACCCTTGCATAAGAGCTGAGGGTGTTGTGTGACCATGGCTACATCGACTGATCTCCCATTCTTAGACAAGATTATATACGTATATAGTCAAAGTAGTCGGTGGATGCCTATTTGAATGCTTGGCACGTTTTGTGACAAAATTTAGATACACTCTCTGCCAGTGTATGAACAAGCGATGCCAACAAAAACAACTTCAACACACGCGTAAAACAAAATGTAATTACAACAAGGACTCTTCAGCGGGGACGTGGAGTCAGCAACAGCACCAATGCGATTGTTCTGCTACAATGTTGCTGATGCATGTGTGTAGCAGGCAGTGAAAGTGAAGGTTAGCCACCAAACTGCGTTGTGTTAACCAGGTAACTACTGCTGCCTGCTGCCTGCTGTCTGCTGTCTGCTGTTGGCAGCACAAGCTCAGCGCTACACTTGAGCTTTATTGCATACATTAAGGGGCCGAGGTGTGCCGCAAAGTATCGTACACGCACTCTCTCACACACACTCACACACACACACACACACACACACACACACACACACACACTTGAAACAACACCTTAGGGAGTGTGTGTGTATGGTGTGTCTATTTGGATAATGGACATTTTCGTTTTAGCCAGCCGAGCAAAAGAGGGAAAGGCGAGCAAAGCTGAAAAATAAGCTAGCGAAAGTGAGAAATATCACCATAAATAATGAAACAAAGCCTGATATATGCCGTTAAGCAAACACTCTTATGTATACACATATATACCATACTCGTAAACGTTTATTTTTTTTAAATATTATCCGTATAGTTGCAAAATATTCAGGCATAGCTTAAAAAAAAAAAAGCAAAAAAAAGCAATAATTAATAATATATACACATAAATATTATTTTTAAATAAAATATGCTTTTGGCAGTATGCCAGTTCCAGCAGTATTTTAGATAACAGTCAACATATGCAATTTATACATTTATGCAAATGATTCCGATTGAAATATATTTATCATAGTTACATATGTAGCAAGTTGTGGATAGGCTATAGTATTTAATATAGCCTTTTTGTAGTTTTGTTGCCTTGATTTAAATTTAATATATGAGAAAGTATAATAAACAGCACACAGATCATCATTTTGTGCCTTTTAGTTATCTGCATCTCGTCTTAACATATTGCACTCGAGAGGATTGAAGCCGACAACATTTTGTGCCCATCATTGTTTGGCACTTAGTCAGACGACGACGACAGCATCGCCGCAGTTATGTCGATTAGACGAACAGTCACCTGTACTGGCCGTAACCCCGTTTCCCCCCTGCGGCCATTCATCTACTAGACAACCACACAGGTGTTGCCTGGCTCTTCACGTGGCTAACGAGCAGCTGATATGAGAAAACGCCATTTGGCTTTTAGTTAGTGGGGCACACACACACACTCACATGAGGTCGGTGCATGCCATGAACGACCCCTATAACCCCCCCCCCCCCCCCCCCCCCCCCCCACACACACACACATATGTGTGACCCTCTGCAGCACTCCTTGCGTGCTGGCGACAGCATCCTTGACATGCTTGTGGAGCGCCGTGACAATTGTGCCTGTGCTTGGATTTAGACTGATGGACAGACGGACTGTTGGAGCTGTCTGCCACTGTGTGGCACTGGCTTGGCTGCTTCTTCTGCGGCTCTCTGCATATTTCGTAATTAAAACGCTGCCCCCAATTAAAGTGGTCAGACTGGCCAAAGAGCTCAAACGCACTTGGTCACTTCACTTTTCCGACTGGCCAAAACTGACGTTGGGGCCAAGGCCCGAATTCCAATCTAAATCCAAATCAGAGTGAGAGTTCGAGTTCGAGTGGCCTACGCAGACAGCAAGCACATAAAAAATTCAGCTGTCTGTCAATTAGAAGCTCAACACAGCTGCAAAATACACACTTGATGCTGCACATATACCCACAGCAATATCTATATACTACACATTTATATATATATATAGACATAAATATAGTATATTATGTATATATATATATATTTATATATATATATGTATATATATATATATATATTTATATATTATACATATATATATATGTATGCGTGAAAATACGAAAATCTATTGAATGAACCCACGCAGCTTTGAGTGAAAGAGACTGCTGGCTGCTGTTGCTCTCCGTGAGGGACTCACTGGAATTGAGCGTAAAAATGTGTGTGGCCAGAAAAACGGGAATAAACATGCGCATCCCCGCATATCCTTGAAAATGGTGTACCTTAATGCCTGGATGCGTCTGGAGCGCTCTCACATTTAGCTCATTCCATTCCAGGTTTTTTTTTTGTCTTTTTTGAAAATATAACTCAATGCCAAACTCAGTCATTGGGTCGAGCCGGCTCGTCGACGCTCACCTGACCGACTAAAAATCTACCCGCCACACTGTTAATGTCGCCATAGGGACTGAATAGCTGTATAGCTGTTGCCGAGTTGTTGCCTGGGCGCTGTAACACACCCACCCGCACCTCTTATCCCCCACGTCGAGCCTATGCAAATCGCCGCACAACAAAAACAACACAAAGGCATAAACTCGCACTGTGCCTTGAAATTTGCATGTTTTTTTTAATTTTTTCTGCTTCTTTTATTTTTTGGTTTTTTTGTCGGGCAGGTGGAAAACGAAGCTTGTAAGTCAATTGGGTTGTCTACACACACCCACACACCCACACACACACACACACACACACACACACACACACACACACACACACAAACACACATATACATTTACATTCATTTAGGCTGGCATTGCATACATTAAGGCGCCCTGGTGCCGCCTGACTGTCAGCGCGAGCGAGAGAGGGAGCGAAAGAGGGAGAGGAAGAGAGCGGGAATCGAGTTCGAGCGCGCCGCTGGGCTCTGTTTGTAATTCGCTTTGTAGTCACCTTGGGCGCAATTATTTGCTTTTTCACTCCTCCTTTTTGTGTCTGTATGTGTGTATGTGTTTTTTTTTTTACCTCAGCGGCAACTCTTCATTTTTAAACGCTTTGCAGAGCTTTTAGCGCATCCATCGAGTGGCTGGCAAACAGCTGCGAATTGTGTCTGCTTCGTAATTTGGTATTTAATGTATGCCGCTTTTATGCGTTCTCTATTTGCAGTAGACTCTTCGGCTATTTTTCTTAGTGTGTTCGAGTATTTAAGATTATATACATATATATTGTACTCAAAACTAAATTATATCTATTTTCGAAAAACGCCTACTCCCTTTACTTTATTCACAGCGATTGAAGTACTCCTCTTCAGGCTGGTGATCACAATAATGATATCGATATCATATGTTATGTACATAGTTGCATTTTATGTTACAGCCTTAGCAATGTAATCTTAGAATTTCTCTCTAAAGCAACATTGGCGCCTTGACTTAACTGTAACATAACTGAACTAAAAATTGAGACGAAAGATAACAGCGCAAATTTTAAGTGCATGCTATTAACGCAAAACTCAACAGTGTGTCAAAATAATACAACATTTTCTAACTAGTTCGTTTTATTAAATGCGGTTGGCAGGTGGTCGACTAGTCGACTATGCCACACACTCAGTGGGGATTGATAACTGGTGGGCAGGATCTCATTGTCGAGTACTGGCATTTATGGGCCTCTTACTTGTTCTCATTTTATGACATTTTTAAGTAAGTCGCACGACGCTCGCGAGTTCTCATTTCTTTTTGTTGTGTTTTGTAATTGAATGCGTTAAATTACAGCAAATTTATGCCTATCAAGTTTGGCTTTCATGCTGTTGTTGATGTGGGGCGGCTCACGAGTGCCGTTTACGGTTATTTAGGCGCAGGCACTAAGTTTTTTTTTTACGATCTAGCGACAAGCGCAGAGAGCGATAAACGTGGGGGTGTGGGTTGCATGCCGAAGACGGGAATTGGCCGTATAAAAAAATGCTTATTTGTAAAGTTTAGTGGCGGCAGCGCTGACTCATACGACGCCCTACAGGTGCCCCCGTTCCCGTTTCCCTGTCGATTTAAAAGGCGGACGGCGGCTTTAGAGAGACTGGGGCAAGGTTACGACTAACTCGAAATCCAAAACGAAAAAGCTCCTCCAGTTGGCGCCACGGAAGTGCAGAGCGTGTAACTAAAACTTGTTTTTCTTACAGTGCAGCTTGTTTTACGACTGGCAGTGATGGGGGTTTGGTTTAGTTGGGTGGTTGCCCGCTGACGGCCTTGAAAGTTGTGCGTGCAGTTGCCGCTTAGGCTATGGCAGCAGCAACATGATGGCGTCGCCGAGCGGAAGCTGAAGTCGTCGCTGCTCTCGTCCGTCCCACCAGCGAGGATTATCCGCTTTACCTGCAGGCGTCAGAGACGTCTCCCACGTGGGGGTAAAACTTTTCGCTGGAAGTGGGTGGCAAGTTGCTCGAGTTGCCGCAGCGGAATACTTAGCACTGACAGGCACAGTGCCGTCCAAAATGTTCAGCCAAAAACAACTAACGCTACCCCAAAGACATTCAGATAAGAAAGTTTCTGTGTGGTTGCAAATGGACAGAATTATTATGTACAGACAAATGGTTGAGTTCTAGAAATCAATTGCAAGCTAAGGCAGAGAAAATATATTCAAAAATATTTCATTTATGTACTTTTCATTTATATGAAGTTTTAATTTTCTGAACATAAATTTAGATAGACAGCTCTTATTTTTATACACCGAAAGCGTAGAGTTCCATGATAAGAACACAGAAATTTCATAAATTTAAATATATATATTGTAGCAGTCAAAAGAAAATTATATTTCTTTCACAAACACATCTGCCCATTTTACTTTATTCTTAACGATTGCTCTTTTCTTCTTCTTAAAGTTGGTGATCACATAATTGATATCGACCGATGTCGATATCAATGTTATGTACAGATGTTATTTATGATTTTACAGTCTTTTAACTACGTCACTAGTAACCTGTCACCTACATTTCAAATGGCGTACTGCAATTTAGATATATAATGTAGCAGACCTCTTGTAATGTAGGTAACAGGCTACTAATGATGTAGTTCTAAGACTGTAACATAACATCTGTAATCTAAACTTACTTAACATTGATATCGATGTAGATCGATAACGGCGTGATCACCAAATTGAAGAAGAAGAAAGAGTCGTGATGAATAAAGAAAGTGAACAGACGTGTTTGAGAAAGAGAAACATGTTTTAGGTTTGACTGCCACAATAAGTAACATAATTCATTTTCATTTTGGCTTTATATTTTTATTAATAAACACTGAATGAAAATAAAATTTGACAAGCGAGTTCTGAGTCTGCAAAATAATGAGAACAATAATATACACTACAATTTGTGTTTCATTTAAATTATTTTTTCTTCTATAATTTATTTAAATTTATTTCAACTTTAATCGATTTTAATTGTTGTCAGAGTCATTACAATGAATTGGCAAACTTTGCCGTCAACAGTTCAGCCAACGGCATGTGCTTATCAGTTGACCAAGCCCTGAGGACGCCTCTGAACAAGTGAAGGCCGTAGCTTAAAAGCATTTCATACTTAAGTGAAAGCCCAAAATATGTTGAGGACATTTTGAATGTCCTGGCTTTGGCCTCAGCACCGAAAATCCAATAGAAATTTATGTCATTTAAATTTTTCGCAATACATAAAATGCCTTAAAAACAAAATATATGGCCAGCAATATATAGTCCAAAAGCCCCAAAAGGGATGGGGCAGCTGACAGTTGGTGGAGGGACAACTTCAAGGTGCGCAGAGTCGCTCGAATTGCCATGAAATTTATGCGCTTGCCAACTGGCTGGCAACAACAAGTTGACAACATTCGGCTGAATCTCTGAAATATTGTATTTTCCTCTGCTGTTGCCCGGCGGCGTACTCTCCTTTGGCGTACCCGGCTGTCCTCTGCTTCTTCACTTTTGGCAATTTTCAACTGCTGATTTTCCAATCAGTGCGCAGTTTGTTACAGCTACGCCAAGCTTATTGAAAATATTTGTCCTGCCACGAAGTTGAATGAGAATGTGAATTCGAATGCGACGCCATCTTCATTAGTCTTTGTCTTTGTCAGAGGCAGACAGAGGGCAAAAACATGTATACAGATAGATGAAGGGAGATAGGGAGAGAGAGAGAGAGAGTGAGAGAGAGAGAGAGAGAGAGACAGAGAGAGAGAGACAGAGTAAAACGATGGAGGACTCTCAAAGATTTGCCAGTTAGCTCCCACAGTGATGCTTAAGCTAAAACTTGTCTAGGGTGAAAAAGAAAACACGCAACTGTAATAAACAATAAGAGCCACATAAAAAGAGGAGCTTTTGAGTGAGCGCTTACACTGCACAGCAGCTGTGTCGGTTACCAGTAACTTGTTGCAAGTCATTGCTCTTGCAACTAAAAGAAGATCGAAATGCGAAACTAACTGAAGCAAAGGCGAATGGCCATCTTAGGCATCTCGAAGATTACATACCCTTGCAGACCATAGTCAATATTCTGAGATGATAATTTCATAAAAAATTTGAAAAAACCAATTGGTGTTTCCTACATGCTTCAATGGTCCTAAATAGTCAGTTTTGCTCCTACTAGAACCTATTTAGCGACCGGGATAGCTTTAAGACTGAGGGACTAGTTTGCATAGAATTAGATAGTCGAACGGACAGACACACATGGCTACATTGACTCGACTAGTGATACTTTTTAAGAATATAAATAAATTATTAAGTCGTGTCAATGCGATACAAACTGCACGACAAAATTACTATACCCTCTCCAACCGTGTAAAAACTGTTACGGTTGGATAGTGATTCAAAGTCGTCAAGACAGTAGAGAAAACTTTGACGGCAGTTAATAAGATTAGCGAAAGCGTTTCGAAAATGTGTGCGAAGGGGTTAATAAGCCAAATCCCTGCCACATTTATAATAACAATATTCCAATAATACATATACATATATATATAAGATTCTATTATTATAAAAAGTTCCAAATGACATGAAATATATTTGCAATATCTGACCGATATCTGTTAAAATATGTCTGTTATACTATCTTGAAATCAAACATTGAAATGACCTCACTTGTAGTTAAAATCGAAGTTAGTTGTCAGGTATTAATGTAAACATGTAAGTAATTGCCACAAGTTCCATCAATTCTGATTCAATACCGATTTCATCTGGAAGATGTTTTCACTGTTTCATTTAGACGCCACTTACGGGAAATGCATTTCGTTGCAAGCTGGTGGAATCAATAAAAGTTGAGCACACAGTATTGAGAATTGAGAACCGTGCTTGGCTGCTTGTTATTTTTGACAACAGTCGCTAACACATGAGACTTCGGTTAGAACGTGGCCATACCACACCCTACTCCCTTCAGCCCAACTCAACGAGCCAGAAAAAACAAACTTCTCGACTGAATGCAAGTTCGAAAAAAAAAACTTTAACGAACGCACAGGCGCTGGTGTGTGTGTGTGTGAGTGTATGTGTGTGTGTGTGTGTGTCTGTGTGTGTGTGTGTGTGTGTGTGTGTGTCTGTGTGTGTGTGTGTGTTTGTTTTTGCGTGTGCGATGCTTTCACACTGGGGAGCAGCTGTAGATTTGAAGTAGGCCCTCCTGGGGCTCACTCTGACAATTGTACGAGTTTATTCTCGTTTTCGTTTCGTATTTTTTTTCAACTTGAATATTGTCTCATTGCCGCGCATTATTTTTTTCTACTTTGGCAATTGCCGAGCTGAGTTGAGCTGAGCAAACTAAAAAATATGGCCAAGTTTTGGCTCTGGGCGATCTCTTGTGCCGCAATGTGAATTTATGGCGAGCTACGTGGGAATACATCCATATAACTACCATATACACATAATGGATAGCTCTGTCTATATATAATAGATACGTATACGTATTACACATGATACATACATGTGTGGCTTTTTAGATTTTGCGCTTCGTTTAGTCGGTGGTTTTTCTGTTTGGCCTGCTTAAAGCGCCGTGAAAATGTTGGCAAAGAAAATTGAAAAATTCAATGTGAAATGTGAAATTGAATAATGTAGGGGTACGCGCAAGGGGGTGAGGGCGCTTGGGAGTGCGAGAGCAGCAGTTCGAGTCGCGTTTTGTAGCATGCTAGTAAAGTGACAAGATGATTTATGCACAGTTCTGAGAGTTGTGCATCTCGAATTGATAGTGACACGAGGAGGATTTGTACAACAGTAGCTTTGCAGACAAGTTTATGTAGCACAAAGTTAGCTCCACAAAAGACAAAGAATTCTATAAAGATTAGTTAGTTTTAAGATAATACTGTCACATTCGCACAAGTGCCGGAGAAAACCCGAATTCGACACGGTATCATAACGGGCCAAACGTGGCCCATTTGTGTCGGCCTTATCGGCCGATAACCGTCTAACCTAACCCAAGATAATACTAAAATTGAGATTATTGCGTGTACTTTCCAGTACTAAAATGATATCTTATTCACTTACTTAAATTGAGCACTTAAACATTGGTAGAAACTGGCTGTTTGCGCTATCAGCTTTTTGATAGCTTTATTTTCCAATTAGTAACACGAAGTTGCTTCCACGTTATAAAGTTTGTTCAAATATACTTAATATACTTATTAATGGTTTGAAGCCAATTGCTAAACATTCTCACAACAAGAGTAACTAACGAACGATTATCGAAACGAAGGGTTGAAGCCATCGCTAAACCTTCTCACAACGAGAATAACTAAAAACGATCGATAAGCTCGAGCTATGTAATTAAGACTAACAATAAGCTATTTATATTAAGCCACGCAGGGCTTCAAACTTCAAACATGTTAACAACTCATAATCAATTAAAATTCTTTGCTGCTGCTGCCAACACTGGCGTAGTCATTTTTATACCCTGAACCCATTAGAAATGGGTAAAAGGGGTATAATGGTTTTATTCAAATGTATGTAACAGGCAGAAGGAAGCATCTTCGACTTCATAAAGTGTATATATTCATGATCAGGGTCAACAGCCGAGTCGATAGAGCCATGCCCGTCTGTCCGTCCGTCCGTCTGTCTGTATGAACACGCAGATCTCAGAGACTATAAGAGCTAGAGACTTCAAATTAGGAATATAGATTCTCTTATACCAGGCGCAGATCAAGTTTACTTTATTTTATCGATAACTGCCTCCGTTTCTTGATTATCGATACATTTAAATGTCCGATAGCAATAAATGATATAATTTTAAAGGCAGAAGCTTCTAATTTATACAGAATATACATATGCATATTATTGATCAATTTCCTAAATTTCCACAAGATCGGTTAAGAAACACCCAAGTTATAGTCGAAAATATGTCCTCATACTGATATAATTTCTATCAGCAGCCGCAAGCATTTTCTATATTCACCATTATGCGAGCGCATGTGTGAGAAAGAGATGACATGATAATCGACGTGAGCGTCAATATGTCTTTGTGTGTATTCTGCAGACTCCGTTACTCCGTTACGATTGCGTGTACGTATGTATATATGTATGTATGTATTTATGTATATGCACGTGCTTGTTGCCAGTCAGCTAGCATCACTTCGGACGTGTGAATAAAAACATGCGCTGCTTGTTTTTTTACTCTTCAGTGCCTGAGCTTGCTATAAGAAATGAGTGCATTTGCAGACCTGCTCACATTTGGGTGCAAAACTTATTATAGGGAAATTTGCCAATAGTTTTAGAATATATTTAAAAGCTGGGTTCAGGGTAAATCGTAGTCGAGCTCACTCGACTACAGCACTCTTACTTGTTGTTTTTTGCATAAGGTTAAACCATAATGAAATAAGGCGAGTAATAAATTATTGTTGCTCAAATTTAATTTAATAGCGTATAGTCGAATTGTCATTTTAATCTGCACATTCAAATTCGAAATGAATTACAATCATTTTCTAGTTTTAGTTAAGGCTCCGCAATATTATTATTACATTTGACATCAAAGGAATTGCTAATTCACAGAGATTTGTCATAATGTGAGGTTGGACTTCAAGTTAAAGTGCTGCATTTAAAATTCAATTTTAAATTTATGGAAAGCTAATTCCATTCATTAATTAATGGTTACAATTATTTACTTAAGATGGTGGCGGAAACGTTTGCGTGGCTTTTCATTAAGCACACACATTTACAGAATGAGGCAAAATGGAAAATGGAAATATGTGTGTGACTGCTGAGTAAAAGTGTGATAAAATGGTTTGAGAGAAGAGGGTCAAAAGGGGAGCACTCACCTTTAATTATCACAAGGAAGATAAACACGGCAAACAGCGTGCACGACGACGACGAGTCCATGTCCTTGGTTTTGTTGTTTGCGTTGTTTTTAGGTTGAATTGCTTGGACCGTCGTTGCTGTTGCTGTTGCTATTGTTGTCCACTTGTTGTTGTTGGTGTTGTGAGAGGGCAACTGTCTGTGCCTGTGGCTGCAACAATTGGGTGCCTGCCAGTTGCCTGTCGCCTGCTTTTAAGTTGGCTGCGCCCGTCCTGGCACGTTGCCGTGATTAACACTTGAGCCAAAAGACAAACGCGTCGTGTGGGTCAAAGTTCAGCGCAGCTGCAGCTCACACAATCGCTTGAGCGCTGAAGGTCAGCTCTGTGATCTTTTCTCCTCTCTCTCTCTCTCTCTCTTTCTCGCTCTCTCTCTCTCTCTCTGTCTGCTTCTTTATCTTGGTGCAGCGTACTTCCTAATTTAGTGTAATTATCGCTTAAGTTTTCAGCTTTTATTTATCTTGTTTTTGATTTAGATCTTTGCGCAAATATATATTTCTGACTGCAGTGGCCTTCGTTAATCTGTACATCTGTTTGCCAGCGGAATTTCTTAATATTCTTTCTGTGATATTTTTAATTTCTTCTTCTTTTAACTGGTTTTGCTGGCAAGCATTTGGCTCCTTTTTTTTTTTTTTTTGCTTGCTCTCAGATTTTCGGCAACTGCGGCTTGTTTGCACTACTTTTTTATATTTTATTTTGAGGTTATGGCTGTTGCAAATTTAATTTCCGGTTTTCTGGTCACGCATTTTTAGCACGCTCTTTGTTTGTTGGCAGAGTTTTTTTTTTTTGGTTTTTATTTTTGCTTTTAAATTTACATAATTCGCACTTGAATACTATTTTTTTTTGTGTAAAAAGAGCTTGAGAAACCGTAAGTAGCAGTTGTTGTTAAATTTATTAATTTAGTTTTGCTTGTTCAGTTATATGTCGTTGTTTTGTTCAGTTGTGAAATGTTGTCTGCAAAGAGAAACGAATAGAAACGGTCAATATTTTGTTGTATATTTAGTAGAACTATTTGTAAGTTTTGCATCATAAATTATTCTGTATAATTATAATTTACCTAATTCATTGTATCAAAATATTGCCACATTTATATTTTCTACAAATTAAACCACAACTTTTTTTTTAAAGTACACATATAATTCATATTTCTACTTGAGGAATAGCCCCAAAACACCGCAAAAAAGATTAACTCTATAAATTTTAACTGCATCTCATTAACTATTATCCCTTTGGCTTTGCGCTTTTTTCTTATTTATTTTTCGCTGTATCCACAAGTTGAAGCTTTGCCTTTTGAAGTTCATATTTCTGGCCACAACTTAGCGGACTGCGGTTGCTTATAGAAAAAACTCCCAAAAAGCAAATGTTGAAAAAGAGGACGAAGTTCTTTGAGCCATGCCAGATAGAAAACCACAACAAAAAAGTTTGCCAGACTTAATGTTTAATTAAAAAAGTGTATACTGTTTAACCCTATTTTAGGCTTTGACCTCATTACTGACCAACGCCCCAGCTTTGTCACCTTGGGTGAACTGCCAAACACCCATCCCAACTCTCCCATCACCCACGATGCTGCTCCGACCGCATTGATTAGTTTGTGTTTTCGGTCAACAAACTTGAGTAAATTAAAACAATGAATTTGCGTAAAAGTGCTCAAATAACAAAATAACAGAAATAAAAAAAAAAATAACAAAAAATGTGTGCTGGGTGCAAATTAAAAATCCATAAAAAAATGCTGTCGAGGGCGTGTACCGAGGGGAGGGGCGACCGAACGCGTTACTGACGCTTCAACAGCGCTCGTGTGCGGTGGCGGGGCGGGGCGGAGGTGTGGCGGTTGACTGAGAAATGCAGTAATTGAAATACATGTGGCGAGGCTGCGTGTAACGATGACTGTGCCGAGAAGGCAGATGAAAAATACCGCAGCATGCTTTCAGGCGTCGCCCATCCGAGCCAGGCCACAATAATTTACACGTGCGTCGCACAGCGAAATCGTTTTTTATTTTCCGTCAAACACATTATGGGTATCATGATTGGTCGACAGACCCAAATATTAAATTAATATACAATAATTTGAAATAAATATTATAAGTTTTGTGTTTCGTTTTTTATTCTGCTTCATTAAAATCAGCGCATTTCGCTTTCGGCTTGACTATTTGTAATTAATTTAAAGGTGTATATTTTATTTAATTTCAGTCGTACAGAACATTGTTTATTTCATATAAAATATGCTATTCGTCTCTACTCCCCGCCCCCTTCCGCACCTTTCCATTCCTTTTTTAGCTGCTGTTTCGTTGTTTTTCATTTTATTTATTTTTTTGTCTATGGCTGCGTCAGCTGTTTGCGTAATTAGGGTCTTTACGAGTTATGTGGTAGGAAATGAAACAAAATGGGTGGAAAGTTTAAATTACCGCGACTCTCTCTGGTGTTTTCTAGTACTTTCTCTTGATTTTTGCTGCATATATTTGGTTTTTATTGTCTTGCCTAAACCTTGTCGTGGTTAATTAATTTCAAGTTTAGTTTTCGTTGTTTTCTTTTTTTTTGCCGGATTGTGGAAAGTTTTAAAGTTAATTTAATGCTTCGCCAATGCCTGAGTCAAGCACAATGAGCCTTGAAATTGAAAGACCGGCTCTTGCTAGTCACCTGCGACCACCTGACCGCAAACCACTTCGGCCAACAAAAGTGGCAGCCGCTTAGGCGCGACAAAAAACACACACACACAGAACCCCAGGTAGACCAACAGTTAAGTGCAATTTTTCCCCCCGTCGGCAGGCTTTGTACGTCGCATATACGGACGCTATATGTTTCATATATTAGAGTTTCAGTGCCACCGTGTTGCACAGTTGTGAAGCAGTTTAGCTTGGTTGCATAGCTCGTCCCATCCAGGGGATCGGCTTTTAGTTGCCTTCCTCTTCTTGCTTGTGTGCTTGTTATTTTTTGTCACCTGAAGGGCTCTGTTCATAATTGAACCCTTTGGCACACACAACCAAACACACACAAATTTGTTTGAATTTCTGCTTTAGAGAGCACAAAAGTTGCAAACCGAAGAGTTTTTCGGCTATTTTGTTTGCCTGAATCGCATTTTCTGATGCATTTTTTGTGTGAAAAGTTAGTTTACACAATAAAAGACTTTCAGGTTTTGCAGCACAAAAATGCTGAATATAATTTAAGCATATGAAAATAAATGATTATTATCAGCAATTACCATTAAATTGATTTCAACTTTCCAGCTGAGCTGATAGATTCCCCTGAAGAAAATACAAATGTAGGATATATGTAGATAATCCATATGGTGCTTCATGGAAATTTTTGTAAATCGCAAGCCAAAAAACACACTAGCAGCGCTAATCAAAAAAATTTTCGCATTTGAGCTTCAGTGCGGGAAATGCGAACAAAAATGCACTTGCAGAGACTTATAGTAAATTTTCGATGGCAAAAATGCGTTCTTTCTTTCTGTTCATTGCAGCAGTATTCATTTGAAATGCCCTCGATGCTGGCCTTTGGCATCAATTGGCAGCAGCTGGCAATGCAGTCAACGGCGCCAAACATGCCGATAAACACTCCCCCTTACACACACTCATAAGTACACACACTTACACATACATGCATGCACATGGCATTGGCAGACCACATGCAAATATTGCAATACACCCCAGCGTCGAGCGTCGAGCGTCAAAAGTCATTTGGCCTAATAGTGCTGCGTACTTTTGTGCACTCGCTTTCAAGTACGGTTATTGCTGCGCTCTCAAAATCGTGTGCTGTCAAAAGAGGTGGAGTGGGGAGACTGGCATGTGGGCTGTCGGCAGTTCTGCATTTTGTTAGCTTAACGCCTAAACATCAAGTGCTTTGTAATTACAACAGCCTCAGCAACAGCAAGCCAAAAATCCACTGCAGGCAATTTCGAAAATTTCAACATAGGTTTGTACACATAACACCGGAAAGCGATCGGAATTGAAAGATCAATAATGGATTCAATAAGATATATATATATATGTATGTCAGTGATTAATATGAGCAGTCTAATGTCTGTTTATATGCAAACTAGTTCTAATGTAATCTTAATGACTTGACAGGTGCAACATATGTTATAGCCCACCTTGGTTAAAAATTGAGTTTATATACGAAAACCGAATATGTTTTTTAGAACATCTTGACTAAGCAATCGCGAGATCAATTGCGCTTCTATTAAGCAAGTCCCTGTCGACATCAGATCACAATACTTCCATACGAATATTTCATGATTACTGGACAATTCGTTTGGTACCACTGTGCATTGACTGGCAATGCTTTTATTTTTGAGCTTCCAACCACTTTCCTGTTGCACGCCCTCTTAACTGGGCCAGTCAATGATGGTTTCAATGCTGTCTGTCTATCAACAACTTCTGGCACACTTTAATTAAAGTGGCGACCAAAAAGCAGAGGAATTTCTTTATAGATTAAATGCAGCCTGTGCACGCTATTTTATGTAGCTGCGACAACTGTTGCAACCAGTGTCATATATGCATTTGCGAATGCACAAGTTAATTTCACGTAGGCACACAGGAAATAACACTGCAAACAAAGCCAAAGACAATGGCCAGGCTGGAAATGCGTGTCGGCAGCATTGGCTGCGGGGCAGGCACGACAGAGAGAGAAAGAGAGAGAGAGAAAGAGAGAGCGAGAGAGATAGAGAGAGTCACGCAGACAGAAATTAAATTGAAAATGTGCTACGTGCAGCATCAGGGCGGGCTAAAAGGAAATAAAGCACACGCCATGGCCATAAAAAAAATGTCCAACAACAAGTGGCCAGTGGCAGGCGGGGGCAGGATGACAGGGCACAGGACACAGTACACTGGCAACGGTAACGGCAACGGCAACGGAAGCTGCCGGTTGCAACCGGCAGCTCAACTATGTTATTACACAAATGCAGGCGGTCCTCTTATAAGTTAAAAATTGTCTCAGATTTCGCATAAAGCAAAAATGAAAGAAGCAACAAGGGTGCATCGACGAACTTGGAATGCGCTTGCCACAAAGAATAAGACTAAAGAAGAATAAGAATAAGAATAAAGACATGTGAAGAAAATGTTATAATTTTGTATGCAATCCACCACTTGATACTTTCTTTAACTTAACTATATTGGATAAAAAACAAACAAATAATAAGAGATTATATAATAAATAAGTAAAAATGATACACTAAAAAGATGTATGAAGTAATTACATAATATTACAATACTTCATAATTAAATAAAGTTGATATTTTATAACACCACCAAGTTCTAAATAAAATACTTATCTACAATTAATACGACGAGGGGCATGAATGAATAAAAACTATTAAAAAGGAAACAGTTGGATCCATTAAAAGCCTTGGCTTTTTTCAATAATTTATTAAAGTGCATTTTGAATACAAGCAAATTCGGAACGCCGAACGGGTAAAGTATTAACTTTCCCTCGTGGGATAAGCCCTGTGCAAGCCTAATCACATAGCCATTATACACTGTGGTATTTGGCTATAAAACACCGGCTGCCGGACTCTTAAAGCGCCGGAGTACAAACAAAAGAAGCCGGAGATGTAGATGAACGTGGGCTGGCGGGCTCGCTGGGAGGGTCAGCAGCCACAGCAAAGGAACATTATTTAGGTTTAATCAGCAAAGCAGATTTGCATGGGACAGTTGCTGTGCTGCAATGAAATAAACCAGCTGGAATTGAAAGATAGACCCCGAGACAGGCCCAGACATGGAGAAATAGTTAACCAAACACACAAACACACATCCAGGCGGACACACACAAACAGTCTGACAACCAAGCAACATCAAACAAATGACAATCCCCACTAACTGAAGCTGCAGTTCGGTTTAGTTTTGAGCGGTTCGGTTTCGGTTCACTTGGTCGGACCAGGCGCACAAAGGCAAAAACTATTATAAACTGTTGACAACTGGGGAAATGAACTTTTTAGCCAAAATGACAAACGTCCAAAATGCCGACTTGACAGACCGACTAGTACAAAAAACTATGAGCTTTTAAGCTAGATTATTTCTTTTTTTAAATCTGAATAGCGGAAATAGCTTAGCCGCATGCGTATGCAAAAAAATAACATGAAAATCCAAAGAGAAAACCTTTTAATAATAATCAAGTTTAATTCATTAATTTCAAAAGTCATATTTGTATAAGGTGTAAGCGTTATGCGCTTATGAAAATATTAGTTATTCAGGGAAAAAAATACATTTTTATTCGATTGCCCTTAATAAAATTGAACCTTAACTATGGCCAAGCAAAAAGGTGAAGCAATTAATTTTGGCAATAAAACGCCAACTCTCCAAAGAAGTGCAAAAAGCAGCTACGGATGCGAATGATTGTCGCGTTTTTTGCGAACGCGGCGAGTTAAAAGCAAATTAAGCAACTCTGGGTGAATTTGAATTTGAATTTGCAGACTGCAACGGAAACGACAAAAAAATACGTTGCGAACAAATCCAACAAATCCAGCATATGGGTTCGTAAGTGAAAACATGAAGTGACCGAGCATTTTGTGGAAGAGGTTATGCATTGCGTTTGACAAGTGTGAAAACTCAACGGTCGCCATCAAACCAATCTCCTGTTTTATTTGTTTTGTTTTTTCGTTTTTTTTTTCTGTGTCCAGTTAACGAAAATTGCTTTCGGTGATTTTTATTGGATTTTCGTATGTGCCTAATATGAAACAGCCAAAACTGCAATTGCGACGGATACTGTCGACTGCTAGCTTTGCACAGTTTTGCAGTTGCTTTAACGTCATTTAAAGTTTATTTTCAGTGCCGGCTACTGGCTGCTGGCTGCCGTTTCAACGTTTTTTTGATTGGTGGTCGACAGTGGGTCTGACAAGTTGTTTTCCACACACACCACTCGCCCCGACACAAATTGGGCATTCAGCATTTGTCATCAAGTCTATGCAAGCAGATTTGCAGTAAATGAAGTTAAAAAAAAAAAAGAAAAAAGAAAAGCTCATCTATCTTGTAGTAGCTGCTTTAAATATTCTTTAAGGCAATCTTACCAGCTATGCGTAGGAGCAACAGCTTTTATTAGTTTTAATAAAAAAATAAATAAAAAAGAGTATTCAAAATACGCTGTGCAAAGAACTGTAGCTTTTCGCTGTGGCTGTGGCTGTTGATTTGAAATTTGAAGTTAACTTCCATGAAGAGTGTGTGGGAATTTAATTTGAAATTTTGTTCAAATTTAGTTATAAGCATTTTCTGAAAATGCTTTTTACTTACCCAGCAAATGTGTTGAGTTGGTGACGGTTGTTGCTGCAGTGCCTTGTGTTGTTGCTGCTGTTGTTGCAGATGCTGCTTCTGTTGTTGTTGTTGCAATTTTGACTTGCCAAGTGGTCGTCGTCGTTGTTGTTGTGGCTGCAGCTGCAAGCAAGCGGCGGCCTTATCGTTTTGACAATGGAACAAACACAACAAAAATGTTGAGGAATGTTCCATAATTAATTAAGAATTTATTTAAAGTTTATTTAGTTTATATAGCTTGTGTGTATTTTAGCTGTTTTTCTTTTTTATTTTGTTTTAAGCTTTGTTTAAACTCGTTTTATTTGCGAATTTAATGAGGTGCTTTTAGCGTTAAGCATTTAAAAATTGATTTATTGTTGCCATTTTTGGTTGCGTTTATTGTGTGTGCTGTTTTTGTTGTTGTTGTTGTTGTTGTTGTAGTTGCTCATGTTGCAGTTTTACTTGTTGTTGTTAATGCTGGATGACTGAATGGCAGTTGCAATTGATGATTGGGGGCTTGACTGGCTGGTTGGTTGGCTGATTGATTGGATTGATTTAGTATTTTTGATTTTAAGCTGGGGCGAAATTTATTTTGCATTTTTGCTTATTAGCGAAGTTAAGTGTGTAGATACAGAGAGATACAGATGCAAAGATTCAGATGCAGTTTAAGCTGTATTTAACATTTGAATGTTTCGTTTTGCGATTTAACTACATTTGCTTTAATAGTTATGAACACTTTGTTATGGTTTGGGCGTTGTTTTATTTTTGGTTTTATTGTTTGTATTTTTTTTATTTTTTTTTTTTCGATTTACTTTATGTTAATTTATTATTGATTCTTTTTTATATAGAGCTATGTATTTAAATATTTGCATATTGCATTTATATGTGTGAATTTTTATATATAAAAAAACCCTTATTTAATCTGTACGCATAATTGCATTTCAGCTGTGCGATTAAAAGAAGAGATTTAAAGAGAAATTCGCATGAGTATTGACGTATTTTATATATAGTATTTTATAATTATTAATCGTAAAGCAGGCAAATTTATTCAAATATCATGAATTAAAAGTGAAATTGTGATTCGCATTGAAATGTCAAGTGCTACGTGTGCAGATACGTATTTACATGCATGTTTTTACATTTAAACAATACTGCCAGCAATTTTAAAGACCATAAATATGCATGGCATTAATGTGCTCAAAGTATGCTATAATGTGACAGCTATTTTTCTCGCGGCTTGACATTTTTCAATATATATCTGCTGTGACATAATATTACAGTTTGATGTTCATCGAATGCTTAAAGTCCCTTTAGGTTTGTAATTAACTTTAAGAGCTATTGATACGTAATAGTTTTTGTGAATCCCATTCCAATGTGGCTGATATGAAATCAAAGATCTCTATTATCAGCCCTTTCTCGACTATTGCGATAATATTTGTTTCCTCAACATAATAGCTGTGGAAATTGATTGCTTGCCAATTTGCTGATGAACAAAAGAGAGCTGACCGCAAATAAAACTACTGTTGCCGTGCAACACAGCACGCAATTTGCGGCACTACAAATAAACATCTTTGGTTGAGAGTCCAGCTGCATTGTCTACAAAACCAAGTCAATTCAAATTCAAATTGAGCAGAGAATGGGGTTAATTGCAGTTATTACAGTAAGCACAGGCTATTTGGGAGCCATAATATATGTATGTGTTAATTAAAATAAACATTTAAACTTTAATATTTATAAGTTGCAGCTTTGATAAAAATGTCCTCTAATTCATCATGGCACTCAACTTTTCTCATACGGAATTCACGTTCAGACAGACAAGAAAACTGGATATATCTGGAAACATTTGCAATTGTGACGGTCACAAACTGTCACAGCCCATTAAATTCAATTCAATACAAAAAAAGCAATTTGGATTGTCACGCCCAAAACTCTTGCCCACCACGTGCCACGATTTACTGACTAAGTTTTCGAGGGTTGACACTCAAAAACTGTAACGAAAGCAACTAAACATTAGTTTAATGTTCGAGCCCTCGCCTCCTCCCCCACATTGATAACTATAAGTACTAAAAGTACACGCCCGTTTTGATAGTTGAACAGAAAGTTGAACAAAAGTCATTTTAAGCAGCAGCCATTTGAAATTTCCGTTATAAGAACAAGCCACAAACCAAGAAAAAAAAAAAAGAACAAAAAAGGATATCAAAAGTCGTAAGTGAGAGGGGAATTTAGTAGCTGACCGGAGAATACCCTATAAAAGATACGAATGATTTGGCAAATGTGTATGACGGATATTTTAGTATTAGATCCGATTTACGATTATGGATAAGTTTAGTTTATTTGAGACATGCAGTACTGAATTTATATATCTCCAAAGACATAATATTGCCAAGACAACAGAGAAATTTACTTTTAATATTGAAAGCTGATAAATAAAATTGAAAGAGCTCTAAGGATAATCGAGAGACAAATTAATGGGCTTACTCTGAAACTAGAACAAGTACCCAATGTTCCCTATTCCTCTGCAGACAAACTTCTTATACCCCTTAAGACATAAAAATGACGCACAAAATACAAGAGTTGAGCCACTGACCAAAAACATAAAAAGAGGTACCAAAAAAAAAAAAACAAACACGAAAAGAAAAGGAAAGAATTATGCGGCTGGTTGGTCATTTTTGTGCTCGTTGTGGTTGCTATTATTATTGTTATTATTGTTGTTGTTGTTGTTGTTGTTGGTGTTGATAAAGAGCGTTGTTATTTATGACAATTTCATTGTCTTGTCTACTCTACTGCCTTTTCTGTTTCCGTCTTTGCCTTTTGCTTATGCTTTGCTTATGGTTCAACAACGCGACACAGGCCACACAGGACACACAGGACACAGGACACGCAGCACACAAAAATACACTCAGGGCGCATTGCCAGTTCTGGCTTTGCTTTTGTATAGTATACTTTTATGTGAGCGGCGTTATCAAACGTTTTCCGCGCTGTTACGCTTATTGATACCCTTCACTGCCAGTGGAAAGGGTATATCGAACAAGAAAATCGATATGCTTGTGCATTGCGTATACCAATTGTTGTTCGAAGTTACGTTTTTCCTAACAAACCCATGATGTGCCTAGTTTCTATGGTATTGAATGCTGCCGAGGATCATTGCCGAAGTTGTCAAAGGAACTTGCTTCAGCCTGACTATATTCGAATGAAGCTTAGTATTATTTATATAGTATAATATACCATGCATCTTTTTTTACTCTTCTTGGTAATTCCAAAAATATTTTACTAATTATATTAATTATTATTAATTATTTAGCTAATAATATATTAATAATGTAAGGAATTTTTGAAGTATTCTATGTCTTTTTTTTTAGCCCTACAAAATTACCTTTTAAGAACGATTTTTCTATGGGTTCGTTTTCCTTTTATAAGTCTTGGACTAGATTGCAACTTAAGAAGTGCTAAGAGGGTGTCTCAAGACTCTTGCCTTAAACTCAATTCATGTTATCACTTGTGTCTGGTGTTTTTTTCTTCGTGTTTACTCATCCTGATTTGAACAGTTTTTTAAACAGCTCAATCTGTGTATGACTCACTATTTATGTGTGTGTGTGTGTGTGCGTGTGTGTGGGTGAGTTTTTCTCTCTGTTATCAGTTCAGAAAACTCAGCGTCCATTGATGGAAAATTTGAGTGCTATGGCGAGAGCTGAGTTGTTTTTATCATTTTTTGCAGCTTGAGTTTGAGTGAAAAAATTATTTGGAGCGCTTGGAACGGCTCAGCAGCTCTCGCAGCTCTCAGCAGTCAGTGCTCTGCTCTCAGACGACAAACCGAACTGTTTACACTGGGAAGCGAACGACAGCGCGACGGCAGCAACGAGAACTGAGACTGCCAATTGTTGCAAACGGTAGCCAGTCAGGATAACAACCAACCAGTCATCTAAGTCCTGTGTGCCTTTTTTTTTTGAGGAGTGAAGAGGAGAAGGAGGAGTGGGTGGGGGGCTAGTCCCATGCCACAAAAAGCTTCAACACAAATTGTCTGCGACACCTACTAGAAATATTTATGTATAAGCAATTTTGAGCAGCATTTGCATCAAAAACATTCATTCAGCCTGAGTTTAGGAATTCTATTTAATTAACCCTTGGCTGGCAATTGTCATAAATCTGCGCACGCCTGCAAAAATTGTCCTTTAAGTGTTTTATGGCTGGCGCATGATATCGAAAAATGAGTGAGGCAACTTTATTTTCTTGTTGTTTTTGTAGCTGTGTGTATGTTATGTGCTCCAATTCCAGCACTCACTCACACACACACACACTAATAGGCAGAATCAACAATAGAAAAGAAAAAAATATTTGCAACTTGTTTGCTTGTTTTTTCCTTAGATGCTGATTCGAAAACGCTTTTGATCTATGATGAAAATGAGTTAACCAAGCGTGCATCGCTTTGCGGCATGCTAATCAAGCATAATGAGCAATTAAAAAGTTTTTCTTCAAAATTACAATCGTGTGACATGTAACGGGAAACTGCCTCCTCACTGGACAAACAGCAGCAACAACAGCAGCAACAACAGCAGCAACAACAACAACAACAACATCCGTCCTGTGGCAGGCGTCGACTGAGGCAACATTGGCAACAACAATGAGCTGCATGGTTTCTTTGGCTGTATATTGCCACATGTTGCAGCAACCACTTCAACAGCCACTGCAGCTGTTGCTGCTTCGCCTGCTGCCTTTCGACATGAGCATGCAACAACAATTGATGACAGCACATTTGGCGCAGAACTTTTACCATTGCCAAGTTTTTGAATAAGGAATATTAAATGAAATAAAAACGCTTATGAAAGTTATATAAAATAGCTTAAGCCGCTTTCAGCAATAATTAGTTTTCGTTCATTTCATAAAAAACGAAATTTACAAAAATTATAAACTTTATAAATCATTTGTATGCATTTCAGACTTTAAAAGAAAACACTAAGAATTATAGTCTGACAACTGAAATAAATAAATATATATATATGTGAATTATTATATATGAATTAATTATAATTTAAGCTTGCAAGAGAACGAAAATGATTTATTTTGTAATATTTTCTTTCCTTTTCCTTTTTTTTTATGCCAATGGAACGTGATATCATTGATATTTTGTATTGAGAACAGAATCTCTGTCAGAGCACACAGACTGGATCATAAATAAATATTTGCGAAAGTTACTCAATCTTAGAAGTTCGAAATTTTTGGCCAACGAAAGAAAGTGCAACACAAAGTGAGTCCTTCGAGGCGCCCGCCAGTAACAGGTGCACAGTGTGAGCAAATCCTTTTTGCTGTTTGGCTTAAAATCCCATCAGTTTCTCTGTTGAAATACTTTTTTTGTTACACCTTCGAGACGAGATATGTGAAGTAAAGGTAGTAACTATCTATATGGCTCAATGATACTAAGTGTGCGTACATGCGTGTGTGTGTGCGTGTGTGTGTGTGTGTGTGTGTGTGTGTGTGTGTGTGTGTGTGTTCGTGACTGCTATCAAGTCTTGAATCTAGCAGGCTCCCCTTAACCCCCCCTTTAGCCCCACTGATGTTGTGGGTAACCGAAAAGTTGTAAATCGTCAACTTACGTTTAGTGCAACAAAGTCGCGTTTCACATGATGAACATAAACGAGTAAGCAGAAACTTGAGCACTAAAGTGAGAGAGAAACGGAAACAAAGAGCGGGAGCGAGAGAGAGAGAGAGAGGGAGGAGGGGAGGAGAGGAGAAGAGCGAGTTGAAGGTTGGGTGAGAAAGGGCAAACGAGGTGGGCAAAGACAGAGCAGAGGAAAAGGTTAAGACTGGTGGGTGGCATAAAAGGAAAACGCCGAGCTCAACAAAAATTCGATGCCGGCGACGTTGTTAAAATCAAATAGAGACGAGCGCAATAAAAGTGCGTAAGGAAAATAGAAAATGCTAAGAGCGAGACGAAGCAGAGCTCTGAACCAGAGCTGAGCAGAGCTCCACAAAAAGGAACGATGACGATGTCGAAATTAATACGAGAAATCACATTAAAACTTCCACCCGGAGCAGCAGCAGAATCAGAAGCAGCCCGAGACTTTGCCGAGCCCTGAACGAATTTTATTCTTCTTTTTGCTGTTTTTTTTTTGTATTTTTGTATTTTTGTTTGTGTTTTTTTTTTTTTGTATTTTTGTTTGTTTTTTTTTTTTTTTTTGGTGTTTAGTGGTTTGGGTGGCAAAGCTTTTGGCTGGGTTAAAGACGAAACATATTGTGCGTAGACGCAAGAAAAGGGACGAACAAGACAGAACACACACACACAGATACACACACACACACACACACACACACACACACACACACACACACACACACACACACACACACATACACAATGGAACACACGCACGCTCAGTCAGTCGCACAGACAACGTGTTTATGTTTAAGTGTTTTGGATACACAGAACGCAGAACGCGCGTTCAATATGAGGGCGGCTTTTGAAGGTTGTGATGGCAGTCGCACAACTCTCTCCCAGACACACACACACACACACACATAAATAAATACATATATATGTGTGTGTGTGTGTGTGTGCATATATAAAGGGGAGCAATTTAGACGACTTCATGTGTATTGGTGTTTTGTGCTTTCAATTTGTGTTTTAGCATTTAGCTACAGACACACACACCCACACACACACATACACACTCACACACCCACACACGCACACACACACATAGACATAGATGTGCATGTATGTGTATAAAAGTTTTTATGATGTCTACACTGTCGCTTATCAGCCAGGCAGACAACAACAACAAGAACAACAAGAACAATGCTCTAGCCCCAAACAGTGAGCAATGTTGGTAATAACTTCGTACCGGGCTGATTTCAATGCAGATAGGTTAAGCAGAATGACGACTGGGGCAGGTCTACGGACTTCTCTTAGGTCTATCCACATATATATATATATATAAATATATACATTTTTGTTAGGCAGCAGGTGAATGCCAGCGGGCTGAACACTAAACACTGGACACTGATAGATGACAGTGACAAGGAATAGTTGGACAAGATGTTGAAGAATCATCATCAGCAGCAGCATCAGCAAACTTAGATGGAATATAGGATACGAAAATCGAATGGCAACACTACACAGCAGCTGCAATCTGTTGAAGGCAATCAGTTGTACAAAACTAGATTAGGTGGCATAATCAATAATAAATAAAAAAGCTGATATGATGAAAAATATAAAAACTACTATCTTATTAGTTTCAGAATTGTCTATATTAAGAAGCGCTGAGCAGCTAGCTAAATGTTCTACTTTAAATATGTTTTTCGTTGGCTCCAGATGAAGTATTTTCTATATAATCCTATACATTTCGGATCCCGTCAGGAATCGTCTTCAGCGCTGTACAAAAAATCCACAACAATTAACATTTTCACCCTGAACCCATTAAAAATGGGAGAAAAAAGGGTTGAATGGTGTTGTGTAAACGTATGAAACCGGCAAAAGAAGGTAACATAAAGTATATATATTCTTGATCATGATCAACAGCCGAGTCGATATAGAAAGATCCGCCTGTCTGTCTGTATTTACCTGCGGATCTCAGAGACTATGAGAGCTAGAGTCCTTAAATATATATATATTAGAATATATATTCTTCTATACTCCGCTCAGATCAAGTTTATTTAATTTAATTTGTCGATTCTTGATAGCAATGAAAGCAATACTTTTAGTGGCAAAGGCTTCGATATAATATGATATAATAATATCATTTCAACGAGATCGGAAATTTGAGTGTGCAAATGGGAAATTGGCAATAAAACTGGAATAATGGAATAATAAAGCTGGGTTCAGGGTACCTCGTAGTCGGGCTAACTCGACTACAGCATTCTTACTTGTTTATTTATTATTTATATACTTTCCTCTGCAAATGGCACAATTTCTTACAATGGTTAATTTGTCATAGAAGAAAAATTACGTAATAAAAATTGTTCTGGTAAACTAAAGACACATTTACTTAAACGTTTCGAAAGAAATTCACAGATTTTCCAAGAAAAAACATGTATTGAGCTCCCTTTCTTATATAATCCAATGATACATAACTACTTAAGCAAGAGCCAGTTAAGTAAAACAAATCCCTCGAGTCTTTTCCGAGAAATTGTTATAAGCTCTCTTTTGGTCCATCGAAGCTTGCTGCTTTTCAGTGCTAATACAAAGGATTGAACAATGATTGTGCATTTTTGAAATAAACTACTTTTGATTTGATATGTACATAAGTGAAATAAATATAAATTGTCAGCTGGATTTGCAAGCTGATTGATTTTCATTTCAATTTAAATATTTATTTCTAAAAGTATTTTCTTTATATTGTTGTTGAGTGTTAAATTTAAATACTATAAAATTGTTGAAATATGTGCAAACAATTTCAGCTACTGAAACAATAAAGAAAATATATTTGGAAGTTAAAGTCATGAATTTAGTCATTTAATTTAAATTGCTTACACAATAGCGAAATTGGTTGTGCTTTTTTAAAGCAGACAAAAAAAATATATTAAGTAATGTCCATGTTAATTGACAGCTTCAAAAAATGAATTATTGCATCTTGGGAGCGCTTTTTAAATAGTTTATTTATAGTGTTAGATGCCAATAAATCCAATTAAATGACAGCTTCAACAAATTCTCAGCTCAGTTCGATGTGCCGATGGGCGGTCTTTAAACTGGGCCAAAGTCGGGCTAAATGATTGATGGAAATTCATCACGTGTGTGTGTGTGTGTGTGTGTTTGGTTGTGTACACAATTTGGCACTCAACATACTACAGAAAATATGAACACACTCATACACACACACACACACACACACATTACGCCCACTTGGCAACGCTTTGGCCATTTGTTAGTTGGCGCAAAAGTTTTCCTCGCCATTCTTGGACAAATTGAATGGGAAGGTGGCAGGTGTGGGTGGGGGAGGGTGCTTTAGGTGCCAGTATGAAAGTTTCTCACATGAATCTCGAACTGATTGATAGCAGTTCAAAAGTTAATTGCATGTGGACCCGCAACGAAACAAGACCCAACCCAATTTAACACACTCAAACCCAATCAGTTTGCCAAAAAAGGCTTTGCGGAAGTGCATTTTATGTGTTAACATCGAAATCTCGACACAATGAAACTGCAATTTATAATTAAACTTTAATTATCGCAGCAGTTTCTGCTGCAACTGGCAAACAACGAAAAACGCAATATTTAAATAGAAATCGGTTCGCAATTATTATTTCTACACAAAATGAATTCAATTTTAACATTTAACTTATATCAATAAACTCAGTTAATAGTGCCCGAAATATTATATAAATTAAATAAATGGCAGCACTTGGCTGCCTTTATAGCTGGCCATAAATAAAATAATGTGTGAACAGCAACAGCTAGAAAATGTCAAGCACTTTTCTTGTCACTTGGCCAGTTGGTTTGAGTCAGTGACAACTGTGCCAACTGTGCCAACTGACAGACGCAACAGTTATAGCACAAATAACTGACATAATACAACAGAAAAGGTATTTTAATTTTTTAATCAACACACGCCAAATTAAATTTAGTTTTTGTTTATTGATATGGATACATTTTAGTTGGAAATAACAGATATCTAAAAGACTAAAATCAATCATGAATAAAAATTAAATAAAAAATTTGACCTTGAGCCAGCACAGAACATATTATTAATTATATATTAATACTACAGGCAAAACTGAGTTCAAACATATTTATTTGACGAACTATAAGCGAAGTTTTAATCAAAATCAGTATGGCTATGCAAATAAGCAATAGTTTTATGTTTGGCTGAAAAATAACATAAAATTATTGACAAAACTTGTAAGCCATATAAACCATATAAACTTGTAAATGTAAACCATATAAACACAACCCGTCTCTCTCTCTCTCTCTCTCTCTCTCTCTCTCTCTCTCTCTCTCTCTCCCGCTATAATTTCATCCCAATTGAGCGTTATTATATGTGGTCCAGCCAAGCTACAAACAAGATTTTAATTTAATTCTCATTTCTAATACAACGACACAGATTTTGTTTTGTTCGACCAAAACAGCCACAAATATCAAAATTCTTGAAATTAAAACCACAGCGCAAATTATTCGTATTGTGCTGCAAACAAAATTTAATAAAAGAGCAACTGGAATTTGGAGCTGTTGGTCAATAAAATTGTACAAAATATACTCGACTGTTTAGATTGAACTAAAGTTGCACACAAAAAATAAATAAACAAATGAGTATTTATATTATTTATTATATTCATGAGATATTTTCCTTGTGAATTTGTTTTTTTTTTTTATGAAATTCCGTATATTATTTTGCTTGCTAACTTTATGAATAATACAAATTGTGTACATTTTTCACCCCACGCTCAGTTTAAGCGAGGCGCAACAATTATGTATTTCTGTGAGAGAGAAAAATCATAGCATACTTTTCAGCTGTTGCACCGAAATGAAAAGTGCAGCATGGCAAATAGAGTGAGTGGGGATTGGGGGGGCGGGGGATGTTTGTGAAAATTATTAACAGTAATTTGCAGCTGTTGTTTACCTTGAAATTGTTAAGTATAGACTTAAACGTTGATTGGATGCACGCACGCAAGCAAATTGTTTAAATTTATTGATCGCATGCTTTTAGCAGCAATTAAAAAGAATGCTTGCATTTGTTGCTGTTGTTGTTGTTGTTGTGAACACACTTGAGATGAAGTTTGCTACACATACATTGACATGCAGACGCAGGCACTCGCAGACAGAAATACGCATACACACACGCACACACACACATACATGGACACACACACTCGCGCGGGAGACGCCAAAAAGGCAATAGAGAAGTTTATTGTTGTTGCTCTGTTGTTGCTGTTGCTGTTGCTTTTGCTGTTGTTGGTCGCGGAGCACGCACGTATTTTTCTTTTCTAAAATCTGAACGCCTTTTGTTTTTCTATTGCATGCACTTCAAACGCGCGTCTCTTAAATTTTGATTATATTTGAAATGAATAAATAGATTTGTATTTAACAATATTTATTTATTTATTTTTATTTTGTTAGTTTTTGCACAAACTGTTGGGCGCAGTTGGGACGCTTGACGAACGCCAAGGCAAACGCGTCAGCTGCGAGAAAGTGCGTCCTGTCTGGTTGTACCCTAACGACTTAATGCGCTCAACGCAGCTTTTCACACGACCATGGACCGGAGCAGAGGCAGGAAAAGCCATGCAGCCAGCCAGGCAGCCAGCCACAAAGGCGAAGCTTCCAATCCCGAAAACAAAACTCACTCGGCGCACAGCGCTTCGCATCGTATCTCTCTCAGTCTCTCAATCTCTCAATCTCTCGCTCTCTCTCACTCTCTCTTTCTCTCTCTCTCTCTCTCTCTCTCTCTCTCTTTCCCATTTAGTCTCATCTCATGTGTATGCTGTGGCTCAAGATGGATTTGAGTGAAAGCTGCTCTCACTGGAATGTTTACAGTTGAGCAGAGTAGCGTTGCTAGCAGCGTGGGATGCCACGGCTGCTGCTTGAGCTTCGGCTTCAGCTTCAGCTTTGGCTGCTGCTGCTCCTGCTGCTGCTGCTGCTGCTGGTCAATGTCTCTATACCTGCAAATATAATGTTGCTCGGCTGCTTGGCAAACTTTTATTAATGAGCGACAAGTGTGCCCAGACTACTGCAGCAGCACGCTCAACATGTGCGCACGTTCCCCCTCCCACCCACACTCGCACACCTCTCTCTATCTCTCTCACTCTCTCGCTCTACTAAAATGAACAAAAAGTGCTAGGCCACATTTCGTTCCCGCCACCCGCCACACCCCACTGTCACTTGTGGCGATGCTCTCGTGTTAAATGCGTCGCTTGTTAATGATTCTCGAATATTTTAGAGTAGACCAACAGCTGTCCCGATTGATAACGGTAAAATAACGAAAAAAAAATAACTAAAACCAATGCAATGCCCAATAGTATTGCACAGTGGAACAAGTTGTCCGCAACTCATGCTAATGAAACGGTTTAAATAATGAGTCAAGTTGATTTTATTTTTGCAAGTAATAATTTATTTTATTTTTGCAAGTAAACCATATTTACTATTAATAAACAAGTTCTGGCTAGCATTTAATTATATTTTTCATGTTTAATAAGATATTTTATATATGCCATTTATTTTGTTTACTATCAATGCTTACTAGCAATAATCACACCAGTTGTTAGCACTTTCAATAAAGCTTAATTTAAAATTCAATCTGCTAAAAAAAATTATCCTTGATATACTATTTTGCATTATTGTTAATGCCTCCCATATTATATGATTAAAAATTCAGTTTTCAACAGAATAAAATAACCATTTATCTAGTTGCCAAAAAATTAATCACTTATAAATAAAGCACTTGTTAAGAATTTGGTCCGATTCAAACTATTAATTATAAATCAATTTATAACACGCTCTTTAACTTTACGTTCAAAGGATCTTCCAATTATATTTATTATATTATAATTGCCTCTCGTTAAATTTTTAAATAATGATTTATAAATCTTCTTATTACATTTTGAAGCGCCCCCGACCCACTGTGCACAGAGCGTAAACCACGGATTTAATATTAGTTATTGTTGTTGTGATTATTACGGATTTATTTCGTAGCTATTAACATGATTTATGGCAGCCAATGAAATTAAGTGTATTAATTCGGAATTCCCTTTGTGGCTGTTGAATTTGCATTTGCATTCGCCGGGAGCGAAATACTCCAATGCAATATGTCGATTATATATATATATATACATATATATATATTGGGATAGTTTACGATGCCTGTGGATATAAGCCTCTGTGGCTGTTACAAATGGGAGTGTGTGGGGCAGGCCAAATCACAGATAAATGCATTTTGCGACTAATTATAATTGCCTTAATCATGTCATGAGTCGATTGATGAAATGGATCAACTCCCTCTCAGCTTAAACCTTCTCCAATTGAACGAAACGTTCACGTTTATACTGATCCTGATAGCTCTGGACAAACTTGAGTCGTCCTTCGTACTGCAGATTCATTATGGTCTTTACCAGCGGCGGATGGTCATTGCCCAGTTCCAGCCACAGTTTGCCACCAGGTCGCAAATGGACGCAGGCCAATTCGAAGACCAATCGAGCCACACGTAAACCGTCCGATCCCCCATCCAGAGCATTAATGTTCTCATAGCTGTAAAGGGAGAGAGTTATGAACATGGAGGATATACAATTTTCTTGGTACAGTAATCGCTCAGAAACTGGAACGGTTTTGTTTGCATTTCAATTTCTATTTCTATTTGCTGATTTTAATTTACCAAGTTTTCCATTCTGATTCGATACGTAAATAAATTATAAATTAAGATTCTTATTCTCGGACCGTTCTAGTTAGCGAGTGACTACTGTATTATGACTATACTTACACGACGACTTCGGGATGCAGATACTGAAACTCATCCGTCTTCACATAGGGCGGGTTTGAGATGATTAAATCGTACCGCTTGTCGTGCAGCGAGTCCGGCATATATTTGTCCGTCTCCATGGTGTGATTGTGGACCTCGAAGCGCTGCTGCAGTCCCAGCAGCTTGGCGTTCTCCCAGGCCAAAGCGGTGGCCGCCTTGCTGCGCTCAATGGCCGTCGCCTGCACCTGGGGCAGGGCGTGCAGCATCGACAGTGACATGGCGCCCGAGCCGCAGCCAACCTCCAGCATATTCACGTGCTCCGCCCGCTTGTAGTTGTCGATGACGAGTCGCACAAACTCCTCGGTTTCGGGACGCGGTATGAACACAGTAGGCGCCGTCTTCAGCGTTATATCCATGAAATCCCATTCGCCAATGATGTGCTGCAGCGGCATGCGGGCGCAGCGTGCCTCCAGAAATCTCTCAAAGTCCGCCAGCTGGGCTGAGTTAAATTTCAGCTGGGAAAAATCATCTGGCACAGTGTTCTACGGGGAGCCCATTTAATTAAATTAAATAAATGTAGCTTATTTTTATTACTCACGAATTTGCGCTTCAGCACATGCGACACAATGCACTTGAGATTGAAATCCGTATCCTGGACTCCGGCGTCCTTCAGCTTGGCCTCCCAGCCATTTAGCGCCTTGTTGACCTCAATCAATGTGCTGCCAGTTGCAGTGGTTGTTGCGGTTGTATTAGTGCTGTTGCTGAGCGCACGTGTGGCACTCTGGCGCAGCGTTAGCAGTGGTCGTCTCAGATATTTCAGCATTGTTTAATTCAACTTATTACCTAACAATTATTGATTATAATTTTGTACTGAATTGCGGGCCAAAAGTTATGGGGAACAGCTGACTTGACCGTCATATCGACGACCGCCACAGTGTATCGGCATGGCAACTGGCACTCGATAACACTTGGTGATGTGCGGAAATCATTCACAAGTTTTGAAATTAGGAAATAGTCGTAATTTATTTTATAATAATTTAGAGGAATGCTCATTTTACATTAACTTAAGATATTATTATAAATAAATAAATAATCAGCGGTCGTCTGAGATATTTCAGCATTGATTAATTTAACTTAATGCGTAATAATTACTTATTACAATTTTGTACTGCTTTGCGGGCAACTGTTGTGGCACAGCTAACTTGATCGACCTATCGACGACTACCACAGTGTATCGGCTTGGTACTCGATATCAGCTATCAGTCGCAATTCTTGTTAAATTTATAAAATAGCCGTATATTCTTTTAAAATAATTAAGGGTTAATTGATATAGATAAATATAACAAATATTGCATATACCGTTACAAATTGTACTCAGGCATCCGGTTCATCTACTTTGGGCGCGAGGTAGTAGCGAATATAGCCGTAATCCTCGATGGGGTATTCCACCAGGAGCGGCACATCGGCCGCTAGGCCAATCTTCACGTTATCCGCGAGGGACGTGGCCCGGGTGAAACTGTTCAAGTAGCGCCCGGCAAAGGAGAGCGTAACGGGCTCCTCCACCATCAGGCTGACATCCCCTTTGCTCGTTTCGCTCAGCTTTATGTTGGCGGAGCCCAGTTCTCCGCTGGCGGAGAACTTGATGCCATCCTTGCTGCAGGCGATGACAACGGACTCACTGAACGTGGCCAAATCGCGACAGATGCGTGCGAATTCCGTGGACGGCATGTGAACGACGCATGCGTAATGTGTCTCGGGGATGTTCAGATGGTCCTGCTCCAGATTGAGTAGACGCAGCTCGTAGTCGGCGGTGCGCTCCTTGCCCGCCGACTCGAAGCTCAGCTGCAGCTTGTCCGCCTTGTCGGCGGCACTGATTGTGACCGCATCATCCCCACTGGCGCACTTAAGCACCTTCATCAGCGACTTCAGATCCAGTCCCAGCGACATATTCCGGTCACAGCGAAACCGCTCAAAGCATTCCCTCCCCAGCGACATCGCCACCAGGGACACGTGGGAATTGTCCATCGCTTGCAGCTGCAATTGAGTCACCTTGGGATTATCTCGAATGGGAAATGGATTCTGCTGCTTGCCTGTATCCCGGAAGCACTGCAATCGAGGGGGCTCTGGCTGATTATGTCCTTTAGGGCATCCACAATCTTCTTTAGCAGCGTTGTGCTGCCCAAGCGTGCCTCAAACATGATTGCAACTTGCCGCCTTATCAACTAAATGCAACTAAGAAACATTTCACAATTGACAACGACAGCTTTAGCAATTAATGTTGGACTACAAAATACCCTGTATGAGAAGAGAGTGGGTGATTGACAGTTTGGTGTTTAGCATTGACAATTTGTGGGAAAAAATAGCTCAAAATGTGTACCATCTTATCAGTATACTAAACGTATTTTTTTGTTTTTGTGCAAGGAAACAATATAAAGTCTTGTCAAAATGGTAATTGCAGACGAAGAGAGTAAATTAAGGTCTGAAATACTTCTCGCATTGCTCGATGTAGGCAATCAATCTATATCTAAATGAGTGCACATCGTGAGTTGTATCGTCACGACTACTATCGATATCTAACTCTACATTCGCTTATCGATTTGAGCATGCTATCGATATTCACATTGCAGGCCAACAGCTGTTGAAATAATCACAAAGTTATTATTGTTGGCATTTTCCCAATTAGAAAATTGTTTAAATATTAGTGTAAAATGCTTAAGACGTCAATTAAATATGTAAATGCTGCTGCACTCACATAATTTGCCACAAACTGCAATGGCTGCGCCAATAGAGATTGAGAACGAGATTGAATGCGCCAGCGATTGGCATCTTTGGTGTCGCCTCTGCGCCAAGGATGATCTTCAGGGCAACATCAATGTGTTCCTGAAAAACGAACAGTCAGCGCCAGGCGGCGAGCGGGATGGCGATGCCCAGGAAGTTGCAGCAAGTGCACCAATTGCCGACATGGCTCTGGCCACAGCCATTGGCAAATATTTCTGGGTGAATGTAAGTGGATGCTGATGTGAAGTAATTGCATCCGATATGCGTCCATTAATGTGGGTTGTTTTGCAGATAACACGCGGCGAGGAGCTGCCCGAGATGATATGCAGCGAATGCCTGACACTCGTCACCTCGCTGGTGAACTTCTCGGAGCGCATAACGCGTGTGCAGAAACTCTATTGCATATTGCAAAGCACACCCAAGCAGGATGCGATTAGCGTGCAGGAGTTACGCGGCAGATTTGGGCTTATCGAGGAGGAGCAGCAGCTGCCGGAGCAGCCAGAGCCCGAGACGCTTACCGAGGTGCATTATGTGGAGGAGAAGCCCAAGCTGAATGAATTGGACGAGACGGCGTTGGAGCTGGAAAATCCGCTCACGCCGGCAGGCAAAATCGAAGAGAAGCCTACAACTGAAGCGGTGACAGCTGAAGCAGAGGAACAACAAGAGCTGGAGGATGAGGAGGAGGAGGAAGCAGTAACAGAAGCAGCAGATGAGCAGCTCGAATATGAAGATGCAGGCACTGAGCTGCTGCTGAATCTATGCGATGCATACAGCAACGCGGACAGCAATGGGGACAGCAACTCCTCCAGCCCGAAGCACAAATCCAAGGAGCGCGGCAAAGCGCATCAGTGCAACGAGTGTCCACGTGCCTATGCTCTGCCCCAGACGCTGCAGCGGCACATGCGTCAGTACCATGACAAGAAGAGCACAGCGGACATGAAACTGCTGTGCTGCGAGCAGTGCGAGAAACAGTTTCGCTCCCGCTACCAGCTGCAGCGGCACATGCAACAGCATCTGCCCATGCCCAAGCGGAAGATGTATCCCTGCACCAGTTGCGGCAAGAAGTTCACAACGAATGCCTCAGCGCAGTCGCATGCCCAGTATATGCACCAGGAGGAGCGACCGCGTCCGGTCATCTGTGAGCAGTGCGGCGTCGGGGTGCATTCGCTGAATGCGCTCAAGGAGCACCTGTTGAGCCACACGGATTATGCGCCGTACGAGTGCGATGTGTGCAAGAAGTGCTTCAAGAGCTTGAGCCGTCTCAAGCATCACAAGGAGACGCACGATCCGCACAAGTACATCTGTCCCGAGTGCGGCATGCAACTGAATTCGCGACCCACTCTGAATCGCCATCGGCTGGTGCACACGGATCAGATGCAGCACAAGTGCGACTATTGCGGCAGGGAATTCAAGCGGGCAAAAGCCCTCAAGAATCATCTCATCCTGCACACCGGACTGAAGCCGTACTCCTGCGACTTTTGTGATCGCACCTTTGCCAACGGCTCCAATTGTCGCACGCACAAAAAAAAATCGCATCCCGAGGAGCTAGCCGCCCAGGAAGCAGCCGGTGGCGCCAAAACCTACAATCGCAATATACCCAAACTGGAGGCCCTCAAAGCATTGTGCGTATTTATTTTGAGACATTTAAATTTACTGCCTTTCAGAGACTTTTATAAGTTGGTCACGAGGAGTGGAGTAGTCTTTTCTTAATCCAATGAATACTAAATAGTATATAGAATTTGGCATCAGCACTTTTTCAATTTAGATATTGCAGACATTTGCGTTCTACTTTTTAAGATTTGAAAGTTTATTTTTATTAATTATTATATTTCAAATAGAGTGCTTCAACACGTTATATAAAATATTATATTTCAAATAGAGTACTAAATAGTATATAGAAATGGGAATCAGTTCTTTCAAATTTGAAAATAATAGGAATTTTCTTTTAAGAATTTTGCTATCTTAAATTTCAAAAATTCTTTTAAATTTTATTTAAAGAAAGCATTATATTATAATACACGAATACTCAATATATATATATATATATATATATATATATATATATATATCAAATAGATACATTTTTTTCAAAGCCATTAAGAAATGGGCATCAGTAGTTTTAAAAAACTAAATTAAAATCGTCAGAAACTTGTTTAGATATTCAAAATTCCTTTACATTGGCTAAATTAAAGCAATGCATTTCAAATATGTTATAGCAATATATTTTAACTAGGTTATATTCAATGATTGATTTTGAATCTTTAACTGGAAAATTGAGATTTTCATTTGTGTGGGTTTTTAAGCTGATTGTAAGTAAAACAAAATTGAAACATTTTATCGTAAAGGTTAATTTAATTTAATTTCTTTTTTTAATTTTGTATCTCTGCAAGGGTATGTAAAACTAATCTCTGCCTTTTCTCTGTTGCACACCTCAATATATAAATATATATATATTTTATTGATTTCCCTTTTGCAGCACAAAGAACAAGGACAACTTGTCGCCGGTGGCCACCAAGCAGAGTGGATGCTTTGCCTTTGGCAAGAAGCCCAAAGCGCTAATCAAATCCGATGCCAGCAACTCGTTGCAATCGTCGTCGGTGCCCAGCGCAGCAGCAGCAGTTGGCATTATTCCCACTATCGACAACATCTACAATCACATTATGAAGCCGCCGTTGGCAGCACAGCAGCAGCTGCTTGCCACCGATGGCAGTGCAACAATCCTCGCAACCCGACAGACGGAGGAGCAGGCGGAAACTGCGATTGCTCCACAGATCTTTTCGTACTAAATGCCGTTTTTTTGTTGGGCGCGCATATTTTTTGAATATTTTGGGGAGCTTGAGCAGGGCGCATGTGCGGGTTGGTTGGAGTCACCCTCTTGTGTATTGTGTGTGGTTGTTTGTTGGGGGTTGCGCGTAAATGGCCAATATATCCTTTATGGAGGAATTTAGTTCAGTTGACAGCGTGCGCTTCTCCTCGTGTCTGCTCCGAGTGGGGAAGAATTTGTTTGCCTAGATTTCTGAGTAAATGCATTAAAACACTAACTAAAAACGGCAAAACGATGCATGGCTAAAAACTATGCAAATTGCGATGTGCTTCGTGCGCCATTGTGCATTCAATAAAGTGTTTAAAACATAAAACATAAAAAAAAACCGAAACAAATTTAAATCTCTTTAATTGCGAGCAGCAAATCAAAAAGCAAAAAAAAAAAAGGAAAAAAAAATCGATTTCTTGCCAATGAAAACAAAGTGCATTGAAGAGAGCGTAATTAACGCACATGCAGTGAGTACAAATGTCGAGTGGCTTTACAAAATAAAGCCGGGCCACAAGTGCTCGAGTGCTCAAAAGTTATAAACAAAATAAAAACAAAACAAATTGGCAACTGAATCAAATAGCCAAATCCAAACTCAAGCGAGCAGCAAGCAAGTCAATCAAAAAGCCGCACATGCAGCAATCAAAGCGGACAAGCAGCTGTGCAAAAACTTAATTAAGGCAGCAGATTCAATAGAAACTGGAGTGAAGCACTCTTTAACTTAAAGAAAACGAGCTAAAGCAATTTTAATTTTATTTTAAACAATATTTAGCAGCAGCTGGCTGATGCGTTAGCCCTGGTTCTAGCTCTTAACAGTGCCATTTCGAGTGATACACAGCGCTTAACAGTGCCATCTTGAGTCGAGTGCTGATGATAAACTAACATTAACATATATCGCCAAAGACAAAACGGCAACAACAACGCGTCGTGTTCGCGCTGCTGCGAAAATAGTAAAAAGTGCGAGATTTCTGCGTCAATTTTGTGTGCAAGTAAGTTTTCTTTAAATATTTGCACAATCATAAAGAAAAACAGCAGATGTGCTGTCCATTGATATGTGTTGTGTTGCGACTACAGCAGTCGGCATTTTTCACTTGTTTTATTTTACGCTCTGTGTGTGCGTTGGTGTGCGTGTGTGTGTGTGTAATGTGATGTGATGTGAATTAAAAAAAAATCGATTTGCTCGTAATTATTTTCGACTCCAATTGTGCATTTTAACAATTAGGCAGCGTCGCTCTAGTAGCGCTAGCGTCAGCGCCAGCAGCGTAGTTTAACATGTGTGGCCTACCAATTGCCATTGCTGTTGTTGTTGTTGTTGTTGCTGCTGTCGTTGAACGGGTCCAGCGGCTGCGTAGGCGGGCCTGAAGGCAGCCAGTTTATGTTTTACAGCAACAAAAACAACAACGGCTACAACAACAACAAAATGTTAACAGCGCGCGCTAGTCGAAAGTTGAAGCAACAGTGCATTCTAATTGGACTCTGTCCTCTCAACGCGATTACCTCTAGCCGCCCCGCCCCTCCCCTACCGCCACAGTAACCACAATAACCGAAAAGTGCAGCAGCAGCGGCAGCTGACGAAGAAGAAGCAGAAACAACGCTGCAAACAAAAGTTTTGTAACTTAGCGGTACTTGCTATCTCTATGTGCGTGTGCCTCTCTGCGTCTGTGTGTGTGTGTGTGTTTTGCATTTGTGTTTGTGTTCCCATCTTTGTGTAAGCCGCGAACCGCATTATCCTTTTGGCTTGACCCAAATTGCAATGCCCTTAAAAGCTTAGTTCTACAGTCGTCGTTTGGTAATTAAAATGGCCAGCTATTAGACCTGTCCACAAATATTCATTAGTTATTTTAATGCAGCTGAAATTCATATTTAGCTGATTTTTACTTATTCTTATGAAAAATATTTGTGTTTGAAATTGTAATTAAAATGTTCAGAGAAGAGACCTTTCCACAAATTTGAACCATTAATTATATTTCAATTGAAATCATTTGTCGCTTACTCTCTCTCTTTGATTTAAACTAAACCAAAATTTTGAATTTATAATTTTTTACAACAATTGGATTTATTGAAAAACTTTGACTTTGATTCAATTGAAATTAGTTGTTAAATTTATTACAAGTTTACTATATCTAGAACTCGCATTGAGCAGCTTTTTATTGAGTATAGTTTTATTTAGTTAATTAATGTACCTTAAATCATTAGGCTTAAAAATACCTTTCGCCTGCATGATTCGAAGAGTGTCTATAAAAAAGTTTTTAAAATCAGAAATTTTCATTTTTTTTTTGTTGTATTAAGCATCCTTAGAAAAAATATATTTAATTATTGGAGAATTTAAGCCACATCTAAGACCAAAGTGTTCTACTTATCGAGCGACCAGTGTACTTCCTTTTGTTTTTGCTGCTGTTGCTTTCTTTTGTCTGAACTTTATTGGGTGTCCAACTAGCACCTAAACTTCCCCCTGGCTCATGCCTCTCATTCTTCCCTTTGTTGTTATCATTTTTATGTGCGGCCAGTTAATTGCCTCCATCCCGAAAGTAGAATGAGAACAAGAAGAAGAAGAACGAGCAAAACTTTAGAAAACTGTCGCCTTAAACTATTTTATCAGTTGAAAGTTTTTAAAAGCGTTTTGTAAGCCCTACCACCCATGCTGGTGAAAATTAAAATTCGTTCAAGGAACACCACCCGCCGGCTGTCTCATTAGTTGGCAATTATAATGGAGGAGACTGTCAGTGCAAAATGGGCCCGTCAAAAGTCGGATATTTCCTTATGGAAATTGCTTCGAGTCGGAGCCGAAATCAATAATAAGGTTGTTGCCAGCGTTCCTTATTTCCTCATTTCCTTCCAAAAATGACTATTCGCTTTTCCACAATGTCAAATACAGAGTCAGAGAGGGTGCAGTGTGCAGGAGGGGGGTGTCTTTTAATTATTTGCCTCGTTACTCGGGTCGTCTAGCAAGTTTTGAGGCACGGTTTTGAACAGCTCCTTTGAGTCACATATGGATGCATTTAGTCCATATAATAAGGGTTGCAGTCAGTCACTCGGTCAGCCCTTGACTAGGGTCAGCTACGCTCCCATTTTTATTGTCATGTCGTGCGTGGGTGTTGCCTTCATCGAATCCTCAGTCTATATTTAAAATGCCCAAGGAATGGGAGTTTCCATTTATAAATAAGTGTGTCAAAGCAGTTGGGAAATTAATCGAAATGTTTTCATGGGATGGAGCGTTGGAAATAACGAGAAACCTTTTGATTTTAACGTCAAAGTGAATATTCTCCTTTGAAAATATTTGCCGGCATTCTCCCTTGGCTTGTCTATTCATTCTTAGTATTTATTGTGCCAGTCTATGGATTTTTGTTAAATATTTGTATTTAAATAAAAGGTTCCCTTGAGATATCGCTAACCTTATCTTAGATTGCATCAAATTATGAAATATTATATTGTAAATGCGTCGATAATGAATATTTGTATGATATGCTTATGTTTCAGACTCTAAGTAAGCTTTATATAACATAAAATAATAAATATGCAAATGTAATTTCCTTTGAAAGGCTAAAAAGCAGTATAAAATCTTAGCATGACCGATCCAATATATTTAAATCTGCCAGTTGTGGATTAACAAATAATCGTATTATTTATATTTTTTTTTTTAAATTAAATATTATAAAATAGTGTTAAGCAGATCGGCTTATGTTTTATGTAAATCGTGTATTTTATACCTCAAGCTTGAACATATACAGAATCTTTGATTGACTCGTTTTCTCAATGACATTTCAGCTTTCTCTTTGCTCAAGCTTATCTCTCACAAGTTCTTTCAACTTTAAATGGCCTTAATCTTTATCACTTTATCAGGGAACATCTCTAACACCCACAACTAACTCACAGCTATTTTGAATGCTTATCGCTTTGGTTTGGCTTAGTTTGTTTGGTTTATGTACAAAAAACTTAGCTCCGCGTCGAACACTGGTTTTATTGTCATAGTCACTGTGTGGCTGGCTATCATTTTTGTAGTAATTCAAAATGCCATGCAAATCCCACGCTGCGTAAGCATGACACACACTCTTAACTTAACTTGGCCAAGACTAGTCAATTTGTTATCAATGTGCTTCAATCGTTTGGCTTACTTGGCCTTTTACCAGCGCCTACGACTAAGCCCGAATATAAGCCCATTCGACATACGCATACTTATGGCACATCATATTGATAAGCTTTGGCCAACTTTTTGCTGGCTTTTCCTCTTGGCAAGTGGCCCTGTCCCTCTTCTCCACTTGTTTGGCTACTCAGCTTTTCTATCAGTTCAGGTTGACTCTAATTGTCTACTAATCTTCAAAGAGAATTGGTAAATAAATTACATTAACATGGTTTAGTTTAAATTGCAGAAATAATATGCAAATTAATATTGTGCCTATCAAGGAATACATTTGCCAAGCATCTAATCGATAATTAATATTGTGTAACATTATTATTATTATTATTCATTATTCATTATTCATTATTCATGCACTGCGACCTACCAGATCTATTGTGCCCCCTATACAGAGAGCCTATAGCTTTTCCACCAATCCCAGCTACTGCACGAATGCAAGAATCTTTGTGGGGATGAGGGTTTCTATGTCTTCCAAGATCAGAACATTAACCCCCACCATACAATTTCTTTTCGTACAATCTGCTAGGATGTGCGTTGAGGACTCTTCCTTGTTTCCACAGAAGCGGCATAGTTCAATACTAAAAATACCCACTTTAGATTGGTGACTTCTTAATCTACAATATCCTGTCATTTTTGTGTAACATAGACTTGTGTAAATATTATTTGTTTTAGTTTTTATTTACGTCATTTTATTATCACATTTACAGCCTACTTTCAGCGCTGTCTTATCAGCTGGAAATTCTACTTATATTTATAGCATGGCAATTCTATGTTTTTACAGTTACCATAACTGAATGCGACAATAAACCTTCTTTTTATAGCTTCTTCGATTTGTATAACTTTACAAAAGCTTTAAGAGCTCTGTAGAGTTTGTTTTTGTGGTCGAAAAGCTGTATTTATTATACCAAAGCCTTTCCTTACACAAAAGCTTAGAGAAGTCTGTGATATCGCAACCCTTAGGCAGGAATGCAAAAGTATTAGCAAAAGTTTCACATATGTATAACAAACTTATCTGTTATAATAGAAGCAAAAGTTTATATGCACAGCACATCGGTATTCAAGTCTCTCTACTCCTGAAATTTGGTGCTCAAACTTTTTAGTCAGTAAACAGTTAGTTATATTCGAGTTGTATCTTGGCTATTTTGTGTTATATTAAAATAGCTTATATCAGTTTAATATTGTTATACAACTGCCCAAGTCCTCTTACTCTCATATGACACATTTAACTTGATGTATAACAATCGATTCCAATCTTTGTTTTTGTGTTTATATTTTTCCAAGCCCAAAACCCATTTGTTATTCTTTTAAAGTTGCGCGTAGACCATATTGACGTGTTATACTATTAGTGTCTTATATTATGGAGCATACTGGTATATTACTGTCATAACGATTCCGTATTTTACCCGCTTAATATAACAGTTGAATGTATAGTTTCAACCCTTAGCTTTTTGTTCTGCCTTGCTTGCTTAGAACAGCTTATAGGCTCTCATAATTTGTTGCTTATGCTTTCCAAATCCCAAAACCATTTGTTGTCCTATTTAAGTCGCGCGTAGACGATATTACAGTGTTATACTATCGGGTGTACTATTTTGAAGTGTACTTGGAATATATCAGTTATACCAATATTCTTTGGCATTTTATGTTATAAAGTGTACTGATTTTTGAAGAGTACTGGTATATTAAGTGTGTTTTGTATATCAAATGTATTGGTATATACATTTATAAAGAATGTATTGCTGTGTCTAATATTACGATGCACAGCTTATATTACTGTTATAACGACTGTGTTTGTTATTCTCTTGGGGTATAGTTTCAATCCTTAGCTTTTATGTTCTACCTTGATTGCTTATAACAACCTATTTTAGTGCTTATACATTTTCCAAATTTTAAAACCATTTTTTGTTATATTAAATTTCCGCGCACACCATATTACACTGTTATACTATCGGGTCTACTAATATCAAGTGTATTGGGTTATAATTGTTATAACTGTTGGTCTATTATTATTATAAAGTATACTGGTATATGAAGTGGCCTGGTATGCAACAATATATTACAGTGTCTAATATAAAGTATACTGGCATATGACGACTCTGTATGCTACCCTCTTATATAACAGCTTATCCATAATTTCAATCCTTAGCTTGTTTGTTCTACGCTGCTTGCTTATAACTATTTATGGACTCTCCACTTTTGTTATAAAATCGCACAGCCAATGCCCCTTGTATGAGACTAGAATATAGCACCCTTTAGCAAATATTATTTCCACTCACATTGCTATAACAACTACCCCTAGAATTGCACAACCCCTAGAAAATACAATTTCCACTCACATTGCCATAATATCCACCCCTAGTTTTGTGGAAAAAACTCACAGCAATAATTTTGATATATCCTCAGATTTTGTGTGCATGTTTAGGTTTTGCCTTACAGCGTAAACTAATGAGTTAAATGCATCTTACCATGCCCACATACCACATGCCACATACCGCATGCAACCGCTTTGCCTGTGGCATATACAAAATGTTACGCATATAAATTGCACGTTGTTATCATTGCAACACACAACAGACGGAGGGACGCATCCCTTGATGACCACATTTTTTTACCAAGTTCCTTTTTTTCGCATCAAGTTGGTAGGTAAAAAATGAGCTGCTGAATAGAAAGAGGAAGCAAAGCTTTTACTTTAATTAAATGCGTGCGTGTGAAAGAAAGTCCAAATTAAGAATTCTCTGATGTTCTCGCTAGTTGTTGTTGTTGTTGTTCTCGTTGCTGCTGTTTCTATTCTTATTTTTTATACTTGCTGTTGCAGTTTCTGATTAACGGCAGCTGCTTTAGCTTTGCCTTTAGCTTTATCTGCTCCGCCACCATCCTCTGGCGCTTCCCCCTTGCTTTGCACAGCGCACTTTTATGCTGATTGAGTGCGGCTTATCTCTGCCAGAGAACATTCCACTGGGCCAATCCGCTCGCAAAGCCCACTCAGAGTTATAACATAACTCATATGATCCCCAACGTTGTCTCAATTGTAAGCAAATCAGCGCGGTAACCCATAAAAAAACCGGAGCCGAAGACAAATGTTATTATTAAAATGGCCAATGTATATAAAAAACAATGGCACAAACGAGTTATGCGAGGGTCGAAATTGAACTATATATATATATATATATATATATATATATATATATACGTATATTTATTATTTTTATTTTATTTTTATTTTCTTAATTATTTATATCATTTATTATATTTCGTTGGCTTCAGGTCAAATGCTTTTTTTATTGAAAATAAAATATTGGAGTATAAAATATAAATTAAAGATACTTGACCTAGATCCAGCGAAAAGAAAATCACCAAACAATAAATCAATTATTGGTTTTCTGTTTCACAATGGCTGTGAATATTGCACATTTGTGTAGATTATTAAAGCATATTTACCAATGCAATTTAAATGCTCGATATATTTTTAAAAAAATCAAATGAATTTAAGTGATTCTGCAAATACAAGTGTCAACCACATTTGATTTACTTTTTGGAACACCCTCGCTGTTGTTGTCCTTTAAGCAATAAAATATCAAGCTAAAAGCCCTTCAAAATGACAGTGAGTTGTTGTTGTTGTTGTTTGTGTTGCTGGTTTTGTTTCAGTTGTTGCTGCTGTAAACGTCTGCAATAAATTTGAAGTATTAAAACAGATATCGAATGGATTATTTTTAATATATGACCATACATACAAAGTGCTGCCAGAGCTGCCCTCTCCCCCCTCCCGCCTCCCTTATCCCCACCAAAAAACTGCAGCCTGGCAGATTGCGGGCGTGGAGCCGATGCCTGCCAAGTCGAAACGCAATTAGCCCTTTGCTGCAAGTGCCCCCGCCCACGCAGCAGCCTCATGTATGCCCCTCGCCCCCTATCACTCTCTGTCTCTCTCTCTCTCTCTCTCTCTCCATCTCCATCTCCATCTGGCTGGTGCTACAAATTGCCATTAGCAGCATCTACATCTACATCCTCAGCCGCATTCGCAGCAGCATCCGCATTGGCAGCTCTACTGCCAAGTTGAAGCCGACAACATCGCAGCTGGCATTTTCCGCTGCGTAATCCTTTTATTAATCCCGTTGGCTTGGGCTAAGATCCTTTACACTGCTGTTGGCACTTTTGCAAATCATGAAAAAGAAACACAAGCTGAAGAAAAAAAAAACATAACTTCTCCAGAATGCTCAACTAGGAGCATACCCTGTGAAACTATTGAGCTGCAATACAGTTTATAGTTGTGTTTGTTATGCGATCGCTGTTAAATTTTAAGGATACGTTAAGTGCATGCTCAAGCCAAGGAATGCAATGCGTTAAACTCGTTGTTTAAGCTTGTGATATCCTTCAGATAATATAGCAATACATTTGGAGGAACTGACAAGTTGATTAACAAATCGTTGATGGCTTGTTGGCTCATAAATTACCATATCGCAATGCTACACACTTTTTCAGCTTTTTTTTACAACTTACAGGGTATGTAGAAAAAAATGAAACGTACATAAAATTAAGATAAATATGTGGGTGTGAAACATACGCAAAACGCTTTGCTCGCTTTTGCTTGGTTAGTTTACAATTTGTTGCAATGCTTAGCGAAGATTAAAAATTAATTGCCCTGCGAATCTGGGTTGGGAAAAAGGTTTCAGGAAAGAAACTCGTAACCTGCCGTATTTATGCGTTGCGCGTAATTTGTGTTGATTATTTCTGTTTGCAGCAGCAGCTGTGCCAGTCAAAAATAAAAAAATAAAGCGAACTTGTGCTCATTTTGTAACTGTATGGTTTTTTAATACAGCGAATTAATCTGGCAGCGTTTCGCGCTAAGTTGAGTGCTCGGAGTCACCTTGCAACACTGGCTGATACCCCCAACGCTTTGTGCAAGTTGTGAAGAGCGCACAACATTAAATATTCAAAATGCACTTAACGAAGCATAGCGCGTAAACCGATAGCCAGCATTCTGTTGGCCAGCACACGAAACGGGCACAGGCCAACCGGCAACTGAAACCCTTCTTTCAGCGCTACACGACTCTGAGCATTGCGGATATTATTAGCCACTTGGCCAGCGAATGTTAAACCACTAAAAAACCACCTTTGATGAAACAATATTGGTGGGTAGTATTAGAGTAAAGGTCCTTATTTAGCTATGCAGAGGTCATTTAGCAGCTTTCTAGGATTACAAGGGCTCAAAAACGTTTTTAAACAGATGGAGCTATAAAAATATAGATGCATTGGTTGTTTATCTGTAATGTCTTCAACATTTTTGTAAATTAACTGCATAAAATTGCAGTTACTGTGGTAATTATTGCCTTGCAAGTACTGTAGTAATTGAAATAGTGTTTTCGTTGGCTAAAAAAGTACTAATTCTGAGTAAGTTACTAAAATGTCCTAAATATTTCTGGTAATTAAATGAATTTAAGTACAAAGAATTGCAATTATTTTAGTAATTATTGTATTACAAATACTGCAGTAATTAAAACGCTGTCCTAAATTCTTGATTACCCAATAATTCATTCACTTTGGAGTCGAATAAGCACGAAATCAATTTAGACTGGTCTAAAGGCGGTTAATTACTTAATTACCTTTTGAAGGTAATTTACCAACTCTTTGCAAACCGAAACTTATCACAATTTTGCTCAATTATTTTTTGTATTTCAGCTTTATGCCCAAAACTGTGGAGCAAAAAAAAAGAAAAAAAAGTATTTTAAAATCTCTTTGAGTTGAGGCGGCACTTTATCAACATTAGCGCAACTTGTTTCGCATTTTGCTTGCCGTTGTTGTTTGTATGTTATTTTAGCCTTTTTCACGCACCACGCAACGGGGTTGAAAAGTTAATTCAATTAGCTTGACTCTGCCACTTAAGCTGGCTTTTAATAATAAGCAGACAGTTAAGTACTTTGCCTGGCAACATTCGCACAGGCGCGGGGCGCACTGCGAGGGGAGTGGCGTGGCTTGTGGGGAAACAGTTTTCATATAATTTTCACAATTTTATAATATTTAGCACCCTGTAGGCAGGCAAGTGCTTAAAAAAGGGTATCTGACTAAATAATAGATACGCATCTAAAAAAAAAGTGGCTAATTCTCAGAAGTTTCCAGAGTTGGGTACACAAACTCTTGTATAGCTAAAACGGATTTGATTTGTTGTAGTTACCCACATTTGTATCAAATATTAATTAACTTTACAGAGTATTTTCCAGTTTAATATTCACACTTTGAGGATTTTCTTAATACTTTTCGGAATTTTGCCATGCAAATTAAAAACTGAGCAAGTTGAAACTTTGGCAATTAAGCAATGAAATGCTGAATGTTGTGAAACCAATGCTGGGGCGTCTCCTTATCGAGAGGGGCCGCATAAATCATTGTGGGGCTCAAAATATTCACGACTGTGTTAAATGTCAATAAAACGAACGCTGACCCAAAAACTTCACGCTGTTTAAATGTCAAAGTCCACACGGCGTATGCGTAATAAATGACAAATTATCCTGCATGCGTGTTATTGTGGGGGGGGGAGGGGGCAGTGTTTGTTTCATTGGTGTGCGTGTGTGTGTTGTGTGTCCGTATTTGCCTTGTAAAATTGCACATAAATCAAACAAACAACTCAATTGAAATGCTAGACGCAATAATATCATAATTATATTGTCATAGAACCACCTCCAAACTTCCTGATGATGATTAAGCTGATCATTGGGTTTGGGAGAGCCACGGGCTCTGGCACATGTGTATTGCATACTTTTGGACGCGCTGCCTTGCCTAATGAGTAAATCGTAAACTAATTGCAAGATAATTAATTTTAATTATTTGTGTATTTTACTTGGGCTTGCCTTTTACCTACTCCGCGTGTACACCCGGTCTACCCTTGTGCTATACGATATAATCAGCTGGACACAGGGACCATTAAAAGCACATTAGCTTGTTAAGCGTTTGCCATTGTTGATGGGCCGCGACGTGCCCCGCTCCCCCCTCCCAGTCTCAAAGCTACCATCAACAACAATAACAGAAGCAGGAACTACAACAACAACAACAACAAAACTTCTGCCTAACAGCCGCTACAACAATACACGTGCAACAACTTTTGTTTGTTGTCTTTAGTTGTTCATACATCATTATCATTAAAGCGTTAAATTGTTTTGTTATTTTCGCTGTGTACATGTATATTTGTGTATGTGTGTGTGTGTGGGTGTGTGTGTGTGTGTGCCGAAAAGATGAGGGCGCCTGCTTCCTGCTGCGCGAGTGGGTGGTTGTGTGGGTGGGTTGCACGTTTAAATGATTTGAACATTAAGGTATTGCAGTTTCGGGTTGGCTTTGGACTCATAATCGAGTGTCGGGGGATTTCACACAGAGCTTAATGTTGGTAGCTCGCTTAGTATTTGTATTTCGTCCATATTTTCTTTCTTTTGGGATTATTATGAAATATCAGAGGTGTTTACTGCTAATGACAAGTGTATTTGAAGTTGATTAGCTGGTTGAAGTTTTCGATTGAAATTGTTTTAGCCATTATTTGATTGCTCTGCCACTTACTAATATTGAAGATCAAACTGAACCAAAACTGGTTAGTTTTTTAAAACTACACAGCTTTTTGCAAATACTGTTGGATTTTGTAAGCAATAATAAGTTGTTTATTTTTAAAATAGTATTATATTCCAATAATTTACTATGAAAATAAAATTGTGCCTTTTTTTTATCTTTTTCCATGTCAAAAAGTTTATTAATAATCGAAAATTAGGCTTGTTTTAGCTTTTCACTTTAAACAATTTTGAATATTGTGAGAGCGAATTAAACTGTATGAAAACAATTAATTTTGCTCTGGATCGATTTTGTTTCTTACTTTCATACAAACATAGTTTATTTTTATCATTTGTGCAATTAAGTATTTATTATGTGCAAACAATCGTATTTATTTTTATTTTTATTGTACATTCACATGCATAACAAGTAAATTGATTTAGAATTCTCTTGGGAGAAAATAACATTGTTATGACAAAAAGAAAAAAATGGAAAAAAAAACTTTACATCAAATATAATTTATACATGCATATTGCCTGCAAAAATGCTTTGAACGTATCGAAATGAAAATGTAGCCACAATAGATACTTAGAGAAATGGTGCTCAGCTTCAGTTTCTTTGCCAGTCAAGGCTAAGGCAACAAATTATATATGAAACGGGCAACTTTCAGGTTACATATGCAATATTTCTTGTCATTTGTCTAACTCAGATGTTTTTTCGGAACTTGTATAAATATATGTGCATGAACAAATATACAGACATGCACATGTCTAACAGTACACACATCTTCATATATTGTATACTTTGTACATGTCAGCATTAAATATTCATGTTACAGTTAGAGGATTGGAGGATTGGGGCATTGGAGGAGATGGTGGAAGGAGGTGGAGGATACATATGCAGACATAATGTTACATCTTCAAGCGCAGCAGAAAAGTATGCTACGCTTTTTATGCCGCTTCGTTTGTATTAGTTTATTTGCCGTTACACGCTCAGTTTGCAAGCAAGTATGCGTGGGAGTGGGTGGCATGGAATTGGATGGTAGGTGGAGTGGGCGGGGGGGGGAGGAGGGCACAACTGGAAGAGAGAGAGAGCCATTTGGCGCTGCCATTAATGTAGCCGCTAAGTGGCAATGTCATGCTAGGCTAGGCCCACTGTGCAGGCCAACCGCAAAAGCCAATGAAGATTTCCGGCTAAAAGGGTGCGTGCTTCTGAGCTGAGGGTAGAGTTGCGGGTTTTTGCGGAGCGGAGGTTGTTTAAATGAACAGGAGTGTAGGTTGGTCCAAGGCGGCGGTTACGCCTTTGCATATTTCATAAGCAATTACTAAGCGGCTTTTAGGCGTTGAGTATTTTTCAACCACTACTAGAAGAAGAAAAATTGGCAGTGTGTTGACAACGCAGCCACGCCCACAAAAAAAAGACGTAGGCGCCGAACGCACTTTGCTCTAGCTGAAGGAAAGTGAACTGCACTTGAGCACAAATGCCAAATGGCCGGGCATATAATTTATGATTACATTTTATGACTACACTCGTTGCCTGTCCTTTGCCTTTGTTTTCTACCTTGCTTTCCTGTTTGCTTTTTTTTACGCTCCTCTTTTTTAAGTCATTGCTTCCTATTATTTTGTTATTAAATTACACGCAATTGCCTTTGACTTGTGAGTATGTGTATGTGCGAGTGTGTGCGAGTGTGTGTGTGTGTGTGTGTGTGTGTGTGTGGGGATGATTTTTATGACTTTAGTCGAGTTCAAAGTGACTGCCTGCCCTTTAGCTACCCCGCCCTTTGCGCTCCTCCAACAGCCAACTCAATGCCATTAAAAGTTGATTTAATTTTATGGAATTTGCGCGTTTTTTCTCTTCTTTTTTTTTTCTGTGCTCTTCTGATTTTTTGATTAATTTCTACGCAATGCATTTAAGCTGTTGACAGCGTGTGTAATTTTTGTGTTTTGATTTATAATACTTGGAAGCCGTTTAATGCTGGCTTACAACGAGATTAAGTGCTGCAAAGTTACTTCACCAAGTGCTTTGTGGCCTTATCGTTCTTAGAAAGAATCACTTTTACTTGCAGCACGTAGTTCTGCTTGCTTAAAGCGAATTTACAAGTGGTTTTTGATTTGAAGAAGTTAAGCTAGCAAATGCTTGTTAATCGTTTAAATGTAAAATTTATAAAACACTATATTATCCTTTTAATCGTAATGGAATAATCATTAAATTTGAAAGCATACAATCAATATAATACATATTATATAATACATATATATTTATGGCATCTTAAGTAAAAATTTAGAAAAAGGTTGAATTCCTGTGCAACTAACTAACTTAAAGAGCAGCACGTAACATTCATTTAATTTCGATGGGTTGTGTTGTCATTCCCCTTCTAGTGTTTGGGGTGGCAGAGGAGAACTGAGTCGATTATCTTGTATCTTGTATCCTAAACAAAGGCCGACAATTATCTTAATGCCAGGTGCAAGAAATTAATGTGCTGTAAGCACATTTCAGCACAATACTCGGTCTAACTAAGGCATACTATGGGACCACTGGACGATGGGCGGCAGAAGGTAAAGGGTAGAAGGTATACGTTAGAAGGTAGACGTTAGATGACGATGTCGCACTTAATCTGCGATAAAAACGAGTGTCCTTTTGGCCTAGGCAAAAAGGTATCTGCAGACAAATCGCTGCCTGTTCGTTGGCAAGGGGGGGGGGGGCGGCGAATGTGTAGAGTGGGGACCATTATAAGAACTCGTTGTGGTCCTTTTTTTCGTTGTTGTTTGTGTTGCTGCTGTAGCTGTAGCTGGGTGTCATCTATTTGTATTTTTATGTGCTTAATGTCAACGAAATAATTGAGTAACTCTGTGGTGTGTGTGTGTGTGTGTGTGTGTGAGTTGGATAGGGAAAAGGAAACAAAGTGCAGTCAAAGTCCATGAATAGTGAATTAGGGGTAGGTGGGGGTGTTTGGAGGGAAGTGTTTTTGGGCAGCTACTGGACTGTTGACAGCTTGACTGAAATGGAAAGTTAATGTTTATTCCGTGTTTTATGTGCCAGTGTGGGTGGACGTAAGGTAAAAGTTGTAAATCTCTATCTATATTTTGATGCCATAAGTTTTGGACAAAGGGTAACAAGTTGCAAGCAGATGCTTTTGATTTGAATTCAACAGCGAGCAGAACAAAAAGCATAAACAAATTGAATCAACTTCTTAACAGATTAAGAATATTAATAATAGAGTGGAGCATTTTTTTTTATTTTAGACTGGAGTGGAGAAGTGAACAAATATATTCTTTGGTGGGGTGTATAAATGAAATACATATTTATTTTTAAATAGTAAAAAATCCAAAAGACTTGATAAATAAATAAAATACAGAAGAAATATCGAAAACATATATATTATATGTATGTATATGTGGCTGTGTAGAATTTATATTATATTATATATAGCCTAAAGTTTTATAGCTTTGCTTGCTGTTGGGATTGCGTTTTTTTTCTGTTTATGAAGAAACTCTTTTGGCTGCTTTTAGGCTTTATGTCTTTTCAATACGGAATATGAGAAGTGAGTACACTTTTATGGGCACAACAGCGTTCCACCTGTTTGGCATACACAACTAGCCGAAAACAGTTTCCCCCTCATGGGGGGAGGGGATTCTCTCTCTGCGCTTACAGATATTATATTTTCGGTTGGCATGGTGCGTAGCAAAACCAATTTTCTCAGTGCGGCACTTACCGTCCTGTTTGGTAATATGTGGTATGCGTGTGGGTTTATGTGTGTGTGTGCGTGTGTGTGTGTGTGTGTAGGTGCTAAAGCTAAACACGTACTAGCATACCCAAAGGTAGTTGTTGCTGGGTCTAGGCAACATCACCTGCCTGACTGCGTGTATTTTTTTTTTTTTTTAATGAAACAATCTCAGCAAATATGATATTTTGTATGCAAACATGCAAAATATTGCCTGCGCTCAGACCGGGTCCAGAGCGCGTACTCGTAAAACGAAATAAGCCCTAGTCCTAAGCCTCCCGCCCCCCGCTGAGCCGGCCCTGGTAACAGTGACTTGTGGGGAGTTGGGGCCTGTTACTGTGTATCTTGTGTGGTTGGGGTGCCTGCGTCTTACGTCAAAAGACAAACAAACAAATATTTGCGCTGACAATACGCTGAGCGGAGCGCGAAAATAAGGGAATTAAATACAGTTCACAGTTGTTCTCGAAAACGATTTCGCTTGAAATTTGACAGCCAAGAAAAATTGCAGTAATAAATTGCGAAAAAAGTGATGTTTTTGCTAATAAATCAAATACTTTAATAAATTTGGATAGCTAAGAACATAAATATAAATATTAAATAAAATAAATTATATTTATATTCGTATCCTGAATATTGCAACTCCCAAAAGTTGTCAAACTAAAGGCGATATTCATACGCAGAGCGCCCTGCAACAAGCCAAGACGCTGTGAAGCGCGTAGAAAGGCGCAAAGCTGCTGCTGCTGCTGCTGTCTGTCTGTTTTTTCAATACATCAACGCATTTTGAGCGGCTTTTATGAAAAATTTATGATTTCAGCTGCCGAACGCAAATTGTCAGCTGCATTTTAAATGAGGCTTTTACCAAAAAAGCAAAAGAAACCCTTTGATAAGTAAATACAAATATACATATGGAATTCCATTCTGTCATCTCTACACTGAGACATATTCTTAGCGCATGTATATATAATGTGCGCACACACACACACACACACACAGATACAAATATACTTATGTATTAAAAATGTATTATATTTCAATAATTCAATATTTATTTTCATTTTTGTCGCTTTCCTCATTTTCTGCTCAGCTATAAGCCGTAACAAGGAAATTTAATCTTTTTCTCTTCCAAATTTATCCCCACCTGCTGGCAATATTCGTTTTTCTGTATTTCTTTTCTGTTTTTTTTTTTTTTGGTTGTTTGCTTCCTTTGACGAGCGTCGAAACCCAATTAGTTGACGCTGAAATTTGACATCTTGGCAGCGAAAGTGGCAGCAGCAGCAGCAGCAGCGAAACCAACTGAAAATTGAAGACTAAATTGTATTTATAAGAAACGAAATGGTGAACATCAATATTATTTTCTTTATCTGGGGGGTTTGCTCGTGCTGGACAATTGATAATCAAATCACTGAGAAATGCGGTTGTCGGGATCTTAAGTTATGTGTGTGTGTGTGTGTGTGTGTGCGTGTGTTGAGATTGCGGAGGCCTGAGGACATGCCACGAAATTTTTCCCAAATGATGAGTTGGCAGCTTGACGTCAGATTTGTTGTCAACATAATGAGGTGCTTGTTACAAACCGGAAGTTGCGTAAATGGATGCTGCCGTAGAAGAAACAGATATGGCTTAAAGAAATATTGAGCGATTGAATGGATATAGATAAAATGTAGGTCGTGTTATGGTCAGAGCTTGAGGTTGATGCATACATATGTATATATATATATATATATATGTATATATATATATATATACATATGCACGAAAATTATATACTTATATACTCAAGCAAAAGGAAGCATCTCCGACCGCATAAGGTATATATATTCCTGATCAGGAGTAGAAATAACAACTGTATTCTCCCAGTCGAGCTGTCGCCACTATATCATTTATACTTGTTTATCACATATCACTTGGCTGATGCTCTAGTTTTGACCTATTTTTAAATGAATCAAATCACTTCAATTCATTAGAACTTTAAGCACAAGCTTCAAACATTATTTGCTTCTTTTTTATCTTTAGAATTTTTAAATTGCCTTTGGAAATTCAAAGCATACACATCATATATATATATATATATATATAGTATTAAATGCCATACCAATTGCGCAACAACTTTGGAACGAGTCTGCTTCCGATTCCCTCTATGCTCTTCACTCCCCTGAAACTATTACCATAGTCACTAATTACAATTGCGCGCTGTCTCGGCCTTAAGTTGTCCACATTGGTCAATTGCTTCTCCTCTGCTGGATGCTGCTGTGTATGGACTCTGTCTTGTAGCCCCCAAGGAGTTTAGTACGGTTGTGTGTTTCATTCAGTGTTGGGTAACTAAGTTGTCAACAAATTAACTGGAACGCTCTGAACTGCTGTTTCTACTCCGACATTTTAGCCATGTTTGGTTGCCTAGCTTGTGGGTTTACTCGGCCGTGCACATGTGTCGTAAATTGCATGCCCCAAAGGAGTTGCTCGGAAAGCGACAAAGCTTTCAAGCGACAACAGCTCCGCATATGGTATTGAACAATTAGCAAAATTGCTCAGACCAAAAAAAAAAAAACAAAAAAAGAAGAGGAGGAAGTATAATAAACAGCCAAATGATTTACATTTTCTTATTTCCTTTATTTATTTTAATACTCTTACAATGGGTACTCTAATTTTGTCACAGTGTGTAACGCTTTGACAGAGATAGGTATTTGAGCATTTACTCGTCTATTATTGATAGAGCTGAGTTTGTTTTCAGTTTTCCACATTATCTTAGTTGACCCTCTAATCTTGATGCAGATGATTCTTTCTGCTTAAGTTCTTATTATTTATCTTATGTTTCTTATTTTTATATAGACGAGGGCTGGCTGGCGATTGTTTTTCCAGTCGTCAGTTGCTGCCAATGTTCCATGTTGTTCTTGTTTACTAATATCCTTTCAATTATATTTGTTTATTATTTAAAAGTGCCTATGTCATTTTGATTCTGTCATCTAATGAATTTGAGAATTGTGTTTAGAAGTGTATATAATGTGCGCTGCTACACGAATAATTGCAGTTGTTTTCTTATTGCGGGGCTGCTGAATTGGCAATGGAGATGCGAGGAGTTTTGTGGGGGGTTGGTTTTCGCTATAAACGGTATACATTTTGTATAAATAACGCCGCTACGTGCGGTAATGATGCCGACACGTGACAAGCCAGCGAAAAGCGGGTAGGCAAAAGGCGCTGAAATGAGATATTTTTGGTGAATATTTATTATGGCGTCCGGGCAGGTGTATAAATTTGCATGAGCTACTACGCTACGTATGTGCAGGTGGTGCAGAAATACGACGAAGAGAAAGCAATATGGCAGGGGAAAGAACAGTTCACAAAGCACTGCATAAGCAAACAAAACATAAATTTTTGTACACGACACACGACACACAACACACAGCACACAACACAACAGCACAGACAAAGTCGAGTGTAGGTGTAGGCAACTTGGCGGGGGTGGCAATTGGGGGTGGGCGTTTGGGAGGATTGGGTGTCCTTATGCTTGGCACGTTTCTTGGCTGTCGCCGTTTCCGGCTGCTGGCTTCTGGCGTTGCCCGCTGTGGGCCTTTCGACTCCGGCGGTTCTTGACATTGGCTTTGATAACAATAATAATAATAAGAAGGTATAATAACAATCATTTTGCGCCCATAAATGCCGCAGCATGCCCCGACCACAGGCATACTCTGTTCTCTAAACTGCCCGCCCTCTTTTTTTTTTTATTGACTGACAGTTTTGATCGAAAATTGGTTTATTTATAGCAATATTTTTATATTTATTGTTGCGGCACATACAAAATTTATTTATTATTTTTAAACGAAATAAATTACAATATGTTTGGGAGGCTTTCGCAGCGTTAGAGAGAGATTCCAAGGTCCACAGTCATTTTCTGCAAAATAAGAATAAAAGGGAAATTTATTGTTAGCCAAATGCTTATGTTTTTATTGGGCAAGGCTTAAGACTAATCAAATATATTTATTTTTATGTCTTACAGCTGCATGAGCGCCGTTTGAATCGCATAATCTGCAGCCGACTTTGATGACAACAAGAACAACTACAGAGCTGGAAAATTATGGCGATATTTAATAACGTGAGTAGTGTGCACTTATCGCTTGACTTATTACTTAAAAAAGTCTTAACACGATAATGTAGTATATAAAGATATGCAGTGACTCAATAAATCAAGCTGAATGTTTGAAACAATAAAGTTGCAGGTATATAAATAATAATATGCGGCTATAACCATAAAAACGTTTATGCGATGAAAATCATGATAACCCGTTGCAACGAGAACAATAAGAAAGTCTCTGCTGTAGTTTTATGCCTCCTTTTTTTTAGCTAAATAATATCATAAAATTTAAATATTCAGCTACATGTTGAGTTGGCTGTGTTTGATTATGTGTTTAAAATGTTTTGTACCCAAATCGAATTAATTATGGCATCAAATTGAATAATGAAAAACTCCCATACAACTGAGAAGCTAAAAGTTCCTTTCTGACAAATGTATTAAATAAAGCATCTTCTTCTATTCTCTGTATACTTATTATTATTATTGTAGCACTTCAGGCAATTCAAGAATTTAACTCTTTCTATGTTTGTCGAGCTTAAGCCATGATTCCCTACGATATTGCATCTTTTTTTGGCCAAGACGACACCATCTGCTATGATGTGTTTTGTGGATTCCTCCTCGTTGTCACAAAATCGGTAACTGTTTTAGCTTCCTAGTTTTACACGGTGTCCTCTTTACTTTATTCCTGTTTATTCAAATATGACTAGTCTTTAAACCTTTGCTTAAAGCTATTCTTCTTATAGTTTAACAAGATTCTAATTCTTAAAGTTAGCACTGGGCTAAAATGCCAAAGCCAAGTTGATAGCTCAATCATTTTAACTTTTTAAGTTGAACTTAAGTCATCGACATATGTCATATGCTATTATGTTTATAAATATACTCAAAAATATGTTCGCTATGCTCTTCGATTCATCGATAAATCAAAATTCTTTCGAAAGTTGTGGGCAATAAGCCACAGCAAAATGGCGTTAAGCACATTTCGCATATCGTGTATCGCATTTCCGCCATTGTGGGTCAACCCTTTCCCCTCCCCCTTCCCCTTCCCGTTCCCATTCCCGACTCCGATCTGTTTGGCTCATTTGTCAAGTGCTGCCAGTTCTTTTGGCCACAAATCTAAGTTCTGCTGAAAGTATGATTTGGCCATTATGCGAAAGGAGGAAGTTTACTTGCCAATGCAGAATTGAGGCAGGCTTTCAAGTGTCTAGACTTGGATGGAATTGGAATTGCTTAGCAAACAGTTCTAGGATACAGTGCCAGGGAGGGGCTGCCATTCGTAATTACTGAGTGACTGTGTGTGTGTGTGTGTGAGACTATTGAATGGTTTTCTGTTTTATGGGTAGCTCCTTTATTTCGGCAGCTGTAATGCAATCCTCTCTGTTCGTTCATAAAATAATCTCGTCGTTGCCTTTGTGCGAGTATGTTAGTTATATGCGGGCAGACCCCTACTAGTCGCTCCTTTCCCTTTTTCATTTGCAACTTTTCTTTGGGACCCGGACATGTGCCAAAGAAGGATATCAGCTGAGCACAAAAGGCAACAAATTAAACTGTTCTATTTGCAAATGAATTGTGCGTGTCTGTGCTGCGTAATTTCGCAGAAAACTTTCCAATCGGCCCCCTATTCAGCACAACCTCCACCTAACCATCTCTTTATCTCTCTGATATGTTGTAAAATGTTGGGGATAACCCAATATCTAGGCAAGGCACACACACACACACACACACACACACACACACAGACAGTCACACACTTGAAATCGAATAAGTAGCTTCAGCAGAAAGGAAACGCAATGAAGGCAAAGGAGTCTTGTGTCTGGAACTACAGTGTACTCTAGCATATGGGAACTTGTCTGGGCTGATTCTAATATGCGTATAGTTCTACTGGTACTGGTAATACTACTTCTCAAAATTACAATTACACTTTTGGTGTTGTGAGCAAAAATGAGTGCCACATAATATAATATCATGCAACAAATGACTCCAATTCTCCAATTTTAAAACCATAGAAAAAATTTGGTTTACCAAAACGAATATTTTAATTGTAATTTTTGCTAAACTTAAACTTTATAACCACAAAAAAAGTATAAATATATTTATGGCTAATATAAATTTTGTTTTTTGCATAATATAATATTGATTTATATGCTCCAATTTTATAAACGTAGGAGAAAAAAGTGTGTTTATACGGATTTTATATACTTAGTATTGATTGTGAGTTTTGCTTAATTTAAACTACTACTGCTAGTTCTCATATTCGATTGACTAGTTGGGCTCGTAACTGCATGTTTGAACAGTTTTTGTGTTGGCTGCTTTCTTGAGGCGATTCATGCGCTCAATTGCCGATGGTTAGCCAACACTGGCTGCGTGTTCTGGTCGGCAGTCAATTGAAAATGAAATTGCTAAAACTTGCCGAGCAGGTTCTTGTTCGTATGTGTGTATATGTGTGTGTGTGTGTGTGTGTGTGTGTGTGTGTGTGTGTGTGTGTGCCTCAAAGCACAACGTGCGGACGAGCATGCATAATGAGCCTGCAGGAGCTGCTGTTTCCCTGCCAGTCGCCCCTCGCCTCTTTTCTTTGGCTCTGTCTTTATTCTGTTGGCATGCGGGCAAGTTACCTCAGCAAATTAATACTAACATCAAATGGCCAGAGCAACGTGCCACATGCTTTTATGACACTGCAACTACGCCCAGCCACCCTCTTGTAAACTCCATTCAGCTCGTAAAGTTGCAGCTGCAAAATGCAAGAGACACATTTGGTGGCAGCAATTGTTGTTGCTGTTTTTCCTTTTTTTTTTCTTTCTTTTCTTGCTGCTTATCTTTTTTGACACGTTTAGCTGTCTCATTTTTTTTATAGATTTATTTCCTTGCAACGATCTTGTTTTTTTTTTTTTATTTTGAGTGCATTTGCTTGTTGCGTTGACTACGCAGTTTACAGATTTTTACGACTTAACTCAGCGAATTTATATTTGTTTCCCTTCTGGTGGCTTTTTTGTTGTTGTGCTAAAGTTTTCATTATTGTCACAAAGTGACAGTTTGTTCAGTTACAGAAACACAGAGCGTTGTAGCGGGCCAGTTAAAAAGGATTAAGCACATAAAAATGCAGACATAATGCGGCCATATTTAATGGAACAACAAAATCGTAAAAAGCTATTTCCATCTTTCCTTTTTAGGGATTTTTTTTTTTTTTTTGCTTTTGTGTATACCGGAAACAGTTTGGCCAGCTGGAAGAACCTGCTGGTTTGGTTTAAAAGGTGCTTAGCCAGGGCATTTTATGAGTACTAACCATGATGGATAGATATGGTTAGCAGTTGCCTTTATGATGTACTAAAAGTGCTTCGCTTGAACATATTATGTATATGCAAACGAAAATAGAGTTTTCCGGAACAAAATTTGGCTTTCTTTTCTACAACCTCATTAATGAATATAATGAATTTTATTGAATTATTTATTTGACTGACAGCAATAAAGACAAATGAAAATTTGAAAAATATAAATTAAAAAACTTAAAGTGAAAGTAAAATTAATATATAAAATAAATGAAATAATATAATAGAAACCCAAAAAAAAAAAACCCTTGTCAATTGTTCAGAAAAAATAATTACTTTAAGATTAGTTTTTCTTGTAAAATCTAAATCATTTTCCCATGATAATATTAATTGTTATGTTCTATAGAATAAATACATTTTTTTACTGTCATTAAAATACATTTTTTATCGTGATAAAAGCAAATGAATGACTTTATAACAATAAAATAAACAAAAAATAATTTAAATAAAAATCGTTTAAAAAATTTTCCCACATCAATTTCAACACACAAACAAAATTGAAATGCGCTGCGAAATGTGTATCAAACTTATGCATATCTTACAGCTTTGAGCAACTTACCTTTATATTTGATGTAAATTAATATTGCCAGGATCCTATCGGCCTTTCAGCATTCATATTAAATTTTCATTGTTGATTTTCTTAAGTGCATCTTCTTTGTGCATCTAAAAGACAAATAAAATAAAATGGAAACATTTATTAGATTTGTCTCAAATAACATATTCGATGCAAACTGGTTTTCAGTGCGGAAATTTACTTTTTATCGTGCAGATTTTGCTGCCTTTTCAAATGCATTATGAATATAAACATATTATCCAATTATATTTCCTTTTTTCACACAATATTTTAGCTATTTCTGGGTTTTTTTTTTTTTTTGTCGGCAAATTCCATCGGAATTCATGTGGCAAATTCGTATTTGCATTTTTGACTTCTAAACAGAGCCGAAAATATGAAAACGTGTCTGTTTCGTTTCTCTGCCCGTAAACGGTTAAAAATGCACGAGAATCTAAATTTATATATACATACAAAATAAAAAATAATATTTATTTTTTGCAAATCGAATGGAAACTCAATTTACCCTGTAGTTATGAACAACCATAAATGGGAATGCAAAAGACTTCCCAAGGCAGAAAAAGATGATTTAAAAAGTGAACATCCCTTTTGTCGACAGTTGTTTTATTTAATTATTATTTTTCTGGAAACACAATCATAAAGTAAAGTAAAAAATAAAAATGGCTTAAAGTTGTAGCTTTATAAAAATTTATATAGATATGCTGATCAATCTGTATGCCTTTTTTTAAATTATTTCCTAAATTTCTACATCTTAAACTGACAGAATTGTATTATAAATTTATATTTATATTTATTAATTTTATAATTAAAATATTTGTTTTTTTTTTTTTGTTGGCTCCATATTTTAATTATGGAAAAGAGGTCAAAAAACAATTAATAATTTATTAGCTTTGGTAACTAGTGACAACATTAATTAAATTCAGTTTGCTGCACTTGAAATTAACCAAACAAAACTATTCTGTTAAAAACATTAAATTTTTCTCATGAAATATTTGTGAATCACATTACAAAATGTTAAGAATTGTAATAAAATACATACAAATTTGCAGGGAATGTGCTGGACTTGCACTCTCACTTGTTTTTACTGGCTGATATAACATGCGTTTTCTGTCACTTTAATGTCAGCGATAAATCAAAAATAAAAGCCACCAAATCATTCGTCCAACAGCGAAGGACACTAAAAATACCATTTTATATATATGTACATATATCGTTCATGTACAACATTCAAACTGGCGAATTAATCAGTTTGATTTCTGCACTCGCACTTTAATTGGCCTTATGGCCGTTGGCTTTATAGGTCGGCACACCCCAACAATCTCACTCTGTGTGTGTGTGTGTGTTTGTGTGTGTTTCTGGGGGTGCGCACATACACATAAAAATTTATCACGCCTCCAACTGTGGCAAGAACTCGGGGACTCAGGTCTCAGCACTCTCTGACTGCCTAATTCAAACATTCGAATTTACGTTAAAACCTCATAAAAATGCGCGCGGAAAAAAAAAACAGAAATCGTTATGAAGTTCATTCATGGAGGGAATGGTTTGGGTTTGGGTTTGGGTTGGGGTCACAGGATATTTATACTCACATGAACTGTGTGCAAAGGAGCAGTCGCTATCAGAAGGCAGCATCCTGCGGCGTTGCTCCGTTCGCAGTTTCTTTCATTTATATATGTATTTGTTTGTATGTATGTGTGTGTGTGTGTGTGTGTGTTTTTTTCCCACGCTGGCATTGTCGTTTACATATCGTCCTGGCAAGGGATCTGTGAGTGTGTCCTGTGTCCGTGTCCTGGGCGCTTGCCACGTTTGCCGTCTAAACGATTTACGACACTTTTGCCAACTGCTTTCGCCTTGTGCCGCACACACATTTGCAATATTGTTTCTACTAACTGTGCGTCCTATCCTATATATCTGTGTGTGTTCTGTTGTATCTGTGTGTTATTAGCATTAAACAAAACCAACAGAGCTACAAAAACTTGGCGAAAACAGCAACAGAATGCCGCACACGTTCGTTTTTATTATGTTAAATGTCTCCTGGGGCCAAGCAAGCAGGACTAACACACACACACACACACACACTGACAAGGACCACAACTACAACACTGAATTGTAGCGTCTGCTTTCGTCTTGCTGCTGCTTTTGTTTGCAACTGTTCAACTGTCACTGTTTCTGTCACATTTCACATTCACATTCAGCTGAACGCGCGCGCCAAAAAGTATGCAACACAATTAGCTGGCGCAGCAGCAGCGATGGCAACAACAGCGTGGGCAGCGTGGCTCGCCTGTATTTTGCACCTGCCGCTTTTAGCACACAGCACGGTGCTCCACTGAAGACTGACGACGCTTGGCTACAGCACCGTGTGAATTGAAACGATTCGGAAATTCACCCACGCACGAACGTCAGCAAATGAACGACGAGCCGAATGTGCGCACTTCGTTTGCCGAAAGCTTTTACGCGGCGTTGACTCAAGTTGAGTTTTGATTTGCTTTCTGTTGTGTGTTGAGTTAGCATTTACTTTCACTCGCCTGTCCAAAAAGAGATACCGAGTTGAGTTCAGTTTTGAGCTGCCTGCCAACTGAGCTCTACAGTCTGCCACTTTTGCACAGACAACTCAAAAGAGAAGTTGTGCTTTATATTTACTCTGGTTATAAGTGAGTTGAGTTTACAGCCATTGTCTGCCTGATGCAGTTTATTGCTCTTAGTCGCATTTGAGTTCAGTTTTGAGTTACCTGCCATCTACAATACCTTGAGCGCTACTCTTGCACTCTTGCACAGTGCGCTCAAAGAGATGTTGAGCATGCAATTTACTCTGCTTGCAATTGAGTTGAGTTTGGTGCAGTTAGTTGCTCTTGAGTTTAGTTGGCGTTGCTCTTTTGATGCAGTGAATTTATGAGTTAAGTTATGTCAAATAACTTAATTTTGAGCAACATTTTTTTGACTCACTTTAGCTGCTAGTTATGCTCTTTGAGTATACTTTGAATACTATAATTCTTTATGTATACATAAATATATATTTTTTTGATAATATAAAAATGTTCTTTATACATAATTTTGTTACATATTTTTATATTTTATCAAATTCATAAAATTATTCTAATTTTCTGTTACTCTCACATTTGAGTGTCTGTTGAGAAATCTGATTTTTGAGTTGCCTTGAGTCACTCAGGCAATGAGTTACATTTAAGCTTGAAATCAACTCTTTCTCCACTCAACCGCTGTGCTGTCCGCTCTCTTCAGTTTTTACTGCCCTGCTGCATTGAGTTGCTTAGTTGGCTCCATTATATGCTGCTCTTTGCATCAGTTGAGTGCTATCTCTGCATTCACTGAGTAGCTTTATTTGAACTCTTGTCTTGTTGTCGCTTGCTCTTTGCTGTTAGTTAGCTTTATTGAGCTGCTTTGGCTTCGTGCCATTTGGACTTCGTTGCTCGCACGAAACTCACCACTCAGCCACTCGTTAAACGCTCACGAACGCCAAATGACGCTCGTCGTTTCTGTTCGGCCGCCACACACGCTGACACACAGACACACACACAAGCGCGAGCTGTTCGCAGCGGCTGGCATTGAGCCTTGGCCAATCGTAAAAGTTTTGTACGTATTTAGTACAATTTCGGGATTTGGCAGGATGTAACGAGCCTGTAAGAAACTGAGCGCGCTGTGTGTGACAAAATCAACAACAACAACAAAAAATACAGCAAGAAAATATAAGTTACAAAAATTTAAAAAAAATAAATATAGCTGAAAAATTATATACTAAATATAATAACGGGAAATCCATGTCAAGTGTTGTTAAATTTAGTTGTTCTTTTTTCGCTTAATAGTTGAATTCTGAAGACGTCAAAACATCTTCGGCTTGCCTCGGTTATTGTTCGGTACAAACTTGCCACACAAATCGCGCAACCGCCCCGCCCCGCCCCATCCGGCAACGCATGCCACGCGTCGCCTCGTTGTTTACCGCGTGCCGGTTAACGGGTTTAATTTGGTTACGTTTTTATTTTGGCCCAAAATGCCGCAACAACTAATTTAAGTAAAGGCATAAAAAAAAAAAAAAAAAACGAAAACTGGTAAACAAAATTGATTGATTAATTGAAACAAGAACAGATTTTTGTGTGTGGTTCAGTTCCAAATTTATCCATTTAGATATATAGATATATATATATATATATTTATATATATATATATATATTAATGCAATTAAATGGGACATGAATTCTTCGAGTTTCCGCTTCATTTGCTTATGCAATGCTCAAACTGAGAGTATTTCTTGTGGCAAATCCCCTCGACAAAAAAGTGGCTCAACAAAACGAAGCGATTTTCACAGCAATTGGCAAAGGGTGCAAAGGAGGGGGGGTTGAGGGGGAGGGAACTAACCCAAAATCAAAATCGCTTCTGTGTTTGCTGTTGTTGTTGTTGTTGTTGTTGCTGGTGTCCCGTTGCCCTGTTGTCCTGTGTCATTGTCCTGCTGCTGTTGGTCCTGGGTAATAGTGTCGTTTCCTTTATTTGTGCCCCCATTGACTTTTATGTTACCTTCTCCTTTTTTTTTGTAATATTGTTGTTGGTGTTGTTGCTGCTCTCGACGCACACAATTGAAAATTCAATTGATTTACAAAATGAAGTTGCTTTTCTATGCGTGTGAGTGTGTGTGTGTGTGCGTGTGAGTGTTTATTCTTTTTTTTTTATCTATTTTCATTTTGGCTTTTACGAGCGGCACAACAATTTTGAGCTGCTCGCCGGGCTTTTGGCTTAAAGCGACGGTTAACAGCTTTTGCAGTTTGTAGTTAGGCAAGTGGTAAAGAGTAGAGTGACGAGGAGAGGGAGGCGGGTGGAGGCGTGTCGCAGCGACTGACGCCCGAAATTTCCTGCTTTTGTTTTGTGGGCAGCGAATCTAGCGGCACGTTTGCGGCAAACTCCAACTGTCCACTTTATACGTGTGTGTGTGTGCGTGTGTGTGTGTGTGTCTTCTCTATCTAAGTGTGTGTGTGCGTTTGTGTATTGCGGCCCAAATCGCTTTAGGCGCTGCGCTATGAGCTGTGATTTTTTGGGCTGCCTTTTTCTGTTGATTCCAGATTCTTGCCTCTTTTTTATATAGATATTTGTTTTTTTTTTTTTTCATTTGCTGGGCTTTGAAATGTTTGCTCTGGACATTGGGCTCAAGTTCTGAGCTCGGCCAAAGGGATGCGCTGTAGATTGACACAGTTTGGATGTGCAGACAGCGCAAGATGCTGTGAAAATGCCAAAACGTGAATTTCCCGGCTGCGAATTGTGTTTGTGTAACTCAAAACGAGAACTTGGCAAACACAAACCAAGTGCAAAATCAAACTTGCGATGATTGATGTAACTTAAATTTCTTCGCTGAGTGCATTTCAAATGGCTCGATTTATATACACCCATATATATATATTTATATATATATATAGCTACAGATATACTCCTTATACGCAGCCAAAGTCGTTTTTTCAATTTTTGTCATTCAACACAAAAAATGCTGTTTTAATTGGACATAAAATACACTCGTTAAATTTGAACAATTTTGATTATCTATAAAAGAGTTCGCAGAACGCATTAGCTGAGCGTAAATTGTATATCAATGTGTTTAGATATGATTATTCAATTATTTTTGTCTCAACAGTAAATGAATAACATTTTATTGCTGTCATTTGTCAATGGATTCGTTTGTTATGGATTTAATGTTGTGTTTTACTTGGGCTTAAAATGAAACCTGCATAAATGGCACCTTTCTGTGCTTTCCCATCGAATTTATATTATTTGTTGTTATGCAATAGTTATTTTAGTTGACTCATTTCAATTATTCATCAACGTTCTCAGAAAACCGCCCAAAAGTTTCCTTTCACTTTGTATTCGATCTCCGTGAAACGCTTCAAAGCCAGCAAAACTCGCACGCAACTCAAAGCTAGCAATGGATTTTTGATTACAAATCTGGGTTAAGAAGGGGCCAGGATGGGGGATGGTGGATGGGGGCAGGTGGGTGGTTGGGTAGGTAAAAACCTTTAGTTGCCGTATTAAAACTGCAAATACTCTTGTCTTTGTCCTTTTTCATGTTCTTTGACAGCTGCTGTTGCTGCTATTATTTTGTGCTGGCGTTTTTTTTTATTGTTAGGCATCCTGTGGCATCCTTTCGCATCCTTTGGCCAACGACTGTCCTTTATTTTTGTAGCTGTAGCCACTACTACTACTTTTTGCAGCATTGATTGTTTGCAATAGAGATAATTTGCAGTTAAGCCAAGCAAAAGCAGCTCAGTTATGTCGTTTCAGTTTCAGTTTCAGTTTGTCGTATTAGCAACCAGATTAAAGACCCAAAGGACTTTCTTCCTTCCCTCCATCCATCCTTCTGCATCTCAACTGTAAGCAACTGATGAAGTAGTAGCTCTTACAGTTGTCGACAGCCGACTCTTTTGACATGGCTAACATTTTTCAACTTATTTGCTGCTGGCTTTAAAAAATTGAAGACACTTACACACACAACGTTGCCCGAATCTCACTTACTGTGCCATTCTCTGCTTCACTACATTCATTTCCAACATTCTTCGTCTCATTTCGTGCATTCTCTCAGTCTCGCCCAAACACTTTGTTTAAGGAACTTTCCTCGTTTCGGTGTCAAGTGTTTTTATTAGACCCAAAGAGCAACAAAAAAAAAAAAAAAAAAACATAACACAAAAATACCAAAGAAAATATAGAAAAAACGGCAAAAAAATAAAGTGAAAAAATTGCAGCTATTGAGTCGACAGCTGGCAAAAAGCAGCATCAACGACTGCTTGCTCAAACTCCTTAACCAACACTCCCCTCCCTAGAAACGCTCGCCTATTTTGACTATATATATACATATATATATATTCGACATTATATATATATTTGTGTGTGCGCTTTCTTTCATGAAAGCTGTTGCTTTAGCTTCTTTGGTTCGCTCTATGAAAACAAAATTTAAATGAACCTTTGATGCCATATTTTCTTCTTGAGACACTCATAACACGCATACGCCCTGTGTGGCAGCTTAAGCTTTACTGCTTGTCAACCTTAACCATTGGCGACATTTGTTTTCCTTTGTTTTATTGTCCTGTTAATGCTATTCATTATACATAGATAGCGAGCAGTTACTTTATCAGATGTCATTAGCCTAATTGACAGAAGAAAAAAACAGATAGAAAACGCTAGCAAGTTTTACCAAACCGTTCTCTTTTGACCAATTGTACAAATGTCAGTGGGCAAAATAAAGACAGAGCAATGAGAGAAGTTGAGAAATATCCTGTATGTTCTTAACTCCTTGCAATTTACTTGATATATGCTTACGATCTTCTTTTAATTAATTAAAGCTGCTGAGCATTTTGGGGTCGGAGGGAAGGCTTTCATTTTATGGCAATGCCAAAAGATGGTTGCCTCCAATCGGACATACTAAAATAATAAGTGGTCTCTTAAAGGTGTCGAGGCAGCTTTGTCTTCCATATAATTCATTGCTAAACATTAAAAACAAATATTAACTAACGGTTTTTAAGTAATGTATAAATCGAGTTGCTCTCAATCATTTACTGAGAGGGATCGATTAAAAGCTGTTCTGTCTTAGTCTATTTTTATGTGATTGTACAAATCTTTAGTATTGATTTTAACTAGGGAATTTAATAGCGATATTTGTGTCTGCAATTCGAAAGTTTTGTGTTGACAGATGTTTGATTGGCTTCTTCTTCTTGATTGGCATGGTTATTTTTTGCAATTATCACAATTACGACTCTATCGACGAGTTCCTTGCTTAACGCACAAAAAATGAGGTAATTTTATGTTCATTGATTAGTTCAATTTCATTTTCTAGAATCCTTATTTTCGCTTCAAGACTTGGGACCTTGAACAGCTGTTCGTTGACTTCCTTCTTGATTAATTCCTTTGACTCAATTGAGGCAGTGCACTTAAGCAGCGTTGCCACATTGCTTATGCAACTTCCTTCAAGCATCGCTCACTTCGCTTATGCGATTGAGAAACTTACAGAATTGAGTAATGAGTAACTTAAAATCCGCACACCTATTGAACAAATTTCAACTCAAATGTGAAATCTTTGTATTTTCGGATTTATTATATATATTATCTGGCAAACAATTCAAATCGTGCAAATACCGATTTTTCCATTATTAAATTGTGCATGATTAATGTTCAATGTTCAATGTTGATCGGTCAATGCATGTATCAGCGATGCAGAAATGATTTAATTTCTTTCACTCTATATATATAAATATATAGAGCAAAATCAAGACTTGGGCACAGGGTATTTCGTAGTCGATCTCTTGTGAACAGTCGCTGAGATAAGTTTTACTCATAAAGTAGTATTTCCCTGGCTAAATTTTATTCAATTTGCAATTTACTAATCTGTCTAGCTGTCGATATGGAAATGGTACAGTAGTCACTCCATAAATTGTGCATATCTCTCAACAAACTCTTTCAATTATAGATTGCCAATGATTGGCAGCTTTGTGTTTTGCCTCAAGACAATCTTTGATCTATCGCTTTGACTTGTGTTGAAAAGCACCTATTATGCAAGTGAGTTTCTTTATATATAAGTATGTATATATGCATATATATATATATATATATATATATGTATATTTATGTGCTGCATTTGCAATTTGTGGCCTTTATTTTTATCTCCGCTCGATAATGACAAGCCGTGTGGCATAAAAGCCATTAACTCAACGGGGAACGCGACCAGTCGGCTCAACCAGGGGCACTTCAAGTTGCTGCCGGCTCCTTTGCACGAGTCATTGTGGGCGGCTGATCGGCCACGCCCCCATAGTAGCGGTTTTTGCTGCCTCGTCTCTGATGTTGTTTTTGTTGACGTTTTGCAATTGGTGTTGAAAACTTTAGTGAAAATTGGGTAATACGCTCAACATTGACGACGACTGCAGTAAGCATTAAGTGTTTTCCTCTCTCTTTCTTTCTCTCTCTCTCTCTCTGTCTCTATCTCTATCTCGCTCTCACGCTCTCTTTTTTTGGTGCTTGTTCTTGCTGCATAGCTTGTTCGTGCCTGTGCTTACATCAAAAGTGCCAAGGCAACAAATAAAAAAAAATCCAATTATTTTAAAACTTTTGACAACTGCAACAACAACAACAGCAACAACAACAACGAGGACTCAAGCGGGCAACAAAGCAAACGCTATGAAAACAATAAGAAAAGCAAAAACAAAAAGCAAAATACAAAAAACGAGTTGGCAACCATTATAACTTCACTTGAAAAGTTTAATTGATTTTTACAAGTGCATATAGAGCATAAAGCTTACATATATATATATATATGTATATGTATATGTACATGGATATGTATATGCATATGTATATGTATATGTATATGTATTGTTATATGTGGACTTGGACACGCCCACCTGCGGCTACGGCCTGCTTTCCGACTGCAGCTTACTTGTTTTTATGCCGCTAAGTGGGCAGCTCCAATCCCTATGGCCACTTCTCTCTCTCTCTCTCTCCCCCTCTCGTTCTCCGTCTCGTGCGCTACCTACAAGCCGATGTAAACAAAGCGGGTGCCGAGCAAAAAACAACAGTAAAAAATTAAGAAAAAAGAAGTAGCCGTAAAAAGCGAAATCAAAAGTAACAAAGCTCATGCAATTGCGCAGTGACTTTGTATTTACCTTTTGGCAGTGCTGCCAACCTGTCTGTCTGTCCCACCCCACCCCTCGTCCGTACGTCCGTTCAATTTGTGTGAGTTAAAAAGAGGAGCAAATGAAAAACAAACAAAAAATACAACAAAAAATGCAACAAAAAAAAAGATTTCCAAGCAGTTGGAGAAGTTGCAGTTTCGAGTTGCCAACTTGGAGGCATTTTTAGCTGAATTTAATTGCCAGCAGTTGTTAAAAAGACTTGTTCCTGTTCTTGTTCTTGCTGTTTGTTGGATGTGCTTCTTCTTCTTCTTCGCATAGTTCAGGTCACCCTGGCTCAGGTGATTTAATGATTGGCTTTTGACTTACCTTTCACATTGCTTTCATGGTGCTCTTTGCTAGTTTTGCGTGATTTTCGTGTGATTAACTAAATTGAGTGCAGCAAATTGGTCTGGTCACATTCACATATCGGCCTTATACTATATATATGTATATGCAGTACCAGTTCCAGTTCCTTCACATTTCTAGACACTAACCATATTTTAAAGTTTATTTTCGCCGTCATTAAACGAAATTGCGGAAACTTTTAACTCTCTCACGCACAAGACACAACAATTATTGTTTTATAACTTTTTCAAATGCTTTAAGCATAAAATATGGCAAGTTTTACCCTACTTGGCTTACCTTTGCTAGTTCTTGCATTTTAACAAGTCTTTTTAGCCGTCAAAATTTCTGTATATTTTAACTCTCTCCCCAGAGCACAATCATTTTTTGTAAAACTTTTTCAAATGCTTTAAGCATAATAATATTCATAGTTTGGCCTCTAACAGCGATTGGTTTTCGGATTAAAATGTTCCATAGATTTGAGTTTGCACTAAACCGCAAAAATGAAAAGAGAAATAAATAAAATAAACACACAAAGGTCTGTTCTTTTGTATTGACTGCATGTCCTTTGACTGTGAAAGGATAACGGATATATTTGCCACACAACATTTCACTCTCTCTTCTTGCAGGCGACAGGCAAACGTATTAAATGACAACAGCAGCAAAAAGAAAATTTATCAAATATAAATCAATAAAAATAAACAAATAGAAGAAACAAAAAAAAAAACAAAGAATATAAAACTGCATATCTTTATATATATATATATATTTATATTGGTTAAGAGCTCATTTTTAAGTACTAAGTTCAACTTGTAAGCAGGTAAATTCTGTCGTATAGTAACAACAGATTCCCTCCACATGGCAACAACGTTAACGATGATCCTGATGTCATATCCGAAACAACAACAAAATCAACTGGAACCACAATGTCAACAAATGCTATAACAACAACGACGACAACAACGACAACGCGAACAATGCGTAAACAACGCGAACAACAAATGAAACGATGGGCGTGACACATGCATGGAACGCATCAAAAATGTTGTATTACTTACTAATCAATTGACGCCATATCATGCCAATAATAATGATGATGACATCGCATCTGCTAACACATCTTGTTATATCCGATGATTTTCGGCTTGCGAAAATGTATTTAACAAACGATTGAATCCACCATTTTCAACGCGTTATCAACGAAAACGTTCATAAAACTAAATGCTATAAAAATATATACAAACAAACAAACATACAACACACCACACTCACTTACACACACACACACACACAAACACGCACACGCCCACACACACACACATACATACACACACGACCACCTTCTGATACAACACTTTACCCAAACGAAAATCTTTGTCTCTCCTCTAACACATACACAGCGCGTGCAGCGTTGCGTCTACGTCGATCGCCACTCTTAAGATAGAGAGAGAGAGAGAGAGAGAGAGAGCGCTCGAGAGCATCAGCAAAGAGAGTAAGTCTGATCCAGCGCAGAGGGAGACAGACAGAGAGAGAGAGAGAGCGCACGCAATTGCATATTAGATCGGATTGTTGTCTCTCAATTGGTATCCAGCTAGAAACATCATCATTCTCCCCAACACCGAAACTCGAACACCAATCACGACCCACTCTCTCCTCGCTCTATATACTTACATATAAAAAATAATGGGTTTGCAGATGGCAGCCACTTTTGTTGCAGCCAGCTTCTTTGTAACGTTGTTGCTTATCTGGACACCAGCGCCCGTCGATGCAGTCCGTGAGTACTAAGAAACATGAAACTAGATTACAAAATATAATAGCATTATGTAATTTCTGATTAAATCTGATAAATATGCGCATTTTTTATTGTGTGCAACTTGCAACGCGTTGCACTTTGCAAATTAAGCTAAGTTTGAAGTCCACTAGGTGTTACTAAGTTAAGTTTAATTAAGTTTCGATTAAGTCATGACACTTGAGTTGATTAACTTGTCGAGACTTTCAGTTAAGTTGAGCTGAAACAGTTTGTGGGCATTCCACTTAGTTAGGACAACTTAAATCAGGACACCTTAAACTGTGGACGTTTTAATTAAAACTATAGTTTATATTGAGACACGAATTCAATTAGTAAAGACCCAAACTATAACAAACTTAATCAAGTGAAGGCAAATTATTGTCGCCACACCGCTTCCAGATCTTAAGTATAATAATTTTCAAGCATTACATGGCAGAACATGTGTGTGGCTTAAGTCAACTTTCAACATTCCATGAACTTTAAGTTGTTGCCGAGCTAAAAGTAATAATCCACATTCCAGCGCGCAATATTCGAAATTTAATATTTGCCAATTACACAAGCGGCAATCATCGTTGTAGTAACATATTTAATTCTATAATTACTTGCCGTACCTGCATGTGTGTGTGTGTGTGTGTGTGCGTGTGTGTGTGTGGATGTGTAAAAGGAGGCGGAGACTTATCTTAAAATGATGTAGGCTTATATGCACCCCCGGCACATGTCGGCAATTAATGTGAAACTTATGTTCGACCAATTAATTGGCAATTGAGGCAGCTTTATCAGCCATTCAAATACCTGACTTTTTGGCTCAATCAACCGAAAGTTGTAAATTCAAATTGCTTTTCCAAAGCCTTCCTCTAGTAGCAAAAACACATTTATAATAGTGTGTGTGTGTGTGTGTGTGTGTGTGTGTGTGTGTGTGTGTGTTGTGTGTGTGTGTGTGTGTGTGTGTGTGTCTGTGTGTGTGGATGTGTGTGTGTGTGTGGAGAGTAAGAGAGATTGAAACAACTTTTTGGAGTCATATTTCATCAGTCAGCGAATGCTATTTTGGATGAGGTAGCAAATGTATGTGTTTGGTGGGTGTCTGCTGGCTGTTGGCTGCAGGAAGGGTGAAAGGGGGTGGGTGGTGGTTGGGGTGTACTAGGTTTTCGTCAGCTTATGGCTTAGAGGAGCGCAAAACTTTTGCTATATGTTAATTATGGCGCTGCATTTATTTGAGGCTTAATATAGCATGTCGTATTCATATAGTTTGCCAGTTGCCAGTTACCAGTTCTGTTTTGGGGCTGAGGTTTCTAGCTTGCCAGCGATTTGTCCGCTGTGCGGAGTGGGGGGGAGCTGGTAGTGAGGAGCGTTTCTGCGTTGGATGTAGCAATAGGTACCTACTTTGCCGTCGCTGTCTAAGCGAAAACTTTTCAAATTATCGTAGCATCAACTTTTTGTGCGCCCCTCTCGTCATCGAGAGAGAGAAAGAGAGAGAGAGAGAGAAAGAGAGTGAAGAAATATTTGGTGGGGTGCATGCTGTTTGAGATTTGGCTGGAGTTGCGGCAAATTAATTAAAACTTGTTGCAAAAAAAATGCCAAAAGAAGGGGGGAAAAAGTAAGACTGAAATGAGTTGCAGATATTTGAGTTGCGTTTCGCAATAAAACAATAGTTGAGGTGATGTTAAGGCCGCTGCGAAGTGGTTAAGGCTTCTTTTTCAGCGGGCCAATTGCCAGGCGTTGAGCGGCTTCTGTGTCATAATTTCAACAAACGACAAATTAGGCGGCAAATGTTTCCGACGCGGGCTGCGGTGGGGGGGGCGGTGTCAAAAAGCATTTACATGGAATGCACACGGCAGTTTTGCATATGTTTTGCAGCTGCAACTCCAAACCCCCTCCAAATGTTGTTGTCTAACGGTTTGTCGCTCTGTCAACGCCCAGAGCCAATCGAAGAGGGGTTGGTTTGTGAGTTGGCTGAGGAGGGGCTTGAGGGCTCGAAAGCCGCAGCCCGCAACGAGTTGTACAAACATTTCACGCGGCAAAGTGCCGCATAAATTTCAATTTAATGGTTCATACAAGTCCGAGTACACACACACACACACAAATACACACACACGCACACAGGCAGGCACTCATGCATAGATGTACATGTATGTTCATGCAGAGCACAAAAAGAGGTACAAAAGAGGCATAAAAAAAGAAAAAAGAAAAACACTTCGCTGCCGTCCGACAGGATGTGCAATGTTTGCTTTTTGCCGTTGCTGCTGTTTCGTTTCTGTGTCCAATGTCCAGCCGCTTGTTTATTAGCCCAATGCAATGAAGCAGCCGTCTAAAAGGTGCGACCAGCAGCAGCAGCAACAACTCCACCAACAACAACAACAATAACAGCAAAAGCTTTCGCTATGCAAAATATCGCTAGATTGATTCCACATTCAAAGCTTGGGTATTTTTTCGAAATAATTGCTCTTAAGCTAGAAATATAGAAATTAAATAGAAATATTCCAAAAAAGAAAGGCAACTTTTGCGGCAAAGCTTTGGCTTTTTCGTAAATAACTATTTTTTACAAAATATAAATTTTTTTTTTAAATTAGAAATTAGAAAATAGCAAAAATATTCTCTCTCACTTTTGTTTTGGTAGGTATGCCACTCAAATTTAATACTTTTAATGTCGAAAGTCTCAACATTTCTATGATGAAAATACTCCTCCAAAATCGAAAATTTTTGAGGGATATACATGGATATAGAAATTTACAAATATTATAATAGCTTTTCAAAAATGCTGTGCGTTCTGACCGCACTTCACTTGGCTACCTTCACGATGATAAGCGCAATGTTAATAAGATGGAGTGTTATTTCCCTAACTTCAACATGAATTGCGTACACTTCTCGGAATTCGCATCTTTCAGTGTTCAGGGCGTTGCGTAATAAGCGAATGAGAAGACGAAAGTATTTATTTATGCGGTCATTTTGGTTGCTACTGCTGTCATTTTCAATTGTCAGCGATGCGCGCAGATAAATGTTGATTTATATGACCCCGGCCCCGGAGGTCCTGGGACATTAATGTGTTGACATTTCGGAGAGAATGGGCGCCGAAAAACTAACAGCTTTTTGCTGTAGCCATCAGTAGACAGACTGGAGCAGTTGTAATGAAAAGTAATAATATTAAATTAACAGAACTCTCAGGAATTGTATCCAGTTTGGTCCAGATAGTGGCAGGGGAGGGGCTACGGTGTTTTGCTCCCTACAAATGGTCCTGGGAATGCGGCCTGTTTCCACTATTATTTGCTCTCAGGCTAGGCCGGTCGCAGTAACATCTTATTTATGGTCTCGTTTCTCGTAAAAATTTGTTATTTAGATTTATGGCGCTTTGCTCTTTGTTGTTGCCACATTTATTTATCTGCGTTTTTTCTCCTCTTGTTATTGTTGTTGCTGTTGTTGATGCCACTGAAATTTTAGAGCCACTTTGCTTGGTCACTTTGGCATGGCAACAAAAAAAAACAAAAAAAAAGTGTGATAAATGCCGAAACATTATTATTGTTAAGCATTCGGGGCAGTTAAGAGTGCGTTCAAGTACTTCTTATATGAGCATGTTTACTGATCTAATGATATGCGGCATTAATAAAAACGCATTCGCATTTGGGCTCCTCATTTGCTTAACTGTCAGTGCCCCCGATGGGCGTCGCCTTGAATCTTGTTCTAAAGTTGAGCAGTCATCATTCACAAACACTTATATAAGTTCTTTATAAATCAAACTGATGTCTATTTGTACATTTTGCCAGGGACATGGAAACCTTAACTTTGAATATCTAATAGGTCGTCTATGTAAATCGGATTGGCAACTGCTCTGTCGCCGGCTACTTACTGATTATTTAGAATTTGTATTCATAGCAGATAGTATTAACTTATATATGCATCATATAGCTAAAGAGTTAATGATAATACATTTATAAAACCATATAACAGCATATTTCAGTTGGAAACTATGTGTTTCTGTGGCAGCAAGTGAGACTATGGCGAATACTGTAAGTTTCTCAATCGTATAAGCATTGTTAAAGTCAACTGTAGCAAATACTGCTTAAAACAATGCAAAGATTTTCATTTAATTTATATCTTTTGCATATATAATTGGAAACATCAATAAGTTAATACTTGTTAACAATAAATTGGTACAAAAATAAAGAATAAAAATGTTGTAAAATGTAAATATGTCTGTTTCATTATCTGAAATGAAGTATTGGCCAATTTCAATTTACAATCATTCCTTAAATATGCTCTATAGAAATTGATATTGATTCACTTATAAAACACCAACTGGTGCCTTAAGTTGAATGTTTCACTAATCTGAGTGAAAAGTCGCCGCATACCGAATGACATTATGCAAATCTTGACTTGGCTTCTCTTTTAAGTGCTACAAGTTGTGGCAACGCAGTCAGCTGCACACATTTTGCGTACAGGCCACTTGCTGCCAGTTTAATTAGAAAAAATGTTAATTTAATGCTTCGCTGGTTCGCCTAGCTTTTCTTCAATTGAGTCTCCGTCTCCGGGTTGACATTTGTGTGCCTCTGTGTGAATGCTTGCCACTTTTGTCTATTTGTTTGTTTCCAACTAACCAAGCTGACGCCCAAAAAACTATGCCACACGAAGCACACACACACACACACATATACACCCAAATGCGGACACAGGAATAAACAATGTCCTGCCGACGCCGTATGTCCGTGTCATATTTTGCTTGTAGCGAACAAATTTCGACAGTGGCCGACAAAAAAATGCCTTAAAAATAGAAATAAGAAAAACAAGTGCTTCACGAGTGAGCTGAACACCAAAATACCCTGATATGTTATGGTTTTGCAGAACTAAATATAAAATACACCTTAGAAATACCCAGTATGGAAATATAAATTAGTAGAGCATGAGGTGTTTGGGAATATTTAATGGGCCAGAAGAATACCCTGTAATTAAATACAATGCGACTTTAAAGAACATATTGAGAAAGTTAGGCTAGTGAACCAGTTCATGTGTGCGAACTTAATGGTTCCATACAATCTTTCCTCTATGGAATCGTTTATTTCGTTCTGCCAAGCAATCGTGAAACAATTCACAATTTTATACTTTTATATGGCAATTGAATTGTTTTGTCTAATACAATAGTTGTTTGCAAAAAGGGTGAGTGCTGTGTCATGAAATTGTGACTTTGGTTCATCAAATGGTTGCCGCATGACCTTTTTTTGCAAATACATTTACAGGGTTAAAGGGCAGCAGGAGGAAATCCGAGCGCAGTTTTCATTTAAAAAGCGAAAACTTTGAGTGCGCTCGTTCGTTTTGGCAAGCCAGTTAGTATAAGTGTGTGTGTGTGTGAGTGTGTGTGTGTGTGTGAGTGTGTGTGTGTGTGTGAGTGTGTGTGTGTGTGTGTGTGAGTGTGTGTGTGTGTGTGTGTGTGAGTGTGTGTGTGAGTGTGTGAAAGTTAAATGATTCATGACTCATGACTCTCATATGTGTGTGTGTGTTTCTGCCATGGCCGAAAAGAGCTTAACTCGTAATTTTTCGAGCGGTACGTGCAAATAAGGCCACTGAGGCCGCCATCGGTCGCCGTTTAGCGGGTCGCATCCCCAACCGAGTTCCCTTCGCCTGCCTCTCACTCGGCGAAACAATTTTGAGTGCATTTTATTGTAGTAGTTTGTAGATTGTTGTAGTTGCATGAATATTGCAGCTGATGAGCAACAGCAGCAGCTGCAGCAGCCCCCACCTGCCACCCATCCTCCCCTTCATCCCCATCATCGGTTTGGGCAAGGGTCAAAAGTTTTAATTAATGTTTATGGCTGCACTGCGGCGACTCGGAAGCCCCTTTAAGTACAATTTATTTATTTTTGTTAGGATCCAGCGTTATGGCTAAGACGGCACCGAAACGGCCGCCTTTGCCTTCGCCTTCGTCCTTACCTCTAAAAAGCAGACAACGCGTTTTTTAATTAATTTGTTTGGCCCTTTTGCCGCAAATTCTGTATTTTTTTTCGTGGGCTATTTTTATTTTCGGTTTTGTGGGGCGATGGGCAGGAATAGGGGGGTTGGGGTGGGCATCTTATATTAATCAATTAAGGTGTGCGCGCAACAATAAGTACATGAAATTTTAATTGCATTCCTTTGGCCAAGCGTCCAGACAGTTTTTTTGTTGCTTTTTTTTTTTTTTTTGTTTTTTTTTTTGTAGACATGTGCGTGACAATAAATTTCATTTATTTCGTTTTTCCTGACAACGTTTACGGGGCGCGGTTAATTTTTTTGGGAACTTTGGCAATCGTTTTGGAGTTGTACATAATTCATTTCTACGTTTAATGGAATCCTCATTTTTATTATTAGTGGGTAGTGGTATAAGTAACTAGCTTTTTATGTGGAATGTGCCACAATGTTGAAGTAGCCTTGGCAGAAATATTGAATTTCATTTATTAATACAACGAAGAGCTGTGAACAGTCTCAGTTGTAGTTAAGATGATTAAAACGCAAGTGGTATTCATTTTATTTTATTTTTAATATTATATATAATAATAACAATAAAATGAAATTCAATACTTCTGCCAAGGTGAAGCTAAATCCATATTATATTTATGGGAAAACAGCGTTCTACAAAAACCCAAAAATTGTCCGCTTGAAACTCTTTCACTTTCAACACGCCATATACCATAATCTATATATATACCATATGTTCATTTCAAAAATTGCCAAACCGCTTGACTCTCTCTCTCTCCCTCTCTCTCTCTCTTTCTTTTCCCATCACGCTGTGGTCCTTTGCATGCATGCGTGTGTGTTTATTTTTCTGGTGTGGTTTTTGTTGGCGTTGCTGTTGTTGTTTTTGTTGTTTTTGGCGGCTTTCGTTTTGGGGGCACGCAGGGGAATAATTACAAAATTTATGAGCACGCCAATGGGCGTGGCTTCATAATTGTCAATTGATGGAGAACAGCGGGTCGCAGCGGGGGTTGCCTCATAAAACTGAAGTTGTTTGCCAGCCAACAGACGCGTTCTCATTCTCATTGTTGTTGTTGCTGTTGTTGAAAGTTGTTGCTGCTGCTGCGGCTGGTTGTTGTTCGTTTCCGTTCGCATGTCGTGTGTGCACACGCCAAGGGGTTAAGGTTCAAGCGGCACGTGGTGCTCCCTCAGCGCTGAAGGGGGACACCGCTAACAAATCAGGCAAATCGGGTTTTAATATAATGCGCATTTTAATGTCATTATTTTTGTGTGTGTTTGTTCTTTTTTTTATTATTTTTTGTTTGTTTTTTTTTTTTCTGTGTAAAATGTGACTTCAACTAGCAAAGAAAAAAAAGCAAAAGTGCAAAAGACGTCGACAAAGCTGGGAATGCAAATTGCGTGCATAAAAAGCAACATAAAATAGTTGGTTAACAGAGGGTTGCCGAGGAGAGAAGTAGCTGTGTGCAGAGAAAGAATAGCGTGAAACTAGACTGAGAACGAGAAATGCCGTCCGCAAAGTGGGCTATTTTTGTATGGCAAAGAGAACAAAAAAATAGAAAAAAAATACACAACAGCAGCAGCAACAAGAGCCAAGGCCCCCCCCCCATCACACTCCCCTCACACCTATCCCCTGGCTCTCTGCTGCAGTCAGACAAAGCGAGGGCATTGTCGCTTTTGTGTTGCATAGTTGACATTGTTGGATTTCCACAAAGGTGTAGCCCCAGCGCCAGGCAACAGGCAGCACTCGTAGATAGGTACTGGAGAGGGGGGGGGGGGGGGGGGGCAGAAGTGCAAAAGTGGATGGGAAGGCAGCTGGCAGACCAGACCACAAACATTCGCACACTCGCAGACACACCCATAGAGATTGCAGCACATTTGATTTGGTTTTTGCCTTAGTGCGACACTCGTATTTGCTTTAGGTATGCGTGCTTCTCTCTCTCTCTCTGTGTGTGTGTGTGTGTGTGTGTGTGTATCTGTGTGTGTGTGCAACAATAGCGCTTTTAGATACTTCTGACTGTTCATCTTCACACCTCATTGGCCGCCAGGTGGCGCCACTTTGGCACTTGCAAGGCAAGGTGAATTGAACAGAAAGTTTGTTTTCGCTACTCGTCCCTTGTCTGTTTCTCTTTCACACCTCCTTGGTTTCATCTGCATCCATCTCCATTTAATATCTCTTTGTTGGCATATTTGCTTTAGCTGCATTTTGTACTTTGAGCCAGCCAAGTAAACTGTTTTAAAGCCATATATTCGCATATATATTTATTTTACTTGATTTATTCAAGAATTTTGTAAGCACTTTGAAGAATCTAAAGCTCCGCAAAGAAAGACAAATTTGTCGAAGATAGGTAGAAATAAACTAATATGAATTATAGGCGTAAATTAAATATGGAATATATAAAAATAAAGTAACTAAAACAGTTAGCAAGCGCTAGGGAAAAGAAGATATTAAATATCTTTTTTAAGGACAATGTGGTCGGTATTGATGTATAACCAGATTTTTATATGCTGTTATTTGTTATTAAGCCAAAGCTCATTCCATTAAAGAATTCAATTTTTACTGTTATTGTTATCGACAAGTTTCAATATTTTCTTGTTAGCACTGTGAAAAGCAGTCAATTTCGAACTTTCGCCCACATTGTCTGTGTGTTATAAACTAATAAACTATCGAACGTCAACTGTGCTTCACATATTGTTTATTTTAGGCTTTATTTTATTTCACTTATTTTATATACATTTTTGCCATCAACAAATGTTGTTGTTATGAAGCGTTTTCCAACATTTTGCTGCCATGCACACGAATTGGGGACAAGTTTATTTTTTGTCAGCTCCACTTCGCAGTCATGTGACCAGCACTTAAAGTACACTTCTCAGCACCACCACCACCACCACCCACACCTCGCCGTTCTTTCTGTTGGCTTGCATTTTGTGTTTGATGCTCTAACTAAGTCCTTGACTGTGGTGGGGACTGGGGCACTGGGAGACCACCAGCTCATCATCTTGTGTTTTTCTACAGACTGCGCCCATGATGCAAACTTTCCAATTGTTAAAACTTTGCACTTGAGCGATTTTTGTGTAGCATATTTTTTGGCATATTTGCGCGCTCGCATGTACCAAGCACTTTGTAAAGAAAACTTTTCAATGTGGTAAACACGGGCATACTCACACACACCCACGCACACACACACACACACACATTTAAGCATACATGGCTCACACACATATATTCACACTGCTGCACATACTCGCCGCATATTGCCGCAGACACAACTATTAAAAGCCAGGAGCAGTAGCAGCAGCAGCAGCAGCCGAAAGGAAAAATGCATAAATAATATAGACAGGGTGAAGCAAGGCTTGCAAGCAAAACCAAAAAAAAAAAAATCAAAAGGAAGAAGAAGACAACAAGAAATATGAGCTGGCAAATTGTGCAAATATCGAATATTTAATGCCCTAACGGAAGTGCTGGCAGGGCAGTAGTTGGCCAATGTGCAATTGCTTTGCCTTTTGATTTGTTGTGTGCCACAACCAGCTGAGAATTGGATATGAAGTTGATTTATTTGGATAGTCTAAAAGCTTTTATTTCATCGAAATTGCTTTTGTATTGAATTATAAATGCTAAAATAAACAAGCTAAGATTAATTCGAACTTTATTGCCAAGTTGAGGTTTGACCTATCAGTTGATTATTCTTCTATGCTATAACTTTTTGAAGAAATTGTTAAGCTATACGTTTGACTGCGAGTTGAATTATGAGGCGAATTATGAATAAAATTGATTTATTTACTATGTAATAGCTTTGAATTAGCGATAAATTCTTAGATTGTATTTCAATATCTAAACTATTTTCTTAATATGTTTCCATCTTGTATTCCATTGTGTGCTCAGCTCTCCTTTGTGCTTTCTTGTATAGCTGATATACCCCACAAAAGCCACAAAAGGAATACAAGAGAGCAACAAAGTAAAAAAAAGGACACCGCCTGTGTCAGTTGACAGTTTTTCTTTTCTGGCTGGCACAAGTTCTTTTCCACACATTATGAAAAACTTTCTTCTAACGCGCACTGATAAATGCTGCCAGCCATGCCCACAACCACCCTACTCATCTACACACAAGTTGTGGGTGTGTGTGTGTGTGTGTGTGTTTGCGCCTAAGTCAACACCAACAAGCGAGCAGCCAAGCAGCGAGTACATTAGGCAAATACTTTGAAAATGGTTTCCAGCTTGCCCGAGTGGGTTGGTGGGTCAATTTCTTTCCCCCCTTTCTTTTCTTTTTTTTTTTGGCTGCGCGTTGGGTTTGCGTGTTCGCAGCGCATTTTGAGTTACCTGCGCCAAGTTGTTCGCTGTCATGTTACGGCAATTTTACGCCCTCGCCATTTCAGGGGCAGCTTTAGCAGCGACGCGAAAGTTGACGACCTGGCGACACAGCAGATTGCGACTACAATGTTTAAATGTCAAAGCAATTCAACATTTTTAGCTCTTTAGCAGCACTTTTTACGCAGCCAGCATTTTTCCAGCATTTTTGCAACGTTTTTCCATATTATGCAGCGAGGCGTGCGTGTGCCTCAGCTTATGCAGCAGTTTAATACTCGTTGCTTATAGCTGGCAGACCAACTGCAATTCCCCAATCCCCCGGCCCCTCTCCCCATCCCCTTCCCCTTCCCCGCCGTGTATCCACTGTTAGCCATGCTTGCCTTCGCTGACCGTTGCAGTTGCTGTTAAGCCGCAAAACACGCATCCCGTTGCATGCAGCAGCTGCTCCGTTTCCCATTTCCCCCGCCAACATCATCGCACTATGCTCGCTAGGGATTTGTATACTCCGCAACGAAAATCGGGCTGCGCAATAGGTATTTTAAGCGAACAATTTCTGCCCCAAAAACATTATTATACCGGCTTAGCGCTTATCTACATTTTAAGATATTATTATTTATAGTTGCTTATCAACTGAGAATTCGGACAGTTTCCCAAGAACCATAAATGAATTAGTAAAAGCAATGCAAGCTACAGGGTATCTTCTCGTCGAGCACAACCAGCTGACACATTTTCTGCCAGATTCGAGCTGTATTTGCAGAAATTGATGTTGTGGCTTTTTGGACTACAGATTCTCTGCAGCCAGAGAAATAGTTGTTGTACTGCTGCCCGCCCCCCCCCCTTCCGAAGCATTTTTGCATTTTTGACCAGACAGCTCGCTCCGTGCACTGCCTATGTAAATATATGGCGAATAACCTGCAAAACTAGAAAGCCAGCAAAACCTGAAAACCATTGCCATTGAGTGCACTAATTTAAAATTATGCCGAGCTACGCAAAATATCGCATAGACCATGGAAAGTTTTTCAAGTGTGTGGATGCTGGGTTTAAGTTGAGTTCAGTTGAGTTTAGTAGCCACTCCTCTGTGTGCGCTTTAAGCATTTAATAATGCGGCCACTTTAAGAGCACTTTGAGTTGAGTAATTATTGTGGTTAAGTTTACGAGTGTGTGTATGTGTTTGTGCTCAATTTGCTGCCAATTTGCTTTACCATTACTAGAGTTGTGATAGTTGAATAGAATCAGTTACAGACTCCGGAAATTTGAAATGGATCCTGCAATCTTAACATTAATATCATATGCTAAAACTCAATTTTAAAGAGAGCAATTTTCAGTAAAAAAACATGAGGTTAATTAAAAAAAATGGACTTTCAATTAAAAAACTGAGACGTCAACGCTTAAGCCAAGTGTCAATAGCAAAATTGCCTAGACAAGTTGACTAATTATCGGCCTTGTCAGCTTATTAGGGACAGCATCAGCGAGAGAGACACATAGCGAGAAGAAGAGAGAGAGAGAGAGACAGGGATAGATGCGAAAGTAGAACAAGCCAACTAGAGTCGCTGTCAATTTCAGAAATTCAAACAAAAAAAAACAACAAAAAAAAACAATACAAATACAACTAAAATAAGGTAAAGGCTTTAAGGCTTGAACATCAATACATTTAAAAATTAACAAACTTAACGAGCGAGATAGATAGAGAGACTGAGAGAGAGAGAGAGAGAAGGAATGAGTGAGAGAGAAATACAGACAACGAGCTGAAAGCAAAGCAAAGCAGAAACAGTTACAACTGTCAACTAAAGGAGCCAAGTTAAGTAAAGCAGACTTAAAGTTTTAACAAGTATCTGTCGAGGGGCCTGTCAAAAGTGTGAAGGGGCTGCTAGGGCAGGGAGAGGGGCTTACGTGAAAAGAGAGACGCCTGCAAGGCGTTAAGTTCGAAGAGGGACTTGCCCGTTTGAAGGGATGGAGAGCGAAGCTGTTGCTTCTTGCTATTTACTTATTTTGTTTGCATTTACTTAAATCGGATGAAAGGATTTGCTGCTTAGTGAGCGCGACTTTGTCTCTGCCACTGCTCGCTCCTATACCCTTTCCTCAGGTCCACCCACAACCCCGCCAACATCCAACCGCCAACCACCACTCACCCCCGGCACACGCCGGCAACAGTAATTTTAAATGAAGTTTAGCAAACGTGCAAAAACTGAGTAGCATTTCAATTGAGTGTCACCAAATGTTGTTAGTCCAACAATAACAAAATTTCTAGTTGGCTGTCTACAGATTTATGGTCATTGGCCCGGCCCAATGTGTGTAGCAGATAAAAGGCTGAGCTCTCAATAACATTATAACCCCTCAACCCGCATCAGCTGTCACCAGGCAACATTGCCTGTAGGAAGCAAAGAAAATATAAAAAAAGGGATCGCTCAGCCGCTTATAATAATGACAAAGGCAACAACAACAACAAGAACAACGACAACAACAAATCACTGGCTCTGTGTATATGCTATATTGTTACGTTCTGCTCCATTTGTAAAATCCTTTTTTATGTAAATAAATTCTCAAGTCCATTTTCAACATATTTATGCGCCATTTTACACACACACACACACAGACACACACAAAGCGAGAGTTGAGCCCAATTCTGGTGAACCCTCTATCCCTCTATAGACATTTCACTTTTTGTAAATCCCATTAAGAGAATTTTTACCCAAATAAGAAAAATGAGCTTTCAGCGCATTAGAAAAGAAAATAATCAGCCCAAAAACCAACAGCCAAACAACAAATGACAATAGCCAAAGTGTAAGGTAAATTTACTGTTGACATTTCATTTTGTTCATGGAATTTGTCTACCGCTTTTCGATTTCTTCTTTTGCATCTCTTTCTGTCTATTTTTTTTTTTTTTAACTTTTTCCCCTTTCCGGTTTTTTTTTTTCTTTTTTTTGGTTTACGATATGCTTGACACTATTTGCTGTTGTTTCTGGGGGAAAAAAAGTGAAGTGTAGCTTGGGTCAAGGATGAAAAAGGGGCGCTACAAATGGTTAAGCTCAAGTGTGCTAAACCGTGGAGTGTTAACGGAAACGTTTTGTTAGCCAAAGATGATCAATTTTGGGCACATGCAGTATTACAAGACTACGAGTTGAGCTCAGCTTCTTGGGCTGATGATGATTATTATTGTCTGTCGATCCTGAAGATTTATGGAGAATCTGATAAATTTAAGTATGCTAAAATATTTCTTAAAACATTCTCTTTTTATCACTTAAATGTTAAAACCGGAACTTTAAAACCTTTTAAAAAGCACTTTAAAAATGTTTCAGTTCTTTTGAAGTGGAACAAAGCATTCACTTAATGACCTTTGACAGCAGCACTGGAAAGTTTCTAGATTATTTACGTGCTTCGTAGAGCGCATATAGCTACTCTCTCTTATCAGTCGAAATGGAAATTAATATTTAATGTGCACACATTTTTATTATTTTGTATTTTGGCCCCAGGCGGTCGTCTAGCTTTGAAATGTTATACGCTGCTTAAGCCTCATTAAAAAATAATGACGGGCATATTATGAAATGAAATGTTAGGAAATGGCTGCAAGGAAATGTGAAAGACGCTTAGAGAAAGAAAGGAATTCCTAGAAGTAAATTTTTGCCTCTGCCATTTCTCAGTATTTTTGCAATGATTTTTCATGGTTGCATTTTTTCTGAGGCGTCTGTTCAATAGCAGGCTGTGTGGTGAGGTGAGAATATTGTGGAAACATTGATAAGCCAACCAAACTTTTGCTGGCCTGCAAAAATCCCTGGAGAGGCGAGAGCGGGAAATAGAGAGAGAAAGCGAAAATTTGTTTTTTTGGACAACTTGGTGGCTGGGTTCTGGTTTTCTGGTCTGGTCGCTGCTTAAACGCACACAAGCAAAACTTTTTGGCCGCAAAACTTTTAACTGGTTGGTCGCCATACTTGTTGCCCCAACCACATCGCTGTAAAGGGGCACGACGCATAACTGAGAACTGTGGGAACAATTCTCGCAAGCAGCTGCTAAGACAAACATAAATAACATGCCATTGTCCAATGGAGCGCGTCCTGGGCCACAAAGTTGCCTCTAATGATGCCACATTCAGATGTCTATGGGCCAGGCGGCATAAATTAGCCAAAAACACACACAAAATCACACACACACACACACACACATACATACATATATTAGTTGCGGACACACAGTCATTGCTAGGTGGCGCGCCAGTTCAGCTCAAATTAAATGTTAATTTCATGCCATCATAATCACCGACGTCGCACAACCAACACACACATGACCTCATTAAGGCCAACCGCTGGCCAGCAGCGAGCCAACAACAATCAGAAATAAGTTAGAATGTGAAAATTAGCAACTCCCATCAAGTTATAAAGATACCCTGCGAGTTCAATTCAAAATGGAAAGAAAACTATGTCAAGTCTAAAGCCATTGGTTTGTGGATCGTTGTGTTCTTTAAAGCCCAACTTAGCTGGGTTGCTTTTTTTATATAATATTTTTTCAAGTTTATCAACTGATTTCTATTTAGTGCGATTTATTTTTTACTTCACTTTCTAATACCCTCGCTCTTTCTCACTCAACTCTAATGTTAATAGATTCAAGGAAGATCGGGATTTATGCAACAGATAGTTTTAAGTATTTCAATATGAACTGTTTGAAATTAAACTGAATCGGCTAGTTTTTGAATATAAAATGCATACCCCATGCACACGCGAAGCTAGGATATTATATCACGAACAATGCCGAGGTCCTATAATAAAAGGCAACAAGGACGGACCACATAAAGCCAAAGCTTCCAACTGTTGGCGAGTTGTGGGTAGGATTGGGGTAAGACAATAGGAAGGGTGGGCGAAGGTGAGGTAGTGGGAGAGGGAGAGCGCGGGTGGTCTGGTGACTGGGCGTCGTCTACGTGGCGGTCGCCACGCTTTACAAATAAACTGTAAAAATGTTTACCGACAATTTTCTACACAATTTTACGCCGCGTCGACGGCAGGCGTTTCTCGGGGGAGCTGTGGCAAGACGGGCGACGGTTGGTGTTTGGCTAGGAATTTTAGCAAATTAGGGTGCGCATGAGGTCATATTAATGTGGTTAATTACAATAATTAGAAATTTAATTAAGGTGTGTGTGTGTGTATGTACTGGGGCATAAGTGTGTGTGTGTGTGTGTGTGTGTGAGTTGCAGTACACACTAAAAATCGAATTTACATGTTAAAAAGCTGTAAAAAAAAACGGTAAAAATGAAATTCTACGCTCAGTCGCACAAAACACATGCCATAAATACAAAAACAATATAATTTGTATTATGGGCTAGGTCTACCTACCATATGAAGTGTTGTGGTGTGGGGATAGGGGAGTTAAGCCGAAAGGGCTAACTGTTGGCCAGTTAGTCAGCCAGTTAAGTTGGCAACACAACAAAACAACACAACACACTAACTGAGTTGTTGTGGTTAATGGCTTGTAGGTGCCTTTTATTTATTTTTTTTTTCTCCAAATTCTAACTATGTATAATGTGTTGTGGGTGATAGAAGGGGTGTAAGCAGTTAATGATGATAAATTTTGCTTACAATTTGTTGTGCTGGCAAAAGAGTTGAGTTAATATGGAGTCCATGAAATTGGGCAGAATAATAGGCTAAGAAGGCTGGGTTGTGTCTGCGGCAAGGGTTGACGTTTATGTGTAGCTGTCAGGAATGTGGTATTCGGCTTGCTGGAACTCAAAATAATCTTAGTTAATTTATTAAAAGTTATATTTATGTCGAATTAACTAAGCGCAGAGAGTTTTGGGTAAAAATTCAACAGAATTTATATGACAACTCACTATGAATTTGAAAAAAATTAGGCAAGGGAATAATATTATATTAATATATTATATTAACATATTATATTAACCAAACATTTCACTTTTATACAACACTTATACAAGATCCAAATATTTCTATAGAAGGCTTAAATAATTCTGTAAGTTGTTTAATACAGTGTTCAAAATGTTTATCCTTTTAGTGTTTTTTTTTTTTGTCTAAATATTGCTTTATTATGAATTTCTTGTTTCCTGTTTGTAAACACTGTATTTGTTGATTGTACTGTACCCAAATTCAAATTTGGTGCTATAACTCATAGGCTGGCAAGCTAGCTAGGCAAGTCTGTGCTCAAATATAGCCTGGATCCGATTCCACACAGCGGTTATATAGTCGCTGCGGTAATATATCATAGGCCAAAGGAAGCCTTCAATTACCTGTGTGTTTCAGCAACTCGCATTTGCCACATTTGCCCCTAAACCAATTACTGCAAGAAAGTGTGCTATCTAAACGTATACGTAATATGTGTATACGTTACTGTGTTATTTGTGTGGGTGTTCATTTTATGGCCTGCTATGCGGAAACTCGAGCGCTAGAAACGTGCGTTTAATTAGAGTTTTTACATGTCATTGATTTGCCACAAGCACACAAAATATACTTTAACGTGCCACCAACGTCTTCGCACCGTTGCCCAGCTCGATTTTGCCCCCTCCCTCTTCGATATGCCGCGCATAGCTGAACATTTTTGATGTGCAATTTGATTTTAGGCATTCTTAATGCCTACCGCACTTTTTGTTTAGTCTATTATTATCTAGTGAATATTTGCCAAGGCATTCGGCTCGCTGCTGCTGTGTGTGTGTGTGTGTGGCTGTGGGAGAGTGTAGACATAGCTGAGACCAAGTACACTACGGGATGTGGATTTAATTTGCGTATGAAAAAATTCCTTTTGCTTCTGCAGCAGGAGCAGGAGCAGGAGCAGCAGCAGTGGCAGTAACACAATTCCCCAAACGAGTTTCGAGACCTGAATGCGAGTCGAGTCCTGGCTGCTTGTTGGTTGTTTGCTTGACTGTTCGTTTGCCTCCGTGCGCAGTTGTTTAGAGGATATGCATAAGAATGCCTTGCATTTCCGTATCAGTTGTTGTTGCTGTGATTTCCTATTTGCAGCAGCAGAAGCAGCAGCAGTAGCAGCTCCTTTGGCAGTGGCAAGTGGCATTGCTGGCGCTGAAAGTTGATTTTATGCTTTGAGCAAAGTTTCGTTGCATATTTTAAGGCTCTTTTGGCCCCGTCTAACTTGGCGTTCGCACCCGGCCCCAACTCCCCACCACGTCCTCCCTTGACTACAGTTATGTATGTACTGGAACGTAAAACAATCAACTGCGATTTGTTGTAAAGCAAGTGCAAAATTATGCAGCAAGCAAATGCCGCCCCCCCACCCCTCCCGCAACCCAAGCATATTTCTCGTGCGCGGCGAGCGTTTGTCAGTCGGCCAGACAGACAGACAGACAGACAAACAGACAAACAGACAAACACTGGAGCATTTGAAATAATTTGATGTTTTTCATATTTATTAAATTTGTCTAGGGCTCTGTAGCTAGGCAAACAGCTAACAGCAAGCGGCAATAACAACAACAATGCAAGACATACTGCCGCTAAATCAATTACACCTACCACTCAACAGCTACACACACACACACACACACACACACACAGATACACACACACACACACACAGACAGAACACAGTTAGCTGCTGAGTCTGTTGTGCTGAGTTCGTTGTCCGTTTGCGCCGTTTGCATGTTTTGATTCGTATCTTTAATTAGAGCGCCGCTTGAATTGATGACGGCTCGCAGTCGACGGCTTGTTTGTTGCCCATCACCAGGCAATTACCCGGCAGGAAATGCATATCCTTTCCCTCTTTCACAAACAATCAAAAAAAAAAAAAAAAGAACATAAACACTCACACAAACTCAACTAGTCTGAGCTGAGCACACGAATCAAAAGTGGAAATGAAAAGCTAAGCGGAAACTTTTCGACAGCTTTCTGGCGCAAATTTGTAACGTCAGGTTCGCTCAATTTGTTAAGCCCGTATATACAAACCACCCCCCCTCCCCGTTCCCGGGTGGCATGCTGCCCGTTAAGGGATAGCCCCATCATCATAATCAAGCATCAGCTGCTGCTCAACTTGTTTGGGTCACATCAACAGCCAACATGTCAACCTCAAAAACCGCAAAGTTGGCAAACAAGTTTTTTGTTAGCCAAAAGAAAAAGGCAAGGAAATTTAGCCCAGCTTCGATTGAAAATCAACGCACACTTACACATACAGCACATACACATACACATACACATGTGTGTGTGCGTGTGTGTGTGTGGGTGTGTATGTGTTTGTGTTCACATTTGTTTATTTGTGAAATTTAATAAAAGGCGCACAGTGGGCTACAACTGATTGAGAAATGCCAACTTGACATGGGTTATAAATCGAAACCAGTCGGGGAGCTTTGAAGCCGAAGCTGAAGCTGCATTTTCAATTACCCAGAGACAGAGAAACAACAATTTTTGTCATCAAATTGAGATTTAGCTTGGCTCTGTTTATTTTCCTATTGGTTTTCATTTAAAGTTTTTGCTTGGGCAAGCAACTTTGGCACGTGAAACAATTACCAAAAACTGGCCAAGTCAAACTAATTGAATATTCGGAGCAATAATGGATTTTGCTATAGACTAAAGACTCTTTGATTTTCAAATACCCGTTTGCACAAATCAAATATTTTATTTTCAATTAAAATCCACTTTACAAAATTGTAATGAAAAGAAAAGGGAAGGTTGCACAATTACGCTGAATTTACAAACCAGTGTGCAACATTTGGTGGCAGACTTGTTTAAGGGTAGATTTTTCCCGAGCGTCATTTTCAATTTACGCTTTTGATAAGCATAAAAATCACCGAGTGTTTGCCTTTAAATTTTTATGTAAACAACTTGGTGACTTGCTGCGTGTCTCCTCCCCACCGACACACTCACACTCGTACCACATCCTAATACTACACACACACACACACACACACACACTCACACAGACTCACACAATTTCCTGAGCCACTCACGCAATCACTTCAATGTCAAGCATCAGCAGAACTGGGAAAAACAGCTACGCTCATCAGCATATCAATGGATGCCTGTGATTTTCTTCTGCTGCTGCTGCTGCTGCTGCTGTGTTCTTTTTTTATTCAACTTTTTTTATGCTCTCCAATTTTAATTACAAAAGCGTCTGTTGCGGGCTCTTTTTAGCTGTTGTTTGTTGTTGTTATTGGGGGCGTTTCTAATTTTACGCTAGACAAATTTTATATGACTGAATTATGATATGAACCGTGGCCCTGAGCACCGCTTGCGAGTCCGAGTCTGGTCCAAGTGGCCAGCTCGCTTCATAATTTAAAACCTTAAACGATTTCAACTTACCCAATAACTTTTCATACCCTGTTCCTTTTAAAGCGGTCACTCAATGTTCGCAATGTGCCATAATAGGCAGAGTAAGACATTATATGGCTTATAAAATTCATTTAATTTTTTATTACTTTTTTTATTATCAATTTTTAGGACTCCAGGGTGCATTTTTAAATTCAAAGTTGATGTAACTAACTAACTCCTACGAGCTGCTCTCTAAACCAGAGACTAGAAGCACCTACAAACAATCAATATACATTTTGAAAGAACAACAAATCACAAATTTGTCCTACAATTGATATAAACAGTTTAATATATATTATTTATCGGATATCAAAGACACAAGACATACTAAATGAAGCGATTAACTTTTAATTATGATTATTTATAATTCATATAAAAAGATCAAATTGTTCTAAATGTGTCATAACTCTCTTTTCGGAAACATCCAAGTTATTCAACAATATTGTCATAGCGTGCAGGGTGTCTGGCTGGCTTGGTATATTTTTAACCAAGTCAAGTGCTTAAAGCTGTCTGCAGAAATCAGAGTGAGTGGCTTTAGTCCATGCGTACGAAGAAATAGGCCGAAAATTATGCTAAGCATATGCCGGGCCAGGCTTCAGGATGATGGTTGGTAATGACAAGGACCTCAACTGAGACGACTTAAGAGATGAGAACGAAAAGCGAAAAGCGAAAAACGAGAAACGAGCACGAGCGCAACGCAGTCAGCCAAAAAGGACAACAAGCTTTATTAATGTTTTATGTGTATTGTGTGCTGCATACTAAGTACTATTTTCATAAGGACAGGGGTGGCCAGGGGAAGGGGGCGGTTGGGCTGATGTCCTGACAATGTCAATTGAAATTGTTTGTCGAGACTGGGCACTGAGCGCGCGAGTCAATAAGTGGAGCTAAATAAAACTAATTAGTTCCAATGAGCAAACAGAAGCTAGCAACTCCGACGACACACCTGCAGTCGTTGAAGACAAGCATTTTTAATTAAACAGCAGCGCAAAGCTGGAAGGGAGCGTGGTGGTGAGAGGGGTAAGATTGGGGTGCAGGTGTTGCTTTGGTTAGCTAGAAGACAGAGACGGAGACAAAGACAATAAAACAAATCTCAGGCACAAAAGTATGCAATGAAAAGACTGCAATTAAAATTCAAATAACATGCAAGGCGCCAAAGTGCCAGACAAATTCTAAGGAAACCGCCAAAACACACACACACACACACATACACACACTCTAGCATATCCATGCACACAAACACACACGTGCCTCGAATCACACACACACACACACACACACACTGTTTGTACAAATGTAATAAAGCTTTGGTTGGCATCCATTTCAAACTTTGCCGCATGTAGCATACTTTTCCGGGCCACCCGACGCATATTGCGTTTGCTTGTGGTAGAGCACTTGTGTGGCTGCTTCTGCCTCTGAGAGGGGCACTCTCACCCCCCTTCCCCCCGGCCCACCCTCTTTTCCGGCAGAACATCATCATATTCATTATTATGACAGTTGTTGTCACAATTAAAACAATAACAAAAACAAAAGTCGTAAGTTTACATGGTAATTAAATATTTTAATATGCCTGTGAGAGAGCAAGCGAATTCTCTCTCTCTCTCTCTCCCCCTCTGTCTCTCTCTCTCTCTTTTTCTGTCTCCCCCTCGCACCTATGGACTCTGTTTCTCATTTTGGGTTTTTGGTGTCTCTGTGGTGCGACTATATTTGGGGCCATGCAGCTGGCGCCAAAGACAGGCACCACTGTCAGTGGCGGTGGAGGTGCTGGTGCTGCTGCTGCTACTGCTGCTGTTGGTGATGGTGGTCGTAATGGTGGCGACAGTGGTTGCAAATTGCCAGCCAGCAGCTTGTGACGACTATGTGTCTTCCCCTCTCCATCTGCCTCTATCTCTGTCTCTGCAAGCACAACAAAATTATAGCCATTGTGTCACAGTTGCTGCGTCAAATCTATTTATTTTTTGGTTTTACACTGCAAAGAATTACAAAATACTTGCTACAATACATAAATTGAAATAACCAAAATAGCAAAATTAAATTAAAATTTGAATTGAATTTATTTTAAATTAATCCAAATTATCTCTTAAGAATCTTAGCTCTGTTGCATTGCCAACATGCCGCTCACGTTCTGTCAGTGTAATTTTAATTTTCTAATTGTCAAAGTTGTGTGTGGTATTCACATATTTTTTCACACACACAAACACACACACATCAGTCGTGTGGCAGTCAACGTCGCATCTTTTGAGTGATTTTCATCTATTCAACTGTTGCTCAAGTTTACTGCGAGTTTTCAGTTTATTCGCCACATGTGGCGGGCGGTGGGTGGGGGAGTGCGGTGCTTTGTGCTGGCATTTTGCAAATTATGCGATGCGTTTAATTACAACTTTATTTTAATATATTGTGCACCATGTCGCCGCTGTCAGAATTTGTCAAGTTTATTTCGCTTCCCCTCACATCTCTCGCTATCTTTCTACTACTGCTACTGCTGCTGCTGCTGATCTTTGTGCTATTCCTGCTGCTCAACTGGCATTAATTAATTCAATTCAGGTCCTGTCAGTTCCGCAGTTGCCACCGTCGTCTTTTAATCTGATTTGAGCACGCACTTAGGCATTATTGAATTTAAACTTCTATATATGTATGTGCGTTGTGATATATATATATTTTTATATGCCTGTATATAAATCGAGTATTGCTTATTTCGGTTAAGTAAGACAATTCATTCAATTTGTGGCCACTAAATCAACCATAATAATAACCACAACAAATGGACGGCCGCACATAACAAAGTAAAAAAAGCGAACCAAAAAAAAATCTTGTTAGAGAAAAGAAAAGAAAAGCTTTGGCAGCTAAACGAAAAACCAAGCCGCAAATTCAACGCCCAATTTGTGCCGCACTGCTGCTTCCGTTGTCAATAACAATTTACGGCAAAAAGGACAGAACAGAACAGAACTGAGAACACAGGACCAAGCTGGCCAGGACAATAATCGAAAACAGCAGCCGGTCAGTAGAAAATATATATTTCCTTTTTCTAATATTAATAATCCGGCATACGCAACGACCAAAAACACCACTGAATCTCTATATAAGCAGAGGGGGGTGCCTGGATATGGTATCCAGGCGGGGAGATGGGGCGAAGCTTGAGTTCTGTCTTGGCCATGACCAACAAATGAGCTCCGACAGGCTTGGAGGAGGCGCTCCTAATATGTCACTGTTGGTGCCAATAACAATAATAAGCAGCAAAACAAAGCCTAAAAGCTGCCAACCATAAATTCTGAGCTGCTGCTATCGAGCACTTTGATGCAAGGGTGAGAGTTGGGAGGGGAAGGCAGAAGCAAGACACTGGCAAAGTCGTTGACAATGTCAGGCTGTGGCCTGTAAGGCAACGGGACGACGGGCACGACGACGACCCTTGCCAATTTCAGCTGCAAAATTTATGAAAAGTTCAATTTATTGTGCGACATTATTTTAGCACATAGTTGCTGCAGCAATATACCCTGTAGTTAATGTTGCCAAGGGCAATATTATTTGTGACAGAAACATCTTCAATATTTGTGTACAAATACCGCTAGTAAAATCTGTAAATAATTGAAATATACCCTGTAGTCAAAGCTGGCATGGGCAATATTACTAGAGCTAGAATCATCTTCTACATTTATAATGTATCTAAATTTTGAACAACATGTTAAAACGTAATTAAATAGGCCAAGAATAGAGTAAATAGATTTTTATATTTACTGAATTAAATTAAAAATATATAAAGTTTCAATTACAGGGTGTGCACAGAGTCAGATATTCAAGATTGCAGCATCTTAACGATATATTATATTTTATTTAAAAACTTTATAAATTTTACTTGTGAATTACTCACACATGAAAAACGTTGGCATATCAATTTTTATGCCATACGCACACGTATTATTTTAGCATTTACATATGCGGGCACCGTTCTGGGGATGTGTGTGGCTGTGTGTGTGTGTGTGTGTGTGTGCGTGTGTGCCTCGGTAACATATGCCATAAATTGGCTGAAGTGGCCTCTCAACTTCCTTTTGCTGCTGACTTACTGCTTGTTGCCCTCATCTCTCAAGTCTGAAAACATGAAATGCTTAAGCATTATTGAAATTTTTCCTTTTCCTTTGACTCGATTTTTCTTTATTTGAGCTTTTTGCTTCTGTTCTGGTTGTTTATATGCGGGCCAGACAATAACCCACTCGGCATGGCATCAATTTAACATCAATCTATTGATATTGAATCACACACACACACACTCACACATCCACTGGCACACACACACATCCATCTCATATATGTTTTATACCGTTCGTAAAAGTCGATTTGCATACAACTCATTTCTTTTTTTTTTCGTATTTTTTGTTTGTTCTACCGTTGATTTTGAAAACATTAGCAGCTAAAAGTTTGACTTGACATTTTCTTGTAGTGCAGCTGGCAAACAACATTTTTCAATTTACGAACTTTCAACGTAGTTTTCCCAGTCGATTTAGCTTATTGTTTGGTGTGTTTGATTGATTTTCAAATAAGACTTCAGCTGGGATTTAATAGTGTTGCCAAAGCTGCGATAACGATGATTATGGCTTTCGTTTACTTCCCATATCTATATCGTCTATATCTCACATTAATGCCCGCGCTACTTAATTGTACCTACATATGAAGACTCATTGCTCAATCCGCAGACTTACAGATAGGGCTGTGGCCACGTTTGTGTGCTAACAGTTCAGCCATTTTGTCTTCTCATGATAACATTTCGCTTACACGCTCCCCTCCCCCGTTTGGAATCTGTTCAGAATGATAGCGCGGGTTTGGCAATAATTGCCTTGCCTTTTGATATGCTGAATCATGTAAAATAATTTCCTTATTGGCCAAAAAAGCTGGTCGCTACTTAACTTTTTGACAAAATGCTGCCACTGCCAATCTTTCTCATGGCTCTCCAGAGAGTTTTTCCACAGCTCCAAACAATGACTATATACTTTCGTTTTTTCATTATCTATGCCGAACGTAAATCTGGCTTTCGGGATATGCCTTAGTTTTAATTAATGGATCTGCAATATGACGACAAAGCTTAACTAATTAATTTATTGTCGACACACAACAGCAACAAAATACAACAAATAAGCCCAAGTTGCCAAGAAAACAGCTTAATGTGTTGCAATAAAAAAATAATGTAAAAACAAATTGGGAAGCTTTAAATAAATCGTTGCTAGAAATCATTTGATGCAGAACATGAGGATATTTCAATGGTGTAAAACTCAGTCACAGACTAAACGATTTTCCAAAACAATTCTTCGAATTTCATAATCCAAATTGAATAGGAAGCATATCCAGAATCGAATCAAGAGTCCGACTAATTCTAGTCGGTGGATTTCTGGAAATCAACTTATTGAGTTTCAGATGTTATCCAGCACAGTTTCAACTTTCGCTTCAGCTAAATGAGTTTCAGTTGTTTTAACTTTCGCTTCAGCTGCTATCTGTGGCTGTCATAATTTGACTTGCCGCATAACTTCCACTTTTGGGTGGGGTTGCCGCAGCAGCAACCGCCAAATGTCTTTACTATCTCCACGCTGAGCTATCACTGGGTGGCACTGGTGTCCAGTCACAGTTACTTTGCTGCTAGCCAAGTTCTACCCCCCCGCCCCCCAGCTGCCCCTATACTTCCCCTGTGTGTTTGTGTCTCAGTTGGCTCAACATTACGTATACGTAACAATGCGCGCACATGACCCCTTTTGCTTGACCTCACTTATCTTACTTAGTGGTTTTAGTGCAGCGCGCACTCTCTGGCAACTTGGTAACAAAAACATTTATAGACAGCGTGCAACGCACGCCCCCCCTTTGAACGATCTGCCACCCCCTGCGCGCTCTCGCTTTCTGTGCTGATATTTATGTGGCCAGCTGTTGGCATTAGTGGAACTGGCTTTTAAGGCGGCAAATGTTGTGTGTGCCCCGCATGGCAATAATGTGGGCATGCCCCGCCCTCTGACTGCCCTTTTGTTGCTGTTGCCGCTGCTGCTGCTGCTCCTGCTGCTGCTGTTGGCGCATTAGGTTTCAGGCCACAAAAGCTTAGGCTTTCGTCTGGCTGTCTGTCCAGCAAGAGTTTTTGTGGCTGGCCAATGGCTTTGTGTGCGTGCGTAGTTGTATGTATTTGTGTTGTGTTGTGTGTGTGTGTGTTCGGGCAATAAACTTGTCACTTGTTATTATCGTCTTAATCGTCTCGACTCGCTCAATGCCTTTGCTTTAATGTTTCCTGTTTCGCCACCTCGCCCACTCTCTCCCCTCTCTCTCTCTCACTCTCTCTCCGTGTTGCTCGTTGTTCGGTTTTATGTACTACTATATGGTTGTCCGCCTGCCTCATAATTGCTGTCATTGCAACAGTTGTCCCGGGCTAAATTGATGGAATCTTTTTTGGCAGCACTAAGCACTTACTCACTTCTGCGACCTGAATGTGTCTCCTGGACAACCTGCGGCGTTGACTCGCAACGCATTTCCATAAGCTCACACAAAACACACACGCACAACACAAACACAAAACAGAAGAAAAACAGCAAAATATAGGCTCACAACTCGGGCACATTTATCAAATTGTAAATGTACCTATAATATATCTTACACTTCGCCCCTCGCACCCACTCATTTGCTCGACTGTTTTCATCTTTAAAAGTAATGCGTGCCGCGCCACGTGACAAAGTTGTGCAAATGTCTTGACTGCTTATCCCTCCACCTTCAGCTCCCCCAACACCACTCCACTTGAACACCAAACCATCCCCTCTCCCGCTCTCATCTACTCACGCTCGCAGCGACGACCTTTATAATCTGGTCGCTACACGACGCTTGCTGCATAATAATAAAGAGGCAAAGTCAAAGCTCCAGACAGCAACAGCGATTTGAGAAACAATAAAACAAAGAGCAAAACGTCGCCACGCCTCCGCCTCCGCACCCCTCCCCTTCCCCAACGTATTCTCACACAGAGCCTACTTGGGAGTCAAAGGCAAAAGTCAAAAGACATTGCATACTTTATGACGGCAAAAACAGCGTCTAAACATTTTTGCTTTGCTTTTGATTTGCAGACGTTTGAATAGAATGAGAGAAAGAGAGAGAGAGAGGGAGAGAGAGAGAAAGAGAGAGATATTGTCTGTTAGTCTCACAAAGAAGAGGTGCATTCAGCACAGATTTGATGAAAGTTTTACCATGCTCTTTGTCACGATTGATTTGTCTTCGGCTGTTGTGGAATTCACTGAAACTTTTCCACACACAACGCATTTCGCATAACTTAATCGTCGAACTAAAGCGTTTGTTTGGTATGCGAATTTTATGCACATTCGAAACGAGTATTCTTTTTCTAATAAATATTTTTTGTTCTTAACTTCTTATGTACTCTTAGCACAGATTATTTTATTTTGACACATTTTTTTTGCATTTAAATTCTTAACTTTATTTCTGGCTTAAGTTTAAGCTGCCGTGGCTCTTATCATTTTCAATAAATGAATCAAAGCTTTTCTTTAACTGCAGAGTTTTTAGATTTCACACTTTTTCTTAAAACTTTTCAAGTCAACACAAAGCAGAACAGAGTGGCAACTCTGTCGTCATTTTTGCAGTTAAGTATGCTTTGAGTTGCAAAATATTGTTAGTTTCTCAAACGATGCTTGCAAAGTTGTCTATTCTTTGAACAGTTTTCCCCTCTACACAGTTTGCTAAGGAGTATTCGTCGAATGCTTTTTCGAATACCTTTTCAAAGTGTTGCCAACCAGTCTGTAAGTATTTCAGCTATTTATCAAGCTATGACAATGCGGATTTGGAGCAGCTGAAATGCCAATAGATTTCAACTGCCTGAAATCTGTTAAACTTTAGCTCATTGTTGCTATTTTGTTGAAGTTGTGTGTGTGTGTATAAAGCGCACTTAAACCCGACTTTGACTCTCTCGCTCCCTCCGTTTACCAGGGACTTTTGCCACCCACTTGCTGACTCCCTTTGTTAGCTGTTACCATTTACTATTTACCTGTTAGCTGTTGGCTGTTACCTGTTTCTTGCATTGTTTTTGCTCCTGGCGCGACTTAAGTGCTTGCCTGTTTTGCCTTTGTGCACATTTAGCTGGCAGTTGTTGTTTTTGCTGTGGTTGTTGTTGCTGTTCCTGTTGGTGCCATTGGCTTTGGCATCCAAGTGCTAGACAAGTTCTTCTTTTAACCATTAGTCGGAAAGTGAACAACTGCCCGAAGCGTGTGCCAGCTTATAAATAACACAAATTAAACAAAACACCCGGCCAAGAAAAAAAAAAAACAAAAACAGGATAAAGAAAATGAAACTTTGATGCAAGCTAAAAGTTTTTTCTCTGCTTCATCATGATCATCAATATATGTATATATGTATAAACTCAATATAATTTCTGTCAAAAGTTGAAACTAATAAAAGCTCGTAGAGAAGGGGGAAAAAAGAATGGCCCAGGCCTCTTAATACTAATAATAATAAAACTTTTTTCTGTTGTTGTTGGCTAAAGTTTATGCATTGTCTCGCAGACCGAAAGAGAGCGCTAGAGAAATAGGGGAGAGCGGGGGGAAATCCCGTTTGTGGTACACGCATCAAATATATATCATAAATATTATGACAAGCTCAATAAAATATCAAAGCCTGCTTACCGGCGCCTTTACGTGCGTAAAATGAAAGCAAAGGACGAAAACAAAAGCGACGAATAGATGAGAGAGAAATATTAAGGGCTTTCGGGTGTGGAGGGTGAGGGGGAGGGGTGTGAGGGGACGGTTTCTTGCCAATTTGGCAAGTGTCTGCACAGTTTATGAAATTGCCAGGTTGTCTACAAGATATCTCAGTACACGGGCAATCATAAATTGCACAAGGCCTAGTCGAAAGGACAGCACACAAAAGGAAGGACCGCGGGTGGATTGGGGCTGTGAGGAGGTTTTGGGGGCAAGAGACAGGCACGTGTGTTGTGTCTCATAAAGTTTGCGGCATTTTAAGCCGTAGCCCAGCGTACTTAGTAATCCCGCATAGAGAAATAATGAATGTGCTGCTCTGCCTGACGACATCTTCGTTCGTGTATCTGTAAAAAACAGATAGATAGATGCTCACAAATATTAAGATACATATAGATTGCTAGGTGTGCCTATCTGTGTGCGTATTATGTGTGTGTCTGTGTATCTGTATGGCAAATCCCCATTTAATAGAACAGGCGTGAGGCTGAAATTTGTGCAAAAATATGCTGCGGCTTATAAAATGCTGCCAACCGACCGCAAACTCAAATAGTTTTAGACCCCCAGCAGCCCCAAAGGCAACCCCTGAACCTGAAACCAGCTTCGACGCCCACCGCAGCAGCCGCAGTCGACGCAACTTTGCTGTCCTTAAGGCAGCTTAAGCTACAGTACCTATTTCCACAGCTCCTCCGCCTCCGCCACCTCTTCTTCCTTCTCTCCCTCATTCTGGCCACACCGCACGTGCTGACATTTTTTGGCCGCACTTTACATTATGCCCTGAAGCAAAAACTAATTATATTAAAATGTCATGTAAAATTTTTGTGTGTTGGCAGCGGTCAGAAATAGTTGTCACTGTGTTAGTTAGTTTAACACTGAAATGTTAATGTGTGTGTGTGTGTGTGTGTGTTGATGTATGTGTGTGTGTATATATATTGGTGTCTTCATTTTTGGGTCGCTTGTAGCGCTGACTTTGCCAAGTCAATTTTTGAGCTGGCCAAAGCAGTTTTTTTTTTTTTTGTTATTGCCTGCAGCAATTGCAAGAAATTTATGTTGATGAGCTGTGAAAACTTTACATTTGTGCTCTACAAACTGGGTCAGTAGATTTTCTAATCGATGTTGAAGAATTTAAAATGAAATGAAGGTATATATCTGGTACATTCAAACATACATACATACATCGTTCGATCGATTATTCCAATTGACATATCGAATGCCTGCAACCAGTGGATTTTTATTATATTAAGTAGAATTTTCGCTACTATGTTTTGCACTTAAGCTTTATTTTTGTTCAATATAATTCATAATATATTCTGATAGCTTAATGGAAGAGGCAACTCTGCATTATAAATTCAATGCAAACCCTTGCTTCTTGTATAATTAATGGTAATATGTATATATACATATTTGTTAGATTCCTAACACATTTCACAATCGGAATGAAACGAATGCCGCTTATCCCATTCCTCAAACGTCCTTTTGACTGGCTTTATTGACTTTCAGATTGCTGCTGGTTAAAATTGGCATTTGTTATGCTCGACAGTTGACAGCTGATTGAGAGATCTGTAAAATAGGACGATGCTTGGCCTAATGGCTTACCTTTTTATCGGTTCATTTAGCTCCGGCTGAAGGGTCACCGATTAGAACAGGAGCGCAGCTGTGCACAAATTGGGCCCAAAAATGTGGTGAATTTTTAAACAACATCAGCATATGCGCTTTAAACTTAATAAGCTTGCTTTTTAAGTTAAAGTGAGCTTCCATATAGAAGTTGCTTTTTCTTTGGAAATTCCCGACCAACTGGTCACACTTTTAATTTTGATTAATGATTGCCGTAGAGGCCCACATCATTTATATGCCTGACTGGGCAACGCCAACCTGTCGCCTTGATGGGCCTAAAAACTTTATTCCACCATTATTTTATTTAGCTACTGATGATGGCCGGAGAGGGGGATGCAGGTTTTTGGGATGGGGACATCGCATCGATTTGCTGATTTGATGAATTGTTTAATGGGATTTTGTTGACACTTTGCGTTCGACCCAAAACCTGACAAGTGTTTCCTGCTGCTCTCTCTGCACGTCCTTTTCAATACCATGTTGCTTGTTGTGTAATTTAATTAAAAATTTACATTGCATAGTTGCAGACGTCAGGCGATATAATCACTGGCTTTTGTTCCAGGCGCGAGGGAACGAAAGCGCAGCTTGTTCTCAACTTGCGTAAAGTTCATTTTTATTACTCTTTCAAGTAACATTAAAATTTAGTTGCATACACGAACCGGAGCTTTGGATGGCTATAAAAACCCCAGCGTAAAACTCTGCTGCACTTTATATTTTATTTGCAGACTTCCAGAAAACCCAACCAGAGCCGAGTATCAGAAGCATTTGAGGCGTTCCGTTTCCGTTTCTTAGACTCAGCAGATTTAGCAATTCTATGCCAAAGTTGCTGCATTAAAAATACACAACGCGACTCAGAACGGAGATGCGGCGTTGCGAGGCGGGGCTTGGTGGGGCGGGACGTGGCGCGGCGTGGCGCGGCGCTACACGACTTGAGCAGAGTTGCAATTTGTTGGGGCCAGAGTGTTGGGTAGCAGCAAATGCAATGAATCGTTAAATTTAGCATCCTATTTCAATGCAATTCAACGAAACGAAATGTGCTGCTGATGCTGACAGGTGAATTGCAGCTGTCAGTCAACGGGACGGCAGTGAGGATTGGGTTGGGGTCATTTCCTCTATCGCCTACATCGTCCCCTCCCCCAAAAATGGATATTCTTGCTGCTTCATTTCATCCATATCTCTTTTTCGTAGGTTGGGTCTTGTTAGCAAATGATTTGTCCTCAACACACATTGCCTGCCCGTAGATCCAACAGCTTAGCAGCAGGAGCAGCAGCAATCTCTTAACCATTTCCCCAACCCACCCCATTCCCTTCCCCACCACGCCACTTGACTATATGCAGCCGTAAGCGTCTTCTTCGTCCAACAACCCGAAAATATTGAAATTTTTGCACAACTTTCGCCCGCACTTTGCACTTATTAAAAACTCGTACAGATGAAATAGAAAACCTTGTTAGGAATTGCGTCGAGCAAGGGGAGGGAAGGAAGGAAGGGGGTGGCGCGCATAAATTGCCAGGCCGAACATTCGCAGGCCCAACTTTCTGGAACTAGGGTTAGGGCTATAAAAAACAGCTGCATACTTTACGGCGCTGAGCATATGCTGATTTTATATGCCTCCGCTCGTTTCCGCACTCACCCCTCCCCGACAATCCTTACTGTGCCTAGCCACACGGGGTCAATTTTTATGAGCATTTGGGCATATTGGAAACAAGGCCAAAAGTTATGGCTATAATTTAACAATGTTGCAGAAAGCAGAGGCGCGTCATTGAAAAAGAGAGTTGTGAGAGGGGGGCAATCCACCATGGAGATGTCAGCGAAAATGTTGTCGAAATCGAGTTGTTTTTCTGGGTTGCATACATGTGTTTTATTAAAAAACAAGAAAGGCAATTGGGTTCGAGTTGTTGGACAGCAATAACCTTGTTGCACATGACACTTGCCACATCTAATCGAAACACTTTTCTAGTTATTAAACTACGCCACTGGGGGGCAAAACGTTTTCTGAATATATTTTATGAAATCAATTCCATTTTTTTATACATTTACAATTTTTTCTTTCTTTTTTGCGTTATAGTAAAAATGTTAGTATTAATTTCCATATAAATTGCACGACTGCCTGACTTGGTAATCCTATTGCTATATTTGAGTGTGTGTACGTGAGTAGATGTGTGTGTATATGTGTATAAGTTCACATTTCAAACGGTTGAAATCAATTTGCACATATCAACATCGAAATTGTTTGCACTATGAAGCCCAGCCCCAATATTCATTCCCCTCCCCCATCCCATCCCTCTCTTCCACTGTTCACCACTGCGTTGCAAATTCAGAGCGTTAGTTAGAAAAATCAGCAAGAAACGTTGCACGCAAGCAAAAGTTAGCTGCATTTTAACTGTAAAGCCCGCAAACCAATCGAATCAGAAACCAAACATGGTTCTGTTCCTGGTTCAGGTTCTGGCGCTATCTATGCCATCTACAAATTTCATTTGGTGGGCTTTTAATCTTTTTAACAGGCAAGCCCCCTCCCCGCTCCGTCGCCTCCCGCAGAGCACAAACATAATTAAATTTATTTAAATTTTACTCTAAGCCAAGCAACAAGCAATGTTGGCAATCCAGCAAATAAACAGAAATCCCAGTTTTATTGCTGTAATGATACGATTTTTATGACTCGTCACGGAAGTGTCTCTCTCTCACTCTCTCTCTCTCTCTCTCTCTCTCTCTCTCTGTCACTCTCTCTAGTTTCCACTCTCAATTTCTCTCTGTCTCTGTCGGTCTATCAGTCTTGGCAACGCTTCGCAATCAAATTGCTTAAGCAAACATAAAACTTTACAAAGGCGCCAAGAGACAACGCTAAAAAAATATATATGTATATGTAAAAAATGGCTGTGAATTTGCTTTGCCATCTTTTGTAATGGTGAAGGAGGAGCAGGAGGTGGGGGGGGAGGGGGAGCGGCGGGTGTTAGCTGATGCTGTAGCTCATTACAGCCACAAACCAATATGCTTATTGCTGCTCGGGCTATAAAAACTGTTAACGTAAGCGTAAAATGCTTTCAAGTGCTTCGCAAATCCAGCCACGATGAGCGCTAGCAAATCATTTTCGCGAAGTGAATGAGAGCAAGAAAGTTGGTGAGGGAAATTGGGAGGGAGAGATTGTGAGAAATCTCCATTGGGCGTTTTATAATGAGCAGCAGCAAATTTAGTTGCATTCAAGGGTATTCTTGCAAATGATTTAAACGCAAATTTAGGTGAGAATACAATTGATAGTTGCTGCTTATATTGCTTGTGAAACTTAACTTCTTAATTTGGGAAAAATAAAAATTCTTTTTTCTGGAAACCTAAAATCCTATAAGGTTTTTACCAGCGTTTTTCTGCTATGTCATTACTTTAAATATATTATTTTTTTTTATTAAAAAGGAAGATGGCCGTTTCTGAAATTCAATTAAGTACTTAAGAAACTAAACTTACTCCATTAGATGCAGTTTCATTCGAAAACTGAAGCATACTCATTCCATCTGGTTTCAATTTGAATATTATTTATTCAGTAATGCATATTCTTAGCTATTCTTTCGAGCTACTTTTGTCGTGACCACACTTGAGCTTTCAGAGTGTCAAATCTGAAATATTTTTCTGAAATGTAGGTAGACAGTTTGACATATGAAATTGGTCGGGACAACAGATATGGTGTTTTTTTTTTCGTTCTTCTATTTGAAAGCCACACATAGTACAAGTATTTTTCATTTTACTTGGCTTTTCTTTTTGTGATGTTGCCTGGTTCGGCTGAATATATTTTCCACATGCTTGCAGTGCGCAAGAGTCTGGCCGGCAACTTGTCGAGGCAAAAGTTGAACGCAAAACTTGCCAAATGATACCAAGTACAAAAACAACAACAGGAGGGAAAAACAACAATAGCAGCTGCCTCAATGGCAACCAAATGGTCTGCATGTTTTGGCTGTGGACGCCTTGTAGCAAACTTTAAATTATTTACAATACTTGCACTTACAATGTCCTCAGATTTGTGTCCAAGGCAACAATGCAGCTCATTCACTCCCCCCTCTCGCGCTCTCTCTCTCTGTGCAAATATTATTATATACTTAGAAAAAAAAATATACTTAGATATATAAATTCTGTTCTTTAACCTGCGCCATTTGGTTTTGCTTGCTTTGGAATTCTGCCTGCCTTCGGGTTTAACAGAGTTCCAGCATCTGCACAAAAAGCTGAAAAGTTTTAGTGTCCGCTCAGAACAGAAAGGGAATACCATTGTTGTGGCATAAATCTTAAATAACTGAGCAAAAGATTGATCACTTATTCGCTTAAAATATTTAAACATTTCTGTTAAAATGTATTTCTTAGTGCAGTAAGTGCATCAATGCTCCACTTGCCAGTATTGTCATCTTATTGGTTCTAGTTTATAGCAATATTTAAATATATTAAGCATTTTACATTAAATCGGCTTTTCACATTTCTATTAGTAATCTTCTTTAAGCTAACCATATTTTTATTACGTATCAATCTTATTCATATAGCTATTTAAGTCCATTTAAGTATTTGTATAGATTTCTTTAATCTGCTAGTTATATTTAGAGTTTAAATCTTAATATTATAAATCAATAATAAATCAAGTAACAACAAAAGAAAATCGATAGCAAAAATAACAAACGCGTCAATCTTAATCGAAAAATTCGTGTCTTTGCGCATCGTGGCAATATCCGTTAATATTAATCCGCCGTTACATTTACAGATGCAAATTTTTCGGAGTTTCCTTATATACAATATCTGACACGTAAGTTTTGGTTGAAAAGCGACTCTGCAGCAACCAATCGCGGTTACCAATAATCAAAATAACAGTTATATACGAATTTCACTTAAACATTCAATTTAAATAAAAAAACATAAGTCGAATTGATATGCTGGGTAAACAACTTTACTCCAGGACAAAGGCGGCGGCAAAACGGCAGGACAACTGGCTAGGGGTGTGCGACGAGGCTGTGTGCTGGTGGAGGCATTTGCTGTACAAACGATGCACATGACAATATTTTTGCTGCTTGCTTAACGTTTCGTGATTTTTACCAGATTTTTAATGCCACACACACCCACACATATCCAAACAGCTTCCTGTCCGTATCTCTTTCTGTGTGTGTGCAGCACGTACGCAGTTCTCTCTGTCTCACACTCTAGGTGTGTGTGTGTGTGAGTCGCAAACAACATGCGACGTTGTATTGACAGCATATTGTGACAAATATGTAAAAAAAAAGAGCGTAAATCTACAAAACACACAAGCGCAAAATAAATCGAATTCCCCGCAATGCAAAAATGCTTCTTTTTTTTGTAATAGCCCAGTGACCACTGCTGTAAAGTTTAACTTTAAAGGACAATAAGTCTTTTTCCAGTAATTTTTCATCATAAAATTGTGGCTTATTACTTTTGCGATAACACAAGAAAAATTGTAAGTTTCTATTTGCTATCCATAAATTGAAACCTGGGCTGTCACTAAATTCTGTTATGTGTATCTAAATTATAGCTTTACTATCATTCTGCTTCACAAGTTAAATACTCAAATTAAACCACTCAAAAAAAGTGTAATTCTTAGCTACTTTGCCATCGCTAGTCCTGGTCTTAAAATCGATAGAAAATTCTGTTATTGACCATTGCTTGGCTGTTCTTTTGTGCACTTTCACAGATCCACCGGAGATCATCAGGAAGCCGCAGAATCAGGGTGTGCGTGTTGGAGGCGTGGCCAGTTTCTATTGTGCGGCACGCGGCGATCCGCCGCCATCGATAGTTTGGCGCAAGAACGCCAAAAAAGTATCGGGTGAGTAAATGGACCCTCAACCCAAATGCCACCTCCTAATTTCTTTACTCACACACACGCAGGAACTCAATCGCGTTACACGGTGCTGGAGCAGCCTGGTGGTATCTCCATATTACGCATTGAACCCGTTCGAGCTGGGCGCGATGATGCGCCCTACGAGTGCGTGGCGGAGAACGGCGTGGGCGATGCCGTATCCGCAGTTGCAACTTTAACCATCTATGAAGGTAAGTGGCAACCGATCCCATCTATTCGTATGTGTGTATGGCCAATTGCAGGCGTCCTAATTGAAGCTGCAGTCGTAGAACGTGGGCGGAGGATGCGTTCGGCTGGGGTTGGGTGGTGTGTGCAGAATTGTAGAAAAGTTTTAGCGTAATGTAAGCAAAGTTCATACATTGATTTTGAATTAAAACTGGGTGAGGAACTTTACATGCCTTGGCGTAGTAGCAACTTTTGCCACACCACATAAACCCACACCCATCCACGCCCTCATCATCATCCCCCTGCTCTGGGCCACCCCTGGGATAACTGCCTGCTGCAAAGTTGTTTGCCAGCTTGTTTGTGTGGCTTAAATTACTTGCCAAAATTTACTTTTGCTTATTTACAACTGTGCAAAGGATAAAGTTTTTAGCCTAAGCCTAATCAAGTCTATGCCAAATAGCTATACACAGTCATAAGGGGGGAGGGCGTGGTGGGGCAGGCTGCTCACTTACTTGGCACCGGCAATTGAACTAATTTGCTTAAACTGAGCGCACAGCCTGCCAACAAAAAGTATTTATAATTTTGCACTAAATTATAAACAGCTAAAAGTGCCTTCCCCACGCAAATCAATAACAAAGCAAAAACAAAGCATGAGTTCTGCATTTTCATAACTTTTGCCGGCTTCACCAAATTTTAATGAGCTTTAAGTAGCCTTCGTCTTATTAAGTGTGCAATTAACTCGTAAAAATTAATCGCCTGCAACTACTACACTACTACAAAATTTGGCAAAAATAAAACTTGTAGTTGGGAAAAGTTGAAAAGTTTCAACTGATTGACTTGTGGATTTATTAGTAAGCCAATTTGGCGAACCATAAACTTATAATTTGACGAAGAAAAAAAAAACAAAAATTGTATATATTGTATATCTTGTATATTATAAAACTTGAAGTTTCTCATCAGCATATTTATTGTTTGGTTATTAAAGTTTATCAAAGTCATAACAAAGTTTTAATAAAGTTGCTCATACTAGAATAAACCTATTTTTCAAACGCTATTAATTCACAGTGTAAACAATTAGTAAATCCTGAAAACATGGGGGGACCTCTGTCAAAAATAAAATATTAATAGTCATGTACAATTTACTTGATAATTTTGCCTTGACTGTAAGATCTCAGAGCCCGATATTTTAATATGCAAAGGTTTCTCGATTATCCGAAAATGTTACGCAAATATTTATACTTTGAATTTGTTTAGCTCCAAATTGTTGTTATAGCCATTATTTCTGCTCAATTTTGATTTTTTGATTTGTGTGTGTTTTGCTATGGCAGCCATTTTGTAAACGGAAAATAATTATCACCTATAAGGTAAAAATGTATGCAAGCCGCGTTTGAGTAATGTGCGGTAGTTTATGGCCAGGCTGCAACTTATAATTTACTACTACTGTCGACGGGTTGTTTGCGACTTGTTTGTTGTTATTGTTATAGTTGTTGTTCTTTATGGTGCGGGTGAGATTTGGGTTGGTTCTCGTAGCCCCACGAAATGTGTGAAAATTGCACGTGCCCAGGTGTAAAAACATATTTTGGTTGATATACACACACACACACATACACACAGGTTTTTGCATTTTTAGTTGTTAATTATGCCAGTTGATTATGCTTTGTGCACCCTGGCGCCAGGTAATTGGTGGTGCATTTGATTTGTGGCGGCTTGTAACGCTTCTGGCTGTAGCCGTCCCCATATACGATACGGCAGCACAGCCCACAAAATGAGGGGAAGTAATTAGTGTAGTTTAGCAGGGACTACAAGCTAGCGATTGAAGGTAAAAGTGGCCTCATTTCTCATTCCTCATATGTCGACAGTTTGTGGGCGGAAAATGGTTATCTGCATAGATACATATTTTAGGCAACTATATACTGATTTTTATTATAATATTATTTTTAATCTTCTCGTATTTTATTCATCAGCGCTGAGGCTTCCAAGTCTATCCTTAGTCTTTTTTTCTTTTTTTTTTTTTGTATAAAGTTCACTTTGCTTACTGCCGCAAATACATCATCATACAGTAGGAAGTTTTTTATTTTGCCATGCCAGCACTTAGCCCCATGTATATCCATCATCTTTGTATATAGCCGTGCTATAATATGTATATATGTATCTCATATAACTCACCTGCAGCTGCACAAACCCCAGCAGTCTTAACAATTAATTGCTTTATGTTGCTGTACCCGGAGGTTGAGGCATGTTGTGATATTTATATCGTCCTCATACACTAACTTCAGGTATTAACTTAGTGGAAAAAATCTTAGCGAACAAAAAATGTCAAACTTTATTTAGGAGAACCGATTCGAAAGTTGGCTTCGGTGTCGGCTTTAGATTTTGGGAAGTTTTCACGGATAGTCGGCTGATATTTGCCATGTGGGCTTCTGGGTCATATTAAATTTATAAACTGACCACAATCTAGTTGAAAGCACATATATATACATACATACATACATATATACATACATAAATATATATACATTATATGTATATATATATATATTGCATTAATATTACAACTAAGAAATATGTATTGTAATTTAATATTTTTGTTTTCCCCATTTTAAAGGCATCTTTATATCATTAATTCTCTCGTATAATCTATATAAGGGTATACAAGCTACTATTTAACCTAGCCCAACTCTCTTATTTTTTCGCTTTCGCTTGTTGGGTTAAAGTTTTTGGTGTGATAAATCTCAATGTAAAATTTGCAAGCAAACACACACACACACACACATACACATGCATATATACACATATATATATATATATATATATATATATATATATACAAACACGCAGACCTGCACAGCAGGCAGCAACGCGTTAAAATAAATGCTCCAATGCCAATAAATGCACAGTGACACGCCCACATGTATGCAGACGAAGTGGAAAGGGGGGTGTGGAGTAGAGAAGAGTTGCCAGATCCGGCAAGTCGGCGCCAAGCACGTTTGAGCTTCACGTGGAAGCATTTTTAATCAAAATTCCCAACAGGCTAAAGCAACGCGAGATCAAAAACACTTGCAACGATATGTGTGATACAGTATGTCTAGGTGTGGGTGGGTGTGTGTATGTGTTGGTGTTGGTGTTGGTACTTCTCTTGTTGCTCTTATTACAACTCACCACAAAGCCGCCATTGCCACCTTGTGAACACACACACACACACACACACTCACACACTTACACACCTGAAGGATTCAGCGTTGTCGGATGGATTGCAACACCTGCACATAACGTGACTCTGACTCTGCAGCTGGCGATATCTCAGATGACTGCATAGGGGGCGTGGCAGCTGCAGTAAATCCGTTAGCTTGCAGTTTTATGCACTACCAAACAAAAAAAAAAGTAAAAAATAAAAGGCACAAACCAGCAACTCACCATGAAACCAGGAGCAAACCACTTACAACACAGCAGCAGCAGCGACGACGACACTTGCAAATTTTTTGACATTTGTTTTATGCAAATATCGAAATAAAGATTAGTCTGCGCATCGTTGCAGTGCAAAGGATATCTCACATATGCCGCCCACCCCCCGACTCACGACCAGCACGCCAGATAAATATTCTTTGTGGGCGTGGCACACACACTCGCCCCTACCCCCTTGTTTTGGGTAGGTGACTGTGTGGCTGTGTTGTGTGTATTTATGTGAGAATCGTTTAACTAACTGGCGGCGTTAGCCGCTGCGATTTAGTGCTAATGTGGAACGGAGCATCCTCCCATACCTCATGCACCTACCTCTCCGCCCCAAGCCCGCCCTGCAGCTTGGCTAGCGCGGAAATTTACTGTTTACAATTTGTTGGCTGATTGCTTGCGCTTTACTAAATTTATTGCATGCTATATTTATTTTGTTGCTACCCCTTTTTCAACCGCCATAGCCTTTTTCTCAGTGTGTGTGCATTTTTATCTCGTTGCTTATTTATTATAATACCAACCGTGCTGCATTATTATTTTCGTATTACTACTATAAAAGATACAAATATGTTTGAGTTTCCGTCATTGTTTACTTAATGTGGTACACAATTTTAATAAAGTGAACAACAAAATAAAGGTAAAAAGGCGAACTTCGGCTAGAAAAGGTAGAATGATTGCTTGCTATTAAAAAATAAACGTTAATCAGAAAAGTTCTTTAAGCTTGTTCTTAATATATTTTTTTTGATTTAACTGGATGGCTTAGAACAATATATATTGGGATGAATTATGAAATAGAGAGAGATTTTTAATTTTCTTGGGGAAAACGTTATGTATGTGTTTATTTCAAATCAAAAAATAAGGAATTTTAGAAAGTTATGTAATTAAAAGATGATCTCTGAAGCCTTTCACTAAAATATTAATTAATTCCAAGTCTTTTATTGCCTTTTTAATCATTACAATGCCCAAGTCTAGACATCTATTTTCAGCCAGTATTCCATTGTTTGTTGTAAATTGCATTATATGTGCAAATCTGCGTCTCAGTCACGCACAAGAGCCAAACAATTTGCTTAACAGCGGTGCGCCACCAGCTCCAACATCACCCAGCCACAACTGGCAGCCGAGCAAATACTTTGGCCTGAAAAGCTGGCCGACGCGTTGGCGCAAATAAATTATATTAATTGCCAGCAAGCCAAAAAACCAAAACAACAAAATAATAAAAAAAAAATACCGTCAAAGTCTTTTTGTCCAGATTCATTAATCTCACTTTATAGTAATAAGCGGCTTTGGTGGTTACGGTTAGGTTTCATTTGGGTGGGTATGGAACTACCTACGACCATTCGTAGGGCTTGATTAAAAAGGCCCCCAGGACCCTATTGGTCTCTCACTCTCTCTCTCTGAATCCTTTTCTGTATCCTCCCTGTTTTTCTCTCTCTCTCTTTTTAACAGCTGGCTGTGCACTTGTTGCAAAGTCAAACGGCAAGTCGCAGTTAGGGGGCTGAGCAAAAACTTTATCCTTGCCATTTGCAGTGACCGCCCGCTGCGCAGCATTGCCCCGTTTCCCATGCCCCTTATGGTTCATACTGCTGCTGCTTAGGTTTGTTCAACAGACAAACATTGACAATACACTGGGCGCGTTTAACTGGCCAAAGGACTGACTGGGCGAAATCCAGGACCAAATTGGGATCTGTGGCAGCCACTTGGCGCCGCTTGCCGTTTGCCGTTTGCGGCTGCCTAAAAAGTCATATTAATAATGAAAATTGTACAGTAGCGAAAAGTTTAAATGGGAAATTTTTGCAGCCAAGTAAGTAGTATGCCGTTGCTGCAGATTCAGTCAGCCCTGCAGCAATGCAGTGGCGCCAAGCTGTGTGCCCAGCATCCAAAAAGAGACAGAGCTGGACGGAGGGAGAGGCACAACAAAGTGTGTGTGTACATGAAAGTTATTGGGCTTAGAGCGCTTTGCGCTTAATATATATGATATATACCAGAGAAAGGGGTAGCGAGGAGTGGTGTTCTTAAACTTAAAATAAAGCTGCAACATGAAGTAAAACAAAGTTATGCTAATAATATGTATATGTAGCTGTATTCAAAGCTAGCTGGCTGCTGCTGTACATCCAACGTTATGATAACGACAAGGAATTTGTTAAATATCTGCCGCATTCATTGAACCCAACCTCAATTAAAGCTGGCATTTAGGAATTTTTCTCAGTTATTGTTGACAAAAGGCCAAGGTATTGAAATGAACACAATGCTGGTCAATTTCAAGTAAAAGTTGTGCAATCACTTGTGGCTGATAAGCTCATGATAACGACATGGAAACTTGCTGACAATTTTGTGTAATGCAAACTTTGAGTTCATTTAATGAATTTCCTTCAAGTTTTCCCATTCACACAATAACTCGTGACAATTTAACAGTTCATATATCATCCGAAAATCATTAAATGCTCACTTAAATTTCATTTGACTTTTGCTAACAGAAATTCAAGTGCCTAGCTAAATTGCCAAAAGATATATATGCCACATGTATATACATGTATATGTTAGCAGCTACATATGAGTGTAGCAATAACTAAGCTCTGACTTGTTGGCATGTGGCTTGGAGGTGGAGGAAGGGAGAGAGGGAGGTAGCTGCTTGTCTCGCGTGTGCAACCGCACGTAACTATCAAAGCGACTTCGTCGCCAGCCAACGTCTTACATTGAGTAACAGAGCACAGAGCGCTGCCACAGAAATATCATGTAATGGAGACCTGAGTCAGCGGCAGCCATAGAGAAACTTGGCCAGAAAATTGTTGCAAAGAAAATCGAAAAAAATTGATAGCAAGATTGATCTAAAAAAAATAATATAGTAGAAGCAGAGAACTTATGTTCTGTTTGAGGTTTAGTGAAAATTAAAATTGATGCGCATCAAAATGAAAATTGGGCATTAGTCGCAGGAAAAAATGTATATCAAGATACTCTATTTACCTTTTATATAATATTAACAAGGGTTTGCTGAGAAATTAGATGCGAACTGTAAGTGGTTATCCCAAAGAAACCCAATTTGTTTGCCTTTCTTGAATTTTATTTAAGTTTATTGTTGTTATTCTTAGTAAGAGCATTTCATATTCAACGTAGCCAGTGCACAATAACTCATATGGCAGCCGCCTGCCCATCAATAGACGCTCACTACAGACCCCCAGTAACAAAATCCCCGCAGCCATCCTGTCTTTGTCTGCTGCATGCCAAGCAAGTGCAAAGTTTGTACGGTATTAAAGTTTCCAATGTAATGACGTTAAATAAAATTGGAAGCGACTTCAAAAAATTGAACTTATATTGGCTTCCAAAAAAAGTGAAATTACATTTTACTCTGTACATGCAACACAGTGCGGGGATTGTATATACTAGATATCTGGTGGGCATGTAGAGGTTAAGGAGAATGCCATGTTTTACATTTGCCACATGCAATATTTCATGCTAGTTTTCCTCAGTCTCCCTTCCCTTCACACTTGAATGAAGTGGAGTTCATCATCATAACAGCAAACGATGCGCTGTGCAAGTGCAGCCGCAAAACTCGTTTGAGAAACGTTTTTGACGCATTGCAGTGTGGCCACCGAAATGGATTTGATGACTATGCCCGGGCATTTAGATAGGGCGCCAGAGAGTGAGTGAGCGACTGTGTGTGCGAGAGAGAGAGATAGGAAGTGAAATATATGCGAGAGCAGCATAACATTTTCTGCTAAATAGTTGGCATTAGGAATTAGACTTGGTCCATGGGCTTAACGATAAATTGAAACAATTTATGGCTGGGAACTGAGGAATTATATGAGACTTTATTGCTAGGCAGGCCTAAGCTGCCTTGAACTTAATGTGTATGTCCGGCACGAGCTCTAAGCTATGTTTATCTGGTGTGGCGATAAGCTAGCTGCAATTAATGAACATTAATGTTAGGAAATTTTAGAAATTTTGGATGTTTCCTTTTAAGGTGATGCTTAGTGGAAAAGATTGAAGAAAATGCAGTCGAATAATTTAAATTTATTTTTAAATAGTTATCGACCGTGCTTTGTTGATTTCTGTAGTTCATTTCATTTATCATTGAAATCTTATTTTTGTGTAATTGTAAGCCAGATGTAATCATATTTGGAGTTGTTTTGGAATCAAATTTTGTGGCAAAAAGATAATAAAGATAGAATTTCAAAGAAAGGAGAGTCCTGGTTTAGAAGCATGCTATTAGTTTTTTCATTTCGCATATGGTCTTTATCCTATAATACTTTGATCTAATGCAGTTCATACATGCTAGCTTAGTCCACAATGCTCCCTACTTTTGGTAGGCCTTATGAAACAGCTATGTGCGATATACAAGAATGTCGTTTCATTGTGCACACAATGCCTGCTCAAGCATAATCACACACACATACACTGGCATGCATTTGTGTGTGTTATGCGTTGTTTTTTGACAAATTCTTAAAGCATACTTTTGTGGGCGCGTCGCCTTTTGTTTGGTTTTAGCTTTGGCTCTGCCCTCACTCATTTTGCGTCGCTTTGTTTGCCAACTGCATTGCCGAGTGGCCTTTGTTGTTTTGCAGCAAACACAGTCAGAACAGCAACGGCAGATGCAGCAGATTTTGCATTTAGTTTCCTCAATTTTTTAATAATAAATGTACAATGCATACGACTTTAAAATTAAACTGAAGAATCTAGTTAAGAGACACTTTGAAATATATTTTCTGCAATTTGACTGAGAGTCGAAAATGCCTATAACCTTATCAACGATATTTCCCTTTTTGATACACACACACACGCACACATCGTTGCTGTCTCACAGGCAAATTAGATTGACTGATGGATGTGGGTTTTCCGTGTGGAGGCAACTCACTCCTCACCTTGACACGCCAGCAAGAACGACAGCAACAGAAGCACTTGCCCTGACATACGATGCCACTTGAGAGATATGTCTTTGTTTCACTCTTAACATTTATGTTCTCCTTTTGTTTGGTTGTATGTTTATTTGTTTCGTCTCTGTTTTCCTTTTGATATCTCAACTTAGCGTGCGGCTTAGCTTCGTATTGTAAATCGGGGCAATTCATTCAGCGGGGTGTGTGTTTATTTTTGGCATTGGTGGGGTGCTTTTGAGAGTTCTTGTCACATGATATCTTGCGCATTGTGGTTGTTTATTTATTTTTTTCATTACACGTGTAACAAAGTTTTGCATTTGCTTTGAGCTTGTCTCACGCATTAAAAAGTCAGCAAACAAAAAAGGCTCAGCAACATATATCTGTTTTTTTTTTCTCTTGTTTTTTCTTTATCATTTTTTGTTTATTTGAGTTTTACTTATCTGACTGGGTGTGACTGTCAGGGGTTGTGCCCTCGGGTTATGCGGGGTCATCCTTGTCAACCAGTTGACATGTGGCATAAATCGCGTACAGAAAATTGAAAGGCGTTGCCAGTGAAGCGCTTGTATGCAGACAGAAATTCCAATAAAATGTTGAAAAATGGTTGAGTATGTGTTAAAATTTATGTAAGTTGGATATGTTTATATATGCACACTCCCTTAAAATAAATGAAATTAAATGAAATGAAAGAAATGTAAAAATGTCCAACAAAATTTATAAATTCTTCACAGAAATGAAAAAACCTCCCCCTGTGGTATTTTTTCTTAAAAATTAAATATCCGACAAACTGTTGACTAACAAGTTGGCAATTTCTCATTTTCGTTCTATCTAAAATATAAATTATATTATAAAAATGTAAGCCCAATCCCAAAAAACCAATTTTAAGAAGAAGAAAACGCAACTGAGAACTTTGCTGGCTTATAAAAACAGCTTCCACCTCATTTCCTTCCCACTTGTCTCTCACTTTCAATGGCTAGATTCCCTCTGCAACTTTCGCTCTCTAGATAAAAAAAAATGCATTTATCTTCGAACCTCCCAACATGCTGAACTTTCCAAAAGAAAAAAAACGAGAATAAAAGTAAAAATGCTATCAGTGAAAGTAAAAATTAGTTTATATGTCAGATTTATCAGTTAGGGGAGAATTTCGCTTAGTTCAGCATATTTCCAGATATTAAGCTGATGTGTTTTGCCTGATTAAACAAAGTGTTAAATGAGCTGCAAAAAAGGTATACGCGCTTTGACCAACTCTGGACAATGGCCATAAAAACGGAAAAGGGCAGCAAAAATGCCAGCTATTTATGCGTTGTTGTTGCTGCTATCACATATGAAATATCGCATAAACTAAAGCAAAATGTCAAACTTGCAGTCAGAGCGCAAATGTCAAAAGGGTTGACAGCGCATCAGCGGGGTTATGGGCGGGGCTTGGTTTCGCATGATTTACGATGGTCTATCAAAAATGGCGTCGCACAAAAGTATGCTTCACTTTTTACACTTTTTGTTTTGTGTAATGCAATGCACAAAGCGAAGCAAAGCGGCTGCTGTTAAAAGTTAATCAGTTGTTGTTGTTGTTCTTGTTGTTGGTGCCAGATGAAAAATGGCTCAAATGCTTGGCTGACATTTCATTAAAATTAAAAAAAAAAATAGAACGAATGCCACAAAGCGGGAGTTGAGAGCGACAGCATTGCCAACACTTACACAGTCAATTGCGCAAATCTCAGACGCAGCTGAAGATGCAAATGGAAGAGAAAAATACAAAAGAGATAGGAGTATATGAAGGGATTTTTTTTTTTTGTTTTTTTTTGGTACTGTGCCCATATATTCTATGTATATCCTGCAGCTCGATTATAATTTAATCTAGTGTGGTATGTGTGACAAACTCACGATGTGCATGCGACGTGACACAGCCACCATTTTTCACAGCATTCCACTCTGCATATGCCACAATAGCTCAGTGTGGCGAGGTGAGGTGAAGGGGCGGTGGATATAAGACACAGACGGGGTGAGCGCTAGCAATGGCACAATGACAAGGACCTGCAATGTGGCATGTGGCGAAATAGAAGTGTCTGTCATTTTTATAAATAACATTTGCCATATGTGCGACTACGAGTACGTGTGTGTGTGTGTGTGTGTGAAACAATTCTGGCAGTGTGTCATTGCCACTACAATCTAAAAACAAATGACAAAAATGTCAACAATTTGGTGCTGTTCGCATTGTCATAACGACGAGAGGCAACGACCCGTGCGCTGACTTTTTGCCGCTGGTGTGCTTTTTATAAATACCAATAAATATTTGCAAATTCCAACACCAAGAGAAATGCGTCGCACAATTAAAGTAATTGCTGGGCTGGGCTGGGAGAAAGGAATTTCAGCTCTCTCCCGTTGTTGTAGTTTTGTCATTAAGCCTGCAATTAAGCCATTTATGCCAAGGCAGCACAAAAATGTTAAGCACTTGCCAGCCAGTCAACCAACCGACCAACAAACCAACCAAGTCATTCAGTTAACTTGGCCTGAACTTGAGTTTCGCTTATTGCGGGCTAATTAAAGCCGCTTAAAGGCAAAACTTCAACCTCAATGATGATGATGATGATGATGATGATGATGATGATTGTAAGTAGTGGTAAGAGCTTTATGCTTTTGGCCTAGTCAGCAGCATTGTTTTTGGAATGTAAGCACATTCTTGGGTCTGTCAATACCGTTTGACTGTGTTCAGCTAATGAGTGTTATTCATGAAAAGGTAATCATTCAAGTTCAACATTGCAATTCTAATGACCAAAATAAGTTTTGACCCAAGCAAATCAACACAAAATTTAATATTAGACGTAACATATTTATATATATGTTTTTCTTGAAAAAAATTCTTATGGATTCATAATGGTATTTCTAGTAACCTATTTAGTATCAAATTCTTTTGACTAGTCTGTCATTATAGCGCACTCTCTTACTTTAAAGCGTATTAGCTTTGTGTAATTTAAATTCACCCACTACTACCTCCTCGGCTTTGCCTTAATAACAATTAATTTTCGCAAGCATACTTGGAACTTTTCGACACCAGGGCAAGCAACGAACTCTCTTAGATTTCAAAGCTAGCCGGCACAATTTGACTACGCTGCATTACCATACTTTTCCGATTATACCAAGAACAACTTGTGCCAAACGCTTTGGCCGGGCAACTGAGCAGCAGCGGGCCCAACAACAAGTGAACAAAATGCAAGCCGCTTAAAAACCTTCCGCTCATTATAAAACGCAGCGCCGCACATCAACATCATCTGCTGCTGATGCCCCTGCTGTGGCATGGCTCGTAGGGGCTCCACGGTGCAACAACAGCAGGCTCCATGCAACGTTGCAACACATTGTGCTTTTCATATTTTCGCACAATGAACGCCGCTAGCCTTGAGCCAGCTGCAGACCTCAACTCAACCCCGTAAACACCCCTTCCGCTGCTTTTGCTTCTGCTACTGCTGCTGGTGCAACTGTCGCTGTCACTGGCTGCTAAGTCAACCCGACCAAAATCCCCGGCACAGCACCTCGCTCCGTTGCAGCCCATCTTCTGCTTACAATTAACCTCAAAAATGAGTTTCCATTAAAAATGCCCCAGAGTCATCGATGTGTCCTGGGCGCGTGTGTGTTGTATGCGTGTGTGTGTGGCTTGCAACATTTACTTCTTTTTTGCCTGCAGCGGCTACTGTTGCTGCTACTGCTACAGCTTGCATTGTCCATCTTCATCTCTGCCTCCGCCGCCTCTGTTTGCGGCAACTTTACGACAACGCCACGTGACGTATGTTGAGCTGTCAGTTGTGTTTAATGTGCTGCAATCTTCCATAGTTCTTCTTCATCTCATTGTTCTTGTTGTTGGTTTTTTTTTTTTTGTGTCCTTTTCTTGTTGGCTTTTCCATTTTTCCACACTTGCTTCTTGCGGCTTAAGCATGGAATTTTCAACAAAAACACAAAAAATATATAAATAACAAAATTGAAGTTTGCATTGTTGGCTCGTATTAGACAAACTACTAAAAGATAAACCCAGCTAAGTCCAAACTTGATCTTTTTGCTGATGTCTTTGTGTCGGAACTGAGCTCTGAATATAAAAGATTTGTTGGGCAATTGTAAAACTTTTTATTTAGACTACAAGAGTGGAAAGATAAACTTTGAAGTTACAAATCTATCGAATGCAAAGTGATTTTTAGTTTTTATTGTGCATTTCGCATTTAACCTTTTTGAGATAAATATTTGTTCGATTGTGAACAAATATTTCTATTCTTTGGGTGGACATCAATTGGGAATATTGTTTTCAAACTGGTTCGATTTCTTTATATGATGGTTTTTGGCTTTCATACAAGCATATTTAAAGCTCAAAATTTATAAAAATATTTATCTTGTAGTCAATATAATATCTTTAACTGGCAATAAATCCAAATTCAACCCATCCCTTACACCCTAACTGGAGTAGCTCTTCTATCAAATGCCAGTCATCACGTACTACGAGTTGCTAGGTTTTTTGCTGAAACTTGATGTCTCGAATGCAGTCGCTGCTTTTTCATCTCTAGAGTCCTTTTTTGCTCATCTATTTAATGGCGCTGTCTTTAGCTGTGGCTGGCAGTAAATTAATAATTCCTCGACCCCTTAGCTGGCAAACAATTTAAATTTCTTTTGCCGTGGCAAAAACAATTAGACGCTCGATCACACTAATTGCTGCTGCATTAATCTATTGATTCGACACTTACACACACTCACACACACACACACACACTCACACACACTCACACACATACAAATATATATAAGCAAGAGCAAACACACTCACATGAGCACGTCCCTTCGTTGTGGGAGTGTGGCGGAGTCTTGACCATTTTAAATTGAATTTTAAATTAATAAACGTTGCGGTTGCATCAAGAATTACAAATTTATACGCGTCGTGGTTGCTATCGTCGTTGATGCAATTGTTGTTTCTGTTGTTGCCGTTGTGGTTGTTGGCATCGTTGTTCTCGTTGGTTCCTGTCGTGCGCCAGGCATTGTGGCTAAATCTATGCACATTTTTTTTTGTCGCTTGGCCTTCTTCTATATTATGTTTCCTTTTCTCTGCATACCCTATAAACTGTTTTGTGTGCTGGGAGTTTTGCCAGTGGATTGGATGGATTGGAAGTAGATAAGATATATCGTATATAGTTTAACATTAAATAAAATGTATCGAGGACTAACTTCGCTCTATCGATTTCTACAGGATATCTGTGAGTTGCATATGCCTCGCCGCAGTGGAGTTCACTTAATTCTTTTGTTGCATATAAATCTTGGTTTTGCCGACTCGTTTTTCCTTGCCACAGCCTTGCATGGCGGTTTGCATTTCTCTTCTTTTCTTCACATCTTTTTTGTATCGCTTTCTTTTTGTTGTCTTGTTTTGTTTGTTATGTTTTGCTTTTGTGGTTTTAATTCTATTTTCACTATAAATTGTTTCGGTGCGCTAACATTTTACAAGGCGGCGAACTGGGCGAGTGCTGTGTGGTGGGTGGATCGTGAAGCGTGTGGCGTTTTACAGTTGGCTGCTGGCCGTATCCGTCCGTACGTCTTCTGTGTCCGGTGTGGCATGCAACTAATTACATTTGCATATCTATGGCCAAGTGGAAATACGGCGCAGCCGATAGAAGCCCTAAAACTCATCTTAGTCTTAGCCAGAAGCAGTTGCCCACAAAGTAAAATAGAAAGAAAACTGTTTTGTGGCGTCAAACATCAAACTGCCCACCGACTGTCGTCAGTCGCACAATCAGCATAATTATAAACTTTTGGTAGTATTGTTTACGCATCTGCCTTATGTCCATATAATGAGCAAACGCAACAACAATAATCTGAACAACAATCGACCAAACTTTGTCGCTCGCCAAAGCAAGCAATTAAATATGCACTTGGCGACTGGACTCCATTTTGTTGTATTTGCTTCTGTCGCCTGATTTTTATATGCAGCTGGACACGCCCATAAGCACGACTGCTTTTGTTGCGCTGCGTTGAGCATTTCGTTAATTAAACTATAATTAATTTAAGAAAAAACCAAAAGAAAAAAATTGAATTGGCCAAGCAAAGGATAACTCATCGCCCAACTCTCTTTGTTTGCTGTGCATTTGTTGTGCCAACAGCTTAATGTTGTTGCCATATCCTTGGTTCAGTACTAGTTGATGTTGTTGCTGGCATTTTCAATTAATTGTGTGCCACTTACCAAGTGGCTCATGCGCCAAGTGTGCATCAGACGCAGCATTAAAATCATATCACCTCCCCCCCCACATCAACCGCCCTAAAGTGAATAGAATGAGTGAATTTTGTATATTCATATTTATTTTTTAAGTGGTTGAGAACTTTATTGAGTGCTTAATTAAACGTGGGTCTCAGTACAATTTATAAAAAAAAAAATGGGTCAAAACTCTTTTAGACAATAAATAAAGCTGATTCCAAAGTTATAATTCGATAATTTATTGAATTAAACAGCTTGTTAGCTTCTATGACCAATAAGAAATGGATGTGATCGGTAATTTCGATGGATTATATTTATACAAATATAGAATTATGACCTTTTCGACTTCAAATCAAATGTAATAAGCTTCTGGGGAAACTGAAAGCAAAAAACTGTATCCACTCGGCTAATGAATTTGATGGAATCGCTAAAATATCTACACTCAAATTGTGGGTACTTCTGCTGGCCTTCGAACTGATCGATAACTGTCGCACTTGGTCTAAATTCCCTATGGCCTTAGTGTTTCTTACTATTCCTGTTGTCTGCTACAAGCGAGTAAATTAATCAAATGAACTAGCACAGAATATAATTAAGACAGACCACACCTCCCCACCATCCACAAATACAACTAGCTGGGGACACATATGAAGGACATGGAAATTGGAGGGAAAAGCTAATTCTGACATGTGCAACAGAAGGAGGCAGAAATATTAATAAAGCTAAAAGCATGCGACCAATAATGTTTATAAATTTAATTATGTAAATGTTCGGCTATAAAAAATAACACGAGCAAAAACCGAAAAGCAGCGAAGCACTGCGGCAAAAAAAGACAGCCAGCGAGCTAAACGTCAAAAAAAGAAAAAATTTAATAGATGTCAAGCACAAATTGAAATGCGAATGCCAAAACAGCGGAGTAAAAGCTAAATGCAAATATAGTAAAAATCGCTCGTTGATATATATTAAAAAGATAACAAATATAAAAAATAATAAAGAGAAAGTTAAAGATAGCCTAGCCGTAGAGCGGAGAATACGAGGAGCTACGAACTGTTGAGCCCATCACAGGGTGAGGCTGAAAACTCGACTCGCATATGAAATTAATTAAATTTGTTGTGGATTGTCAGCGCGCGTTATACATTTAATGTGTCTGCTTTATGGCTCCTACCTACGCAGACAGTGGCAAATAGAGCGAGTCGGATGGCTAATAAAAACACAGAGATAGAGAGAGAGAGAGAGAGAGAGACGTATGTGTTTTATTTGTAGAATGTATGTGTGTAGTACAAATATGTATGTATTTTATATGTATGTATATCTGTGCATTTTTGCATTTCCGTTTGGTTATTAGTTTTTCTGCGGCATTTCCGGCGTTTTTTATGTGAGCTCGTTTACATATGTGTGTGTGGTTTATATGTACAAATCAAGGCACTGGCTCGTTTTTATTGTTGTGGTCATGTTACTGTCTTAATTTAACTTGCAGCCGTTAATTAAAACAACAATAAAGCTACAGATACCGGTGTGTGCATATGCAAATGCTTTATGACCACTCTTGACTTTTACTGCATCAGAAGAGATTTGAATGCGAGTGGACAATACATTCAGTTAGCTTAATTATATTTATATTTCTATTTGATTGTATTCATACCATCCAGCTATTATATTCCGGAATCGAAATTGAGAATCATTTATTTATATTTTGAAATCAGTTCCCAAACGATCAATTTTTGCTTAATTTATTTTTTAAGTCTTAAATGTTTTTAGTTAGACTGGCTGAAAACCCATATAAATCGCAAATGAACATAAATTAACAATGATTCAAAGAGTATATCAGTGCGAGAGCATCAATTAAAAATAAAGTATTTCCGCGTTGCTTTCACACTATTTAACAATATTTAATAATAATGAAACACATTTCCTGTCAAACTTTATAACGCGTAGCTTTTGTGGTGCCAGCTCCCTGAAAGCTGGCATGCGGGCAGAGTTGACAACATGTGTCGAAATGACACAGGTAGGTGGCATTACGCATTTACGCCGCTGTCCAGCGGCTTTTATACATTTTATGAGCATTTTTCACATAAATAATATATACGCTCGCTCACAGACAGACTCTCGTTACCAAAAATGAGCAATTATATGTACTAAAATGGTCGATGGAATGGAATTCGATGGCGGAGTCGTTTCACTTTTATTACGTAAATGCAATTACGCAACTTTATTCGAGTCTATTTGAATGTTTAACATGTCATTTACATATGAAAGATTTAATGGCAGCGCGCATTGAATTGAAATTGCAAACCCGCAGTGAGGAGACTCAGTGGAGTCGCTACGGTGAAGAGGAGTTCGGGGAGCATATGAAGAAAGGGTAGCAGGGACAAAAAGCGTAACAATGAGCCAATTAAAAGGCTAACAGTGTGCGCCCAAAGTTTTTTAATTATAACTTTAAATTCAAAAACATTTAAGCCCAATGCGAATGCAAAACGCATTAAAACTCCTGTTGCCCATAAAAGTGTGCTATAAAGCGTGTGTGGATATGCAGATGACTCGCAAACACATACACGCATGTCCATTGCGGCAGCTGACAATATATTGGCCTTGTAAGTGTAACTGTTTTTTTCTTGGTTGTCATACCCTATAGATATAAAATTATGCTGGAAAAGAGTATATTCTCCAACGGCATTTGAGGTAATTACAAATATAGATACTTATCTAAAATGTGATTGCTAATTTTAGTACATACTTTTTACTAACTTCTAAGATAGGTTATAGAGTATGTTCTAGTCTCTCCCTCTCCCACTATCTCTCTCTCTCTCTCTCTCTTTCTTTTTGTCGCTATCAGTCTCTCTCTCAGATTTTCTCTTTTTTCGACGCGAGATCACTCTTTTGTTGTAATTGTAATTGTTGAAGTTGGTCTTAATGGACGGCATTGTTAATTGTGTGCCATAAATCTGGGAGCTCATTCCCAGTTTTTCCCATTTGCACTCACATAACGCATATAGTCAGTCGTCGAGTCGTATAGTTGTATATACGTATAGGTTTTATATCTCCCCGACTACCTTTCGCCCCAAATAAAAAAAAAAAGAGACAACAAAAAAGGAGTAAGGCAAATGCGAGCAAATAACAAACAGACGAATGGCCAGACAAAATAACATGTTACATGTAATTAATTTCAAATTATTTATACATGAACGCGCGTTGCCCCGTAAAACGAAGCTAACAAATAAAAACAACCACGAAAACATCGAGAGAAAAAGCAATTCAGCACAGCCTGTGGCGTTGTTTGCACTATGCATTGTGCTCAATTAAAGACTGACCGTAGAGGCCACAAAGTAAGGCAGTTAATAAAAACTGGCGAATAGTTGGGAGAGGCGCATTTTGACTGTATTTCAGATGCTCTACGAAGCTGGATAGCAAATGAGATTAAATGAAATGGATGAGTAGCTATATTCTCTGCCTTCGCACTTTACATATTTATTATTCTTAGTTTCTTAGTGCAACAGGATGGAATAATATGTTGATGTGCTCGTAATATTAAATATTTGCATTCTTCCCGTAATTCACTCATACTTAACTTTTGAGTCAAGACTGCTTTTTTTTCTTCTTTAATAAGCCTCCCGTAATTATGGTAAATTTAAAAATGCATACACAAGAAGCTTATTTAAATTTATTACCTCGCTTTAACTGTATTTTCACCTGAAACAACTTCCCATTTAAGCTCAGATTGTAACGCGCGCCTCGCCACAGCTAATATGCCCCAACCCCACTGATTCAGCATTCCCCTGTGTAGGGCATAAAATGGTAGCCTACAAGGTCGTAAAGTCGCAATAGCGCCTTTTGCTTTGGGGTTTTGGCTTGAGGTTTGGGTTTGGGTTTTGGCTTTTGGGCTCTGGGCTCTGGGCTCTCGGCTGTGGTCTGCGTCGCTCTGCGCTTTCTCTCTTACTCATAACGGTAGTGACGAGAGGCCGCAAAGTATTTATTTGTTAACTGGTTTAATGACGCCAGAGCCAAAACAGTTGCCAGAGCCTCATAAAATGCGTGCCACGCACTTTAAGCCACAAATGCAATTGCTGTGCGTGTGCGTGTGTAAATCATAGCATTTTGGCTTTAAGCGTTAAACTGCGCAGCATTAACTGCCTCCCCTGCTCAGCAGGCCATCCCAGTTACTCGCAGGTAGCTGCATGCATCAGGAGGGGGGGAGACAGTAGGTGGTGTCGAGGGAAGCAGCTGCGTTCCAATAAGCACATAATTGAATTCTGATCATAAATTTGCATTATGGCTGTGGCGCGTCGGTTTCTAGAGGCTTCACATTGCTTTGCATCGGTCGGGGTTCGGTTTGGTCTGGTTTTGGTTTCGTTTGGTTTTGCCAGCCACAACGATATAATTTTTGGTCATTTTTTTGTTTGTGCAGTGTACGCAGCACGTGGCTTATGGCATAATTTTACCCCAAACGCACATTTCAGATTGTGGGCCCAGCGACAGGGAAGATACTCATAAAAACGTGCTGCCACCGAAAAAAAAAAAAAAAAAAAAATGAACGCGCATCTGGATGGATGCCAGTGTTGAGAGTTGAGTTAAGTGCGGGCGGAGTGGGTGGAGAGGGGACTGTCATAAAATGTAGCGATTTATGGTTGAAACACCTAAATAACAATGGACACTGGCCAGGCGCCAGTTGTGTTAGTCTGAGGTGAGCTTGTTGGGAGTTGAACACCAAGCAGCAAATTTATGCAAATGCATAATATGTTTAAGCTATGCCAGTCACAATTGGGTGTATTTGGTTAACTTATGGTAATTATTGAAACACATTACAAACACACATTACATAATATTTCGGTTAAAACTTTACAACACATTTATCACTGCAATAAGTTAATTGACTAAGTGCTGAAGCCAAGTTCCACTTGATTTATGAACAAAGAAAACAAATTTGTAACTCAACTTAAGAGTTGTAAATACACAGAACATGTTGACTGCAGTTGAAAAGCAAAATATGTGTATATTACCTCCTATTCAATCTAAAATCTTTATAGTATACAAATCGGGGTGGTGCCTTTGACCTTGGCAAACGACAATGGGTTGATAGTGAAAACGAAAACTAGTTGGCACATCTACTTAAGTTACCGAACCAGAAAATACCTTCGAATATAATCGATACACAGCAAGCGAGTTGTTAGTCTCAACTTATGGGCTTTCAATTCAGAAAACAATTTTACAAGTCCTCTTAAGACTTCTAAACTAAGAAACGAGATGACAGGTGCACATTTTCTATTTGGTACTATCTCTCAATACACACAACAAACTAGGATCCTTAGCTCCAAAGTTGCCTACACAAATTCGGAATTGTTTTTAATTTATCATGTCTATTGGCACTTCTTACCACTCTATATTAATTAACTCATCAGAATATGGACAGAAATCTGAACTCCATTGAGATTATATGTAAACAAGGGTAAATTCACTTTTCGTACTTTTAGCTCAAGTTGTTTGCTTTTGTAAATGTGTGTTCGATGTGATATTTCTATCGATCCATCGAGGTTGTTATTCAGATATGCAGATGCCTTCAGTTAACTCGCTCACGGCATTTACTGCAGCTGCTTATTCCCAGAATATAAAACACACACACACACTTTACTATTATTTATATTTTAATTTTCAAGCTCGTTGACTGCATCAGCAGGTGTATATATATATATATATACATATGTATACGTGTGAGAGTGTGATATAGTTCAAGCATTTTATTGCCGCATATATTTATCTAATTGTTTATCAATTTCTTGACTTGCGGCTAACATCAACAAAAACACGCACAGACAATATACCCATCAATCTATCTATATATACATGCTTCCATTCATATCCCCATTTGGAGGTGGGAGGGGGCGTGTTCATACATTTCGCATTGATTGTTTTCAATACCGCACAACAAATGTGCTTGTCAAAAATTAATCACTTGCTCTAAGTAGTAAACACCCCTAACACATCCATGCCAGATACATATATACATATATACATATACTAAGACAATGCCTGTTACACGCATTTATAATTGAATTTGACGTTTGTTGTTGTTGTTGTTGTTCCTGCTGTTGCTGTTGTTGCTCTTGTTTTGACGTTCTCTGTCCAAGTTGGCAGCTCGGCAATCGATGGGCTGTGGGCGACGAACGATGTTGGCAACTGGCAGACGCCTGAAAGCACGCAATTTATTTTCATTTCTCTAATAGACTTATTTAGGAACCAACACACACACACACACATATAAGCACACACTCATTTATATATATATACACAGTACTGGCTGCCAATACGCGTGTGTTTCGTGATAAATTATTTGTAATTTATTAATTTATTTATTAATTTTTCCGCCTGTTTTCTTTTGTCTGTCTGCGTCGTTTACTCTCTCTATCTCTTTCTCTCTCGTGTTCTGTCTCTGTTTCTATCTCGCATTCTCCCCCTCTGTGTATTTTCCTTATGTGCTTGTTAGGGCATATTTGAACTTCAGTCACGATTTGCCAGAAAAGCAGCTTATTTTGGAACTCAATAACCACTTTATGTCTTTGTTGGATCACATACCAAATTTTGAAAGAAGTTCTAGTATAAAGTAAATATATTCATATGAGAGAAATTAATTCAATATTTACTTAATATTATTGTAAACTGTGATCCCAATTGATTAAAAAAAAAAATCATAATTATTAATATATTTGGATGACATCCGTATAAAAAGTAAAATTACAATACAAGAGAATACTCTTGGAATCCCAACAAAGCATTAATCTATAACTTATACGTTATATTTAATTTCTGATGTTCATCATTTTCTCGCAGTTATGTAAAAAGGAAATACTTTCGATTGTTAGGATTCATAAAGAATATATTAAAAATATTTCAATTGCCTCACAACTTCGAATTTTTTTTCATGAAATTTTAACCTGAAAGATGTAAAATTTAAAAAAAAAGCATATTCAATTAATAATGCTATCGCTTCCTTTTTACGAATTTTAACCTGATAGCTATACAATTCTTTTAAAAATCAGATTCAATTAATAATAATATCCCTGGTGAACAATAGAAAGCCAAGAGTATCCAGAATATGTATTTGCCATTTCTTTTGTGTAGCTTGCCTCGCATTTGACTTTAACTTTCTGGTTTGTTGTGGTAGCTCATTAATAAGGTCAGCAACAAGGTGAAGGTGTTTATGTTTCGCACTGTCTTAACTTGCTTTCCATTCTTCCATTTTATTTTATTGCATGCTAGGCGGCATTTAATGGCCCCGTCACATGCGAGTCACCAGTTGTCGTTAGGCTTGTGTTGACAATATAAATGGATTTCCAATGATTTATTATTGCATTAGAACGCATTAGGTAAACAGTACAGCAGCCAGTAGCTGCCAGTAGCAGGAAATATAACTTACCCAGAACTTGTCCATTTTTAGTGACGCATCTCCTCTCCGCATCTCCAGGCCTTCATATCCTGCACAGACATTTGTTTCAGCCGGCTCAGTGTGCAGTCAGTGGAAATGCATAAAAATGAGTCATAAGTTTAAAAATTTATAAAATGCGCCAGCGCATAAGTGCCAGACAAGAGACTCCACAGATGGGGGCCGCTTGTAGGCGTGGCTGTGCGGAATTTGCAACATTTCTTGTAACATTTTACTACCCAGCAAGCAGCAGGCAGCATTATCAAATGTCTACGACAAGAAAAATTAAATTAAATTGTTGTGAGTAGTCAGTGCTGGAGTGGGTTTGCAAACCGAAGCTGTAGATGTAAAAGCGAGAAGGAAATAGTAGAAGATGGGAGAATGCTATATGTTAAAATAGTCTTCGACAGGCACATGGCCTGGACAGTGAAATTGAAACGCCGGCATCTAAGACGACCATCTTCCGGGGCCGCAACAGGAGCGAGCAGCAGCTCCAGCAGCAGGATTCGTAATGCAAACTTAATAAGATGTATGCCTCCCTCCCGCCAGTTCCATCTCGGTATCCCGATCCGTCTGGCAGTGCATGTCGTCTGTCAGTGGATACACATGCAACTATCACGACTGCACTGACAGTTAGACAAACAGAGTAGAAGAAGTCAGTTGGTCCGTCAGTTTATCTGTCGCCTGAGATGCTAGATATAGAAACCGTGCGATAGAGAGAGAGATAAAGAGAGATGGAGAGAGAGAGAGAGAGAGAGGGATACAGAACAAGCGGACAGCTTGAAAAGTCAGCAAATTTGTTGGCACAGGCAAGTTGTTGCCATATAACTGTAATCAGTAAACATTTTATGTTTAGAGCTGTGGTGCATTTTGTATTAAATATCATGCTGTGGCTTCCCTTCAACACACATACACACACACATACACATACATATGCATATCCAAACAATGAGAACGTGCTTCCATCTACCAAATGAGTGTAGCCACATTTAGTGTTTCAGCCAAAATCATGTACTCAATCAAAACTAAACTGATAGGCATGGGTCAATACTTGAATATACAATATGAAATACAACATTCAAAAAAAAAAAACAGAATCAAATATCTTAAACCATATGTTAAAGATCGCATATGGGTTCAGTCTACATAATCCGTAATGAGTTAATAATCAGTTGTGCTAATTACCATTATTATTATTCTTGAGCCCCCGAGCATTAACAGTCTCTGAATATACTGCTCTATTTAATAGTTGCTTTATCGTTTTAGAGATTTCATACAGCATACACTGCAAATCATCAAGCACCAAGAATATATTATTAAATTGAATAGGTTTTAATCAATTTTTCTTACTTGATTTCGCATCCGTAACAAATACTCTTTTGCAGCAACGGCTTATCTTTTCTTGTGTTTTTTTCGCAAACTTGCAACTGAATACCAGCATATGAGCCACTTAAATAGTTGTTACTTTGTGCCTCCGCCTATTGTAAGCAGGCCGTCATTCATCCGATATTCACAATCAATTTTGAAGCACACATACGTACATATATATCTATTAACTGCTATCATTACGATCTACTTAGGCAGTCTTTATGGCCCACTCAAGGGACCCTTCTGTGTGATTCAATTGTTTGCTGCAAGCGAAGTCGAACTCAGCTCAAGTACTTGGTTGTATCACATATGGATGTATGTATATGCGATATACAACGAGAGCCGGGCTGAGAGACAAGTGGGAGCGATAGCAATTAGGCAAACGTTGGCCCTTCATTAGGCTGATCAATGGGCTGCTTTATGTCACTAGTGGGCAGCAGGCACAGACAGCAGGCTGCATGCAGGAGAAGGGGGCGGCACATGTGCCATATCCTTTTTGTCAACAGGAAGTGTTGACTGGCCACAAATTTACCAGCATCTTGCGGATGCAACTTTGTTATATCTTCATGTTTGTGCTTTCGCTTGCTTTTCCCTCTACTACTGCTTTTGGTTTGGCTTCGGCTTCTGCTTTTTATTTTTTGTTGCCGCTGGCACTTGCGGCTTTATTGTTGGCATTGTCTAACATCTTCAGCAAGTTGCCTTTTTTTCCAGGCTGCTGCCACTAAAAAAACGGTTATTTACTCTGCTTGTAGTTGCCGCAGGCTCGCTGCCACTGCCACTGCCTTGTCACATACTTTTCACTCTATCCGGCAGATTCTCTCTACCCTCTCCTTTGCTCCTGATGCCAGCTTTGCCTGTGTGTGCCTACTTAACACAATAAACACTCAATTTTCAAGCATGTTTTGTTTGGGATTTGTCAGAGATACTTCTTGGCACACACACACACACACACACCCTGTGTTGAGGAGGCCGACAAGCCTGCTGGTTAGAAACTTTGCTAAGAAGCCCGCAACTGTTTGCTTAGGCAAGGCCCAAGCCGAGGCCTATAAATACATTTTAATGTTGCGACAATTGTTGACTGCTGGTGCTTTGATTTGTTTTCAATTGCTGGCAGCAAAAGTTTTTGGTATAAAAAAAGCCTCGATAAATGGAGTGCAATACGTGTGCAAATTTTACGTGTTTCCACTAGTCAGCAGCAGATTGCAGTAACAATTTAAAATATTTTATCAAAGAGTAAAATACAATACATATACCAATTTGAAAGAAATTCATACAATTTCTCTTATTATATATAATTTCTACTTGCTCCCTAATAAAAAAAAAATATAAAAAAAAAAACTCTTAAGCTTCCCAATAAATTATAATCCATGCTTTTGTCATCTCAGCTCTTTTAATAATTTAACAATAACAACAACTCGATGCAAATGCCACAGCTAATGCTAATGCTCTCAGATGCTGACTAGTGGGAAAATAGCATTCTGTGAGAAACTCACAAGAAGGAAGAACCAGCAAGAAAAGTCGACCCTTGCTTGGCCCCAGTTACAGTGCTGGTATGAAAAAAGGCGACTCTTATCAATCTTAAAAATGCATGAATAATTAAAATATGTAAATTTACTTGTGGCCAGTTGCTAGTTGCCTTAAAGGCCCAAGTCCAATACCGAGACCAAGCCCAAGTCCTGAGTCGAAAGTCACAAAGTCTCTTTAAACTGAGTTCACAGTAATTTTTGTTCGCCGTTCTTGTTCTTGTTACTGTTTCTGTTTTTCTTTTTGTTTTTGTTTTTGTTTTTGTTTTCCTTTTTTTTCTGCCTTTAGCTTTTGGCGTCTGTAAAATGTTTGCTATACCAACACGAAGGTAGCTCAAACATTAAGGAACTGTGAAGTCACTCAGAAGTGCCGAAGATGAGATACACTAATATTAATACATTTTTGCTATAATTAAGATCAACTTCATATAAATGGAATCCGGTTAGTATGTGTATCGTCAACACCAAATTTTCGATCGACAACTCTTATATTTATTAGCTGTACAAACGGGAAGCAGGTGTATCGTATTTTTATCTAGACCTTATGTACATAATGGATTTCGAAAAATGCCTCCATTACATGTCTCTCGACAAATTGTTAATGCCCATGGGCAGGGTATAAGAACCGCCCAAACGCCACCCCTCCATCCAACCCGGGTGGGTAAACAGCATATTTATCAGAGTAAAACTGAGACAGAAAAAACGCGGTGTGAAAATGCGCCTTTGAAAGTGACTCAATAATGCAAACACCTGCCATCCGAGCCCATGGCTTGTATGTGTTGTATGGGATATCCTACGCTCCCCGGCCTCTCCTCCAGCACACAGCTCCACACACCCTCGCGAGGGGGGTCAGTGGCATCTAAAAGCAGACAACATGCAAATAAAGCGCTTTATGTGCCGCTGCTTTTGTGCCGTCTAATGATGTTTATCGCCGTCAAGACACTCTATTGAGGAGTGTGCATGTTGCTGTTGGTATTACTGTTTGTGTATGTGTGTGTGTGTGTGATCCCAATAGAAGTGAAATGAAAGCAAAGTGCGACCAGGTGGAGCACTCGACACGACTTTGCCTTTATTAGCTAATTCATTAAAAAGCTGTCGCCAAACTCAACGAGAAATATGCAGACTGTCGCCTGCCTCTTCTCCTGCCATTTCTGCCGCTGCCCAAATACATTGTTCGCACATTTTCCAACACTTTTCAGCAACAGCAACCACCAACAAGCAGCAGCTTAATTGAAATGCATGAAAAGCCGCATGAATTTGGCAGTCAACGACAGCAGTGTGCTCCACTTGTCCATCTCGCTCTCTCTCTCTCTCTCTCTCTTCTCTCTCTCTCTCTCTTTCTCTCTCTCTCTCTCTTTCTCTCTCTCTCTCTCTCTTTCTCTCTTCCTCTCTCTCTCTGTCTGGCTGCTTGGCTTTATAATAAATGTACACGCACACGCATCCAGCACGCATTGGCGCGTTGCATTTGGTCAACGGTCAACGTTCGTTACTCTCCGCCCTCCCCTCCCCTCCCCTCCCCTTCCCTCACCACATCCCCTTTCACTTCATCGATGCCTCTCGTAACACTGTAAATGAAGTGTTCGACCGTTGTCGAGGCCCTGAGTTTTCACTGTCCTCTGCTTTTAGAATTTTTCATTGCATTTTCAAAATTGGCGACGCATAGGCATCAACGACAAAAACACAAAAGCATGCCAATAGGGTCAACTAAAACAACAACAACAACAATAACATCAACAACAACAGCAACAATAGCAATAGCATCAAAATCAACAACTTTAGTCTTTAACAGAAAAGTCGTTAAACCAGCGTGTGGTGTTTGTGTGTTGGTTTGCTGCTGTCGATAGTGTTGGTGAATCTAGCGATTTTGCCACCAGTTGGTCATGGTGCAGTATTTGCCCTCCGCTGCTACTGACAAGCTGCATATTTTTAGGTTAGAACAATGCCAAATATTTGTCCATACACATAATGCTTTAAGAGCACCCAAAAAAAAAACAACAGCGCCACTTTAAATAGGTTATACAATATTATGTATGTCGATGGCATGCAGACCAGCAAATTCGTATAGAACTTATAAAATAGTCTTTAAGCCCTTCTGTTAAAGTTCGTAATTAATATGCAACCTAGTCTTAGATTAAATAAAACTGTCAGCTATGTGGCGTCTAGGGATGCTGCTGAAGAATACATTCTAAAATGTATTAAAACAGTTTTAAATATTAATTTACTTCAGTATCCTAATAAAACTCAACCATCTACAATTTTTCCATACCAGAGTTAATACCTCAACTCCTGCAAGAATCTACTGCCTACATCAAGGCGCTATCGTGTTTAGAGTTGAACTATAATTTCCAAACGGTTCTAGCAGCCGTTGCATTGTAGCCCAAGAGATGAGCTGAATTAAGCATACTTACCTGGCGTAGAGGTTAACCATGATCATCAAGGAGGTTCCTCCGGATTGAGACTCTGCCATTGCACTTTGAGGTGGGGCTGACGTCTGCGATTATTCCTAATGTGAATAAATCGTGCGTGAAATTTTTGGTAGCCGGGAATGGCGTTCGCGCCGTCCCGACAATAATTAATAAATCTAAAGTTATTTACTTCTTGGATGTGTGCAGTGCATAACACTGTGGTTTATACTGCATCTATCAATGAAAATAATTTGTTTCATTAATATTTACCACTAAATTCGTAGCACAGTAGACCTTTTAAAGTTTTCAAATTTCTGTCGACCGTGTTGTAAAAAAAAAGAAAGAGTATAAATCGATTTTTTTTTTACAAATTTCTACAATAAAGAAAACTGTGGTAGCAATATACATATATATATATATATGTGCGTTATGGACTTGCGATTCTACTAAAAAAATCTGTTTTTTCTCTCGCAGTTAGCACTACTTCATATTTACCCTCAGCATTTGTTTGTTGTTTGTTCGCCTGTCTTTCTGTATGTCATATTCTCCTTTGTTCCGCAACTCACATACATGTTTACGCACACACACTCGCTAAGCAAGCAGAACACAATTTTCCGCATTTGTTTAATAAAAAGTTTTATTTGTTAATTTTGGCACAGTTTTCAGTTGGGTTCTGTGTTTTTCGCTATGCATTTGTGAAGAAGTGGCGCTGCAATAATAAATAAAGCGCCAAAACGAGGAGACCGTGCCACAGGAGTGCATGATGGCGGGAAAATGGCTGAAAATGCCAACAGACTAAGAGATAAAAAGGACGTTGAGAGGCGGCAATGACGGCAACGTCAAATGTCAACATCAATATTGTTGTTTTTTTTTGTCGTTGTTGATTGTTGTTGTTGTCGCTGTGCCGTTGTCATTGTTGTTGAGCTGCTGCTGCTTCTTCTTGTTGTGCATTTATGCATATGCAGATATACTATATAGATGTGCATGTATATTTGTGTGTATATATTATAATGCATGCATACATTGCAGTAGCGTTTTTTGTCTCGGTTAAATTTTAATTTCACGCTGAAAAACACAGGCACAACACAAGCCAGCCAGCCTGATAGTAAGAAAATGCTCTGCGGACATGGGTAAGAAGATGGTAGGATTAGGGGCAAAGAGGGAGGGCTGAGAAAACAAGGACTGCAGATAGCTCCTGCGCCGTTTATTGTTGATGTTGCCGCTGTTAAATGTTTTTAGCGCAATCCCCAAATGAAAATAATAAAAACAAGTCAAACAAAAAGAGTTTACAAGTAAGATCAACGAATTTAAATATACTTTTAAAGATGTAATTTAAAAACTAAACAAAAATATTATGTCATCAATGGTCAGGGTTTTTTATGCTTGGATTAGCCAAAGCTTTCACTAAGATAAATTCTCTAAAAAAGATTATTTAAAGTGTACCTAAAATTGCGATGAAAATTTAGATCGTACTTCCATTTATATGACTATCAATTTAAATTGTTAAAAATATAAATCTGTAGTTTAGCAACCATAAGAGCCTAACTTCCAAATAGTTAAGACTATTAACGGGAATTGCTATATCTCAGTTTTATACAGCTAGCCATGTAGATACAAACATTGGTAGGTCTAAGTTTCCATTTGTATTCAACTGATTAATGCACGACACTTATGTACATGAACTTACATATCTTATAAAATAGTTGGAATACTCCTACTGCACCAGAGGGGATAAGCGCCAACAGCATCCGGCTGATGTGCCATGCATTGTAATGGTAGCTGGCGGGGTAATTTGGGGGCGGAGTTTGTCGACGTCGCCATTGCCGTCGACTGCTGGATTTAATTGGAAAATGTAAATGAGCTTTGTTCATTTGAAAGATGCAGTCGAGAACGGCCACAGCCGCCTCTTGACTGCTAGTCGCGGATTTGCTTTTAACAGGGCGCCCCTTCCTCAACGTTTTGCCGCAAAAACAATGCGAATGCAGCGGTGGCTGCGAATACGAGTGCCAAGCCCTTAAAGTGTACCACAAAAGAAATTGTCACAAGGAAAAATGCTGACCCTTGCTCCACACACACATACGCTCATATAGTGGGTGTGTGTGTGTGTGTGTGTGTGTGTGTGTGTGTGTGTGTGTGTGTGTGTGTTTGTTGCTCGCCATTGTTTGACTTACAAAATGGCGTAGAAAGCGGCAAACAAACGCAACCGAGCAGCGGGGCAAGCTTTTTTAAAAACGGCAACTTCCGCTTTTAAAAGCTGCATGTAAAACAATACTTTATATGTGTGTCGTGTGTGTGGATGGGTGTGTGTGTGGGTGCGTACATATTTGTGGCATATTGTTTTCGAGAACTCCATACCCTTCTGTAAAAAACTCTTCACATGCCATATATATATTTTGTTATTGTTCTCTATGCAACATAATTTTGAGAACCGGTTCAACACTGTTGGATTTTCTTTATTTTCAAACATTTTGCGAATTATTTTCATTTTTTGCATTGCAGGCGATAAAACACCCGCGGGCTTTCCGGTTATAACACAGGGTCCGGGCACACGCGTCATTGAGGTGGGCCACACAGTCCAAATGCAGTGCAAAGCCATCGGCAATCCAACGCCCAACATCTACTGGATCATAAACCAGACCAAGGTGGATATGACCAATCCGCGATATTCCATAAACAACGGTAAGTTAAGATCTATGTAATTAAATATATTTTATTATTATACTGTTGCAAATCTCAAAAATCATAGTAATTGCGCATACAATCTAGCAACTGTATTAACTTAAAGCTGAGTTGAAAACTCAACAATAAAAATCTAGGCAGCTATAATACATTACAAGATGTTCAAAAGATAATTTAAGGACTTAGAATTGAATATAAAAGAGTGCGAGCAAAATCAGTGGAAAACTATTCGTAAAATTTAAAGAAATGCGCATCTATATCAATGTCACAAGAATTCTCTCACTGCCAGTTTTGTAAAAAATTCAATTCACTGGCAGCCATCCCTTTGATCTCCTTCTTAGCATTGAGGATATGTGCATCTAGCAAACACATAACTTGAACGAACCGGTTGCCAGGGTTGCTGAGTTGCTGCGCCCTGAGAAACGACTTCATTTATTAAAATTCAAGTCTCTGTCGCTACCTTTTTGGGATCTTCCTTGCTTTTTTCTACCCATCTCCGTTTTTTATTTTTAGTATTTTGCGCTTACGCTCATTTGAATTTCTTAGGAGTTTACTTATGCTTCGCCGCATTTTGTGCTACAAGTTTTTCGGCGCTTAGTTAACGTTTGACTTTTGCCAGCTGCTGCTGCTGCTGCTGCGTAACTTACCTTAGCATGCCTCATACCTTACCTCCTACCTGTGCCTTACGCCTCACCCACCTTGCTTAGCCTACTTGGCTGCCTGACAAATGGCAAAGTTGGTCCTTTAAGGATGGCGCTTCTTTTTTTTCGTGCTGGGCAGCTGCGGCTGTTTTATGAGCCAGCTAGCTGAGATCTTATTAGGTAGAAAACTTTACAAATGTCAACAAAATGTCGCCGGGTCCTTTAATCAAGCACTACTTTAGCTATGCATCGGGTTTGACTTTCGAGTTCTCCAAAGGTATTTCTAATTACGGCATATGCCCGATAAGGAGCGATAAGGCTGTTGTTGTCGCTGCTAGTTTCTTGTGTGCCTGGAATGACACATCAAACGGCGTGTCGTTGATGAATCTAACAAAGCCGTCAACAGCAGTGGACGGTCATTAGAAGCGCAAATATTGACATTAATATTGACATTAATATGCATTAAAAGAGTCCTTTTAAAATGACATCAATGGCCGCGATGCCCTGCCGTGTCGCGTCACCAAAACCGACAGACCGGGCGACTGTCGCGATAACAATAATTATATTTGCGTTGCGTTGTCGACAGGGTTTACAATGGCAGTGGTGATGGGGGCTAGCAATGAGGAAGGTAGGTTTGGGGAACAAAAACCATCACGTTTCAATTGCAAGTGTTATCGACAGGCGACAGGCCGATCAGAGCCTGGTCTGAATGAATGCTGTCCTGACATGACCAGTTACAGCAGCAGCGGCGCCACAGCCGGAAGCCAACTCCGGAAAGGTCCGGCCTGCGGCAGCCGCTTTAACAATTCAAAACGTGTTGGGCATAGTAAAAATGGCAAGGGCCCCAAGTCAAACCTGGCCACAATGCTAATGAAATGGACGCTCGCTTAATGACAACCCACTAAACAATTGACTCGTCGTCGCAACACCAAACAAAGGTTCGGCCAGCGGGAAGTCCTTGAACGCCCTGCACTTCCCAGTTTGTGAGCTCATTAGCGGAACACGTTGGCAACAGCAAATGACCAACTTATGTAATATATATAAAAATTAACCACATTTTATCTCTGTCGTTGAAAATAGAAACGATATTAATAATAGATAAGATTCACATTTAACCATATGCACTTCTTCGTAAACATTTCCATATTTCAATAACAAAATTATTGTTGCCAATTCACCAAATTTATCATTTTCTTTCTTTGGTATTCAAAGTTTCCATATTCCAATAAAAGGCGAACTAAAATTCTTTTAATCTTATCACGTTTCCGTTTACTTACTTGGAATAGAGTTTGCCTATTAGGTCTATAAAAATATCGAATAACTTTTGTTCATTTAAAAATAAATTGAATTCTGTAGTTTCTGCAGTAGCCTCCACTAGATAGTTCTAAGCTCCTAACAAAGTCGTTGCAACTCTTGTTATTTTGCATTACCTACATATATCAAACTTATGACCAGTTGCAATTACCCACTAAGAACTAACCACTTTGTTTTAGTGGCCGTAGCGCATTACAAATTAAAAACTGTTGCAAAAATTTCCCCAAGGTAAAATCATTTTTTACGGTCTAGCATAGTATGTGCTCTCCTGTTGTTGTTGTTGTAGTTGTTGTTTCTGTCGTTGTTCTTGTTTCGCAATGCCGAGGCAAAATTTCGTTTCTGTTTTTTTTTTCCTGCCGCCTCTTAGTGTGGCAGGCGGCGGGAGGCACAGGTCGACTAATTTAGCGCAACACGAACAACAGTGGCCATGGACGTTGCGGGTTAAATTAGTTTTACGTGGGCCGCTCAACTTGGTGCAGAGCTGGCTAGAAGACAGCCAGTCGCCATCTTTGGCACGTTAAACGAAACGTAAAAATATTTCCGCCAGCTAAATATCCTTTTGGGTGCCCTAAACGTCTCTAAGCGGCACCTTCTGTTGCTGCTGCTGCTGCTCATGCTTCCCCTGCACCAGCGCTGACCTGCCCGTGTATCTTTACTTTTGTCTTAAAGTACGTTTTAAATTTATGAAAATGAAATAAATTTTCGCTCCAGGCGCGGACGGGTTCAGTTTGGTCCGGTTCGGTTTGGTTAGGTTCTGTACAGTTCAGATTCTATTTTATTCGGGCTGCATAGCAATGATGGGCAAGAGAATATGGTATTATGTATATATATATATATTTTTGAAAATAAGTTATGCAAGTCATGTGCCGTTTTATTCAATTAGCACTTTATGGTCCTTTATTTTGCAAACCATTCTTCACCACCCGCCAGCCACAGCCACAGCCCACAAAAGGCAGCTTGAGGCGCGTTGATTTTTCGGTTATACGGCCGTTGCCTGCTAATTAGGGCCCCCGGGAGGGGTACGTGAGTTATCAAAATGAAAAGTAACTCCACATAGTCGCACTTCACATAGCTCACATTGCGTTCTATTTGTCCCGTCCCCCCCGGTTTGCCCTCATTCCATTGAACTGTCTTTGTGCTTGCTTCATAATTAAATTAGAACTTTATTATTTTAATAAGACGCCTTGGGTATCCCTTTGCCGTCTCCGGTCCCATGTTCTCTTTCGTCTTTGTCATAGTTACAATCATTTTCCGCCTTTGGTCACGCCCCATTTGCTTTAAGACTTGTTAATGTGATTATTATGTAGCCCTTGTGAAGCATTTTCTTGGATTGCTAATGCATCTTAAAAATTATAAAAGTGCCTTCTAAGCAACAATTGATATTTTTATACATTTAATACTTTGCCTATTCATAAAGCTCTGATATAATCAGAAAATGCATAAAATATAAGTTCAATTCAATATATATTTTCTGCTGAATTTAAAGCAGAACAGAATTGAAAAAAGCAAATGTGCTCTCACGAGAGTAGACGGGGAAGAGTAAGAGGGACGAAAGCCCGTATAAATTGTAATGACATGCTGAAATTATTTTCTTACTGATTAATTTGGGTAAAAAAAAATTTGGCACACTGATGAACATAAAATTTTATATAACAATTGAGAGGCATTTACATTGAGTACTGCCAAGCACCCTCTAATCAAGTCCCTTAATTGTATGTGTGTGTTAAGTGACCCTGCGAGAAGGGTATAAAATACTTCGTTGTTATGTAAATCGCTGCATTTGGCGTTTTATTATCCGCTTCTGCCCTTTGGCGAATGACAACGGTCGCACTTCAATGCGCAAATACGTTTATAAATATTTTATTTAAAATTACTTCGGGGCATTGCCGCATTGCCGTTGATAGTTAATTTTGTCCACGCTGTGGCATAGGCGCAGCTATGGGGACAAACAGACCGACCAACAGACAGACAGACAGACAGTCCGACAATAATATTGAGCATAATACCTTTATTTTTATTCGCCTGCCCGCCAAATAGTCCCTAAGGGCTTTTGTTCAATAAAAAATAAAAATAATAATAAAAACAAGCAGCAGCAAAAACCTGCATTCGCCGCTTCCACTGACCATGTTCTGCGGCTGCTTCTTCTTCTTCTTCGCATTTTTTGTTTAGAAGGGTTCAATGCGTCTGGGGAAATTACTTTATAACTGGATTGGGGGCCAGGAGCTGGGGGTTTCAGGGTCTTTGCAATCCTGGGCTGCTTATTGCGAAAAAAAAAACAACAAAACGATCAACAACATGAAGAAAAAAACAGAAAAAAGGTATAGCGAATATTTTTCAAATACCATAATTTAGCTTTTAAGCAAAAGAGGCTTATCAGAAATTGGTTTTGCTTGGCCAATTGTTTTAATGGCCAGTACGTGGAATGGTCAATGAGCTTACGCAGAACGCGCACAACTGTCACCCCATGAAGCTTGACTGAGACGGCGACAAAGGGTTGTCATTGTCCAATGAATTCAATACGACAAGTGGCAAGTGGCAAATGGCAATGGCAAGCAGTTAATGATTTGCATGACGAACCTGGGAATTGAGTGGAAAACCAACTTAAGAGAGCTTAACTGAAGCACATTGCTGTATCACTGGAAAAGGTTCTTGAGACCGCTAGAATCATGAGTGAGTTGACTGTTAGTGTTGAGTAAATTGCTCAGACGAATCTAATTGGGCTTAAAGAGTAATTGGGATGTATATAATATTGAATAAGAAACGTTTCCATAAATCGAAACGAAGATTGATTGAGTAAAATTTAATTTTATCTTAGTTTAACAATGCAAATTGACATTAAACAATAAACGATTACTTTTAGCTCTGCTAAACTTGGGAAAATGATAATATATCATACAATGTCTTTAAAGCAAGCGATTCCATTTCTATATTAAACTTGAATACAAAGGGAACTCTTAAGTGAAATTTAATGCTTTTTTTTATAAACTTAGTAAAACTACACAATTTATCTTTAAGTCCAGTCTTAAATCTTTACTAGCACAATGTTGTTTTAAATTCGTAATGCCCATGTCGTAAGCCCCGAATAGCAGTTTAATCTTTATGTTTGCCCATTGTCGTAAACGAATACACCTTGTCGCAGTCTCCAAGCTGTCCGTTTGTTGTGCACACACACACACACACACGCACGCACGCACACGCTCTCTCTCTCTCTCTCTCTCTCTCTCTTGCTGTCTCTGTCCATATCGTTCTCTCTTTCTAAAGACACCGTGTTGTGTTTTTTGGCACTTTTATGTACTCTTGTTAAACTTAAACTACACGTGGCAACATTTTGGGCGCAGCTGCAGCCTCTTTAAAAACAAGCACTCAGTCCCCTTAAAATAATCATGCGACTATAACTTTAATTACTGTGCCCATCATTACAATCGTGGGCTGCTGCTGGCCCTGCTGCCCCTGCATGCCCCATACCGACACCCAGCACTTTATCCCCTTGACTGGCACTTGTCGTGAGCAGGCAGGCGCCTGCTTCGGGGCGGGCACTCGCAATTATTTACTTGAGCTGTAAAACTGTAGTGAAGACCAAGTCAACTTGAAAGCATTTGAGAAAGTTTAATGCTTAAATTATGAGCTACCCCCTCAACACGCAACTCCCAAAGAGTTGACAGTCACTTTTCTTCAAAATGAGACAGTAATTGGCCAAAATTTCTGCATGACTGAAAGAGGCGGTCCTTCAGAGACTACACTCAATCCCAATTCGACCTCCATTCCAGAGGTCAGTTAAGTTTGTCATACTTTTTTCTTGCTTCCATTTTGGTATCTATAAGTCTTGGTTAAATTAAAAACTTTTAAACTTTTATGTACCCAATCCCTTTCCTCACATTAACATCAAATTGTTGCTGGAGATGACGACTACTTAAATTAAAGTATAATTTAATTAATAATCCCATTTGGCCACACTGTGCCAAGCTGTGAGCAGACGCCTTAGTGGCTGTGGGATTCAGCCAAGCGATAAGTTTCACCCTCCTCCCTGTGTTTGTGTATGTGTGTGAGTATGTGAGTATGTGAGTATGTGGGTATGTATGTATGTATTTGTGTGTGTGGCAACGGAAGTTACAAAATATGAAAATGACTGCGCAAGCGGAAGTGCAGTTGTGGCGTGCCACATGTGTGCCATGCACACACATACGTAGGGGCAGGTTTGGGTTTAGGGGTGGCCTGGGCACAGGTCCGTGTCTGGTTTTGTATTGGGAGTCGCCATTGTCTCGCGCCTGTTGTTAATGGCAACACTGGCACAAAAGACAAAAACGCGTTGCTCTTTTGCCTGCCTGCCTGCCTTCTGCCGCTGTCGCCTGGCTGCGATTGACTTTGGCTAAATAGTCGTTCGGGCCATTAAAAGCGATTCAGCAATAAAGCGCCACCAAAGTGCTACACAAAGATGCCAACTATTGGGCATGGTTTGAATGGTTTCGCTTCCGGTATGCATACAATTTTCGGTGGTTCTAATTCGATTAAAAGTGCTGCGGCTGCTGAAGTATGCACTCAGCAATTATTTTAGCTGGTTCAAAAGCGACTGTCAGAATTTACTTATAGACCGCAGTTCAGAACTTCTTACTTAAGCTTATGCTGTTTATTAGCCTAAAACTGTTGAAAGGATTACTCTCAGCAATTGTTTTTTATCCCGAATATTCCTAGCACTGGATCGTGGTTCCTTAATAGGAGCCTTAAAGCAGATTGATTATGTTTGTTTATACATACAATATGCGAACCGAACCAACAAATTTTTGGATTTTGCAGTGTACTGAAACGGTTCACCTCAACTTTGAAATTGCTTGAACTGAACTCTGTATTATTGAAAAAACACCTCTTATTTTAAACCGCAAGCAGAAATGGAACTCGTTTTTGATAACTCATTTCCAAACCAGTTCGCTCTGCATCCAATTTAAGTTTTGCCATTTCTTTATTTTTATGATGCTTGAGAGAATTTTTAATTTTCATAAGAGTTCACACACACACACGCACACTTGGGACAGACAGGAAGAGGAACTGGAGGCTAAAAGGTCACCAGATGCGACGACGCTCAGATGTTGTTCATAGCATAATTTTTATTGCACAGGCAAAAAAGCTGGATGGCTTTTAAAAACCCTTCCAGCCTCCCCTGTCTCTCTATCCCTATCTCTTTCTTTATTTCGTCCACATTGTGTGTGGCTTATGTTAATGTTTTAATGAAAGTTGCTTTGCATAAATTTTAATCAACCTTTTGCGAAGCATTCTACCACAGAAACAAACAAATGCCGGTGGTTAAGTATACGTATATTTAAAGTGCAAAAAATAGACTACGTACCCAATATCCATAGTTAAAATGCAGCGGCATTTAATGGTTGTTTGAATGGTTCAGCGATTCCTAAATAACAACAACTATACAGGCGGTATGGAAAGCGCAACAAGCATAATAAATGTGCAGCATACAAGCCAAAAAAGTATGCAATAAATTTCACAACAATCAACTTTGATGCATGTTCACCTAACAGCCACAAAAACAAAATACTAAAATAAAAGCAAAACTATCCCGAAATGGTTGTACACAGTGGAAAAAAAGGACGGCGCTACAATCATTTAGCAGCATACATCATCATTTTTAGTTGTTTGCTTTTTATTTATACTTTTTCTGCTTTCCCATTTCCGTTGCCCTTCCCCAATAAAAAAAACACTCATAATATACACGAGCAGCAGAACCATTTTTGCAACATTTAGCACGGCTCGATTTATACAATTTATATACACACTTCCTGATGCGGGGTGGGAGGCAAAAACAAGAGTCATTAAAATGATTCACTCAGTGTACTCGGTGTCCGCCATATTATTGCAATTCTTTTGGCTATGGTTTATTTTTATTATTCTGCTGCTTGCAACGAAGCGAGAAGCCCATTTCCATTAATTGCCCAGCATCAAAACACACATCTGGACAAGTATGAAAACTTTATTTACATTAGCTGCAGCCATTCACTTGTTCACCAATCATTTTTCAATTTTCACATATTGTACATAAAATAGAAGGCAAATAGTTGACATTTAGAAAAATTAAAATCTCTGACATTTTCGCTCAGCAGAAAATTGGGTTTTTTTAATGCAGATTTTGTTTTTATTCTACTCATGGCTATTGACCTTAAAGCCCAGACTTTAAGGTCATACAGTTTTAAATTTGATTTTATATTTTACTAATAATCAAATTATTGCAATCAAAAATGCATCGAATTAATTTAAAACGTAAAATGCTTGGAATATTTCATTAAATTTATTAACCACTAAAAAGAGTAGCAAATACATTTTTGGGAGAATAATTGTAATGATTATATTAAAGGATCCACAACGGCTTTCTTTTCATCCCATATAAGAGCTGCTCGCCACTAAAGTTTAATAATAAAAACAATTTGTCAATCCTCTAGCATTTTTTTGTCCACTATTTAAAAAAATTGAAAGAACCTTTACTGGTTAAAATTAAATCTGACTATATAAAAAATAATAAAATGTGCTCTATAAATAATAAAACGATTAAACTCTATAAATATTTTTTCGTATTTGTTTAAACATGCAAAATACCCGTTACCACAAATATGATGCATATTTTATGCGAGTATTTCCCATAAACATTTCATGGCGAGTATTAAGTACTTAAAAATGAAAGCAACTGATTACTTGTAGTCTATTTAAGCGTAAATTGTTGAATTCAGGAATTGAAATTTTATAATTAGGAAATTCATAGTTGAAATATTGCTATAATTAAAAAAATAAATTTGTTTTCGATACACAATCAGTCTAAGAAATTTAGCATAAACTTGAACTAAGAATCGCACGCAGCTACTATTTATACACACACTTGTGAGTATATTGTATAATGTCTATGTAGATTTATGACAGCCGGAATTAGCTCGTGGAGTACATATTTCATTGTTTATTGGTCATATAAATATAATGCGAGGGGTTTTGGCACAGTTTACGACGTTTTATATGTGTCATTCACATTAGCTTAATATGCCGAAAAAATGCGCTCAACATTTAATAGACCCGAGGCTGAGGATTGTTCACATCGGCAACAACACTGTCATAACTTTTATACGGCCTTTAAAATCATATAAAAACTGTGTTAATTTTCATGTGTTGCATCCCTCCGTCCAGCCGACTCGGCTTCCTGAGCATTCCACAAACCAATCCACACACACACATAAAAAGAAGGTAAATTCTGGCCATTTTATGGGCCAATGAGTATCATGCGGATTTGGGCATTAAAGCCAAGCTACAAAACGAATGAAAGGGCATCCTGCACACTTTGACTTTAAAATTTATTGATAAATCTAAGATCTTAAGGCTACTTACATATGCGTCCGCTCAGAGTTCATAAAAGGTTATAAATCATTAAAGCTTTTTTGCTTAAATATATAAATTTGCTTACAAATATCATAACTGGAACGGGAGGATGAATACTGAGCCTTTTTCGCTCTTGTATAACCGATATGGCCATTAGCCTTCATCCTCTCTAATACTTTAAAGGTACTCTAAGTCAAAAAGGGGCGGACATTCATCTTTAAACTAATGCCCTATAAACCAGATTAGACTGTTTCAGGTCGTCTGATATATTTATATTTTACCAAAACCTTTGAAGGCCCGACTGGTTTTCCGCCGCATTCCTCTGCACTTTTCTAATGACATCCGCATTCCTTTGCCACGGCCTTTTGGTATTTGGTTAAATCGATGATGTCGTCGTTAAGGTATCGAAGTATGGTTATGGCGCCTAGCACAGTGGGCACACAGCAAGGCTTTGGCAGATGCGGCTGCTTGAGATGCATCAGCGTTTGAACAATTGCATGATTTGTGGCATTCATTTTGGTACCCAGAGGAAAATTGCAACCACCGCCGCAGAAGTATGCCTCGAACTTCTTGGGCGCAATGACCCAATTATGCATGTGCAGCTCCTTAAAGTCCACGGTGAAATTGAGTCGCTCGCAGGACTGCGGCGGCTTATAATAATCTGGCGGTGGCATGCGATGATAACCACTAGCCGCCAGCGTCGCCTTGCGCTTGTGCAGCTCCCGCTTGAAGCGCAATTTTTGAACTTTTACTATCAGTTCGGGCCCATTGAAATAGCCCACAATATAGGGCTCCAAATTGGTGCGCAATTCCTGCGGCGCTACCAAGCCAGCGGCCAATGCGCGCAGCTTTGTGTCGCCTAAAGAGATGCGCAGCTCGTGTCGCTGTTTCTGCAGGCCTCGATGGAGCAGCCAGTTATGCAGCGTCTGCGTCAGATTGAACTCCAGCCAGCCCTTGTAATTGACTGTAGTATTCAGCGACTGCAAAATGCGATATGCTCCCCCATCCTGATTGTGACTGTAAATCTTTTTGTATACGGAAATTGTCAAATTCTGGCGCTGCTCCTGCAAACTGGGCTGCTTATAAATTCGCAACATGGCCTGCACTAGCATTAAATCCATGGGAACATCATTCGTATTAAATGTTATATGCATATCCAACTCATTGCCAAGGTCCCTGTTGCGACTGGAAAAGGTCAGTATGCTATTGCTACTGGCTATTTCTTTACGATCCGCCCTAGTTAACAGTATATCATCTTCAGTGGAACGCTTGTGACGCTGATGCAGCACCTCCTGTGGCTCCTGCTCCTCGTTGATCTCATTGTAAACCTCCAGCAGGAACTTTGAGGCTGCGTTATGCAACTCCGGTTGTGCCATGCGTCTGGGTCTGTCGCCCAAATCTAGCAGATCGAGCATGTCAAATTGTTCAGCAAGTGGTTGCTCCGCTGTTAAGTACGAGTTGCCCTCGACGTTAGACAAGATAAACAGCAGTGAAATTAAAACTGTGTGAAACATTGTTGTGCTTAGCTTAGCTGCCAATAAGTAACTGGGTTGTGTGGCACAAAAGATTTGTGTTATATAGGTAAACAGGTAGATGTTGGTGTGATATCTAGGTAGAGCTCAAGATAAGTATTCTCTCAAATATAATAGAGCCCAAATAATCTATCACAAATCCATAACTTGAGCCGCTTTCAGAAGTACTTTCTCAGCTGTTTTGAGGAATTGGGAATTAACCCTATACCAACCAGGCTTTATAACAAGGCAACTACCTGACTCTAAAGGCTACCTAGATTTGGGATATACCTAAGCTACTAAGCCAATAAACCAAAGCACATATCGGCAGTCAAAATGTTAAAATATGATAAATGAGACTGCGAAAGAATCATGATGGAAATTATGAATATTTTTTAGTAATAGAAAAAACTTGCTGAAATATATACAGTTAACAAAAATGGGAAGATCTAGTTAAAATTGTATATAGAAGATTTAACGGAGAACAATAAACATTTTGAGTACGCACTTCCTTAAATATAGATACACATTTAAATAATACTCAATCTGATTTCTTGCAGGTGTCTTGTCAATTAACAACAGTCGCGAAGAGGATCAGGGCAAATACGAATGCGTTGCAGAGAATTCAATTGGAACAGAACATTCGAAGGCCACACATTTGTATGTGAAAGTGCGTCGCGTTCCTCCCACTTTCTCACGCCCACCAGAGTCCATCAGCGAAGTGATGCTGGGCGCAAATCTAAATCTATCCTGTATTGCCGTTGGCTCACCCATGCCACACGTCAAATGGATAAAGGGTAATTATAAATTAAATCATGTAAGTAAATTTAATCGCCAACATTTAATTCTGTTCTATTTAGGCGCACAAGATCTGACACCGGAGAATGATATACCCATAGGTCGAAATGTGCTGGAGCTGAGTAATATACAGGAGAGCGCAAATTTCACCTGCATAGCTGCATCCTCGCTGGGTCAGATTGAAGCCGTATCCGTGGTCAAAGTACAATGTGAGTGGAAGGAAAATACATCAATTTAAATATAAAAGAACATATCATAATATATATCCATATCGGCAGCACTGCCCACGGCGCCAACGGACGTGCAAATCTCTGAGGTGACCGCCACCTCAGTGCGCCTGGAGTGGTCGTACAAGGGACCCGAGGATCTGCAGTACTACGTCATCCAGTATAAGCCGAAGAATGCGAATCAGGCCTTCAGCGAGATAAGCGGCATTATAACCATGTACTATGTGGTGCGCGCCCTCAGCCCCTATACGGAATACGAATTCTATGTGATAGCTGTGAATAATATTGGACGTGGTCCGCCCTCGTCGCCGGCGACCTGCACCACCGGTGAGACAAGTAAGTAGCCTATCTGAACGTTATACCATTTAAAGATAAGCCCACTAACTGCTCTTTAAATATACGTTTTCTTTATATCCATGCTGGCCACAAAAAAAAAAGGATTTTTCAAGAATTTTACGCAATTCGATTTTCGGTTTTTGATTTTTCTTGATTTCTTTTCGTATACGCTTTTATTTTTTATGTTGACTGCGGTACTCACCCGTTTCTCGTTATTCCATTTCTTCCCCTCTATCTCTCTCTCTCTCTCTCTTTTCTCACGCTTACCTTTGGATCTTAGGCGATTTCTCATTTGGTGGCACAAGTAAGTATGCTTAGCCTTGTCTTCTACTACATAATGTTATGGCCAAAACAATTTCCATAACAATTCTTGAGCAGCATTCACATAACATTAGGCTAAACCCTTCCACTTTCATTCTCTAAAGATTCGCCTAGAATCAAAGGTAAATGCAATGTTTAAAAACACACACACGCACACACACATTTGTAGCCTGCTGATATATGTGTGTGTGTGTGTGTGTGTGTGTGTTAAGTGGCAGCTGCCTCACGTCTATCCGAGTACCCCTTAAACTCCCACTTCCCCATTGAACGTGGCTGGCAACGCATAAACTTTGCATTGTTATGCGTTCATATGAGTGCGCATCAATGTCGTTGTAAGCTTACAAGTGCCCTGCATATGTATATGTGTGTATGTGTGTGTGTGTGTGTGTGTATCCGTGTGTGGGCGAGTGTGTTTATGTATGTATAAGTTGGTCTGACGCGTGGCGCCTGTGTATATGCAACGATGTTATAGCCATGGCAATTGCGGGTAAGCAAGCGCTTCTCACAAACTGCAATTTCTCTCTCTCTGCCATCTCTCTCTCTCACTCTCTCTCACTCTCTCCATTTGCCTCTCTCTGTATGCGTTTTGGCCTGTCTGGTTTTTTTTTTCCTATTATTTGGAATTTTTTGCGTTGCTTGTCGTATAAAAGTTGAAAACTTTTATTGCTGCAATTATGCTTATCGCTTGTCCAATATCGTTACGAAATATTATTTCGATAGCATCGTTTTGCAGCTAGCAGCAGAAAAAGCACACATAAAACTATCGAAATTCGGGTATTTTCGAGTTGCAGCAGCAGGTCCCACGCATTGGATAATGACACGTATCAGCTGGATCAGTTGGGTGCAGTTCGGTTAGGTAGCGCCTGACAAAGTTCTGTTTATGGCCACTAAGAAGAAGTGCAACAATCGAGTGTAGTAAATACTAGACAGCTTAAGGTGGCACTCCAGCACCTGCTGGCAAGATCTACATTCTGTCACCATTCTATATCAAGAACACATCTAAAAGGTTTTTGCAAATATAGCAATTTTAAGAATCGCAATTTAATCAGCGTTTATATGGTTTTACAAGACGACTTTTCAGTAATGCTTAATAGTTATTTAATTAAACTATTCTCATTTGAAATTACTCAAATGTTAGCCTATAATCAAATGTTTTGGTGATTTTCGGTGATTTTCAAGATTGGAATCAGTTATTTATGCCTTTCGTTAGACTTTATCCAATCAGAGACCATTTTACACAATTCAGACAGTAGTACTCTTTCTCTGGATTCATAACAATAATAAAGCTATGGGAGTCCAAGGTGTTGAAGCAATTGCTAACTCGTCTTGCAATTTGGCTATAATATATACATACACTTCTGTACTTCTAATATGGTCTAATACATTTAAATTTAATGGTTCTACGCACACACACACACTGACGTGTAGACAAGACTGTGTGTTGGCAACTCTTTAACAGCTCCTTTCGTCATGTAATAGGTCATAGGGCACATGGTTCCGATGTCTTTCATGTGGGTGTGCGGGTGTGTTAAAGAAGCTGCTAAGAATTTAGTGCTATGTGCAGGCAGTAAGCAGTAGGCGTGAGGCTGGCGTTGCAAGGGATACATATTAATGGAGCGTATCCGTATGTAATGTATATGCTCTTAAATGCAGCTTACGTGATGCTGCCACACGATGCACTCTCATGCAAAGGAGCAGGCAGCAGGATAACCAGGCAACAAGGCATCCAGGCAGCAGGCAGGGAAGCAAGCGGTTAGAATGTGTCTGCCCAGGCAAGCTATTGCAATTTTTGAATGCCCCATGTGCTGCATGCAAATCTTAGCCTAGACCCGACAAATGGCAATGCCAACCGGGCTATATCCGTGCCACTCACACACACACACACACATGCACACACAATACACACTTGTGTAACAGATGAGATGCCTGAGATATAAATTGTGGGTAAAACGCTGCAGTGGCACATGTAGATATTGCAGTAAAATTGTGAGAATTGGAATTTATTGATTGGCCATTAACCAATTGAGGAGCACAAGAAGAGGAAATGATGAAACCTCTTACCCCCTCTGTGCATACGTCCTTTTCATCCCTCTCCGTAGGGATGCCACATAAAGCTGCCAGTGCAACTAAAACTGACTCGCAACCGACGCTTGTCAGTAATTGAGGCGATCCAATTCTGTTCCCCTCTAATTAGCAGTTTCATTCTGCTCGTGTTCGCTTCTGTTGTCCCTTCCCTTCCCTTCCCATCACTTCGCCTCTGCAACAATTTCACGCCTTGCTAATGTATTTGAAAAATGTGCAAATGTGTTTGGAGAATGCAGACGCTTTTGTGACTGATATATAACATTTCCATATACTACAAGAAAAGTAGTGAAAAATTACATTAATCCAGTTGCTATTAGATAGTAAACGATAAATAATATTAAATTAACTTGAATTCACAGGAAAATTGATTAAATGTGAATATTTAAAACAGTACTAAACAAATCACAAATTAAGCAAATATAAACGTTATCCTAAAAATGGCATTCAACAATGAAGCTGTTGAAATTGTTGCTGCCTTTTTGTCAGCAATACGGCAACTAATTTGGCATTTGGCTGCTTTACATAAGTGAATTCTTTGATCTCATCCGCAGTATGCCACCATATATGGTTATATTTGTAGGATGTGGGAATTAAATGCCCATAGCATATGCCACTGCTATAATATAGGTCCGGTCAGTGCTGCTTCTGGCAACATGTTTGCATTGTTTTGCGCACAACAAAAATCATTATTATTGTGTCTAAATGTTTATTGTGTTGTGTTGTGTTGTGTTGTGTTGTGTTGTGTTGTGCGTGTCTTGCAGCATTGCATTACACATTATAAATGCAAAATTCGCACTATAATGCGCCGGACTAGACTCGACGTGTGACGGCAACAGTGCAAAAATGTTCACAATGACGAGAGTTCTGCCGGACGGACATTCATTTAGCAAAATTTCATTGTGATGGATGATTGTTTGTATGGCGAAACATTTTTTGGGGCCCCCTAATACCGTTGGTATTACCCCCTTTTCCCATTGCCAGCTGTTTGTTCGTCTGACCAACCCTCTTTTGTCATGTCCTGGTCTATTCGCTGTCTGGGCCTGCATTTGATTTAAAACCCTGACTATTCGCCAAATGCCAAAAATTCATTTAACAAAATTGCATATGCATGACTGACAACGCGGCCAGGCTGTAAAGGGCAGAGAGCGGTAAGGTTTTTGGTTTTTTTGGGTGATGGGTGGTCTTTAGCCATTTTCCATTTTCCATGTCATATTTAAAGTGAATATGATTTTGAATGATCGAAAACTATTGTGAGTCTATTGTACAACTACAACAAGAAAAGACTAAATAACTAGACGTGCAATTATTTTAATTGGCTATCGACTACCTACAAGAAATTGTAGTTGTTGAAACCCCAATTTTGATGCAACACTAATTATATTATTTATTCACAAATTTCAATTTATGTAGTAATCAAGTTGTTGTGAAGGAAGTACATTTCAATTAGTATTTCCAATGCTTTGCATATACAGAAGTGATTAAATAACCATGGGCTTGTTAGTTCTTACGCAGTGTAATCTTTCAGCTAATGAACACCTATATATTCGTAAACGTTTGCATATCAGCTTTCGACTTGTCTATTCGTTATTAACTAAGCTTTAAAAATGGGCCTGTGCACGTACAGTGTAAAGTGTGTAAAGCAAAATAGTACTCAAATTAATAAGCCGATTGTAGTCTTTAAAGCTTAAAGCATAATAGTCTTATGAGCAAACTGAAGACATAGACAAAGTTTTATTGCATTTAAAATGTATTTTTCATCAGTTAAAATGGAATGAAATCAATGTATGAAGAATATAATAAAAATAAGTACAAAACATCGCAAGTTTTCCAAAAGCAAACAAACAATAACATTGAACAAAATCAATTTGTCTACAGAAACAGTACCTCACCATTTAAAGCTTGTCCTGTCTTCCCCCTCGTCATTCTTATTCATCTAGCTCATGGACTTAGGCCAAATTCTATATAGTTTAACAGTTTATTTAACAGCTAAAAAATTCTTATAAATCACCCAGTGTAAGCACATAGAATTTATTTTTGTGGTTCCATAAACTGTTCAATTATTTCACAACATTTAAGAATAGACAAATCAAAAATGGCCAATATTATGTTAATAATTTCTCTCCTGCCTTTTCTTTCTATGTGTTAGCATTGATAATAATCCATGTTTATCTCTCCTTCCTCACTACTTTTTATATATTTTTCAGAAATGGAAAGTGCGCCACGTAATGTGCAAGTGCGGCCCTTGAGCTCTTCAACGATGGTTATTACTTGGGAGCCGCCAGAGACGCCCAATGGACAAGTGACCGTAAGTACCTGGCATAGAGTACGCATATTAAGCAAGAAGCCCAACTGGGGGACACAGATTCCAACTCCAGTCTGCCGCTTGTACAGCATGGCAAAGGTCGACTACTTATCACGTTACGAAAGGGGACCAGGAAATTGCCAAATGACGTTGGCCATGTTTGGGAGGACACAGAGAGCAAGGCCCTTAAATGCAAATGTGCGAATGAAATCAAAGCCACACAGTTAGCCAGTTGCTATAAGTTATCCCCCAAACCCCAAGTCAGATCTTTGCTCCTTCAGGCTTACTGTTTGCCTGTGCTGCACGTTGATCGAGTCTAAGTGCTAGGCCGCAATTGTTGTGGTCTCCTCTGTTGTGTGGCATGCATCGAGCAGCAGCTGCAAACAGTCCTCGCCACAATGCTAAAATTATAAAGTTCGCAAATCTGAAACCACAAGCTCTGCTATTAGTATTTCCCAATTGCTTACAGTGAGAATATGCATCTGAAGATGCTACTTTTAATTGAGATTTATGCGCCAAAAGGTGGGAATAAAAATTTTAATATATTGTATTTTTGGAGGCTTATTGTTTTTGTCACTCTCTCACAATAAGGACACCACATAAATAAGTAAAGATATTTATACTAATCGAACACATCTCTCATTTATTAGGGCTACAAGGTGTACTACACAACCAATTCGAATCAGCCAGAGGCCTCCTGGAACTCCCAAATGATTGATAATAGCGAACTGACAACCGTATCGGAGCTAACACCTCATGCCATCTACACGGTGCGAGTGCAGGCGTACACCTCAATGGGAGCCGGTCCCATGTCCACTCCGGTGCAGGTGAAGACACAGCAAGGTAAGTGTGTTGGTTCACCCCAAAAATAATTGCGTAATCGGATCCAATTATGTAGTTCACTTACACACACGCACTCACACACGCAATGTGTAATGTAAAATATGAAATGCCACCAATTTAATTGGACGGCTCAATTGACCCACATAGATAACGCCAATTATTAAATTATAACTACAAATTTAGATCATATGGCATATAATTTGTAATATAGCTGCTTTAAGTCATTTTGGAGTGTATTACAGTCCCAGTTAATCTTTAGTCAGTGGTAATTATCGGCAACTCACTGTTTTTTTACTACAAACTTAAACTTCTAGTAACTAGTCTTCTTGTTTGTCTGAAATAAAACACCATTATAACGTTTACTGCATATCTGTCTAGGTGTGTAAATTTTCATCAACTTTGACTGCTGAAGCAATTGCATTTACCATTCGTTGATATGTAGTTTTGTGGCTTCCAAGGACTTGGGTCTAGCAGAGAGCACAGGATCGAAAGAAGGTGGGCTGTGCTGGCCAGCGGTTTATGGTGTGACTTTAAATTTGTTGCTTTTTATGTTGATACTCTTGTAGATGTGGGCTAATGCGATTAGTTTTCTCTGAGCCACATTTCTTGCAAATGAAACTCTATTCAAATTGCATCCATTTATTTTTCATGCACAAGTATTAGAAAATTTAAAATGCAACTTATAAAATTGATTCGATTTTATTGCAAAATACAAGATAACAGGTATTAACAACAAAGTGTTGACTTTAAAGTGAAAAAACAAGCGACGAATACTTGGAAGCAACTCCGAAATGTTGTTCAACTAAAACTGTGTACAATTTTAGCATCTGTCAGGGATATTTGACACAAGAGTTATTTGACAGTTAATATCCATAATGGAAATATATTGTAAACAAGAGAGCAATACTACTACTATCATCATAATAGAAATAAGAAACAAAATATGCATTTAAAAATTTCCCTAGGCGTTGGTATGACTATAAAAACTCATTTAAAAACTGTTCATACAAAAAATTTATTTTGCTGAGCCAATGGAATGTGTGGTCAAAATGTGCACAATTCTTCGTTATTGCGAAAGCATTTAAATATTTGGGGGAGCAATCATTTCAATCAAATCCATTGGCAGCTGGAACTACATTTATCTGATGGTACAGGCACAAATTTTGCATAATTTTGTGGGGTGTTTGTGTGTGTGTATCTGAATCGTAATGTGCATCTGAATGGGCGCATATAAATGAATGCCACATTGATTTGTTTGTACTTTATTTAATTTCCGTAATTTCCGTTTCATTATTACCAAACCAACCAAAACCGAAACCCAAATATGTGCGCACGTGGATACCTGGATACATCGATATATATATTTATATATATATATATATATTTATATAATTATATATACATATATTTATGTATATATGTCAATGTCTATATGAATGTTTGTACAGGTGTGCCATCACAACCGAGCAATTTCCGGGCCACTGATATCGGCGAGACCGCAGTCACATTGCAGTGGTCCAAGCCGACGCATTCCAGCGAGAATATTGTACATTATGAGCTCTACTGGAATGACACATACGCCAATCAGGATCATCACAAGTGAGTTAAAGTCCGCCCCCAGTAAACAATTAACAACTGCAAATTAAGTTCCCTTGTTTAAGAAAGTGTGAAATCTAATTTTAATAACATTTTGTAGGCGCATCTCGAACTCAGAGTCCTATACGCTTGATGGTTTGTATCCTGATACCCTGTACTATATCTGGCTAGCAGCGCGTTCGCAGCGTGGCGAAGGCGCCACTACACCCCCCATACCCGTTCGTACCAAGCAATATGGTAAGTGATTAGTCTCTTTAACCCTTAAGTTAGGTTCCCCGAAAAATCAAACAAACAATGAAAACTCAATTAAGCCGTAGCAGTTGTACGACTTTCTATAGTTTAAGTCCAAAAAAAAAAATACTACATCAACTTTAAACTGAAATTTCGATAAATATATATTTTAACGATTTAATTACATATATACATTTATTACATATTATATACAACAACTTGTATGTTATATACATATATTGTAGTCTATAAATGTAGTTGATTATTCAGTTGAAATATCTTAATAACTACTGTTTTGTGCGAGTGGATGTGTGTGTGTGTGTGTGTGTGACTATTTTTGTTGTGTGTTATGGCACTTCCAAGGAGACAGGTAAAAATTCAATGAGCGTGTGTGTGTGTGTGTGTGTGTGGTGAGTTTGTGTGTGAGCGTAAGGTATTGCACTTTCCTGCCTTAAACTTTATGAAATTATACATATATTCTTATTATTATTATATTGTATGAGATGTGATTGATTCTAGTTTCCTGCAAGTTATTGATTATCAAATATGTTTACTTCACTTTATATACATATACACTGATCTTAGATTACTCCTAAATACATATGTACAAACTACACATGGTTAGTTAACTTAAGATTATACGTAACATACATACAACAATTTAGTTAGGCATACTATCCACATAACAACATATATAAATATATACATATATATATAGAAAACCAAACTACTAGTCACAAATCCAAAGAAAAACTATCACGTTAGCCAACACTGTAAACATCACTAAATGACAGTCTACAGACTACATACTACAACAGCACAGAAAACAGTTCATACTATTCTTTTCAATTATTTCTATTTAAACTTGAATGTATATTTATACATGGAATGCTGGCAAATAATTAATGTATATATTTTATTTCAAGTGTTGAATTATGCAAATTAAGGTAAAAGCATCTGCAACTTTTGCGCTCAGCAACAGCATGTCCAAATTTTAATACAACTGCACAACAATGCACAAAAAGCCACAAACCAAAATTTCTAGACATTACTCTCCTTCTACTTTATCTGCATCCCTGTCTCTCTCTCTCTCTCTCTCTCTCTCTCTCTCTCTCTCTCTCTCTCCCTCTCTATCTCTATATCTGTCTGTATTTAGTAATTGATTTTGAAGTATATATTATAGTAGAGAAACACATAAGGACAAATGTGGAATGCAAGTAGCAGCAGTAGTAATATCTGGTCTGCCAGTAGTAAATAAATTTTATTTATGTGTATTTATATGCATACATTTTAATATTAAATACGTATTTGACTCATGGTTTTCATATTTGCACGTTTTGCATACTCGTAAGAATTTGAGTTCAGCTTAAGTGGTTAAAGTGTGGTTCTTAGTTTAACGATTGTTTTGCGGCTGCCACAAATTGTTTAGCAGTTCTGCAAAACTTCTCCGTGTAGTAAGACAGAGATAGCAACTGAAATAGAGAAGGAGAGTTAAGCAAACGTTTAGCTAAATGAGATATTAGTTTGACATGTGGCTTATTCAGTAGGCCAAATTGATTTACCTCTTGCATCTTGTGAGTTTTGTGAAATGGTTTTGCAATTTGGTTCTGCCAACATTAATTGATATTTAATTTTACCTATTTCGTTTCAATTACCTGTAGTGCATAATATTATTATTTGCATAAATGTTTTGAGCTTAGCTTAAGTGCTCTGATCCACTTTAGATACCACAAATTATATTTATTAATCCCAAAGTACATATTTATGTATTGGATTTAATGATTAGCTGCTGGTTAAATTAATGTTTCATCTCTCAGTTAGCTTAATGTTTTTTGTCTAAAAAACATCAGCCACATGGTTTATGCAAATTAATTGTTCACATTTGTTGTTTCGATCTGTGTGTCTGTATGTGTGTGATCCTCACAATAAATATAAGTTATTATTGACCATAAGCACTCTATATATTATATGTATAATTTATTTAATAGCGCATGCCTTGCAGAATTGAATATTTATAAGTATAAGATGTACATATATTTATCGGTGTGTCTCTCTCATTCGCTCTCGTAGTTAGTACAAAATTTTAAGCTCAAAATCGTTACCAAAAAATATGCACAATTTAATTTAAGAGAGAAACTGAACTTCTCGAACGAAACAAAACGCAATTGTTGATCAAAATATGATAAGCGACAACATTATTTGCATAAGCCATTGGATATAATTATGTCTTGAATATTATTGGGTTTGAGTTTCATTTATGATTTGAAATACTTATCTTACATGCCTACTTATATACTTATGCCTATCCATTATGTCATTTATTCAAATATTATTTTTGTGCTTTCTTTCGTTACATGTTTTTTGGTTTGAAACATTCTCTTTGGTTTTAACGCTAATCGCTGAACGCTATTAAAAAAAAAAAAAAATTATAATAATAAAAAACCAACATCAACTTATCTCTCAACATAATGTTGGCTATAACGCATCCAATTCTATGCACAACATCAAACAACCACACAAAATACGTACCGTTCCCATCTATTATGTAATTAGTACCAGGTGCACCGCCACGCAATATCACGGCCATTGCGAACAGCTCGACAACAATCTCACTTAGCTGGCTGCCTCCGCCTGCGGAGCGCTCGAACGGGCGCATCATTTACTATAAGGTGCTGTTCGTCGAGGTGGGTCGCGAGGACGACGAGGCGTCCACACTCACGCTGAACATGACCAAAATTGTGCTCGACGAGCTGAAGCGCTGGACCGAGTACAAGATCTGGGTGCTCGCCGGCACCTCGGTGGGCGACGGTCCGCGCTCCCATCCGATCATAATTCGCACCCAAGAGGATGGTATGTATGCCAATGACAATCTTACCTATGCGTAAGTCTTAACTCAAATCGTTATCATTTTTCATTCAAATAATTATTTTTTATAATCTTTTAAACAATACATTTACATATTATTTTAATTGTTAAGTTTCATTTAAATTTGATCTACCTAACTTACGCCTCAGAACTAATCAACGAAATATTTTGTACAATTTTTGAATTTTGATAACGAGCATCCAACACAGGAGCTGCCGGAACGCCGCGATGGAGCGTTTTGTTTTTGTTTTAACCGAAATTTTGTATGTGTGTGTGTGTTTACCAAAAGTCATTTAGCAATACGACTGGCCGTAAATACCACATTATACTGCAACTATCGTACATAAACATATGTTTTAAAATGCTGCAAACAGAAATTTTTGAAAGCAGCTGTGTTTTTTTTTTATATTGTCTTCATTTGTAGCGTATTTATATTTCAAGATTTAATTTTTTTTAAGAATATTTATATTATTATCGGATAGAAGGCTTCATTTTTAATACTTCTGGTACGAGTATTCCAAAATCACCAACTTTAAAATCAATTCAAATAAATGATATTTGATTAAAACAAATATTGTAAAATTTCTTCATCTACTTTCGATCGAAAAGATGAATAAAAACTTTTAAATCTTTGAAATCGCTTTTCCGTATATTCTTCAGCAAACCTCTAATGATTACTTTAAAATCAATTTATTTTATTTTTATTTATACCTTAATAACACATAAATCTTAAAATTTCGAACCACTCGTACCTTTAAGTTCTTCAGTTAGTCTTTAATAACCATTTCTTATTTTTGATCTACATATATTACATACAGTTTATAAAGTATCGAAATATCATTCCCTACTTCTATCTTATACCCTTACAAATTTCTGTCCTATTTGTTTTATACTTTGTTTCTTATTTATTTATTTAAATCGAAAAATATAAAAAAAAAACAAATTCAAATTTTTTATTGGTACTATAAAATTGCATATTTTTTGGCGCAATTTTTGACTACTTTTTGCACTTGTATCTCTATGAAAAATCAGAAACAACTCTTTTAGCACAACTCCTATATTGTGTACTATATGCAAGAACAAATTTTTGTTATTTTCTTGACTTTCAACCGTCTGAATATATACAAAAAAAAAATTGGACAAATATTATAAATACATATGATAACTTTTTGATATAATGCATCATATTTTTTGTGGTAATTTGTATAGCACCCAACAAAAAAAAGCCATACGCTCTGTGTTTTTGTAAGCGCACAAGATATATAAAATACTTACACATACATATCTTAAACACGCACAATTATAATCTAAACAAATACAAAAAAATATCAATTAATAATTTTTGTGAATTTAGTTAGTTGGTTGTTGTTTGTTTTCTTTTTTGTGGACCACCAAAAAAGCCGCATAAAATATTAAATTGATTTATTTACATAATTAAATTTATGCAATTATAAATGTAAACAAACCCGCTCACCACCCCCCCAAAAAAAAACCTAAACACGGCATAGTTAAATTTAAATACATACATACGTACATAATTAACCTTCCCCAACCCGTCCCTCTCACATCCAACTTTTCTACCGCAACATAAGCTCTTTTTTGGTTGCTGTGTACCTAGGGCAAATAACGCAAAACGTTTTGCTGCATTTATTTGTTTTATCGTTGTTTATAGTTCTTACCCATCCCCCACCATTGCCTCAACCTCTCACATACATATAGTAAATACATTTATGTCGCATACATATTTATCCACATATATTTACATGTATGCATACATATTTAATAACTTTAGCAGCAGGTCGGTGTGATATTTTTGAGCCTCACTCCCGAATTTGTTTTTGTTTTTTGCTATTTGCAGTGTTTCTTTTATGTCCACACATATTTTGCACTTTGGCGCTCCCTCAACACATTTGTTGTTTTTTCTTTATCGCTATGCAAATGTGCGACATTAACATCAACAACAAGCGGAAAATCCTAAAATTGATTTTCACAGAAAAATTATTTGATTGTTGTATTTAATTTGTATTCTGTTGACACATTTGATTAAGTTTTATTTGCTATCACCTGCATGTTTCCCAGTTAACACATTTGCATCTGGTTTACTACTCCTATCGCTCTCTCTCCCTTCCCCCTTACCAAATGCGTGTCTTTAATATATTGTTTGCCTGATCCATTTCCCTCCTAGTAGATGCTGCTTACATTTGTGAGGCAACAATGCACTCAAATTTTAATTTTAAACTTGTTTATTTTTCTATTCTGTGCACAAATAGTTTTTAATTTTTTTAAGTACGCGGTTCACAGTGAACATGTCAATTAAAAAACATATAGTTTATATATTTCTTGAGATATTTCATTCAAAGTCTACATAGTATATTAAAGTTAACACTTCTAAGATTATATTATAGAAAACTTTTCCGAAATGAAGTATTGGTGTTACTATATAAAAGATATTTCTAAATAACATATACATCACTTCCAACATTATTAAATTTTGTAAGAGAAGTCAAATTATAGTTCCTTCCCTTATTATTACTGCAATTCCATTGTCGAACCGCTGCTTTTTTTTTAGCTCCCAACATCTTGATGTTTTTTAAGTCCCCTTTTCAACAGATTCATTGCTTTATTTATACACTATTTACTTTTTCGTCCGCTTTACGTATATCCACCAACTGCTTGTTAGCTGTAAAGTTGCTTGCTCAAATACTTTTCATGCTTTATAAAATATGATTTAATTTTGATTGTGTTTGGAGTTTGTCGACACAAAGATCAAAAACTGTTGGCACTCACTTAATTTAATTTGTTTAGCTAAGCACAGTTAATGAATTGTACTTACTTAATGTTAAGCACCTATTGTAGTAAGTCTCTAGTCAGGCAATCGCAACTAAGTTACAACGTAAGCACACTGCAAAAGCCACTTTGATTATTTAAGCATCTAAGTAAGCACCCTAAAGCACCTGAAAAGCACCTGAAAAGCAAAGTAAAAAATAAATAAAATAAAACAAAACCTAGAAGCACCTTGCACATTTGCCGAAAGAGATTGTCTGTAATAATATAATAATGCGTCAGGTGAAAACTACTTATAAGTATAGCTACATTTCTTTGTTTTTTTTTTAATTCTTTCTTTTGACGAGGTAAATATCTGAATATATTATGAACAATGCACCCCAAGCACATGAATGTGTCTAGTCCGCACTTTATGCAGCACAGCTCTATTCTCGCCTGTATCGTCCACTATATTTTAATTGTACTCAATTCAGCACAATCAAAAGCGTGTGTGTGTGTATGTGTGTATGTGTGTGTGTGTATGTATGTCTGTCTGTCTAATTCTCTTCCATTGATACCCCTGAGGCTGCAACAGTTCTCTGTAAAAGGGTCATCATGCAAATCTGCACCAGTATTTTTCTACCATGTACGTATGTGAGTATATATATATATGTGAGTACATATGTCAATATATATATATGTGCATATATTTTGTATATTCTTAATTTTTATTTCGAATACACTCGTATATTTCGTTATGATGATGCGCTTGTTAGCTTCGCTGAGCATCGCTTTCAATGCGAAATGCGAAATGCAAATAGCACCTAGCCAAAAGCTGGGCACTTGCCTTTTTTTATCCTCTGCCACTCGCTGACATTCCGTGCATAGATGGAAAAGTAACCAAAAAAGGTACAGTAGAAATAAAGTATTTGAAAAAATGCTGCAAGCTAAATTACACGACTAGCAATTACCCTGTAGTTTTTGGAAGTTTTAATATTCCAGCCAGTTTGATATTCGAAGTTTAGAAATGATATCCAGCTGAGCAGAGTAATATTATTTTTTCGGCGTTTTATTGAACCTTTTCTGCCGAATCTGCTCAAACTTGAAATCAATCTTATTTTCTGGTTTCATGTGTTTACAGGGAATACAGACAACAAAAAAAAAAAAGGAGCACCTAAAAAAATGTAAGCTTTGCTTAGGACGTGCACGTAGCTTCCTTCTTTCTATTCAGCAGCACACTAAAAAGTATCTATGCATGCACCTTATAACGGTAGCATTTTAATTATTTTACATACTTTTAGAGTGCGCGTGTTGTCAGATTAGGTGTGCGTGTGTGTGTGCTCGAGCGTGTGGGTGTGAATGCATGTAAAATGACAAGACACAGAAAATGCTGCAGCGAAGTGCAACGGTTGACATATACACCTCTAATGCCTATCTGCAAATCTGCAGACCCCTGCTCATGTTTTACCTATTGTACAGTGTTTCGGAGAACACTAATGAAGCATAATTTAACACTGGTGCCGCGACTTGCATTTGAATAAGTCGCACTACGCAGAGATTCAACTAATGAAGCCAACTTACCGAGCAATATAATTTGAACAACTCCTCAAGTCATTAAAATGTTGTAAATATTGTTGGAATTTAAAGTATTGTATTAAATTTAAAAATACGAAATCTAACCAAGGTTTCTAATCCGTTTAATATATATAATAAGCGTAAGTTATTTAATAAGTCTTAAGGTCGTTGTAAGTTTGAAGCATTACAAAATACCACATCAGAACAAATACAGAAATTAAAGAAATTAATGAATAGCTACAAATGCAACACTTTTGTAGAGTATCAAAGCGGGTGTGCCAACAAATATGTACATTTTGTATCTTATATTTATTTGGTTTGGTTTCACCCAATTTCCACCCTTTATTTCATTTCCATCTTTCATTTATGATTTCCTCTTCAATGACATTCCCGTAATATGCACTGAATACTTTTTGAAACTGTATACTGTAAACTAAAGAGCTATATCTTATATCTTCTTTCATATACTATAACAAAATACCAAATATATCTTTGCTTGGCCACTCGCACCTTGCACTACTTGCTCTGTTTCGTGCACCTTTTTTTGAATGCAAACTCGAAATGGAAAACTGTAACACAAAAATTTTGATAAACTTTTTTGATGTGAATACAAAATTATTGCGAAATTTGATTTTTGAACGCAACATTTAATGGATGGTGGTTTATATAATAAAAATACAATAAAAAACATTTTTAAATCTATTTAGAGAAAAAGAGTGAGTATTTTAAATGGTTTGTCTATAATGTTTAAGAATGCAATGCAATAGCAACCTATATTTAACTATACATATTTATATATATATATATATATATACATATACATATATAATTATATAATTATATATATATAAATATATATATACATTTATCTATTATATCATACTATTTTGTATTGGTCCAGAATATTGTTGACCTATCACTAAAGAATCAAATCTTTTTTTGTTTTTTGACATGTTTTTTCTATTTTACAAAAAAAAAAAAAAAAAAAAAAAAACATTTTTGAAACCCACAAAGTCAGCGAGGATTTCATGTAAAAGGCTGTTGACTTTTTTCCAACAGCTAATATCTAACGAACTTATATATACGTACATATATATATATTTTGATTTCCACTATATATTTTTTGCTTTTGCACACGAACATTAAAAACTTTTTTGAATGCTTACATGTTTGTTTTTTGCCCAGTCAAAAGAATGGAACAATTTGAGACCATTAACTAACTGGTCCAAATTGTTGTTTCGATTGTCAACTTTTTGTGTACATTTTTGAGCAACTATATAAGTATTAATCTATATACTTAGCAAGGTATCGACTGCACTTCTTATTCACTTTTTGTGCACCTAATACTGAGCAAGCATTTATTTTTTAATTAACCTACCTACCTAACTGTAACTCTATACATATAGCACTTAAGCAGCACTCTCTTTAAATTTTACAACTATAAATATTTTGTTTTTCTAACTGTGATGTGGTGACTTGGTTGACTTGGAGCTAAGTTCGTTCTGGTTTTGTATATTGCTCCTAGGGTCTAAGGCAACTTTAGAACTTAGTGTTTACTATCTCTAGTTCCATCTATGTATCTAAGCTAAGCAACTTAGTGTAAGGGCTCAGCCCCAAACAACTATCATATATTCGTCTAAGTTAATTCATAAGCAATCTATAAGTATTCAAACAGTCCCTTTCAAATATCAATTCTTATGTTGGCCCTAAGCTAATCTATTGTTTCTTCGTCGTCGTCTCTAGTGCCCGGAGATCCGCAGGATGTGAAGGCCACGCCTCTGAACTCCACATCGATACACGTGAGCTGGAAACCGCCACTGGAAAAGGATCGCAACGGCATCATAAGAGGCTATCATATACACGTCCAGGAAATGCGAGATGAGGTGAGTTAGCAAGCCAAGGCCCATGCAACGAGAGAAATATCTTGTTTGCAGATCTACCCAAGAAAATATCAACATCTCATTTTCACAGCGAAGAATTTTCACTATAATCGCTATAATTAAGTATGATTCATATTTAACATCCTGACTATCATATATTAAACAGGGCAAGGGCTTTCTCAACGAACCCTTCAAGTTCGATGTCGTCGAAACGTTGGAATACAGCGTTACCGGACTGCAGCCCGACACCAAGTACTCGATTCAAGTGGCCGCATTGACGCGCAAGGGAGATGGGGATCGCAGTGTGGCGGTGATTGTGAAAACGCCGGGAGGTGTGCCCGTGCGTCCGACGGTAAGTCTGAAGATCATGGAGCGGGAGCCCATTGTCTCCATTGAGCTGGAGTGGGAGCGTCCGGCGCAGACGTACGGCGAGCTGCGTGGCTATCGATTGCGATGGGGCGTCAAGGATCAGTTGCTCCAAGAGGAAATGCTCTCGGGTCCCCAAATGACCAAGAAGCGATTTAACGATCTCGAACGGGGTGTGGAGTACGAGTTTCGTGTGGCGGGCAGCAATCACATTGGCATTGGTCAGGAGACGGTCAAGATCTTCCAGACGCCCGAGGGCTCGCCTGCCGAAGCGCCCGCGAACATAACCAAGCGCTTCCAGACACCCGACGTTGTCTGCGTCACCTGGGATCCGCCGCCGCGAGATAAGCGCAATGGCCTGATCACGCGCTACGATGTGCAGTTCCACAAGAAGATCGATCACGGCCTGGGCTCCGAGCGCAACATGACGCTCCGCAAGGCGGTCTTTACCAACCTCGAGGAGAACACCGACTACATCTTTCGTGTGCGCGCCTACACGAAACAGGGCGCTGGTCCTTTTAGTGAAAAGATGATTGTGTCAACGGAACGCGATATGGGACGTGCCCCGATGTCGGTGCAAGCGGTGGCTACCTCCGAGCAGACGGCTGAGATCTGGTGGGAGCCGGTGCCCAGTCGTGGCAAACTGCTCGGCTATAAGATCTTTTACACCATGACCGCTGTGGAGGATCTCGATGATTGGCAGACAAAGACGGTGGGTCTAACTGAGTCAGCGGATCTGGTGAACCTAGAGAAGTTCGCTCAATATGCCGTCGCGATTGCAGCGAGGTTCAAGAACGGACTGGGCCGCCTCAGCGAGAAGTTAACGGTGCGCATAAAGCCCGAGGATGTACCGCTCAATCTGCGTGCCCACGACGTCAGCACACACTCCATGACACTGTCCTGGTCGCCGCCCATACGCCTCAATCCCGTGAACTACAAGATCAGCTTCGATGCGATGAAGGTGTTTGTGGATTCGCAGGGTTTCTCCCAAACGCAAGGGGTGACGAAGCGCGAGATCATCCTCAAGCACTTTGTGAAGACGCACACGATCAACGAACTGAGTCCCTTTACCACATACAATGTAAATGTGAGCGCGATTCCCTCCGATTACTCCTACAGACCCCCGACAAAGATTACTGTGACCACACAAATGGCCGCACCACAGCCCATGGTAAAGCCCGATTTCTATGGCGTGGTGAACGGGGAGGAGATTCTAGTCATATTGCCTCAGGCATCCGAGGAGTATGGTCCGATCTCGCACTACTATCTCGTCGTCGTCCCAGAGGACAAATCCAATCTGCACAAGAATCCCGACCAGTTTCTCACCGATGACCTGCTGCCCGGTCGCAACAAACCGGAGCGTCCGAATGCGCCGTATATAGCAGCTAAGTTTCCGCAACGCTCCATACCCTTCACCTTCCACCTGGGTTCGGGCGATGACTACCACAACTTTACCAATCGCAAGCTGGAACGCGAGAAACGCTATCGAATCTTTGTGCGTGCCGTGGTAGATACGCCGCAGAAGCATCTGTATACCTCGAGCCCCTTCTCCGAGTTCCTGTCGCTGGACATGCGCGAGGCACCGCCCGGCGAACGTCCGCATCGCCCTGATCCCAACTGGCCCTCGGAGCCGGAGGTGTCGGTCAATCGCAACAAAGATGAGCCCGAAATCCTGTGGGTGGTGCTGCCACTAATCGCCGCCTTTGTCGTCTCAACCACACTGATTGTTCTCTATGTGGTGCGCCGTCGTCGGCAACCCTGCAAAACACCCGATCAAGCGGCCGTAACGCGTCCCTTGATGGCCGCCGATCTGGGCGCCGGACCGACACCCAGTGATCCGGTGGATATGCGAAGACTGAACTTCCAAACGCCCGGCATGATCTCGCATCCGCCCATTCCCATATCGGAGTTTTCCAATCACATCGAGCGCTTGAAGTCGAATGACAATCAGAAGTTCTCGCAGGAGTACGAGAGCATCGAGCCGGGTCAGCAGTTCACCTGGGACAACTCCAACTGCGAGCACAACAAGTCGAAGAATCGCTATGCGAATGTCACCGCCTACGATCACTCACGCGTGCAGCTGCCTCCGCAGGAGGGCGTCCTCGGCTCGGATTATATTAATGCCAACTACTGTGATGGCTATCGGAAGCATAATGCCTATGTTGCCACCCAGGGACCGTTGCAGGAGACCTTTGCGGACTTTTGGCGCATGTGCTGGGAACTCAAAACGTCGACAATTGTGATGATGACCCGGTTGGAGGAACGAACGCGCATTAAGTGCGATCAGTATTGGCCCACAAGGGGCACCGAGACATACGGTCAGATCTTTGTGACCATCACCGAAACGCAAGAGCTGGCCACCTATAGCATACGCACTTTCCAACTGGTCCGGCAGGGCTTTAACGATCGCAGAGAGGTTAAACAGCTGCAGTTTACGGCCTGGCCCGATCACGGTGTGCCCGATCATCCTGCACCATTCCTGCAGTTCCTGCGACGCTGTCGCGCCTTGACGCCACCCGAGTCGGGACCCGTTGTGGTGCACTGTTCGGCTGGAGTGGGTCGCACTGGTTGCTATATTGTGATCGACTCGATGCTGGAACGCATGAAGCACGAGAAGATCATCGATATCTATGGCCATGTGACATGCCTGCGTGCCCAGCGCAACTACATGGTGCAGACGGAGGATCAGTACATCTTCATACACGACGCCATAATAGAAGCCATCATCTGTGGCCTCACCGAGGTCGCCGCTCGCAATCTGCACACCCATCTGCAAAAGCTTCTCACCACCGAACCGGGCGAGAGTATTTCGGGCATGGAGGTGGAATTCAAAAAGCTATCCAATGTCAAAATGGACTCTTCCAAATTTGTCACGGCCAATCTAGCATGCAACAAGCACAAGAATCGTCTCGTTCACATTCTGCCCTACGAGTCGAGTCGCGTCTATTTGACGCCCATCCATGGCATCGAAGGCAGCGACTATGTCAATGCCAGCTTTATCGATGGCTATCGCTATAGGTCTGCTTACATTGCTGCTCAGGGACCAGTGCAGGACACCGCTGAGGACTTTTGGCGCATGCTCTGGGAGCACAACTCCACCATTGTTGTTATGCTAACCAAACTCAAGGAAATGGGCAGGGTAAGTTTTACAGCTCAATACTCGCTCCCTTTCTATTTGAAAGTATTGCTCTGTTGTAGGAGAAATGCTTCCAGTACTGGCCCCATGAGCGCTCTGTACGCTATCAGTATTATGTTGTCGATCCAATTGCCGAGTACAATATGCCTCAGTACAAGCTGCGCGAGTTTAAGGTAAGATTTGGTTCGATATCCGCTCGCATTGCATAAAGTAATTCTAACCCACATTTTTCACATTCGACCAGGTGACCGATGCACGTGATGGCTCCTCGCGCACTGTGCGTCAGTTCCAGTTCATCGACTGGCCCGAGCAGGGAGTGCCCAAGTCGGGTGACGGCTTCATCGATTTCATTGGGCAGGTGCACAAGACCAAGGAACAGTTTGGCCAGGATGGCCCCATAACGGTGCACTGCTCGGCGGGCGTTGGACGCTCCGGTGTCTTTATCACTCTAAGCATTGTTCTGGAGCGGATGCAATACGAGGGTGTGCTGGATGTGTTCCAAACTGTGCGCATACTGCGCTCCCAGCGACCAGCCATGGTGCAAACGGAGGTGAGTAAAATCATAAGAGTCACGACTATATTTATTAATTAAATATGATTTTTCTTAACAGGATCAATATCATTTTTGCTATCGCGCTGCTTTGGAGTATTTGGGCTCATTCGACAACTATGCAAACTGAGTAGACGGAGCAGGAGCAGTAGGAGGATTTAGAGCTGGAGTCGAGGCTACAGAGCAAAAACGTTGTTAACTTTAAGTTAATGTTATATGTTGCATGTTCGTTTGCAACTGTACGCATAATACGCATTTACGATATACACGGATACCTTAACTTTAAAGTATTATAGCCAGATACTGCCCCCAAACTTACATACTTATAAAATAATTTTGTATTCAAGTTGTAATCATTTTCGATTCTATTTTGATTAGTGTTTTGGTTTTTGCCTTTTGGTTTGACTCGGTCTTTGTTTTAATTTTGAATAATGTGAACTCAAAAAGACTGTTACACGTTTAATGATCAGTAATTTATACTTATGTGCATACATCCATATATATACATATATATGTGTATTTGTATATATGCATACAGTTTTTGCTCGAACTAATCAAAGTAGTCAATCAACTTGTTGTGGTGCGTCGTCGACCCACTTGGTAACCTATACATATTTGAACTAAGGACTTGGTAGATATTAAACTTACCGCCTAAATGAATCTCGCGACAACATAAGCTAATGAAGTCAAGTAGTTGCCATTTGAACTTAATCAAATAGTAAGAAGAGGGTGGGAGAACGAATCCAATTATCATTACATTCTAGAGACATGTGTATGTATGTATTTGTGTGTACAACAATCAACAATCAAATATGTTTAATGTGTTTTTTATACTTGCGAATACTTAAAAGTCCGCCTAGGTTCGATAACTTATCTAACGCAAAAACAAATGAAAACCGTGCAATTAGTCAAAAGTCTTGCGTAGTGCATATCTTATAAGGCATCTAGTTTTAAATTAGTTTCTAGATTGAGTTAAGCTATCTGACATGTTTTTATTTGAACAACTTAACATTCCCCACATATGCTTTGTAAAACAAAATTGTCCAGAATATAAAGACCTAGGTCCTTATGTGTATATTTTAATCGTTCCCGCTTTGGAGATTATTAATATTAGCATATGTCATTCCGGCCCTTGTTTACTTTTAAGATATCCCTCTATAATTTGTTTTATGATCACATAATCCTGTATATACCAGAACCCCTCCAGATATATGTATGCGTAATTAGGATCCTAAATCTAGAAAAATATGGTACCTAAAGTGTATGAAAAAGACATCATAGATAATAACCCACAAAACTTACAGACAGACAAATGAGTAATAAGATAACTGTAGATATGTATTGTAGAATATTTATATGATACGTCTATATATAACAACCATTTATACCTATAACGCTACACCACTACAATAATGTATTATGGCCTAAGAATTATAATAATGTATATACATATTTGATATGCTGTTCAATCGATCGGCCGATAGTATTTATAAAAGACGTTAGCAAGCAAATGCGTAAAAGCAAATAAGAAAACTAAATAATAATTATTTAGCCCGAACACATGTTAAACAACAATATTAATACGTATGTACGCATTATAGATTTAATCCACACCAACACAACATGCATAAATATCTGTTATAACGAGCAAATTTAGAGCGTTGCCCACTAATAAAAGAATTGGATGAATTGGAGTTAGGACCTAGTAAATTGACAAGTTGGCGTATGCCAGAACCCAGAATATGATTGGGGCTTATTTGGAAAAAATATTAAATAAATACAAATTATAGCGTTAAATATTACGAATAGCAACAATAGATGTCTAATAGATAATGGTAACCACCACAGCGTTGCAAGCATATTTAGCATACTTCTATATAAATCAACTACAAGTCTATATTGTACATTAAAAAAATTCGTCAGCTTGTCAACTTTTGTTAATACTATATGAAATTGTTTAATATCTACAGACATACATATATTTTACCAATTAGTCAGATATAAAACAATTTTAATGGTACATACACAACATAAGAAAATCATATACATTCATATGTACAAGTTTAAAGTTTTGGAAATAACTTTTAATGGGTATATCTCGGTTAAATTAAATCAGATCTTTGAAACATAAGCCTTTTTGGAATCGTATGATCTAGGGCAATGGAACAGAATCAGAAATCAACAAGAAATCAAATTTACCTTTTGAAGACAAGAGTAATTGGTGCTGATTCTGCTCGTCTGGTATTACAATTAGAAAAACAAGCGACATTCGAATTATAAACGTAACAAAATACTACAAAACACTGCCCATACCTACGAGTCCAAAAAGGTATGTGATACAAGCATCTATATTTGACAGAGATATATGTACATAATTGTTTAAGTAAGAAAGATATTACGTTCAATATTATCATACAATTATATGTATCAGATATATTAAATATATATATAATTTTCGAAAACCGAAAAACCAATGAAAATGAATATTTAATGACGAAATAAAATACATATTATGAAAAGTTCTGCTAGTCGATTTAATGGGAAGTGGGTGCATTGACCAAGGCTAACTGGCTAACTAGCCCAAGGATAAGGTTTTTCAGATTTCGACTCAGTTCCCAGGGCCCGGCAAGTGAAACTTATACAAGTGTTTGAGATCTTAGATGACTCCATAATGCTTGAATGATGTTCAATAAAGTTCGCTCTTGAGATTCCAAATCCTTCAAAAATCTCGTAAGGACACATATATTTGAGCTTACATTAAATCGATTGGCATTCAAGGGTTTCCAGAATCCGAACAAAATTTTGCGAAATATCACTTAAGTGGTAGGACACAAAAAATTAGAAATTCGCCAAATCCGCCGAAATTGGGCCATTTAGAGGTTGTTCTCGGACCACAAATAGTCCTTGGCTTGCTTGATTAGGACTAAGCAATAAAAAGGACGAAGTACCTTCACACGTCTGAAATAAAGAAACATTTTTTAAAGATAAAAAATGTTCAAATCTCCGTCAACTCCTTTTAGGTCCTGTCCAGTGATATGTCACAGTATTTGTTTTGACCATGACTATCAGCTGGCCAAAGGACATTGTGGTTGCAGTTTCCGAGAAAACATTGATTTTCAGATATCGACTATTTATTAAGCTTTGAAGCCAAAGTTTTCGTTGAAAGCAGCTCGATAGAATTCGTCTTAGTCATTCTAATGCACTTTAACCATTAGAGAATATGCAAAGATCTGGACGAAGCAGTCATTTTTCATTTGACTGTGTGCGCCTAAAAGTATGCCTCGATACTTTAAGGAATACAGTGATCCTGAACAGCAACGATGTTAAATTACACAATTTCCTATCTGAAAAAGGAAATAGCTTTTGTTTATTTGTAACCTTATTGCGCTATTCATAAAATAAATTTGGAAAATTTCGCCCCGGTGGGTATATCTATGGCGAAGGTTGACGAGCTGAGCCGATCATGCCCGCTAGCTTGTAAATACAATTGTAAAAAATTTATATGTGCCTACTTATCTAAAAAAATAACGATCATAACAATAACGTAAAATAAAAGTGACGAAAAGAAATATATGGAACGATCCCGTTAGCTGGACTCGTTGGCAACAGACGGTTCTTTGGAAGCCTGAAACATCTCAGACATTATGTTTAAAGGGTCCTCGCTGCGCAAGTAGCCATTGTGCTCAGGATGGGATTCGAAGACGACTTCGCCGCGTATTACGCGTACTCGCGGTCCGTGTGCGCGAGCCGTAAATTTGACCTTGCCGCACGTGTCAGGACGTAAACGGCGATGGGCACGCAATCCACTGACCACAACAAAGTTCTTATCGCAGCCGTAGCACTTGTACCGCTTCATGCCAATGTGACGCGAGAGATGCGAGATGAGCGTCTCCCGATGTGTGAAATCCAGTGAGCAGACCTGTTAAAAGTACATCAGTGGAATCTAGGGAAGGGTATTGCGCTGCACCGCTTACCTTGCACTTGAATGGTTTCTCGCCAGTGTGCCTGCGATGATGGACACGCACCTGGCCAGGCGTGCGGAAGCGCTTCTCACAGTAGTTGCACTTATGTGGCAGCTCACCAGTGTGAATCATCTTGTGGATGCGCAGCCCACCCATAGTGGTAAAGCACTTTGAGCAATCGTCGCATTTATATTGAGCAGACCAAGCTGCTGATGCTGGTCGGGGGGTTACAATAGTAGATGCTGGGGTCGGTAAGATTGGCTCAGGAGCTGCAATTCCAGGTGCCACAGCTGCACCTGCATCCTGCACAGGATCTGGATCAGCAGAAGCATTTAATGGTGCCGCATCTGCAACATCTGGCACCACAGGAACTGTCGCTTCTACAGTTGCAGGAGTCGACGAAATGCATTCTGCAAATAGGCAAAAGATTCGCTTAATTTAAATGAGAGATATGGGGACACAATTAATACTCACTCTTATAAGACTTGACCTCCACTGCCATGTGCTCAAATTTCGCCTCTGCGATGTCGTGCGAGATTGTCAAATGTTTGCAGAATGCCGCAAATTGTTCGAAACAACGGGCACAGCTCGGACACTCCCAGTGAAAGCGATGATCGGAATATGTGTTGCGCAATTGACGTACCTTCAGATTACTCTCCGTGGTGGGCGGCAGTCGAAGCACCTGCAGCTGCGAAGGCAACACCACTTTGGCGTTTCTATTTTTCGGTTGTAGCACACTGCCGGGCAGTGGCAGCGTTTGCTCAATGTTGCGTATCTGATTCTGGATATCTGTGATGATCTTGCGAGACTCTGGCAAACTCTCAAACAAACTTATGGCATTAAAATGGGAATTTCGATTAATGGGCAATGTCAGTGTGGCCGCTTGTAGCGAAGTGGGAGCAGATGGGGTTGGAACTGTTGCCGTTTGGCCAGCCGTTGAGTTTTTATGTCCCGAACTGATGGACATGGAGCTTGGCAATGTGATTATTTTGCCCCCAATATTGAAGCTATTGGTAGTGTTACCCATTGCGGTGGGTGCCAGCTTTATTATCTTCACGTTTGGCATCATTTTAATCACCATGCAATTACTTTGCACCACCTTTAAGACGTTGGAGCACATATTTGTCTTGGGTTTGGAAATGTTCTTCTTCAAAATACTTGAGGGCTGGTTGTCTGATTGCTTTGGCCTTAAAATGTTGGAGCGATTCAATGATGCTGTAGAGTTTGGCAAAGGTATCAGTTTACCAGTGGGCACAACTACAAGGGGATGGGAATATTATTATTATATATATAAAAGTTAAGAACAAGTAGACTAACAGTGTGATGGATTCACATGTGTTCTTGGTTTCTCCTGCTCAACACATTCCTCTTTCGGCGGCTTCTTTATCGCTGGCAAGCGCAATTTGCTGCGCAATTGTTCAGCTAGGCTGTTTCGGGTCCAGCTGTCATCGTGGCCAGTGGAATTTAACTTAGCTGCTTCGGGCTGAGGCTCCGCTTTGATAATAATACCAGTTGGAAGCTGATCTTCTACGTCCATCGGCTCAGATTTAATTTCTATGTCACAGAACCGCTCAGCTGGCAGTGTCGTATCCAATTTACTGATCGCCACCAGCTGACCGATATTTCCATGCATATCCGCATATTCGAGCTGACCGCACAGCCCATTGCCGTTCTGCCGATGCAGTTGCAATTCCAGGCGAGTCTCAAAATGCCGGCGGCAAATCGAGCACACAAAGCGACGCACATAGAAGTGACTGCTCATGTGCCTCGTCAGACTGGCTGCATCGATGCACTCCAACTGACAGATCTGCATTGCAAGGAATAACATTTTAATTAACAACATAAACTGGCCACACTTTATAAACACAAACACTAAAGCCGATCTCTCCATCTATTATGTATGTATAAATATATATAAATATATTGCTCTTACCCTGCAGTTGGAGTTGTTAATTCCATCCGCATGCTTTCGATATTCATGCTCCTGGATTTCTTCAAGCGTGTTGCACCACTCGCCACAGCCATGGCAACAGAAATGGCGATTTAGCTGATGATTGATCTGATGCGACGCAAGCGATAAGTGATTTTCGCACGTAAAGCTGCATACTTTGCATGCAAATGCGCCAAGAGCGGCAACACTCTCAGCCGATGACGTCAGAAATAACTGTAGCACAGAAAAGTTTACTGTCACACTCAAATATTTGATATATATGTACATGTTATGTGCCTGTGTTAAGTTACCTTTTGCTGCTGATCGAGAGTACCGAGGCTCGCTATGAATTTGAGCTCGTCCTCAGATTTGCAATCGTGAACCGGCACCGTTATCATGTTCGGCCGCTCCTCGATTATTTTCATAAAAGTGCCAGCTGCAAGAAATGAGCGAATTTACGTGAATAACTAGACAAAGCTAACGGTAGTGCGTAATATAAAAATAGACGCAACGCATGCGAACGCACACACCCACATGGGCATAAGCAGGCAAAAGCATAGATTCATATATTTACCGCACGACAATTCCAATGTTGGCCCATCCTCATCGACCTCAAGCTTTATCTTCGTATCATCAATATCAATTTCCTCAGTTTTAATCACAATTTCCTCGTGCATCGCGCTGAGCGAAAAAAAAAGTGCGCAAAATAAATTACCGCTGCGATCAGTAGAAGCTATCGACCGCTCTCCGAAAAAATATCGAACAATTATCCGTATTCCTGTGCCGATATATCGATATATTTGCTCGTGCAGTGCACTGCAGTCGATTTCGCATTTGACATTGAACTGTAACAACAATCAGAATCTGTGCTGGCAAGCATAACAAAAAGCAAACAAATTACGATTTCTCTTCAATTATTATTGCTAATTAAAAGGAAACGGCTTGGCGCAACTCATTCGCATCAGCTCTGGGCGTACAAAGCAATCATATCCCGCTGGGACGGCTAGAGTAACCTGCTTAACGAATGCCATAAATCAATGTTTGTTTTAAAAATTTCACAAGCGTAAACCAAAAAATGAGCAACAGCGAAGACTCCCAACAATACATTAACGATATGCTGGTCAAAGAGGAGGATGAGGCGTCGGGTGGTGGGTAATCAATCCATGATATTGTTCTGCATTATTAACCTAGAATTCTATTAACGTACTGTAGACGATTCGGACAGACAGGACGGACATGGGAGCATGCTGCGCGAACAGGATCGCTTTCTGCCCATCTGCAACATAATCAAGATAATGAAAGTGCCAGTGCCACAGAATGGTAAAATAGCCAAAGATGCGAGAGAGTGCATACAGGAGTGCGTCTCGGAGTTCATATCATTTATCAGTAGCGAGGCCATTGAGCGCAGTGTCGCCGAGAATCGCAAGACGGTCAACGGTGACGATTTGCTGGTGGCCTTCAACAATTTGGGCTTTGACAACTACGTGGAACCACTCTCTATTTACTTGCAAAAATATCGCGAGGTGAGTGCAAATATATTTTATTCGATGGCAATTAGCACTCATCTAATCGTTGCTTCTCTCTTGCTGCGCAGTCAAACAAATCGGATCGCAATTTATTTCTGGACAGCAACTATATGCAAACCGATGAAGGCGAAGCTGGCAAACAATAGCCTTTAACGGGGGTTTAATTTAAGATTTAAGGGACGGTGAATAGATTTTTTTTTTTAAATTTATATATATATATATATATGTATATATATATAGAGTCTGTAGTCAAAGTCAAGTTTTACTTTTATGGCAAGTAGCTTAATAGTTTCATTTTATATGCATATTTTATAAGACACCAAGTACTTTGTATATTCTACAGGTTTACATATTTGTATATGCTTAAAGATATTAAAGGGTATGTTGAGTCAGACAGTCATATTGTTTTATCCTGCTTACCTTTTATTATTAAGGACACAGCTTAGTTATACCTACGATGCTGATGTTATTATATATATATTTTTTTTTTTGCTTTTGCGAATTACATCTGATCGGCCACATCAAAGATATCTCCAAGGAATCGGTGTGTGATGGTCGCAACACTGTCGATCGACATTCAAATATGATGAAGAGAAGATAACGCAAAAACTATGATATCGTGAAAATTACGTTGTTATCCTTTTGTTAGTGCTAGCACCAAGTTGTTTGCAACTTTGTGTGATTTACTAAAAATGAATAGCAAACCTGTTACACAATTTCAAATGAATTTAAACAAAAGCTAACTAAGGAACATTGTGCGCCTCGGTGTGAAACTAAATGATATATGGCCTGACTCTAAGCAGCAAAGTATAAACGATTTTCGAGTAAAAATCACTGGATTCCACGACTACTTCATTATAATATTAGCTACTAAGTTGGATGATGTGAGGTTTTGGAATTGGGGTGAAGATGAGGATTACTTAATAATAGTAGGGGCACTACAACATTATACGTGATGCTTAGTTCGATATATAAAATATGATAGATACTTAGATTTTAAGTGTTATAAATTAGTTGCGATTAACACTAGGCTAAAATAATGTGGCTTATACACATGGGCATCCATTAGCAGAATATAGAATGACACAATATTCATATCGCTTGCGCTCTGACTATTTTCAGTTGTTTGTTACAGCATCAGATCATCGCTCTCCATGGGCTCGTCCTTGATGCGCAACAACTTGCTGTTATCCATGGCCTCATCGTTTAGGAATATGTTGTTATCCCCGTGCTCCAAGTGAAGCGTGGGCAATGCCTCCGCAAGAAGTTGACCCGGCTGGATAAAGCAAAAGCTCTCAAAGTGTTTGCAGCAAATTTGCTTTGAGTTGTCCCACTTGGGCAGAGGCTCGATTTTCAGATTGTAGCACCACTTAGTGCGCTGATTGCGATTCTGGGGAAAGTCCAGCATTGGCAGCTGTACATCGTCCACGCCACAAATTAGGCAGCTCATCGCGTTGGAGGGCAGATGTGCCGCACAAATGAGTTTGCCGGAGTAGCTTTGAACATCCGGTAGATTGAGCGCCTGACACCATTGATGCAGCAGCATGGGATCTATTATTGAATTATAGATATTTTGATTAGCTTGGCGACTTGAGTGGCTATTTTATATAATATTACCTTTGGGAAACTTGTGCAGCTGGACATTGACATCCTCAGAGCAATCGGGCATGCAGCAACGTGGTCCCGCAGGAGGCAGCTCGGGCTCTGCGCTGTCTGGGCCCAAATGGAGGCTGGGTACCGCATTGGACATGAGGCGACGCACGCCAATAAGCTGCGGATCAAAGTGTCGACTGCAGATGAGCTTTGTGTTGCGTTGGGACTCATAGAAGCGCATGCCTGTGGCCTGCTCCCATTTACGTATGGAGCTGATGTTGTTGGGCAGTCGAAAGAGCTTGATGCCATCACCGCGAGGACTGCGGCAATAGGGCAAACAGCAGCATTTAATCTTCCACGGTGGCAGCTGACCCGGTGGCAGAGGATCAAATCGAGAGCGACGCTCTCTTTTGACATATGGAGCTGTTCGCATTTCATCATCAGCATTTACATTCACATCAGCATCATTGTCATCATAGTCATCATCCAAGTCCTCCAGCATGGTGTCCTCAACATCAAATTCAACCTCATCACACTCGCTGCCTGCTTCGGACTGAGCAAACAGCTGCTGGCTCTGCTCATTCGTAAAGATCTCCAGCGGCACATTGTCCCCCAGTTCGAGCGTGGGCACCGCCCAGGGCCGCAACTTGCGCAGACGGATGCAGTGCGGCTCGAAATGGACACTGCATATCATTGTCTTCCACGGCCGTCGCTCATCGTATTGGATGCGCAAATTATGCATCCATCGTTGCTGTAGTTGACGCGAGCGCGGAAACTTGTAGATGTGCACGCCGTGCTGGGAACGCTGTCGTTGGCAGTGGACCAGTGAGCACTTATCATAGCCGGACTTGACCGGATTGTAGCTGGTGGTGCACTTCTCCTGATTAATGCTGGGCAGACGCAGCTGTTGATCGGTCCAGTTATAGGTATCGTTTTGGCTGAAATGATTGTCATATTGTTGCTCATCCTCGCTACCCTCGTGCAACTGCAGCTCGGGCTCCAGCAGACTGAAATCATCCTGCTCCTGGTTTCCATCTTCCAGCTCCAGTTGATCAAATTGCTCCATTTCTTCCTGTTTGACGGTCATACCCAGCTCCGAACTGCTCATTGGCTTGTCCAGACGCAAGAATTCATTGTCAAACAGTTTCTTGGGTGCAAGCGGTCCCAGATTCAGGGTGGGCACACTGCCGTGCATCAGTCGCACATTGCCTAGACAGCTGGGCTCAAAGTGTGCGCTGCAGATGCGATAGCGCCAGCGGAACTCGGGATCGAAGGGCACCTGAGTGTTGTGCTGCCACTTGGCGCACATATCCGACGAATGGGGGAACTTGTGCAGCGTCACATTCTCGCTGGTCAAATGATTGGAGCAGCCCTCGATCTGACAGTATTTGCTGGATTTGCAGGGCGGGGCTGGACGCGGCAGGCGAAGACCTACATTCGCAGAGAGCAACTGTTGCTGAGACTCCAGCGGGGCAGCGAGAGCCTCCTCTTCTTTGGACTGCTCCAATTGCAGTTGGGCGTTGAACTCATTATCATAGATATGCTTCGGTCGACGTGAGCCAAGTCGCAACGTAGGCATCGCCCCACGTCTGATGCGCGAGCCGTGAAAGCAATCCTCGATGAAATGATGACTGCAGATGCGAAAACGCCAAGCGAATTTGACGTCCACGAGCACCTGGGTGTTGTGCATCCACTTTTGCATGGCATCCAGCGAGACGGGGAACTTGTGTAGCTTGATGCTGCTGCTCAGATTATTGGAGGTGACATTGCAGCCATGCACGCTGCAGTGGCGTGCACTGTAGTGGAGTCCATTCTGGACAACGGGGATACGGCATTGGGCTGGACCTGGACTCAGGGGATTGTGCGAGAACTGCTCGGCATAGCTGAGATTTGCTTCGGTATCCATTTGCTCGTAGGTGGTGCACTTCTCGACATGGCCCACCTCGAGCAGCACCTCCAGCGCCTGCATTTCGAGTGGCTGCTGCGAATTGTTGTCGCAATCCTCTTCATATTCCATAACCTGCGGCGGTGGTGGCTCCTTCTTGGGCAACGGCTCCAGCTTGAGTAATGGCTCCGGCTGAGCCTCAACAACTTTCTCGCTGACCTGCAGCTCATTCATGTGTTGCCACTCCAACTCTGTGGGATTCTGATAGGCAGGCATCTCGCCCGGTTGGCGCTCCGGCAACTCCAGCGTAGGCATGCTCCACGGCTTCAGGCGTTTGGTTGTCTCCGTGAAGCAGGTGGACTCAAAGTGCTTGCTGCAAATCTTGTACATATAACGCTGTTGCTCGTAAAACACCAGCTGCATGTTGTGCAGCCACATCTCCAGCAGATCTCGCCGCGTGGGCAAACCATGCAGCCGACCACCGTCGCGTGGTTTGAGCGTTCTGCAGCCGCGCACAGCACAGCTGACAACGCGTATGCGAACGCTGCTACGCGCAGCTTCATAATTGGAGTCCAACAGCTCCTCAGCGGCGTGTGCCGAAAAGTGATCCGCACTGTGATCGTAGAGCAAGATTAGGTGGAGTGGACAGAGCTTGGGCAGATGCTGCTTATCGAGCTGCTGCGCTTCCAGGCCCATATAGGAGAGCCACTGCTGACGGAGCTCCTGATCCTGGGGCAGCTCGTAGGTGACCCGCAGATAGCTCTTCTGCAGCTCCACGCACTGCGGATAGCAGCAATCGTGACTGGCGCCATCTCTATTGCAGTAGCGCTTCTGCTGCGTTGGCACCGACTCCACGCTTGGGTGTATATTGTCGAGCTCATCGTGACCGAGATGGAGTGTGGGCATTGCACCATAGGTGGGTCGTCCATTCTCAATGCAGCTCGCCTCAAAGTGCACACTGCAGATCTTCAGGCCGGCCAGTTGTTCTTTGCTCGGATCGAGACGCACATTTTGCAGCCACTTGTCCGCCAACTGGCGCACCTTTGGCAGCCCAAACAGTTGGATTTCATCCGCATCCTTGGAGCTTTCGCAGTGGGGCACACAGCACACGATCACATCCTCCTCCCAGTTCGCCGGATTGGGTATCACATCGTCTAGGTCCTCATGACCTAAATGAAGTGTGGGTCGTGCTCCTGGACGCAGCACTCTAGACGCATTGAAGCAGTTTGCCTCGAAGTGCCGTTCACAAACGTGCTGTTCCGAACCGCTCATGCCCGCCTGATCCAATCGCAAATTGTGGCACCAATCCAATATCTGTGGGTTACGCTTGGGCATCTTGAACAGACGGCGACGCGATGCATCTTCGTCTTTAACGCAGCCACTGACCACACAGCGCACCTCAGTGACAGACCGGCTCAGCGCCAGTGTGGGAACAGCGTCCTCCTTCAGCTCCCTGGTATCAGGATCAAAGCAATCCGGCGTAAAATGCGACTGACACACCTGAAAGATAATTGATTTTAGGATCGGTTTTCTTTAGTTGGCAATTAAAAGTACGTCAGCTTGGGACATGAACCTTGGTAGAGATACTCCTATATATCAGAGCACCGAATCAAAAAGGTAGAGCTTCAGAAGAGCAAATATTGGAAGCATATTATAATCATTTCTATCCTTTTTATATATTTGAGAACCTGTCACAGCCTGGTGCAGTGCATTACTCAGTTAGGCGCTTTAACGTACCTGGAATCCATCACTGCTGGCCTGCATGGAGCGATGCTTACAATTGGCGGCCCACTTGCGGATGGTTGGCCGATCCGTGGGGTATTGGTAGAGACGCAGCTGCTCGCTACTTTGCTGGAAGCAGGTCAGCACCGAACAGTAGTTGGCCCAGATAAACTGCAGCGTCTGTTTGTTCTCCTGGCTGTCGGCAATGTTGCCATTGTGCTTGGCATTCGGTATGATGTGTCCATCGTGTCCTAGATTCACTGTTGGCACCGCCCAGCTGCGCAGCTGATTCTTGCAAATAGCCTCCGCCTCGAAGTGATCCTGGCAGACGAACAGCCGTTGTGCATCGACAAAGCGTGGCTGCTGCTGGGTATTCACCAGCCACTTCAGCATCGACGTCTCTGCGCTGGGAAAGCGAAAGAGACGCGTCAGGGCCGAGGCCTGCTGACCGCAGCTGGGAATGCAGCAAGTGCGCAGCTTGCCACGCGGACTGGGACTGGCACTCGCACTAAAGCTGGGACTGTTGCACATCGGCAGCTCAGTTTTGATGCGCAGCGGCAGGTCCAGCGGCACGGCCGGCTGTGTTTGGCTGCCATCCAACTTTGGATTTAAATAGATGTTGGAATCTTTGTGGTGCAGCTGCAGCGTTGGCATTGCCCACACTTTGGGACGCACTGGGCCCAGGCAGCCTGGCTCAAAGTGCAACATGCAGATGCGATAGACATAATGTCGGGCCGGATCATATTGAATCTTGGTGTTGTGCACCCACTTGGCGCAGGTGTCGGGGTAAACGGGCAGCTTGGTCAGACGCACATTGTCCGTATACTTCGAGTAGCAGCCGGGCACAGCGCAACGCAACTTCATGGCCATGCTGGAGCTGGATATCAGTTCGTAAGTCTCACGCAGCTGCCTGCGCACAACATCTGGCACCGATTCGGGCAGCGCCACCAGTTCGTAGAGCTGCATAAAGTGCATCACACACAGCTGGGCGTGCCTGGGCGACGGCTGCGGATGGGGCAGCTGCAGCCAGTGTAGCCAGGCCTGTTGCACCTGCGGATGCGCAGGCAGATCATAGCCGCGATAGAGATTGAGACGAGCACAAGTACATTTGGGCACCAGGCAGCTGCCACTGGTGCTAGCCACATTGTGGCGATAAATATTAGTATCCGAGTGGCCCAGTTTCAAAGTGGGACACGGCGCATTCAGCTCAAAGTGATCGCTGCACAGGAACATTTGGGTGCAGTCCATCGTTGGTGGCAGCTTCAGGTTGTGCAACCATTTGCGCAGCATCAGACGATCCTTGGGCAGACGCTGCAGCTGGACGCCATGCAACTCCGACTGCTTGCCGCAACTTGGCAGGCAACAGCGACGACTGGGCTTAATCTCCGCCAGATCCGGTTTCCGTTTGCGGCAGTGTTTCAGGCTCCAAAGCCGAAAAACCGAATGCTGCGGCTGTTCATCGTAAATGCCCGACAGCATCCGGCCATTGCAGCTGTAGGTGAGGGGTGTGGCATGGCCCAGTTTCAAGGTGGGCACCGCATTCTGCTTCAGCTTGCGCGTGCCCAGCATCGAGGGCTCAAAGTGCTCGACGCATACACGGCCCATGCACGACTCCAATGACAGCTGCAGATTGGCGCTCCACTTGAGCAGCAGCTGTGGATCCTTGGGAAAACCAAAGGTGCTCAGATGATGGATGGCGGTGCGCTCCTTGCGACAGTGCTTCAGACAGCAAATGGGCGTCACATTATTCACAGCCTTCTCGCGCCGCGGAGCCATTGTCATTCGAAGTGGCCGCGTATCAGGCAGAAGCAGTTCATCGTCATTGCCGGGAATGTCCTCGTCTTCGTCATCATCATCGTCAAGATTATCATGTCCGGCAGAGTTGTCATCGCTGTTGTGCTCAGCGTAGGTTTCCACAAGTTCCAAGGGATCAAAATAGCCATGTTCCTCAGAGTCCCGATGCTCTTCCCCATCCTCGTCCATATCATGATCCTGCTCCAGATCCTGTTCCTGCTCCAGCTGCTCTTCATCTTCATTCTCTAGCTGCTGCTCATCCTCCTGCTCAGTCTTTACTTTGACCAACGACTTCAAGCTGGTATCGCCCTCTTCTTCCTCCACCCCCTCCTCCTCCTGCTGCAGACCCGCCTTAATGCCCTCATTATCAAAGACTACGCCCTCGTCGTGTCCCAATTTGAGCGTAGGCACTGCTCCAGTCTTCAGCTTCAGCTTGCCACGCACCAGTGGCTCGAAATGATCCGCACAGATGCGTCCGCGGCATTGATCCGGCGACAAGCGCAGATTGACACGCCACTTTTCGAGCAGCTCCTCGCTGCGTGGATAGCGATAGGTACGCAGATCGTTGTCAATGCTGCGCCGCTTGCGGCAGTGCGCCAGCGCACAGGTGGGCGTAAAGAAGCCCGGTATATTCTTTGGATTCTCATAGATCGGCAGCTCCTGATGGCCCAGCTGCTGTGTGGGCATTGCCCAGCCCCTCAGCTGATTGCCATCGATGCAACGGCGATTGAAGTGGGCGCTGCAGATGCGCGTCGTCTTGTCCACGTCGGCAGCAGGCAGCCGGAGATTGTGGCGCCACTTGCTCTGCTGCTGTTTCCCGTTCGGAAACGGAAAGAGGCGGGCACCATGCTCCAGGCGACTCCGACTACAGCTCGGCACACAGCACTTGAAATCGGTCATAGATTTCTTGATTTTAAGCTGTGCAAAAAAAACCGAAAGTGAATATTTAAAGACTCAATATCTAAAAATTGTTTACCACCTGTGTTGTATTTGAATCTGTGGCCGCCGACATGTTAATGTCCGGTTTAGTGTCTTCATCGAGGTCGGAGTGCGCCTCCTGCTTAATGTTGATCCTCGTGGAATCCTGCACGCGTCTCTGGCGTCCAAAGAGATTGCTCTGCAGCTCCTCGGGGTTGACTTGGAACAAGTCATCAGTCTCGTCATGGCCAAGCTCCAGTGTCGGTATGGAGCCAATGTTCAAGCGCGTCTTACCAATGCAAATGTCTTCGAAGTGGGCGTTGCAGATTTTATAGCGTTCGCGCTCCTTGAAATTGAGATGCTCGAGGCGGAGATTGTGGCGCCAGCGCTGGAAGAGCTCCGAATCTTTGGGAAAACTGTTCATCTGCACTTCATCGAATTTACGCGTCTTGCCGCACGAGGGCACACAGCACTTGAAGACCGGATCAATATAGCGCTCCTCCGGCTTAGGATTCAGCATCAGCTCGATGTCATCATCATCGTGGCCGAGGGAGAGCGTGGGAATGGCCCACTTGAACAGGTGCTTTGGTCCAATGCAATCAGTCTCGAAGTGTCTGTTGCAGATGCGAACGCCGATGCAGTCGACCGGACTCATTTTCAGATTGTTGCACCACTTCCAGAGCAGATCCTCATCGTCGTTGGGGAAGCGGAATAGACGCACATCCGGTTGCTCCTTGACGGCATCGCAGCCCTCGACGGTGCAGTGCTCCTCCACGAAAGACTGCGCCTCATTCGGAAATATGTCTTCGTCCTCATGGCCCAACTCAAGCGTTGGAATTGCACCCGCACTGAGTCTCTTCCCATTGAACGAGTGCGTCTCGAAGTGCTTCGAGCAGATGCGATACTGTTGTCGCATAGCTCCTCGGGGACGCATCTGGATGTTGTGCATCCACTTACGCAGCTGGGTGGGGCTGTGAGGCAGACGGAAGAGCTGCACCCCCTGCGCCCGCTGACGCCGGCAGCTCTCGACAATACAGACACGCTGCAAGCACAGCTTATTCGCCTTGAGCTTGGCCGGATTCTGATAGATCTTGTAGCCGGATGGTGTATTGAGGTCCAGTGTGGGCACCGCCATGGGCACCGGGCATTTCTTGCTGAGCACATGCGGCTCAAAGTGTGCGGAACAGAGGCGACGCTGAGCGCTGCCCACGAGCGGCACCTGCAGATTATGCGCCCACTTGGCCAGCGTGGAGCGATTGAGTTTGGGGAAGCGATACAGCTGGACATTGTGCGTGGCACGCACCTTGCGGCAGTGTGGCAAGCAGCAGCGTGGCACCCAGGTGGGCTTCACACCACCAGCGCTTGCTTCAGAGCCTCGCGCTACTCTGCCCGGCTTGAGATGCGTGCGCCGCTTGTAGAGCATCTGGTGTTCGGGATTCTCGTAGAGATTCTCTATATTGGTTGCCAGATTGAGCGTGGGTATTGCCCAGGGACGCATCCGCTTGCCAATGCAGTGGGATTCGAAATGCAGATTACATATTCTCATATTGGGCAGCTGGGCAATCTCCAGTTGGAGATTGTGCGCCCACTTTACCAGCACCTGCGACTCCTCGGGCGGGCGGTATAGCTTGATGTCATCAACACTGGGATTGCGCTTGCACGTCTCCACACAGCACTCGCCCTGCTCCTCGCCATTGTTAGGCGCAGTGGGACGCGCATAGAACTCGGCAACTTGCTCCGGCGTGGGCAGCGGATAGGGTATATTCTCATGCCCAAGGATGAGTGTGGGCACTGCCCACTTCTCCAGCCGTTTGTTGCGCAGGCATCGATCCTCAAAGTGCACCTCACAGATGGCATCGTTGAAGAGTTTACTGCCATCCGGCACAGGACGCTGCAGATTTGCGCACCATTTGGTCAACAGCGGCACATTGCTGGGAAAGCGATGCAGATTGGCATGGTCCCGGTCACGATTGCGTTTGCAAACAGCCACGCAGCAAGTTTCGCGTATGTTGAGCTTCTTGATCACATCCGGATTGCGGTGAATGTCCTCGTCGTCGTGGCCCAGATGCAATGTCGGCACGGCAAACGGACGCATGCAGCCGCCAATGCAGTAGGGCTCGAAGTGCAAGCTACATATCCGCATGCCCTTGTGCATCTTGTCCTCGGGTATCTTAAGATTGTGACACCACTTGCGCATCTGCTCTGGCCGCCTCGGTATTGTGTGGAATGTGATGTTCTCATTGTTGTGACGCTTGCTCTCGCAGCTGGGCACACAGCAGACATCCATGCTGTCGCTGACATTAAGGCCAGACGATGAGCCTCCAGCGCCCATGCTCATGTAAGACGCACTTAGCTCCGGATCCACATAATGCGATGTCGACGAGGCCGACGAGGATGTGGATGCAGCCGAGTGCCGCTGATATTTATGATGCACTTGTTGCGGCTGCTGCTGCAACTGGTGTTGCTGCAGCTGCTGCTGATGATTGTGGGTGGGCGTGGAGGGCGTTGGCGGTGGCCACAGTTCGTTCTCGTAGATGTTAAACGTGTCATTATGACCCAGATGCAGCGTGGGCACAGCGCCTATAAATAAGAAATATTTATTATAATGTTTCATGTTATAAATGCCAAGCAGCAGCTTACCCGGAGATAGTTTGCGTAATCCCAAAGCTTCCTTGATAAAGTGAGCGCTACAAATTTTGTGATTCTTGCCACGATAGACAGCCGGATCAAGGCGTAGATTGTAGCACCAACGACGCAGTAGCACCTCATCCCTGGGGAAGCGATACAGCGACATGTTGAAGTCGGAGGAGCGACTGCGACGACAAAAGTTGAGGCAGCAGCGCTTCTCCTCTACATACAGATTTTTGGGATTGTCATGAATCTTGCCGTACTGGGCGCCAAGGTGTAACGTGGGCACTGCCCACGGCTTCAGCCGGAATTTGCCGATGCAACGCTCCTCGAAGTGACGACTGCAAAAGTGACGCGGCTCCTTGGCCTGGACGGGCAGGCGAGCGTTTTGGCACCACTTAATCAAACTCTTGATGTCCTTGGGAAAGTTGTAGAACTTCAGATTACTCTCGCCACGCTGACTAGTGCAGTTTGGCATACTGCAGCGGGCCACCTCGCCGGTGGTGAATGTGTTGGTCAGCTCACGATTCTGATAGAGATTGGCCACATCGTCGTGGCCCAGATTAAATGTGGGCACCGCCCAATAGCACAGAGAGTAACGATTGATGCAACGCTTAGGGAAGTGCATGCTGCAGATGCGAAAGCTGGCATAGCTCGACGCCGGAATGTGGAACATCTTGAGGTTGTGCAGCCACTGATGCAAGTACTTGTCATCTTTGGGAAACGTAAAGAATTGCAGCGTCGGGCTTGTGCTCTTGCGCACCCCGCAAAGTGGCACACAGCACAGCGCATCCTCCGAATCGTCCAGCGTCGAGGAATGCGCCTGCGGACCACCAATTGCCCCGCCCCCGCCATGCAGAGAATTGTCGCTGGCGTAGGCATTGTTATAGCTGCTCTCGTGCATACTGTAACCAGACTCGCTGGTGGAGTTGCTATAGCTGCGCTCCAGTTTCACGTTCGTCTCGCTCTTCAGCGCCGAGGCATATAAAGCGGCGCCATCAGCGTTCGCCTGGCGTTGCTGCAACAGCGAATTGAGCGCCGCCGTTGCCGGTAATGCCGCATTCGCCTTGTGCTGCGGTGGAGTCACTAAAATATATAAAAAGCGGATTAGTTGATGGTGATAGTAATAATTATATGTCGGAAGGATTTCCTGTGCAGCTGCATATGAGAGATATTAAAGGAACTATTCTCGACAGCGACTCACTTTCAATGGTGCCCATGTGACAATCCTGCAGTTTGTAGTTGCCCTGTTGCTGATGTTGTTGTGTATGCTGCTGCTGCTGTTGTTGTTGTTGCTGCTGTTGCTGCTGCTGCTGGTGTGCTGCAGCGTAATACTTGCCGCAAAAGTAGGGCGCCGCCAGTCGATGCTCGTGCAGCTCTAATGCCGTTTGGTACCACAACCGGCAAATGGGGCAATCGTAACGCTGTTGGAACTTGTGTTGCGGCAAATGGGCATACAGCTGTTCCCGTGTGGGGAACGTAACAGAGCACATCTGTAAAGGGTTTGTTAATTAGCAAAAGTAACCAGCTGTAAACCACAAGTCACCAGCCCCCCTTACATTGCACACAAAGCTATCGTACTCGTGCTCCATGTACTCGTGCGATTCGCACTCTGCAATCGAGTCGTAATGCTTGCCACAGTATTTGTGGCAGAAGAACTTGTCGGTTCGATGCAGATGCTTGTGTTTCTGCAGCTCCTCGACGCCCATAAAGGACATCGGACAGATGTTGCACTTGAAATCATACTCGTGTATGCTGCAACTGCTCTCGGCCACATGCCGCAGGTAAATGTGCTTCTTGAAGAACACCTCTTTGCAGCGCTGACAAATGGGCATACTCTCCGCGGAGCGATCCGTTTGGAGCTTACGACGTGGGTAGTTCAGCGGGTTCTTAAGGAAATTAAATTAAATTAATAATTATAGCAAAATCGATGGCATGTTAATCTTTGCACACACTTTTTGGTTTCCATAGGCCTCATCCTTGACGTTTAGCTCTAGCTTAGGACTAAGCATATCGTCGCTGAATTCGGGATATTTACTAAAGTCGGCAAAGGGAGTATTATCATCGATATAGTTGGACTTGAAAGCATGTTCGTCAATGGGTTCCGCTGCCAAATGTTAAATATACATTTTTAATTAATATGCAATACGTTTTATCTCAATTCTTTATCAAACTTATTTTACTTTCGCTGATTTTTTGCACTTTAACGAAAATTAATTTTAAATTTAGAATTCTATTTTTGTAGCATTATCGACACAGATCGTATGTGCAAATTTTATACAAAAAATAATCTCTAATTTTCTATACCTCTATATATAATTATAGTGTATTCACACGACCTAACCTGACAGACTCACTAAATGTGCCGACAAATTGTATAATGTTTTTTTTCTCAAAAAAATATATGCTATATATATAAAATATATGCTATAATAAGTAATATAATGGCCACAAAAATTGCTTCCAAATATGTGTGGTGAATAAAGTTGAAATATAAAAGCAGTGTTCTTCCATATTTTATTTAATAGTAATAGATGTGTGCATAACATTTCATGGAATACATTCTTTACACACTCTCAGCTCTAAGCAACACAAAGTAATCAAATCATCACCAAAATGAAAACAGAATTGAAAAAATAAAATCTGTGCCTAGAAACTATAGAACTTCAGTTTTTTTTCTTCACATTTTTATGGTTTTTACATGCGTATCTGTGTGTGTAGAAATACAAACAGACATCGGTACATATTGTTTAATTGTTTTGAGTTGTTCTCTCTGGTGGCTGCTTTGATAAGCATGAAGACGGAGATAACATGAGTGAGAGTGTTTTTCATTTTCCATTCTTATATGTATACACAAATAAGAAAACGCATATGTATTTTACTATTTCTCATTTTCCGAAAGCATCATTAAAGGAAATTTCAAAAAATTGAATTCAATAGTTTCTTTTTCCATATAATATATGGTTTTAACAAAAAACCAAAAACATAAATAACTTTCGTTAGATATTAAATATTTATTATACGTATATGCATATGCCCCGCCCTATTGGTAACGAAAGTCTATTCCATACACACACAAAAGTTATAATCTATTTGGGACCGTACAACGTTACATAAGAACCGAGACTTGAAAATGAGAATCAACGCAGCAAACACGCACACATACAAGGAAAATGTCATCAATAGATAGATGGATGTGTATGTGCAGAAACTGTAGGGTTATAGCCGGTAATATATAGCATCTATCTGGGTATGCATATACATAAGTATATGTACATAAATAAAGTGGATACATACACAGAGACTGACAGACAGACAGACGAAACGCACTCAGAAACAGAACAGAATAGAACAGAGATACAGAAACGGTACGTAGACGAACCGAAAATCCGAAAACTGAAATTGAAAACCGAAAACGGAAAACCGAAAACCCTGGCGAAAAACAACCGAACGAACAAGCGCAAAAACCTCAGCGTAACTCAACTCAACTCAACATGTAACAAAACGTTTTATTGATTCGGCGACGCCAAAAACGGAGCTAAATTACGGCTACTTACGCTATAGGAAAATGGGCAACCAAAGTATCTGTAACTGTGTTCTCGCTCTCAGTAGTCCCCCACATTCGCTCTCTTGCTTTATTTAGCTGTATGCGTGTGTGTGTGTGCGTGTGTGTTTGTGTGTGTGCGGATGTCTGTACCAATTGCTTATTACTAGAGTCAGCCCCGTGTCTCAACTCAAAATATGATAATAACTATGTAAATTTTAAGATTTGTGGACAAATAAATCCATTTGTGGATTAAATCAAATTTCAATTCACTTTGCCACAAAGAAAAATATTTTCCAAGCTGTGATTATTACTAGGTGCAATTACCCAACTCCCAAGTATAGATAAAATAATTGTATACAATAAGATATGAGTAACAATTCTTATATTGAAAACCATAATCTCTCAACATTCACAAAATAAATAAATTCAAAAATAATAATTTATAAGCATTTATCACTGTGTGCATTTATTTAATTTGGGGTTCGAGAGCTCGTGTTGCTTTGGGGAAATCAGACACGCCCCCATCACTACTTATTACATTGCTAGTATTTGCATGAGTGCGTGGAGAGTATGGATATCGATATTCCTAAAGCTCGATACTTACATTTAATTATCATTTCGCCACTAGCATCGAGCGAATGACGATTAGCAATGGCGGGTGCTGGCGGCGGTGCCATAGGATTCTGAAAGAGTTGCTGTTGCTGCTGCTGATGGCGTTCGGGCAGTGGCTCCAATGGTTCGCTCTTAATATACGGATACGAGCTGTGCATTATATGTGGTGGCATATACGAGCGCTGGGTGAGCTGCTGCTGCTGCTGTTGCTGCTGCTGATGTTGTTGCTGATGCTGCTGCTGTTGTTGTTGTTGTTGCTGTTGTTGTTGGTATTGCAGCAGCTGGTTGTGCGCATAGGCCACAGTATTGGCCTCAAGGTTATAGCCAACCCCAACGCCACCCGCTCCCGTTGAGCCATAATACGCTCCTGCACCCGTGCCGTATGCATTCATAATGTGGTTGTTGTTGTTATTGTTGTTGCTGCTGTTGCTGCTGCTGCTGCTTTTGCAGGGCGACGCAAAGGCAGCGGCATGCGGGGGCGGATAGGAAGCAACATGTGAGTACCAACTGTGCTGTTGTTGTTGTATTTGTTTATGCTGCAAATGCTGCTGCTGCAGATGATGTTGTTGTTGTTGTTGCTGTTGCTGCTGTTGCTGATAGTAGTGATGCTGATTTTGGTGATGTGGAGGGGGATTGTGTTGTTGTTGTGACATTACGCTAGAGATAAAATAATTTGGTTTTTGTTTTGTTTTGTTTTGTTTTTGGCAATTTTCAGCCGTTGCAATTACAATGGTGAGAAAACACCCGCAGCGTTCTTTTCTCTCTCGCTCGCGCACGAACGCTCTGTGTTTTTCATTTGGCGTCGTCTTTTATATACCAGTTTTTCAGTGTTCTGCTCTGCACTGCTCTGCCCCCCTGTCTAGTAAGACTTTTGCATGTGTGTGTGTGTGTGTATGTATCGAAATGTCATTATTACAATTTGTATATAATTGAGACGACGCTGCTCAGCCAATTGGACACATTTTATATATTGTTATCACTCGAAGCACATGCAGCCCGCTAGGCACCAATTGCAATTTGTTTCACTAGGCGCGAGCGATGAATTTTTCAACATTTTTCGTTTCGTTGTTTTAGCGCGACGCGCGACAACAAACTCCTGCATGCGTGCGTGTGTGTGTGTTTGTGTGGTTGCCTAGCGATGTGATGAGCACTGAAGGCGCAGCAACCGTGTAATATATTTTTGTTTAAATATCGATATCGGTGTTATCGATAGCAGGATATCGGCATGAACTAATTTGAACTTGTAAATTCGGCTAAGAATAATGTCCTATTGGGCTTTAAATTATAAGCCAATTGATGGCTGATAACAAACTAAAACGCTTTTGAATTCTAATTCGCAAATAATACCAATATCTGACTTTCCCATTCTTCTATCACTAAGCGTAGAAGTCAGCTTTAGTTAACCAAACGTATAACCAAACGACTACAATACATAATTTATTTTTTTATAACATTTGTAAACAAAAGATGGAGCATTTATTATGTAATTTTTGGTCCTCTTATGCCCACCCGCTGCTGCAGTTGCTCTTTCAACACCTGCCCATCAACTACCAGTTGCTCCTCGGCCAGATCGTCAAGCGTTTCGCGCAATTGTTTCTTCACTTGGCCTATTCGTGTGGAATTTTTGGCGGATATGGGCAAAATGTGCTCGAATTTCAACACTCTACTGGGACGCACTTCCTCTGGACACTCTGCCAGACCCACAGACAGATCCCTTATGCTAGGCTTCACTTTTGCCAAGATGTCCTGTGCACCCTCCTTATCCATTTTGTTAAGCAACAGCAAGCAGGGCTTCTCCAGCAGCGTCGGATCGTATAGCTCCAGCTCCTTGTTCAGCGCATAGATGTTGGCCAAACAATCGCGATGCGGATGCCGCGGACTGAGCTGAAACCCAAAGATGTCCACCATGAAGACCAGCAATCGCGTGCGTTCAATGTGTTTCAGAAACTTGTGTCCCATGCCGAAGTTGGCGTGAGCGCCCTCAATGAGACCCGGCAGATCGGCTAGGCTGATGGAGCGCAAATCACTGTACTCAATCGTTCCAATCTGCGGACGAATCGTGGTAACTGCGGAGCAACGAAAGGATTGTATTTGTACACCCTGTAGCTACAGTTCATGTACTTACAGGGATATGCGGCTATTTTTGGCTTGGCATTGGAAATGGCTTTCAGCAGGGTGCTTTTGCCGGCATTGGGAAACCCAACTAGGCCCACATCTGCAATCAGTTTAAGATCCAGATTCACAATGCGACTCTCGCCGGGACGACCGAGGAAATTGTTGCCCGTACAGCCGCCAGTGCCACCGCCTGCCACAATGCAACTGGCCTCCTCCTCATTGAGATCGGCCAGCAGTTTTTGTTGTTCATCGTAGACCTGAACTCCAACAGGAACTTCTATGCGCTGATCGACGCCTCGACGCCCAAATATGCTCAGCTTGCTGCTGTCCTCGCCGCTGGTGGCGTGCACGCGTTTATCCTTCAGGTTCTGCGCCACCTTACGCAGCGTGTGCCCCTCCTTGGCCACAAAGTAGACGCAGCCGCCTTGGCCGCCAACTCCTCCGTATTTTGGCAAACCGTTGCCGCCATGTCCCCCACGCACCGTTAGACGCAGTGTGTCCAGGAAGCTGGGCCGAAAATGAGCACGCGCCGGCTGCAAGGGATATGCATAATTTAACTATATATATATATATATATGTTTATATGTTTTTATTTATATTCTTACCGATTTTGTCGATTTCAGCAGGAATTTAAACAGTTGAACCATCGCAAACAGCTGATTGGGCAATGGGGCAAGTATGCTGTTAACAGCTTAAACGGGACGGGCTAAAAATTAATGCATAACAATATTCATTTATGCAGGTTAAAGTTGTTTAAGTCAAGATAAACTAACACATAAAAATAACTACAGTTTAATCAATCATCAATTAATAATCAACAATAAACTGAGTTTAAGAACTGCACTCATTAACAGCACTAGTTAAGTTAGCAGCCCCGCAGCAATCGATAAAATTTTAATTGATTAATCGATATAAAGGCACGAAGCAAGCACGTGCGGTTTGTTTTTTGTGCTAAAACCTTTTTTTTAGTACAAACACAAATAGCGCAATGGAGCCGGGCATATGCTATATTAAACCGGAGTGTGTAATATTATTAGACAATTATGCTTAATTTGTCAAGCTAAGACATTTCATTTAAACAGGTATTTGCTAGCTGAGGCCAATGGTGGCGGGATAAAGCCCGCCGATGAAGGCGAATCGCACAAAAGAAAACACACAGATGAAGCCGAAAAGCAAAATGAGCAAAGCAAAAAGCGCGACGGCAAAAAGGAGCGAAAACGTGGCCAGAATAAGGTAAACAAAGAACACAACTGCAATTATGAAGTATATGATTACATATAACGTACACCGATACACTTACTATTTGCTTAGCATCGGCCCATTTTCAAGGACGAGCGCTTCTCGCATCTTTGTCACTCGCTCATCGATGGCCCCGGCGGAGCAGCCTGTTCCCTGCCCAATTGCCGTTACGTGCACGATCTGGATGCGTTTATAGCGGGCAAGGGCGAGGAACTCGGAGGCGAGTGCTATGTATATGCGACCAAGGGCTATTGTCCTCGCGGTGTCACCTGTCGCTTTGCCAAGGCGCACACAGATGCGCAGGGCAGAAACATGAGGGCGGCGCACTACGACGAGCAAGCGCCACAAACCACCTGGAATGGCATCAATTCAGGTGAGCATCAGCTATCGATTTGCATAATATCACTCATATTTATTTGTTGATTTATTTATAGATGTGCAGGTGCGTTTGCGCAAGCACGAATATGATTTTAGTCGCTGCAAGGAGCTGATCAAGCAGGCTGAAAAGCTGCGCGATGCTAGAAAAGAGCAGCAGGCGGAGCAGCAGCAGCAACAGCCTATGGATGAGACGCCCAAAGCGGTGCCAGCGAAGCCCATGGGCAGCGTCATCGATGAGAGCCCAACGGGACGCGATGTTGAACGCAAGCCCATCATTGATTTCCGTGAGAAGCTTGTCCTGTCGCCGCTGACAACTGTGGGCAATTTGCCATTTCGCCGCATCTGCAAGGAGTTTGGGGCGGACATCACCTGCGGCGAAATGGCGTGCGCAGTGCCGCTGCTCAAGGGTCTGGGCCAGGAGTGGGCGCTGACCAAGAGGCACGAGACCGAGGATATCTTCGGCGTGCAGGTGTGCGGCAACAATCCGAATGTGATCGCACAAGCAGCACAGGTGCTGCACGAAACGTCGCGCGTGGACTACATCGATCTGAACATTGGCTGTCCCATTGATCTCATCTATCAGCAGGGTGGCGGCAGTGCTCTGATGCGACGCACTAACATCCTCGAGCTCGTCGTGCGCAGCTGTTCGTCTTTGTCGCCGCAGCTGCCATTTACGGTCAAGATGCGCACCGGGATCTATGCGGATAAGAGTGTGGCACACGAGCTGCTGCCGCTGGTGGAGGAGTGGGGTGCGGCGGCGGTGACGCTGCACGGGCGTTCGCGCGAACAGCGCTACATGAAACAGGCTAACTGGACGTACATCGAGCAGTGTGCGGCGCAGGCGAAACAGATGCCCGTCATTGGCAACGGTGACATACTCAGCTTTGAGGATTATGTGGAGAAACGTGTAATGGCTCCGCATGTCAGCTCTGTGATGATTGGACGCGGTGCGCTCATCAAACCATGGATATTTCAGGAGATTAAGCAGCAGCGCGCCTGGACGCCCACATCGACGCAACGCTTTGAGCTGATGCGTCGCTACTGTAACTACGGACTGGAGCACTGGGGCTCCGATACCAAGGGTGTGGAAAATACTCGACGTTTCCTGCTCGAATGGCAGTCGTTCCTCTATCGCTACATACCCGAGGAGCTGCAGCTGTCGCCGCCGCAAAAAATCAACGAGAGACCGCAAAAATATCGGGGGCGCGATGAGATGGAAACGCTGATGAGCTCAGGCAATGCCTCCGACTGGGTGAAACTCAGTGAAATGCTGCTCGGGAAAGTGCCTGAAGGATTCAGTTTTGTGCCCAAGCACAAGGCAAATGCGTTTTAGACAAGGCTAAAAACGTACAAGTTTAAGTTAAACTTTGACTCTGTTAAGCCTAACCAATTTTAGTTGGTTTCTATTAATATTCTAAATACTATTGTCGTCTTGCATCATTATGTAATAAACGTGTTTAATATCCCAGGTAAAATAGTTTTTATTCTATTCATTCAAAATTGTAGTCACATATTACATACAAAAGTCTATTTATTCCAAAAAAAAGTATAAGACACATCACTTTAGGTAACTAAGAGCCTCCTCGACGTCAGCCTTGGAGCCCAAGAAGATGGGACTGCGTTCGTGTATCTTCTGAGGCACAATATCGAGTATGTTCTTCTTGCCATCGCTGGCCAAACCGCCGGCCAGGATCATGAGATAGGCCATGGGATTGCACTCGTAGAGCAGACGGAGTTTGCCATTGGGTGCAGCTTTGGTGGCCGGGTAGATGAAGATGCCGCCGTATTTGATGGTGCGATGAACATCAGCAACCATAGAGCCAACATAACGAGCGCCATACGGTTTGCCCTTGGTGGGATCCTTCTTGGCCGAAATATAGTTACGGACGCCTTCGTCCCAGTCACTGGCATAGCCCTCGTTGATGGAATAGATCTTACCCTTCTCGGGCACACGCATATCGGGATCGGTTAGGATAAACTCACCAATCGCTGGATCGTAGGTGAAGCCGTTGACGGAGCTACCCAGACCCAGCACAACTGCCGTGGCGGAGCCGTAGAGCGCATAGCCGGCAGCAACCAGCTGATTGCCCGGCTGGAGTGCATCTTGAACGGTCGGCTCACCGGTGCTTCTCTTACGGTGAATGGCAAAAATGGAGCCAATGGACACCAGACAATCAATGTTGGACGAACCATCCAGCGGATCAAAGCAAACAATATATTTGCCCTGCGAACAAAACCAAATTGGCTTATCAGCAATCCTTTCGGGGGTGGAACCCTTTTTGTGCTCACCTGTCGCTCTGTTTCCACCTCAATGACATGCTCGTTCTCCTCGGAGACCATCAGGCAGGTGGTGTACGATGATTTCACCATGTTGATGAACAGCTCATTGGACAGCACATCCAATTTCTTGACCTCCTCACCCTGAACATTCACATCACCCGCAATACCATGCAGCTTCGCAATTCCCGCCTTGCGCACTGCCGACGCCGTCGCCTTTATGGCCGTCTGTATGCAGTTGAGCAGCTGGGACAGATCTCCCGTCGCCTCTTTGAACTTGCGCTGCTCCTGCAACACGAAACGCGTCAGCGTCATCGCGTTCGAGTCAAAGGCAGGTCCCTGTTGGGTCATTTTTGCTGCACGGTGGGAAGCAAACTTAGTGAACTTCGAACTTTGAACTTGGAAGGCTTTAAATGCGTACATTAGCGATGAGCAATATTAATCTTATATTAAACAATTCAATTCAGCAAATTTAAATTTTCAGTGACTATGTAATTTGGATATGTCACAAAACATTACTCAATAAAAGTTAATTCAAATTTTGAATAAAATTGCAATTCTATTTTCTCCTTAACATATATTAGTTTGTTAATCTCACAATGAAATGTGTAAAAAGTAAGGTATTGCTCATCGCCTTATATATATATAACTGAAAATCAAAGATATAAATAAACACAAACTGATATACATAAATAATTGCTAAGTTTTTGAAAATATAAATTGTTGTTCTAACTAAAAGCAATTAAAAGCGTGGGTTGTTAGTTAACTGTCAACATCAAAGAATCACAGTGCAGTAAGTATATAAAATAAAGTATTAATATTAATTAAGAGTCGGTGAAGTATAAATCGATTGTCCTTCTTGCAAGCATTCGAAAACAGTGCTATTTTGAAAAAGTAAGCGACTTTTACAGTAGTTTCAGAAATTATAGATTTTGGGTTTGGGTAGCAGGTGCAGGGGTGCAGCTAACTAGTTGGGTAAGTAATAAATTAAAAGTTGTGGTGCAAGTTGGGAAAGTAGCAGGCATCGGAACAGGCAGGGGAAAGGAGTGCGAGGCTTTGATTTTTCACTTACAATCACCGTTACTGGCCGCCATCGTTGGGGATAGTAGTAAATAATGCGGTTCCTGTGGCTCCTTCAAGCAAACAACAATGACACAAAATTAAAAGGCAACGCCTTCCAGAGAGTGTGAAGGTCAAAAGTTGGCTCCAATCGAGCGATACCAGACGATTGGGCTTGGTTGTTGCATGGAAACTTATTATCAAAAATTTGTCTATGTATTTTATATGTATATGTGTGTTTTTTTTTTGGTTGTTGTGACTACGAGGAGCTCACTGATAACCTGTTCCAGTTGCTACACACACGCACACACACATGCATATATATATATACATACATATTTATGTGCATGCAATGTTTGTACAGAAAAATATTATAGAAACCGGAACAAGCAGAAAGTTTTTGCTGATTTTGCTCAGAGCAGCGACACGTGCCCCAGTTTATTTTTGGAAACACCAAAAACACATGATTTGATTTAGATACATATTAATATATATATCTAGCAAAACTTATGTTGCTATGTGAGCAATCTATAAGTATCGCCAACTTGTCTATAACTTTGCAGTGACCCAGCCATATGCCGGGAGGCAACATTTGTGGAGCTTCCACACGAGTGTTTGTAATGTAATGGAAACACAATGCAAAAGAACTTTCACTTACAGCAATGGCAACAATAAACGAACTGATCAAAACAGAACACTGATGAACGGAGAAGAGGCACCACCAAAGTACCGCTATCGACGGCTGTACTGAAGAGACTGAGCGACGTTGACTTTCAGCTGGCAATGGGAACGGCGAACGAAAGCAACGTCACAACATTTATTTATGCCCGTCTGGCAAATACATACAAGAAAATAATAACTGCGTACCAATGAACGACTAAGAGTATACTCTGCGAACAGTATTAGTTCGCTCCACACGCAACACATATATTTAGAATAATATATCTTATCATATATAATATCAGCAGGCAAATGCGAAATTCTATAGAAACATTCTTAGCTTTGTCTATTAAAATTTAACCTCTTGACTGTTATAGCATTAACTGAGTCAATATGCCCTATTCACTTATGAGTGTAGTATGTGTAACTGATAACATGTAAATGTACTCGTAATAAACGACAGTGTGTAGGGAAGAGATCGAAATAGACACAGAAAGAGGGAGCATAAACAGAGCGAGACTTGCTCCCATGCAGCTAGCTTAAGCATGTATGCTGATTGAGCTAATGAGCAGAGTTGTCTGCACCACAAATGAAGAGAAAGAGACAAAGAGAGAATGCGATGACGATAATCGGCAGGGTAAAACAGAGACACAGAAGAAAAATTTGTTAAATTGGAGTTGAAGCAATTTAATAAGGCGTACAAGAAAAATGGGAAGTTATAAACATGATATGATATGATATGAAATATGTTTATAAAAAGTTACACGTCTGAATAAATGAGTTTTTTCCTGATTACAGTGGAGGCTCGACTCTAATTTGAGGTTTTGCCCACTTTAGATAACATTGACAAATGTGCACGATAATAATTCATATAATACACTATATTAGTAATCATTTCCTAAATTTTTTATTGAATAGATTTCGCTTTTTATGCGTCTGGTTATTTTTTGTCATTGCTGCGACCTTAAATAGTGTTTTATTCTTTGCCTGATACCAGCATGATTTGCTCTCGATTTTAGTCAATATGCGAACGAAATTAAACTAAAATAAAAACACGCGCAACTTTGTTGTAGCAACAGTATTTAATAATAAATATGTTTTCTACAAGGAATTATGTACTTTGAATCTTTGACGTAGGTGAAATGTGTGAGATTGTTATTGAAATTAGCAGATTTGAAATGCTGTAATAATTTAGCAATATATGGAAATATTTATATGAACTGTGTAAATTGGAGAAACTGCTAACTTTGTTAAAAAAAAACTTAATATTACCTATGAAGTTAATATTTTAATGACTTGTTTATGGGAAAATATATTGTTTAGATTCAAACTGTTCCAAGCTGTTATGAACTTCCAGTTGAAATAAATAAAAACCAGGGCACAGTCATAAAAAGTACTTACCTTAACAGCAAACATATGTGAAGTTTTAAAGCAGCGTTGGGAAGTAATCCGGAACTGGTATCGGCACTGGCACCCACAATTACAAGTCAATTGGAGGCATTCAACCACTTTGTGCTGGCGAGACTCAACAAAGTGTCTCACTAAATGGCTTGCTAATAACCCGCAATTATTTTGCCATTGTCGAGAGCACTTCAGAAGTTCACCCTCTACAAAAACACACACCCCTGCAGGGGTGTGGGCGTGGTCTTGGGCAGCGTTACTTCAACCCTATTGAAATGTAGCAGTTTAACCTGATTAGTGCCTACTTTTTGTTGGTCCTCAATTGGATTTGATTGCACGGCGAACATGACCATAGGAACTCAAACTCCTTTCAATTTTCACATGAGTTTTTATTGAATGCATTTATACTAGGCTGGCTAACACATTATTATAACCATAAAGAGCAATACGCACTCCCAGACAGCGAGAGCAAGAGAGATTTAGAGAGAGAGATAGAGATTTAGAGATTTAGAGAGAGAGAGAGAGAGAGAGAGTGTGTGTATGTATGTGACAGAGATCTTAAAATGGAAGTACTCGAATAAAATCACTAGGTTTTAAATATGTATACAGTTATTGATCTTAAATGTAGCTGTGACTAGACTGGCGCTCAATCGGGCGATCTATTATTAATAATTATTTACAGATATATTACGATAATTGTACAGACTTCTTTTGATAAATAATATTATTATACTTTAAAAGTGCCAAGAAATGAACACAACATTAAAGAATTATTAATTGTAAACTTTCCGTAGGCTATAAATATATTGCAAACTTAATTGAATATTTAATAGTTAAGTTGATTGAAATTTGGTTTGTTTTTTCTTTAATTTCTTGGTCTTCTTATTGCGAAATTTCACCCACCTACAGCCTATGTAAGTTGAAATAGCTTGGAATCGCCGACAATGTCCACATCGCTAGAGTTATCCTCATCCTCGCTGTCCGCCTCCAGATCGGAATAGTCATCCGTGGAGTAGCCATGCTGCAGGAAGCACATTTGCAGCTGCTGACTAGTTGCCGTCTGTGTGCCGCTCACTGCACCAGCCAGCTTGGACTGCTTGGTATCCGTGGAAGATGCGGGGGCAGCGGAGTCGCCTTGCTGCTTGCTGCCCGGCTCAGAGCGTGAAAAGTCAACGGGTTCTGCAGACAGAATTTTGCGAATTTTTGCGTAAATTGTGCAACTAATTTGATTAGGGCAAAACTATAACTTTAAGAAAACTTTCGTCAGGCTGCTGAAAGCCAAAAAGGGCTGCGACCTAATTGGCCAAGAGCATCAAAGTGCCAAAGAAGTTGTGCAAAGAAAGTTGCCCGGGGCAACAACTCAACTCAGTGCAACTCACCATTGGCAGTGTCGCGTCGTCGCAGCTGCTTCTTGTGCTTCATGCGACGGTTCTGGAACCACGTCTTGACCTGCGTCTCGCTCAGTCCCAGGGCCGTCGCCAACTCGACGCGCTCCGGCGTCGACAGATAGCGCTGCGCCTCGAAGCGCTTCTCCAGTCCCGACAATTGGGGGTCACTGAAAACGGTGCGTGCCTTGCGACGCCGGCAATGCCGCAACGCATTCACGCCCATGCCCAGGCCCAATGCCAGTTCCGGTACACAGCCTGGCGCACCAAAGAAGGGCGCTCCTCCAAACAGGCTTGCTGCAGGGAGATGGAGAGATGACTTCAATATTAATTGCATTACAAGACTACACCAGAGTTGTGTTGTGTTGTGTTGTGTGCGCCCATAAATTGATTTGTGCATCCGACCAAACTTTTGGTGTTGCTAATGGCCATTGACATTGTGAACGTACCTTGGGACAGAAAGTAGGGATCCACCGACTTGTACGTGCCCGACGATGGCGACAGATAGCCGAGCGTCATCTGCAGAAATCCGTGATCGCTGTATGCAGAACTCGGATAGAGAAGACCATTTTGGGCACCATTTGCTGGTGGTGGCAGTGGTGGCGGTGGCGGTGGAGGAGCAGTTGGTGCTTGTGTCGATGTCATTTGCTGTATGGCCGAATCGGTAACTTGACCAGAACCGCCATGGGCATAGTGTGATGCTTGTGTCCGTTGCTGGTGTGTACTATAAACGATAATTATTGATATTTCAGCATTTGGGTGAGCAGGTTTGCTAATTCAATAAGCATGAAAGAACATTTTTGCATATTTTTATAATGAACGATTCAAAAAAGTGTGAATTTATTTAGGCATGGCTATAGCCAAATATGTTTGGATATTTGTATAATGAACGATTAAGGAAAAAGTGTGAATATTTTGGCATTGCTATAGACAGGTTAGGTTAGGTTAGCCGATTATCGACCTATAAGGTCGACACACATAGGCCATCTTTGGCCCGTTGTGATACCGTGTCGGATTCGGTTATTCTCGGGCCCTCGTAAGAATGCGATCAGAGATATAACCAGCTGGTTGCATTTATGAAATTCACAATCTTGGCTGGTCCTAAGTTTACCATCATCGCCAAATTGGATAGGAAATGGCTGCCTAAGGTAGCGAAACGCTGCCTGGCAAGTGCAGGGCAGAAGCAGAAGCTTCTGCAGAAGTCGTTATAGGGCAACTGGCAAGTATTCCAACCAACCAGTGTCCTGTTATGGCACGGATTACTGCAATTCTATATTGCGTTAATGTTTGTCCACTTTTTGTGGGCTATTCGACCGCAGTTGGCATTTCGCCATGTGTCGTTAGACCTGTGTAGTAAAACATGACCAATTTGCAAATAATACCACACTTTCCTTAATCGTTCATTATAAAAATAACCAAACACTTTCTTATTGGACCAATAGGACTAAGTTAAAAATATCTATGAATTTTAAATATTTAGCCATTATCAAGCCATTATAAGTCAGCTAAGTAATGCAAAAGATAATTTAAATATCCCAAATTGAAGAGAATATTTTGGTTATTAAATAATTTGATTGGCTACCCTTACAAATATATATTTTTTTTAGAGATTTCATTATTAAATGGTTTGGTGGTTGAAAGCCATAGCAGGAATTTGATGAGGTTTCCGGATATAAATTTTTTTTTACAAATTGCACAGCAGTAAAAGCCACAAAGTATACAAATATTTGAAATAAATAAATTCTATGTAGGTATTTTTCTATCTAGCCGTCGGCACTAATGAATCATACATAAAATATACAAAAATGTTACAGAACATATGAAATTCAACAGTGTCTTCAGCTAATCTCAAGAATAGAATGTTATGTAATGAATTGCATTATAACGACAGATAATTAAGATTTTTATATGTCACTTCTTTTTGCTTCTTTCGGATATTTTTTTCACTTTTTCATCGAAATTTTAACATTTTTACTTATATAGGTTATATATACATATATGTATTTTTTGATTTCAGCTTGTTCGGAAAGAACACTTTGCATTTTAAGAATACAGTACAATTATATCGAATAAAACTTTGAACACACTTGTTAATTCAAAAGTTTTTGATTATATGCATTAAGATGTGGAGTATATTTGATATAAGTAGTATCTTTGATCTTCAACTAACCGTTGGCTGTGCATGGACTTGACGTAATCCTCGCTGGCATAGCCCGACGCTGATTGATTTGGACTTATTGCTGGGCGCGTTGAGGCCGACGCTGCTGTTGGATGACTACTTGGATATCTGTTATTGTCAAATGCACTGGCACTGGTTAGGGAATTGGTTATGGATATGGAGCTGGAACTGGAACTACTCCTGGCACTTTTCACTCCATATTTGTTGCACTTTTGTTGGTTGTGATTGTTGCTGTTGTTGTTGCTGCTGTTGTTGTTGTTGCTATTATAATTGCTATTATTGTTACCGTCACTATTTAATTTCGGAAATAATATGTGCTCAATGGAGAATGGAGTTTTTGTGGTTAGCATTGTGGTCGTTGTGGCGGCACTCTTACTGTTGGCAACAGCCGCTGTTGCTGCCACAGTCGCCGTTGCTGCTGCCGCGGCAGCAGCAGTTGCCGCTGGTGCTGCTACTGCTGCTGCTGCTGGACTGGTGCTGTGCTCATTAAGCGCTGACATGTCCTGCCTGGATGTACTGGTATGTGCTGCCGTCGCGCGTAGGTTGTTTACTCGTTGACGGTCGCGTTGAGTTTGCGGCAATCACCGCACATCAACCAGCAAATCGCTCTAAGCGATGTCCCGAACTCAAACTGAACAGTGCCCAGACATGCAGCACACAGCGCACAGCGTACAGCGTACAGCGTACAGCATACGGGGCAGCACAGCCCAGCCCATCCCCTAGCTGCCGCAATGCAGTTGCTCTACGCTGTTCGCTTAGAGGCACCCAAAAATGAAAAAATAATACATATATATACATATAGAATAAACACACCCCCATTTGCATGTATAGCAGTGTGTAGCGACCATATGGTTGTCCCTCTCTCGCGCACGAAAGGACAATCAACTCAACTCAACTCATCTCAGCTCAAACTGCCAAAACGGGCCGAATGCAATTTAGCAATTTGTACCGCTTGATTATGTGCAGTAATGCTGGCAGTTCACCTATGCAATATCTATCGTATATGAATATACATTATATTTACATATATGCATATATATTATGCTGATATGTCTGATCTTAACTGGGTTATGGTGGTACGCTTGTTAAGTTTAATTGACGCCGATTCTAGCCGCAAATATCTCGCAGCCGCCATTTTTGCAAATAATTAACGTGTCATGGCCGCCATTGTGTTGTGTGCATGCATTAAATTCATTAAATGCCACAATTATTATAATTCATTTACTGTTTGATGGATGGATGTCGCCGTTTGCCTGCCAGCCTGCCAGCCTACCAGCCTGCCAGCCTGCCAACTCGCCAGACAGCTTGTCGTCCCGTCCCGTCTGTCTGTCTGTGTCTGGCTACACGGCGTATGCGTAATATTTGAGTTGAGCTATTGCTCAGCTATTCGCACACATGCACAACTATGCCTCAGCAACCATCAACAGCTTGCATCTAATTTGGCCATAATACGTATTAGCCAAGGCTGCCCCACCCCATTCGAGCCCCACCCCTGCTGCTGCTCCTGCCCCTGCTCCCGCTCCTGCCCCTGCTCCTGCTCCTGTAAGCCCAGGCAATTAGGCAAAAAATACTTGGCAGTAATTCAATCATTTGGCATAGCCTTACACGACCCACCCGAAACGGACAACCGCCCCATAAAGTCAACCTCGTCGCGGTTGTGGGTGTGTCCTTTCACCCCGTGCAGCCAATCAGCGTGTTTTTCGCTTTGGGGTTGCCGCAACAACAGCTATTCGTCCTTGTCCCGCATGCAGTAACTACGGAAATAGAGCAGACTTTCTCTCTTTCTCTTGTTGCTTTGGGTAGGGGGGGTTGTGAGGCGTGGGTCGGTGTATGTGAAAAACAATAACGACAGCAAAGAGCTAGCAGAGGATGCTGTGTGTCCAAGTATGTGTGTATGGCTGTGTGAAAGTGTGCCTGCCTTGGATGCGACCAAAAAGCAAGACAAATTTGCTCGTTTTATTAATAAAATAAGTCACGCAAAGTAAGTCGAACATCATTATTAGGTTAAAGCCCTAAAGCGGGCGCATTAGATGTACCTCCATATATATATATATATATATATGTATATAGGTATATATATATGTACACATTTCAGTTTAGAGTAGGGAATGGAAGCATAACTGTGCAGGCGATTACACAGCAAAATATATGTTCGCAGTTGAGTGTTGCTTTATATAGAGCAGGGATAAGGCAAGGAGAGAACTCTGGCCATAATAATACTTGTACAAAACTTAAGCAATCAATATTGTATATAAAACTCTAAAAAAAAAAACAGGAAATAGACAATGAGATAATGCGAGATAATTATTATTAAATAAAGATAATTAATAATTCCCGTACTGGAATTATTTTCACTATTTAAATCGAAAAGTGCTCTCTTGCACCAATAAAGACGATTAACTTAGAATGTTTACAGAGAATTTGAGAACAGAGTTATTTATTAATTCAAGACCAACTAACTTTAAGTACAATTTTTCTTACGACAGAGATGTGCCTTGTGCTCGCTTCGCACGGCAATGTCCTTTGGAACGTTGACAATGCAGAATAATTATATAGTCTGTTTGTCTGGGAATCGTGTTAACTTGTATGTGATCTTCCTTAAAAACTGAATATTTAAGAGAATTTATATTTAAAATACGTTAACCTAACTAGTAAGAGAGAAAGGAAGAGCGAGAAAGAAACAGCTGAGAGACAGTTTAATGCAGTATTTGAATTTTACCACTAACACCATTAAAATCATTACAAAAAGTTTAAAATTCAGAAATACAAATAAGGATTGTATTTAAATATTTATATTTAAGTGCGTAACTGAAGAACAATCTGTATTCTGATTATGCAAATTATAAAAGAATAAAAGTATGAAATAAAAAATGGAATGGCCAATATAAGAAGATTTAAAACAAATAAATAAAAATAAAAATAAAAAACCAAAACGATTAATTCCAAATACTTAGAAAACTTCTCTCAGTGTAATTGTGACATGCAATTAAGTCGCTTTAGCTAAAATCTCTGACAATCTGTTAAGGTAGAGGTATATTTGCCAACCTGCAGCCACGCCAGCCTTAGCAAAGTGGGCGTGTGTGAAGGACTGTCAACTGGCGTCCTCAGTAACTGACACAAGCTGCTTGTTGGGAGCACTTAAACTGCGCCCCGGAACTGACATCTTGAGCTCAGTTTGGCTCCATTGTTTTCCATTTGACATGAACGTGCGGAAGAGCTAAGTGTATGTGTTAAATATATTTAAAGACATTTCTGGCCACCTCAAGAGGGTCCATTGCTTATTATTATCGATGCTGTGTGTGGGACAAGAATTAAGGCTTGTGAACTTAATTTGAATCCACGGCCTTGCACGTGCCCGTCAGACGTGCTAAGCCTAATTTTTATAATAATAATAAAAATGCGGCATCATATTGCAAAAAAGGGCACTTTGCGGTTAAGAGGGGGGTGCCCGGTGCCCGGTGCCCGATGCCCGATTCCTGTCTTATGGCAATTACAAGCATTTTGTGTCAGTTTGCCTGGCAAATCCTTTGTGATGCGTCGTCCTCTCATTGTTTTCTACTTCTTTTTTTTACATAATTCCCTGAAATCAAAGCCGAAGTGTGTCAAAGATCAGGTTACCATTTGGCGGCTTCTCAGATGATCGAAGGCTGCTTCCGCATTTCAGTTTGATTCTCGGTAAATTAACTTTTGAAACGAGCAACAATATAAACTTGTGTATTCAGCTAGCTAGGGGTACTTTGTTTATGACAGTGCCAAAGGGTCTTTGCCACAAGTGGCAACATCCTTGCATTGACGTCAAAGGCGGCACTTCCTTCACTGATAATATACAGAATCGTATATTGGGGTTCACTTAAGAAATTGCTGAGGAGTTTGAGAGTTGAGAAACTTGAATGGACTTGCATTTATATTACTTGTTTATATTTTGATCGATATCGTCCATGTTTCATATTGTATTGGTTGGTATGTTTTTTATTTTATTTTTTTTTTAACATTTTTCACATTTGTGATTTGGTCTATTATTAGAAGGTACTGCTTAGGACCGCTTAATACTCAGTAATAAGGTAATTTTGAGGCGAAAAGCGCTTTTGCGGACAAAATGTTCATTAAATCAAGCTTTACTCCATTTATATGGGAAAATAAACTGCATAAGAGATAATAAGTATATTTTGCAATTGTTAAGTTCTGACTATAGAGAAAGTAAGAGCACTTGTAGAATTTATACCTTGTACCTTTGGTAAGACTATCTAAAATCTCTGCCAGATGCGCTTGATCAAATCTCTTTTTGGAACAACTCTTTAATTATATTATAAGAGTATAGCTAACGAATTGCTGTCAACAATGTCACATATTCTTAATTGTAGGTTCTCTATTTAAACATAATGCAGTGTTGGAACCGTTGTCAGTTAATCACCGGGTGGGACAATTTGTCCACCCTCTCCACGTTCCACGTTCCACGAGCCACTTTTCAGTTTTTCGAGTTCCAGGCACTTTTGACATCGGGGGCAATGCTTATTAAAAGCCTCTTGTTGTTATCCTAGGCACAGTAACCTTTTGCCCAGTGCCGCCCGCCCAAACAATTAGAGCACTAACAAATGCAATTACCAGTTTGCCAGCAGCCAGCCCCTCCCCCGCCTCGCCCAGTTCTCTGGCAGCAACACAATTGCTCTCATTGGCAACAATTGAGCCGCAGCCGAGAGCCAGAGCACATATCCTGCTCGTCCTGCTCGTCGACCAAAAAAGAAGAAAAAAAATGAAGCAAAATAAAGTTTGTCGAACGCGTGCCACATATTAAATTACATCGAAATATGTGCAGACGATGATTTTCAAAGGCGCAGTGAGGGGAAGGGGAAGTTGTAATTTGCTGGCATTTTTCAATGATTTTATCAGCACCCAAGCACCGATATATTTTATTATTTACTTGATATATTTGTCTGATTTGGCCGTGCACTGTGTTATTTGATTTAATTTGCAGAACGTAATTGTCATAAAATTTGATTTAGCAAATGCTTAAAGGGTTCCCCAGAAGGGTGGATTCACTTTTATGGGACGTGACGATGCCATTTTAAAGCATATTTTATATTTAAATTAAGCCCTGTATATTAATCATAAAGAAATTAAAAATTTGGATACACTCAACGAGTATCTAAGAAAAATATAATCAATATTTTAATTCAACAGATAATGTATAATGTAAAGTCAGTTTACTCGAATATATATTTAGATTTTTCGATTTTTTAAATTAAAACAATAACAGTTTTAATGAAGGTAAACTATTTTGAGCTATATATTTAAACCAATTTATGACTTAAATGTCAAAATATAAATTAAAATATACTTGTATGTATACAAATAATTATAGTGAGAGATTAAGCCATTGGATAGAAACTGGATAGGAACTTAATTATAGGATCTACTTGTAAAATTTAAAGATTTCATCCCAAATTGTTGCACTTGATGTCTTTACAAATAGCACTCAATAAACTATTCTCATCAATATTTTAATTATGAGAAAATGTTAAGGCAGTCTGAAAGTCTGCTTTGGCGTGCTCAACAAGAAGTCATCTGATTTGATCCAGGAGCTCTTCATGTTTATTCTCAAATAATTGCCAACACGTGCCCTATCAGCGTCAATCAACCCAAACAAAGAGCACCGTGGGTTGAAGCAGGCGGAGTAGTGGCAATGGAATGGGTATTTGAATGCGCAGCAGGATGCAAACGTTTTCACACTTATGCACATCATTTACTGCATTCAGAACAGCCCGCATATACATATATAAATATATAAATATACACAAACACTCACTCATCACTACCTGTCCGGGTGGCTGTTGCTGCTGCCAGCTTTCGTGTCCTTTCAATGGCACTGTTAAGTAGCCAGCTAGCTGCCGTCTGGCGTAAACCAGCAGCGACTGATGATTATAACGCGATAAAGGTCTCCATTGTCATTCAAAGTAGTCCCGCTGAGCGTTTCTGTGGCAATTTTTTAATCAAATTAATTTTCTCACGTGTTGTCCTTTTTTCTCTGAGCACAGCAGGGCATGCAAAACATATCCAAGTTAATAAAAATATCTTAAAAGGGGGAACTCAAGTGGCGCATAAGTCCTTTATTAACAAGCCCAAACAATACTTCGAGAGCCACTGTGAAATTTATTAATCAGTTGGGCCGAAATCCCGGCGGTACTGCAATACCGGGCCGACCCGTGACAGAGGTGGAGCAAGCCCCTAGCACTCCGTCTGATTCCAAAAATCAGTTTAACATTTGTTGTTCTCCAATGGAGAAACTATCAGATGTTAAGCTGATAAGAACAGATACTACACTTTGATCTTAGCCATAAGGCCGAGAAGCGATAACTTTAACTTCAAATAGATCTGGTACTCTATAATTTGTCTACTTAAACCAGTTACGAATCGTAAGCGATGCACCTACAAAACTACCTCATGCACATTTACTTAGGGGTGGTAATTGTTGTCAAGGACTATCGAAATTCTTGTCTCTTCATAGTCCATAATTTAGGTGCTGTAGCCTACCTTAGGGGTTGTCCAGATGTAACTGGAAAATTCTTACAATTCGCAATCAGTTTATGTATTTCTCCGGGTAGAAGCTGTGTGTTTGGTGATGGTAATTCACTCTGGCTTCTCTTCAGTTGTCGAATAAATCTTTCGCCTTTTACTAAAGATTTCCGTGGAGAGGAGCACTCTAATGAGTCTAAACTCAATTTTTTAAGCGCCTGGCGGCATTCGCAGCCGGGCCAATCATAAATAAATTACCATAATAAAGATAAAGATAAAAAATGTGCATTCCCAGTTTTATCACATACCTTTGCTGCGCGTGTACAGTAAGATAAGGAAATATTTGTGTTGTTCCAGTACGAAAAGCACACACAGAACTATTTAGTTTCTTTTTTTATACGTATATGCATTTAAAGTATTTGTTTATTGTTATTGTTGCTTGTGTTGTTGCTGCTTAGAAAAATGTTTCTGCTCCAAAGTGGCTGCAGCTATTGATTGTTGTTCTATATAGTAAATATATAGTTTATATTTGTATATAGTAATGCGTATGTATAATAAATATATTTATGCAAATAATGTACTTTTAAATCATTTTATAGCAAGAGTTTATCCGCTTTCATATTCTCTCTGCGTTAGCTGTTGTCAGTCATTATACAATACAATTGTTTATAACTAAGTTGTGGATCTTTTATTATGATTACGTTTATTTATCAAAATATATCAAATGCTAACTTATCTTTTTAAAGCTTTCTATTTAGTTATTGTTTGTATTACAAATCTGTTTAATTCGTTAACAGTTTTTCGATTTTTTTTTTTTAAATTTGTTTATGCTCTCAGTAAAAATTTGGCAGCTGGCTCAGGACTAAATGAAAAATCTATCAAAGTACTTTAATAAAAATTTGATTAGCTGAAATTTATCTAGTAGTAAAATTTAAATAAAAGCCACACTTATATATTATTCTCGGTCATAGATCGAGTATGTTTAATGCAAATAAGTTTGTCAGCTTTTAGTTAATTTCTTCTCTTTGCTTAATTTTTTTGTTCTCTTTTGATTTGATATTATCGGTCTTTATAGTTTAGTATATAGGACAGTATTTTTTTATATAATTTACTTGCTTTTGTGTGGCGCAGATGGAGCTTAACAAATTTGTCGTTATCAAAAATTCGAATCTAACAAGCTGGAAAGTCCATAAAATGCGAATAAATAAACAGCATTTTGAAGAATTAAAGTGGCCATCAAATAAATTAAAATGCTGAATTTTCTTATACTATTGTTCTTTTCATAGTGAACTGTAACCTTAATTAGCCTATAAACAACCATTATGTTTCCAGAGTTTTATGCTATACGCTACCAGGTTCTACACAGATCTAATCTATATCTAACTCACTTGAACCAACTCTGAATAATAAAATGAGATACAAAATTAGATAAGCTTTTACATAATCTGCAAATGGAAATGAATAAAATATATATTTTTTGTGATTTGATTTTACTCCGACATATTTGTTAAGCTCGATTGGTATAGCGACACTGAAATTGTTTAATAAAAATCGTTAGCTTTATTTTCTTTAGTTTTCATATTATGCAAGCCAAGAAGAGCATCAAGGACAAGCAAGCGCTGAGTATTTACAAGTATTTAATATTAAATAAAAATAGATATTATGATCATTAAATTGAATTTGTTACAAACGTTGTAATTTATTTAAAATATAAGTTAATAAGTCGCATAAAAATAATCATAATATACTTAAAGCAACTCGCTCAAAGTTGCGTCGAAATGCATCAATTTGATTAAAAGTTTAAGATCAAAATCAGCGCTATCAAATTACGCATTTAATTTCCCCATTTTTTGTATTTGTTCGCCCTCCTTTTGTTTGCAAACAAACAAACAAACATTTATCAAAACAAATCACACAATAAACAAACCGAAATCAAGTCAAGCGAAATGCAATAATTAAACAAATAAACGAATTGATATAGAGATAAACTTAACTCATAAGATCGCCCAATGCAATAACAATTTGCATTTGGCGTTGGGTCTTTTTTTTTTTAGTCATATTCACTCGAAACTCATTGTAAGTTCCACTCTTAAAACAAAATTGAATTTTGCTCTTCTCATTAATTCCCCTACTCATCATCCCGCGGCGTTTTTGTGTTTCATGTCTTTGGAGCCGCTTGGTCCAGTATCCAAAATATTTATATAAATACATACAGAACATTACTGCATGTGCTCTCTCTCTGCGTGTGCATCCAAACATGCATCTTAACATATAGAATTTTAAAAACTAAATAAATTATATAACGCGGCCGTTTCCACTTTCCCTCTCTGCTTCGTGTGCTGTGTTGTGTTGTGTTGTATTATGATGTTAGTCTGTATTCGATGCTGCATAGTTGGTAGGTTGCCTTAACTTATTGATTTTGTGAACGAGATTCGAACATCGCAGTCACATCGCGTATTGAGAATTGTGGTGAGATCTTTTCTCTGTTGCTGTAAAGTAAAAGAAATTGAAAAATCTATAAGTATTTGACTTGGACTTTTTAAATAAAAAACAGGCATTAGAATCGGTTTAATTTTAAGGAAGCGATTCCTATTCATCAACCACAATGTCTGCATATTTAAGCCTTCTTCAAATTGTACAGCTTAACATCATTTAAACTGGTACTCACTTGACGGTTGCATTGCTCTCTGCGGTTATTTGATGGGGCATGGAGTTTCTCGAGAGTCGTTCGCGTCCTAATCCCCGCTCGAATTTACTGGGCACCATTGGCACCATTGGCACCGACGCTATCGTCGTTGTAGTTGTATTTGCAGTGATGATTGGCGCATATTTCTGGGCGACTGTCTTAACGCTGTGCGTGGAGGATTGGTTGTTGCTGGCTCCATTGCTGGTATCACAATTCTGATTCTTCTCATCGGAGATGCTGCGCACACGCTGTGTGCCATAGTCCACAGCATGATGCAGTGTACTCTCGGAGCCAGCGCCGGCGCGTGCCAGCTGCTTGAGGTTCATGTCCATATCCTTTTGTAGCGAGTGCATATCGCCACGAGACTTGGACTTGATGCGCAGCGAGTCGGAGGCCTGGAAATTGTTGTCATCCGAGTTGAGCTCCGTTTTGGAGCGCGACTTGATGGTCTCGCCATAGTATTTCTGGGTCAACTGCTGACGACGCTCCTCTTTGATTTTGTCGATGCGCTCGCGATCGAGGATGACGCCGGTCAAGACGCTCTTACGACCGCCAACTGGAAGATTAAGTGTGGCTGTGGCACTTGGCTGTGGCTGGAGCAACACATTGTTCTGCTGTATCAGCGAGATGCGATTCTCGGTGGTGGGCGTTGTGATGTGCTGCTCCGACTTTTGGCATATCTCCTCCGTGATGCTCATGCCCGGCAAACGCTTGGGCGGATTCAGCGTTTTGGGTCGTGTGAAATCAAAGCTCTTGCGGCGATTATTCAACTCCGGCAGGTCGGGTAATTTACACGATGTCAAGTCTTGCAGCTGCTTGCCGCCAAATTCGCGCACAAATGCATTCTCATCCAGGGAGCGTGTAATCTTCTGTGTGTTATTTAGTTTCTTCAGCGGCACAGGCGCTGGCATTACAGGCTTTGGCGGAACGGCGAAAGGCAGGCTCAGCTCGTTGGGTTTCTTCATGGAGCCGCCGCGTTGTGTGAAATCAAAATTGGGCAGCTGCTCAACCGGGGAGCTCTCGAATTTGGTAGCCAATTCCTTGACACTGAACGATGGCGATTTGCTTGGTTGCTGCAGTTCGAGTTCCATAATGTTGTTGTGCTCGGCACCACTGGGTAAACTATCCAGACTGTCCAGTTCGATTCGATCACTGACTGGCTGCTGCTTGGCCACTGACTCTAAATCCAAATCGGAATCGATTTCCAGCAGTTCGTTTGTATTGAGTTTCATTTCCTCGCCACGCAGATTCTCGTACACTGTTTGCGGCTTGCGCAGCTCAATGTTCTCATAGAGCAGCTGTTCCTGTTGCTGCCGCTGTTCCTCCTCTTCGTCCTCATGCTGCTCCTGTTCCAGTTGCAGCAGCTGTTGTGTCATTTTGTCGCTGCCATCCTCCTCCACAATTTGCTTCAGGCTCTGACCATGCTGCTCATTTAGCAGCTGATTCACTTCGGTGACCGAATTGCGAAACAATTTCACCTGCTCGTAGACAATGTGCTCATCAAAATTGGTTTCCAGCAGAAGCGCTGGCTTTGCTGGCGGCTTCTCTTTCTCCGGTGATTTGTACGTAATGCTTATGGTCGACTTGATGGGACTGCTCGGAATTGGTGGCTGTAGCTTCTGCGGCGTCAGCGCATTGCTGGGCGTCTGCTCATAGTCCTCGTAGAGCGGCGAGCTGTCCTCCGTCGCCAGCAGCGAGTGCATGCTCAGCTGGCGCTGCAGATGCTGGTAGCCAAACTCGCTGGGCGTCACCGACTGACTAGTGTTGTCCGTAAAGTTCGAGTTGTTCGGCGAGCTGGCGGCCTGCAGTTGTAGTTGCATTTGCAACTGCTGCTCCTTCACCGTCCGAGTTGCAGCAGCTGGCTGTGGCAGCCGTGGCTGCAAATCCAGCGACAGTTCACGCTTCAAGGCATGCATATCCCGCTGCTCCACATCCTGGAGATTGTTGAACTGCAAGCGAGCGGAAATGTGAGTGGTGCTCCTCTGGTGCACAAGTATTTCTTAGTGAACCTACCTGCTGGCCAAGACTCTCGTGCGAGCTGCCCAAATAACTGCTGGCTGCATCCACGTTCAGCAGCAACTGCTGCTGCTGCTGTTGCAGATTGGAGGAGACGCCCGATATGCCCGACATGGTCGAGTTCATCATTAGCGGCTCCATATCGTACTGTGGCGTGTTCACCGCCGAACTATTCTCCGAGCTCTCCGTGTCGCACAGCAGCAGCGAGTAGCGCGGACTGTGCGCAGGCGTTGTGGGCGTGGCCACAGACAGCTTGACAGTCGTCTGATCTACGCTGCGCAGTGAGGCGCTACCATTGCTGTAAGGGACAGAGATGGAGGACGTATTTAGCTAATTAGTCAATTTGGAAATGGCGAATAACTCACTGTATGGGCCTTGGGGCTGGCTCAGGCTTGTGACCCGCCTGCGTGAAGGTGCCCTGGTAGCTGTAGCGCTCCTTGGCCGCCAGCTGTTCCTTGCGCTTGGCGCCCAGCTGCACGGACGGATAGCTGTAGCGTGCAGCACCAGCGCCAGCGCCAGTCGGTGATATCGGCAGCTGCGCCTGCTGCTGACCCTGGGTCTGAGCACGCGCCGGCTTTGGTGGCGGGTGCACCTCAACGCTGGCGAATTGCTGCTGTGCTGGCAACGGATGCTCCGGTGTGCCGCAGTCAATGAACTGTATGTCCGAGAGCTGATCCTCCAGCTTGTAGCGTTTGCAGCAGTTCTCGGCGCCGGCGGGCTCATGGCCACAGGCGGGCGCCGGATTGACGTGGGGCTGCGTGCGTTGCGCTGCCGCTGCGCTGGGCGAGAGCAGATTGAGGCGCGGCTGCTTCTTGGGGCTGGGGTTGACGCTGTTCGTCTGACTGGAGAAGTCCTCGGGTCGAGCGCGCATAATGCGACGCGTCGCACAGCCAGAGGCAGGCGGCACATTCTCCTTGCCCACACGCGGTGAGCTCACCAGCGATTCGCTCTCGGAGAAGATGCGCATCTCGGGCTCCTCGCGATCAAAGTTCAGGCCCAGCTCGGAGAGCTCACGCGAGGGGCAGGTGGTCATGTGACCGCGCTGCGGCGACGGCAACAGATCAAAATAGGAGTCATGTGAGACGCTGCGCGAGTGTCCAACGGTGCGCAGGCTATCAATGGAGTTGGAGCGTATGCACAGCTCCATGGGCTTGCTGCCCATCGCCGAGTCGCGTACATCTCGCGTCGTCTCCAGCAGCTCAGTCGACTTGGGCTTGTCGTGCTTGGAGAGCTCTTTGCTGCCATGATGATGTGCATGGGAGGCCTGCGCAAAGCTCACCCGCGACGACGAGGAGCAAGCACCAACGCTGCTGTTGGGCTCCTTGTTGCCGCCGGCACCTTCGTGTATCAGCTTGTGGCCGGGCAGCTCCTGCCCCTGGCGCTGGCTACGCGTGAAAATGGACTTCCAGGAGGGCGTCTTGTCCGGCTTGCGTTTCTGCCAGCTGCGTGGCACGGAGAGCACCGTGTGATACTTATCTGGCAGGCTCGAAGGACCGCCGCCCACCTCGATGTAGGAGCCAATGTTCGACGCAGCATTGCTGCCCGCTGCTCCGCTTGTGCTCATCATGTTGATGGGCAGCGATTGCTTTAGATCGCCGGTGCCCTCGATGCGTGAGTGTCGCTCCTGCGCCTCTTCCAGACTGATGAGCTTGGCCCCGCCTGTGCTGAGACTCTTGGGTCGCTCCACCAGACCCAGCGATTGATCCTGTTCACGCTGCTCCACCAGCAGGCTCTCGCAATCCGTGAGCGACTCCAGACGCAGCTCAGCAGCGGCAGAGGCGGCCACAGTCGCTGCAGCGCTACCCACTATGCTGAGGCGTGCATTGTGATCCTCGAGCGCATCGAAGATGTTGTGACAGTTGCGTATCAGGTACTCGGTGACCACAGCCTGGACACCAACGCCTCGCAGCGCCGCAACGCCACCCGACTCCAGCGCCGGCGAGCGCAGCAAATTGGGCGCCCAAACAATCGCCAGATTCTTGTCCGTCATCCCGGTGCGTTCATGATGCTGTGATACCTTGTGCAAGTGCTCCGACAAGTACTTCAGGGTGCTAATGGACATAATATAAAATTGAATTAGATAAAGTTGGATTAGTAGTAGTAAACTAACCACCAAATCTATCGACAATATTATCAAACCCAGAGATTATATTTAATTTAGCATAAAACGACAAACTGGGTCAATGCAAAAACTAAACAACTTTCGATTTGAATACTTTCCATTACACAAATGCCCAGACTTATAATAAGATTAGATTAATGTATTATACAGCTCCGGGAAAGCGCAACATGTATATAGATAGATATACTCGCAAGGGTATAGAATCTGCCGCACTATGATAATAGCTGTTCATTTCAATTTATTTATACTTTTTGTTGTTGTTATTATGAAAATAATGCTGATAACGGAATTGATGAGGAAATTTATGATTGAAATGCTGGTTCAGGGGAAAACAACAGCAAACCGAGGTCAACTAGCGAGGAGCAAGTAACGACTTGAAACTCTAATCTCGATTTAAGAAGAAAGTGATTGCTCCAAGTTTGTGATTTCTGCACACTTACCGATAGTGTGGAGGCGGCAGCTTCAGTACCGTCTCCTTCATGAGACGCAGCCGTTCGTCTGCCTCGTCGGCCTTCACCTGAATAGCCTCTACAAAGTTGTCGTACAGTTGATAGGTGCACAGCGGATTGGGCAGTTCGCGGAAGTACATTTTCAGCAGGGAGCTAACTGCATGAATGTCCTGCTTCATCTCCGGATTGCCCAGATCCGGCACGCGCTCCTCATCGAATGCGCGACGCAGTCGCTGAATGTTCGATGTGATGCCCGACAGACGATAGATGCCATCGATGACGCCATAGTTCTCAATGAACTCGGCGCACGAACGCAGCACCATGGGTATGTCCTGGCCGCTGTTCAGCAGATGCTCCGACAGATCGCACGAGAAGACGCGCTCCCTGTAGATGCCGCTCTGCTTGAGGCGGCGCCGCGACGGACGCGACAATATGAAGGAGCGAAAGAACGCAATCAGCTTGCCGTGCTTCCGCAGCACTGGCTTCGTGGGCGACGCATCCAGATGACCCACGAGCGGGGCGGGCATGGGAAAATTACGTGGCACCTTGTCGCCAATGGTCGCGACGCAGGACTGGGGAAAGAAACCAACTTCGTAGAGGGACTTTTGCAGATGCGATTTCTTGCCGCGCCACCAGATCGATTCTGCCGGACTGGGCATGTCGATCACCGATATCATGTCGCCCACCTCAATGTTGATCTCGTCCGGCGCTTGCGCTTGATAACGCCGCACACCATAAGCGGCGCCCACCGCCGGCGTGTTGATTGTGCGCTGCGTCTCGCCATCGGCCAGTGGCAGGCGACGCCCCTTGTTGTCCAACTGCAGCCAGGTGAGTATGGTGCCGCAGGTCAGCGAATCGGAAGCGATTTTCGAGAAGCGCTCCAGATACTTGGCCACCGCGTATTCCACATCCAGTTCGGTCTGCAGCTGCGCCTCCGCCTCCAGTTCGGACATGTTGCGCAGTCCGCTAATCTTGCGATCGTAGACGCAACGATGCAGCATCTCGTCCAGCATTTGCATGTTCTCGTAGCTGCGCTTGATCAGGAACGGTTCACAGCGTTGCGGACACACGCGTATGATGAACCAGCAGCTCTCCGGCGTGAAGGCAGCGGAGCGCAGCGAACTGTGCGCCAGCTCGCCGCCAATCGACTGCGAGGCAATGCTGCTGCCCATCTGCTCCGATTTGTCGTCCAGCAGCTGCACCGACAATGCGCCCAGCTGCACACGTTCGTAGTGGAAGTGGGCGCACTCCTCCAGCTTGGGAAAGCGACAGGATTTCTATGGAACACCAATATATCGATTAGTATTAGCTGAGACCGGTTAAGGAATCCATTGTTTACTCACGCTATTCAATGGCTGCACTGCCATGTGCCTGCTGGGCTTGGGGGGAGCGGTTGGCGCCGTTGGCGGACAGCAGCTGGACTCTGTGGAGGCGTTCGAGATTTGTGATGTGTTCATTGAGGCAAACATCTCCTGGCAGCTGCTGCCCAGGCCCAAAGGCAGGCCGCCCAAGCTATCGACGGGCACCAGTTTAAAATTCAGCTGTGCGCTAATTGCAGCCGCCGGTGCATCCGTATCGAATTGGAGCGGCGCATCCTTTGAGGCAATCACTGGCTGCAGCTGGCAGACGCCAGTCTCGGGGGAGGAGATGCTGCTCGAGTTTGTCGCCAGTGCATGGGCATGCAGCTGTGCCGCCAGAGCGCTGCTTACCCGCTCGGACATTTCAAATGCTTGCACAGTTTACACGCGTTTAGTCATCTGCAACAACCAAATACAAAACAATTTCATAAATGTAGAACAATTGTAATTTATTTTGTTTAGTTTAACTCCAGCTTTCAAGCTGATAAGATCTCTTTGGCCACACTTTGATTGTAAATAATCATAAAATAAAACTTGGGTGTGCGAAGAAAAGACGATTGCAATGACTCGCCTGCCAGCCAATCTAATTCCAATTATTCGTGTGATTTCTTGAGGTATTTCTTTGTGAAATTATACACTATTTTTATACATCTATATTTGTTTATTTATACCGATCGTAGCACTATAAAGATGAATCCCTTTGTTTAACACTGGCAGAACAATTATTGTCATTGAATTAGAAATTCATTTTGGTTACAATGCACGATTGGAATAATTTTAATTTTGAAATTTGAATCTCAAGCCAAAGCCTATTTTGTAGTAATCAATGTGCATGGGAAATTGACTATATTTTTGTATATATCAATTTGCAAATTTCATAAACTCTTAATGTGCATAACTTGAGCCTTATCACTGGTATATTTTTAGCAGTGTATGTCGACGTTTACTTTCTAACACCACGCACGTATTTATCAATTACCCAGGCCCCGCATGTTCTACTTTCGGCCAGCAATCGCACTCACTATGGGCATGCTCTGCCCATACGGCTGTGAGCCGTGTCTGGAATTCCTTTATTTGGAATAAGGCCAGTGGCTCAGCCGGCTCAGACGCTTAAGGATGTGGCACATAGCAGTGGCGACATACACACATTTATATATAAATATATATATATAATATATATATATATATATATATATAAATATAAATATAGTTTAACCCATCTATAAGCATATACGATACATATTTATAAGCAACCAGTTGGAAGTGACTCGCCTAGCGGCAGTTCTGATTTACAGGCGACACCAAATGCAGGCGACGCGGCCTGCAACATTTAAACTTTCATAAATTAAACTAGCGGCGGGGCAAGCCGCGACGAGGGCAGTGAGCTGGCAGCAGCGCCACTTGGACTGAGGCAGAGTGAGAGAGAGAGAGGGAGGGAGAGGAAAAGAGAGAGGGCAACTTTGCCGCTGCCTTTGGCGTCGGCGAAATCTGTAGAGCGAGACGGAAACGAGTTTTAACTGAGAATTGTGTGGGGGGGAACCGGGGGGAGGTGATATCTGGTACTGGACACCGGGCAACTGCAGCAACAACTGCCACATAGGGAGAGGAGGGGGACGGGGAGAGCGAGGAGTTCATCAAATGCAACAAAACTATTGAAAATGTTGACGTTAACGGTTTGAAAATGCAGCACATAAAGAGAAATACAAAGCGACAAAAAGTGACAAACGACAGCAACAAAAAGTGCGCACACAAAAAAAGCGTTAAACAAAATAAACAATTTGATACAAAAAAATAAACAAACTACAAAAAAACGAGCTGGGAAAACAAACAGCAGAAACAAAAGAAAAATAACCATAGATCAATGCGTCCAAATGTAGCTGTTATGTGGCCGGACGGACACGAAGCAAACGGGAAATGGGATTCAAATCATGAATAAATGCGTCAGATTAACATTATTAATGATATCTTGAACATTCGGTCCATTATACACTGTTCGGTTTCGGGATTGGATTGTTTATGATATCTATTGAGATTCTATAATGAAGTTAAATGGCCAGCTCAATAATTGAGGTTGAGGGTTAATTTATTTATATTGATAAAATAAAAAGCTATATGTTGATTTATTGCCACATAAATGGGCTATGAACTTTTCAGGCTAAGGGTTAAAAATAAATATATAATTATCATTAGAAAAGATTTTTTTGTTTGTGCAAGTTACCAAAAAGTTCCCATTATTGTTTTCGGTATAGCTTTAATCTGATTATTCTGAACATCAATATATATAATACCATTTCCAAGTCCGGCTTTCTGGTATTATTAATTAATTAATTAATACCAAATTCGTTACTTTAATATGCATTTTTACAGATAAATTTCTCAGCTTTTCAATTCGCTGTGATAATCAATATGCCCGCTAACTCTTTCGCCTCAAATGAATGTTAATTTAAATTTGTATTACTGCAATTGTCGTAATCGTTTTTATTTTTCGTTTACCGTTACATAGCGCTGATCGGTTTTCTGTGAGCATGTATGTGTGTGTGTGTGTGTGTACGTATATCAAATGAATTTTATCTCACACATTTTCAATGTTTCGCTTGATTAGCTGTTCTCGTTGTTGTTGCTGTGGGGTGTTGCAACTGGCCGTTGCAGTTAGCTTTCGGTTTACCCATGCACTTTGGCACCGCTTCCAACGATGAAGACATTTTCCCAGGCCAGGCCTGTCCAAGCCGAACCCAACAGCCGAACGAACGCCAATCGAACGCCACCAAACGAACGGCCAGCCAAATCATGTACGTCACTTTCTCCAATCAATTAAGCCGCATACAGTGCACTGCAGTGTAGACTTCGACTTGTGTGTGTGTGTTTATGTGCTTGTGTGCCTTTGTCTGTGAGGTGTTTGTGTGTGTGTTTGGGTAGCGATTTCAATCGCTTGCAGCGTCCGCAGACTAATTAATGCTATGAAATAACTTAATATTGAACAATACTTGATGGCTTTTTAATAGTCTGGTTTTACTTTTTTCATCGTTTTTTTTTTTGTATCTCTCACGACTGACCCAATTGAGACAAGTAGCTGTTTGCGTGTGTTAAGGTAAGAGTACCTGACTGCGTGATGCCCTGTAAACAGGTGTGCTCAAATAACATATGGCCGTAATATGGGAAATAGGGTATAAGTAAGTTGACCCGTATGTATGTAACAGTGTCTAACAAATCCGTCTATATGGGCAAGCCGTTCTCGTTTGGAATATAAGTTCTCTTAAATCATATATAGGTCAAGAGTATTTTATTTTATCGATAATTGCCAATGTTTCGCGTATATTGATAAAAATCATTTTCCGAAAGCAATTAAATTGTAAAGAAAAAAACTTTCAATTTATATATAATATTCCCCCACAGATTTTGATTAACCGCAACTGTAAAAACGTAATTAAGATGGGATAAGAAACGCCTATTTTCATACCGAATAAACTAATATCAGCAAGACTGATATGCAATTAAAAGCTGGGTGCAGTGTATATCCTAGTCGAGCTCTCTCTACCAAATCATTCGAACTTGGTTCAATTTGGAATTTGAAAATTATAATACTCAGCTTAAATGTTATTATTACATTAATAATCTTCTTATAGCTCCCAACTTGCCTGCTCAGACAGCATTTCACCAATATCTTTGATTACAGGGTATTACGGACGATAACCGCCTTGCCTGCCAGACAAAGCCAAACTGAGCTGAGCTGCAGTGCGTGTTTGTATCTAAGTATGCTGAGATACTAAGATACTGGGAGACTCGTTTTCATAGTCGTACTTGTATTTAATAAGCGAACATTGCACATCGCATACATTCTAAGTTGTCTGTTGTTTCATTGCAACTGGCAACTGGCAACTGGCAGTCAGTCGTTGCTTGTGCTAATTTATGGCACTAACTGGGTCACAAAACTGACTGCTCTGTGGCGTTTCTAGAGCGAGCACAAATTCAGTTGCAAGCACTAACAAACGATGATGTCGACCATAAAAGACTTACGGCTGTGTCTGCACACACTATATGTATATATATATATATATATATATATATATGTATATTTATATATATGCCATGCATAATGTGCTTAACGCAGTTGTCTCTCTGTCCGCCTGTCTGTCAGTCAGTCAGTCAGTTGGTCGGTAGTCATTTAGCTGCTGGTTGACTGACATGCTACTGATGCACTCAACAAGTGCAGAAGTGATGTGTATCTGCAACACAATAGGATCCATGCCTGGGCATAGGAAGTGGGAGGAGCCACAGCCACAGCCACAGCCACAGCCACTGCCACATCCACATTCACATCCCAGCAGATTACAGCGCCGGGAAGTGCTTTGCAGTGATTCTAGGGCATTAAGTGTTAATGGTTTCTAGGAAGCATTAAACAAGTCAACAACAAGAACACAACACAGCGTGAGAACCTTTAGTTGCAGCTGCTTACAACCTGAAGTTAAAGAGTTGTTGATGCACTAAGCACTGCTGATGTAAAGCTAGCAACCTAATTACATATGATTATTGTTGTTCTTTATTAATATTTTATAGATTCTAGAATGAACCGCATAACAATAGCACACATAGCAGATGATCATAGATTATTTCTTTTTTAATTTGCACTAAAAACAGTCCACAATTTTTATAAAGTAATTAATAAATACAAATTTAAATATTAAAGTTACAAATTAAACTACATAAAATGAAAAGGGAAAAATTAAAAAAAAGTTTTTAGATTTAATATCCTTCAACTATGTGCTAAAATATATTTAAGTATTAAATACATTTCTAATATATTTTACCTTCTACTCATCATAACAGCTGAATTATTTGCTCATTAGAACCGATGCAAAGCATTAAAGCATCGCCTTAGATCATTTCTGTCACAATTATATTATATTTGAAAGTGTATAATAAAACATCTTAATCACACTTATCTATGCCAAAGTGATTTTAATTGTAGAACAATGAGCCGCAATTAAATAATATATTAACCAAGTGATGACTAGCCACCACTAATGATTCACACTTTTTCAGTTTTTTGCACCAATTAAAATTATATATAGATATGTATAGACGATACTACGTTTGAGCGCCAATTGAAAACAATTCAAATTTCAAATTTCTCATGGACAATGACTAATGAATGCGCATAAAAAGTCATTAAACTGACCAATTTCAATGACTAGCAAGTGTTGTCTGCGCTTTACGGACCGATGGACGGACGGACGGATGAATGGTAGTATGTACGATTAATGCTCGACATATAAAATATGATGGTAATATTAAACGATGGGGTGCACGACTACCCACTGCGAGCGATTTAAGCGATATAGCAGCGCAGATTTCCAAATTGTGCCCCCAAGGTTGGCTGGCTGGCTGCAGATTCCGGTTCCATTGTGCAGCTACTGGTTGCTAATCTCATCGAGTGGCGTCGTATCAATCTGCGACTCAGTTGACACACTGAAATACCCGAGACGGGCCACACTTGCCAGTCGAAATCTGATCATTTTGTCTTGCTTAGCGCTTGGCTGAGTCACAACTCTTGGATTTGTTTTTATATGTTTTGCGATTGTAATAATGTTGAGCCCTGCTGACTCACATAAAATTTCAAAAATGGAGATGGGTTAGTGGTGGGTGACTGACGTGCACTGTAATTAGTCTAAATGTAGCTGCACATATTAGTCAACAGTGGGAGCCATTTTCATTACGTTTATATTTAGTATGAATGGAGCCACGACTCTCTTATTACGAACGTACCTCGCAATTGCACAGCTTTTACGACTTCCGGTCGCATAACAGGTGCAGTCAATTCATTTTTAATTGTAAGCTGACCGAACTTTGTATGCCCTTACTTGAGTTAGATTAAAGCCAACCTTGAAGACAGCGTTACTTGATTATTATTATGTAACTTAAATTGGCTACAAACTAAACCATTTAGCTTATTAACTTAACTGTTATTATGTTTTATTTGCTGAAACTTAATGGTTCAATTTAGTGGGCCATTGGCCTCCATTTTTAATCGACAGTATTTATTTATATATTTTAATTTACTGTGAAATGTGGCCTAAAAACAGTCCAGCAAAACCAAATAGTAGACAATATTTAAAAATCGTCTTAAAATTAATAAATATTTAATATTAAATTTTAGAATTCAATTAAAGTTTCTATTGATTCACGAAAAAATGTAGTTGCCTCCTCGTTTCACACATCGATTATTAGCTGTAGAACACAAATACTTCTTGAGAAATTAACCTGAACCAAGCCAACTGAGCCATACAGAAATCATTTATAGGCCAAAGAAAAGTGCAACTAACTTAACAGACTTTTTGGCATAGTGCATATTTGTTAAGAAAACTGACCGATCATCAACATTAGCAGCCATGTAGCTGTTATCATTGCTCACTTTCTATAAATGCATTACACATAATAAAACCTAGAAAAAAATAAAGAAATATAAAAGCGAAATCGTTTTGTAGTCATGTAAATTTTCTACTTTGACATTTGTGCAGAATTTCGCTGCGGCTCTTTGAGCCATAAAACCTAACCTAATGTCATTTAACGACGCAGACGTCGACGCTGACGCTGACGCCAACGCTGGCGTCGCTGTCGACATTTTGCCGAGACTTTTGCCAAGCGCACAGGTACACACAAAACTTTTTAATGGAAGTGAAAGTTTTTAGCGCGACGGCAGTGTCTAAAAAAAAAATAAAAACAAAATTTGCCCAATACACACACACACACACACACGACACACATGCCGCATATCTAAATAGTTGTTTCGTTGCTGTTATTGTGGCATTTTGTTAAGCTTTTTATTAGAGCTGGTAGCGCCAGCAGCCGTCCAAATGTTCAAAAATAAACAACAATTTAAGTGTACAATAAAATGCAGATTTACAAATATGCGAAACAGCTGCTGGAAAAAGCGCGAGCCAAATAAATATTTAGCAGCAGACGTCATTTTATTTAATTCATATTCAGCTTCGCACTACCCAAATATGCGTTGGCACAGCGCACATAAATTATTAAACGAAAAAAGAATTAGCCGATAAGTGTTATAATTGATAAACAAATGTGGTCTTGGGTTGAATGAAAGTTGAAATGTGCCGTATGGTTGAATAAAATTTATATTTATTCAAGCCTACTAAATACTGTACATATATGCAGAGATATTCCAACAATTCCGTACGAGAAATTTCAGTTTCGTTTTATTTTAGTATTTTAGTTTTTATTGTTTTTTTTTTTTTTTTTTGCCGTGTGCCGCTTATTTGTTTTTCTGGCATTTCGAGACTCTATGTTTAGATATCTATTTATGCGAAAAATCGATGCAGACGATAGGCAGGAATTTGTAAAAATATCTCACTTGTTTCCTAAACTAGGAATAGGCGTGTATTAAAGTGGTATATTAAGAACCTTTTAAAGTAATAACCAGAAGAAAGGAAGATGGAGGTCAAAGTTGGTCTTAAACGTACAAAAAGCTGTTAAAAACAATTTCGAAATTGGATAAAGGCAGCTGTGAATCTTAGACTATGATCTTGAAGAAAAATCTATTTTTGCAGCTGCTAGAAAAACCGGTTGAAAAATTAGACCAAACATCAATTCAAAATAAATTCCATAAAAACCAGGCCTATAATTGATTAAAACCTAGCGATAAACAAACTTAGAGCACTTTTGCTTACTTTTTTGTTTAATAATATATTCTTGTAATTAACATTGAATAATTATCGCTTTGTTGCATTTCAAATCGATTTCAGTGATTCATATTCAAATCTAAAGATAACTTTTGATTTCTTTATCAGGAAAAAAGTTTTTGTGTGTCACATGGATGATTCATGGTGAAAACCTGCCCTGAATGCGAAAACGTGGCCCAACAGCCAATCAAATGTACTTCTAGATACAAATAGGACAATATATACAGTATAGGAAAGCATACAAGAGTACTTAATTAGTCAGCATTCAAATAAAATAAACTGATTAGGGGCTGCCATATATAATATTATACAGCACTCAACTAATGCGCGTTAGACGCGCTTTCTTATCAATGATCAGCCGTGTAATAAGTGAAACTAAATTACAGATTTAAAAGTGAATCTTATTTACATAGTTGCCGCAGTAGATTTTCATTTCGCTTTCCACAGAAAATGTTATCTAATTTTTTCAAATTGCTGCACTTATATATTTTCTAAGGCGCAGTTCATCACAAAACACACACACAAAATCATCATATCCATCATCATCAAAATAATGTGGATGGTTTTTGTTTCATGCGACTGCCAACAAGAACAGCAACAACAAGCAAAAACAAAAACAAACAGCAGCAGGCCAGAGTCGAGTCGAGTTGTCAGTTTCAATTAAAATCAATTGAGCTCAATTATTTGATACGCAGATGAAATAAAAAACCCGCGCGCCACAAGTTTCTGTTTTCATATTGGTGCGGGGGCTCCGCTTTTGGTATGCGGCCCTCGAAAAATGCTAAGAATAGGGGCGTGGCTAGAAATAATTTACTCGCTGTAAACACTGTAAGCCGTATGCAAAAAGCGAAACGCGAGGCGCAGGTGCAAACAGCAAAAACAACAGACACAACAACAACAACAACAAAAACAATAAAAGCAGTTACGAACATGGCAACAAGACAAGAGCCGCAAACAGAAAACAAAAACAAAAACGGGTGTAAAGTGACTTTTTGCACTTGCTTGTTACATATACCCAGTTAACTCTAACAAAAGGGGTATAATGTTGTCAAAGGTGAGCGATGATTAACTTTATTTAGCTTTAATAATCTTTAACAGTTCAGTTAATAAAGAGTAATAAGCCATTCTAATTCAGATGCTATATGAGCTAATAAGGTTTGAAGAAAGAAAGTTATTACGTTATAAATCTGATTTTAAATTGGATAACTAAAATATATTATGTATATGCGGGTAACATTTTTACATAATACTAAATTAGTTACGCACACATATATTGAATTCTATCATAGGGTATTTTGTTGTTGTGCACTTTTTCTCGCACGCAAAACTGTTACTTGTTTTGACTTCAGTTTTTGTGCAGTTGTTATTCTCTGTTTAATAAGCCACAAGAAAAACAGATGTTACCAACAACAACAACAACAATAGCAGCAACGGCAGCCAGTTGGTCAGTTGTGGTTATGCGGCAAAGGGTTAAGAAACGAAAACAAAAACAAAGCGGACGATGCGTTTTAACATTGGTTATTCGATGCCAGACAAAAGACAACAGCAATAACCGTAGGTGTAGGTGTGCGTGTGTGTATGTGTATGTGTGTGTGCTTTTGAGCGGATGTTTGAGTTGAGTGCACAGCTACCGAGGCGCAACGAAATTAATCGAACTCTATGCGCACGTTATGCTCCAAACACGAGCCACATTCACATACACACACACACACACACACATATATATATATATATATGCACGGTATATATGCACAGTGCTGACCACATATTCAGAGAAATCTTAGGAAAAACAATTAGCAACTTGAATTCAATTTACAAATCATTTATCCAGCATGAACTTACATCAAACTTGGTTCATAGTTTTATCAACTTAGCAATGTTTGTAGTGTTACAATAAATACATGGCTTATATATGGCTTAGTATATAAACAACAGTTGTTCATTAAAAAAATAAAATACAAAATAAAAATGAGTGTGTCTAATAAGGCGTCCACCACTGTAAATGCTGTATGTGTAGTTATCTGGCAACTTGACACGTTTCGGTCTGCAAGCAAAGACTGAGGGGGTGGGGCGTTGCGACTGTTGGTGGAGGGGGTCGAGGGGGTGGGGCGTTGCGACGGTTGGTGGAGGGGGGGGTCGAGGAGGCTCGGTCATTTTCATCGGTTTGGCATTGCGCTTTGGCAGCTATGAAATGTGCCATAATCGTGCGCAGTCGCAGCGCGAATCTTTAGCTCAAGACGTGAGGCACATAATAATAACAGTACTCGTTATATCGTATACATATAGCACACAGAGACACACATTCACATCGTCATCATCATCATAATGAGAAAGCTTGCCCAAAATAAAAATAAAAAAATACACATATTAATGTGTGTAAATAGTAAGTATATAAAAATGAAAAGAAAACAATCTATTGCTGCACGTAGAAATCAAGAAAGAAGATAAGTTGAAAAAATAGCGAAACAAATGGACGAATTAACAATACTCTGTAATAGATGTAAAATTCCCGTTATTTTTATTAAGTGTTCGATTTCTATCGCGATCTTTGAGACAAGATCTTAAGATCTCATTGAAGAAGAACAGCTGTTCTTATGGGAAATTTTAAAGTTGAGTAGATTTTCCTTTTTGGAAGAAACAAAATGATAGAAATTCACTTCTGCATATGCCAAGAATTATTATTGTGCATTGCTGCACTTCTTATACGATTACGATTGTGTACAGTCTTCAGGGTTAAAACTGTTTTTCAAGGTAAGGGTTGCTTTCAAAATCAAAGAAAACATGTTTGGCATCTTGTTCTATTGAATAACACATACAAAATTCCCTTAATATAGGGAATTTAAATTTGCGAGAAAAGTAACAAGATCCGCTTTACTTATTTTGCATATAGTTTTGCGAAAAGCAAAGTTTGCGATAGCGACAGAAAAAAATGAAAGGCCGTTGCAACAGGAGCTTGTCATTTTTTTTATTTTTATTTGTATTTATTTTTTTGGGAAAGTAACCAGGCAACGATGGATGGCAAGACGACGGAGGACAGGGGGCAAATGGAACTGCTGACGGCGAGTTCAATGTCAACGGCGTGGGCACAGTTTTTTTATTTTTATTTTATGAATTTGCTTTATTGCTATTTCCGTGGCGTTGTGTAAAGGAAGCCCGCAATGGAAAAAAAGTACGGCCACACCTAAGCCTAAGCCTCGAAAAACAAGTAAAAGCACAAAACAAAAATAAAAACGGCATGAAAAGGCAGAAGGAGTAGAGGCAGCAGCAGTCAGGCGGCATTTCCAGCGCGAAATGGGGTGGAATGTGTTAAACAGATAGAAAGGAAAGACAGACAAACCCATCGTGGGGGAGGGGGCAGTGAGGGGAGCAGACAGAGAAGGCAAGCTGCCAGGCAGCAGGCGGCATATGGTGGAGTTGTCTCAGGTGTGTGTGTGTGTGAGTGTGACCAGCAGGGTGACATAAATGTAGTGTAAGAGCAACAAAATAATACATGTACACACACACGCAGTCACACATGTAATTTTCCCTTTTACAAGCACAACAACAACAACATTATGCGAGTGGCGATCCATGCGTGGGAATAGGAGACACACACACACACACAGGCAGTAAGAGTGAGAGGACAGAGGCGGTGACAAAAACGAATGACGAAAGCGCACAAAGCAACTGCGGGAGGGGGTGGGGGATTGCAAGGGAAGCTGTTGACCCCCCTAAATAGGGCGTTGTTGTAATACTTGCTAACTGTAATCTTCTATTTTTTTTTGGCACACAATTCGCGTCTGATGGGAAAACGATAAAACAATAACACAATTAACAATGCGTGAGAGCAGAAACAGCAGCAGCAGCAGCAAGCGGCAGCAAGAAGCGTCTTTTATTTATTATGCCTTTAACAATACACACATACACTGACACACATTTTTAAATAGAAGAAGAGATACTTTTCTGCTGCTGCTGCGCTGCGGCCGCTGTTCGCAGCATATCTTTTTCTTTTTCTTTTGCTTTTCACACACACACACATGCACAGACATTCACACACACACTCAAATATATATATAGAGACAGACATGCGAGTTTTCCTGGACAGCTTATAAGAAGGTTGAGAGAATGAAACACACCTTAATTGCACATTGAAGCACTTGTTTTGTAATTGTAATTATATTACAACATTTCAAGCAGTTTTCATTAGCGATTTTGCAGTTTTAGTTGGGGAAACGCGACAAACAATAATGCGACGCACGCACAACCTATCAACGAACCGACAACGACGGGTTAAAAAGTGCTACTGGCTGCAGTGTGACCAAGCTGTGCACCAAACGGTACCTCTCAGTAATATCGCGTAAGAGACGTGCATTACTATCGAAGTTAATCGATATTCAGCTAAAGCGATAGTCAGTATTTTTAATATTTGGTATTCTTGTACTTTTGCCAAATACGGCTACATTTGTGCATAGTGTAAACAAAAAAGCGGCCACAAAAATGAATCCGCTGACAAATATGCGAAATGTCTTAAAATTGAGCGAACTTGAGCTGAAAACACCGAGTGCCAAGAGCTGGCATGATATGTACAGAGATTCCGCCTGGATATTCGTTGCCGGCTTCCCTTATACACTCTCCGAGGGCGACATCGTCTGTGTGTTTTCCCAATACGGCGAAGTTGTCAACATTAATTTGGTGCGCGACGGAAAAACGGGCAAATCGAAAGGATTCTGTTTCCTCTGCTACGAGGATCAGCGCTCCACGGTGCTGGCTGTGGACAATTTAAATGGCATCAAAATCATGGAACGCACTCTGCGCGTCGATCACGTGCTCGACTACAAACCGCCCAAGGACAACGAAAAGTTGGACGAGGAAACTTTACGGCTCTACATGGAAGGATGTGCGCCGAAGCCTGTGAGCAAATTGCCCATTGCTGAGCCTCGGAAGGAGCCCAGCTCCGACAGCATCAAAAAGGAACGCACGAAACGCAGCAAAAGTTCCAAAGAGAAGAAGCACAAAAAACGACGCAACAGCTCCGATTAAACTTAAAACTACAAATAGTTAAATTAAACGTAATTAAAATAATAAAAAAGTGTTTATAGGTTTTATACAAATTGATGTAAAAATGTAATTTAGGCAGTAAAAAAAAGAAATCCTTAAAATCAAGATGTATTTATATGAATTGAATTACAGTAATCATAGTAATCACCATTTTTAAGATATCTCCAAGAAAACTAAAAAGAATATTTTGAAAAACGCTTCAAGTTTAAAAGACTCACAATATTAAATATCTAATTGATATGAATTTGAATTTGTAGAAGTTTAGCAGTTTTACAGAACTTGGAATCATTTTCAATTTAAAGAAACATTCAACTCATTTATTTGTTTTTAATTGAATCGTTTACAGTTCAATCTAGACGAATAAATATATTTTTAAAATTGTATTTTTATATGAACAAAAGAGTAAAGGTTCAAATACATAAGCCATTTGTTTATTTTTAATGAAAAATGTTCAGTTAAAGTTGGTCAATTAAATGTTATACATTTTATTCAATTCAAAGAATTTGTTCTAGACAAATAAGTATATGCTTTGAAGTGCTTTTTCTACGAACTAAAGAGTAAATATTCGAGTACATAAACAATTTACTTTGCCGCTCGGTGCAGTAAATAAAAATAATAGATTGTAATACATGGTATATTATTATGTTGTTGAGTTGCTTGAGGATCAATTCAATCGCTAATGTTGCCATGTTCACTGGCACTCTCAAAGCACGGCTCCGACTCGTCCGAATCGTCCGAGTCCTCGGAGTCGAGTTCTTCGACTTCGCGCAGAATGCGGCGCTTGTAGCGCTCGTAGGCGCTGCCCTGGCGATCCACGTTGCAGAAGTCGATGTCATCGACAAAGGAGGCATCCGCCTCGGTGTCGATTGTGTGAATATAGGGATCGTGGAATGTGTTGTAATCATCGCCGTCACTCGAGCCGCTGGCGAACTCATCCTCATCATCATCTACAATGATAGATAAGTAATTTAATGTTGCATTTGTAATTGAAATGCATTGCCAGCATACCGAACATAAATTTATTCATTTGCTGGCAGAGCTCGTCGTCGGAGCCCATTGCACCTGGCTCATCGTCATCGGGATAATCGTTTGCGTAGTAGTTCTCCTGATTGGAGTCCTCGGAGTCGTAGTCCTCGTCCCCATCATTGAAACAGTCCTCAAAAACGACCTCGTCCACCGGACGCAGACTGCGAAAGTAAAAGTGATTTGTGTGTTTTTCAGTTGGTTTCTTTTTCTTTTCTTGTTTACATGAATTGAAACACATTGGAATTTAATGAATATACTTTATTCAAGCTTAACTAAAACTACGCACTTAATTCGACTTTAGCACAAGAATTGTGGAATGACTTAAATCGATGCGGAAACTTAAAAAACTGGCAACTGGCAACAAATTCGGGGCACTTGGGGCAAAAGAAATGTTAGAAAATAAACAATGAGAAAACAATAAATGTATGCAAGAAAAGGCGAAAAACTAAAAGCTAATTAAGTTGAGGAAACTGAAAGCCCCCGTTTGGTTTTTTGATCTGTGATGCGTGCGGTTGAGGAGGGGGGCGTGGTGCGGCTTATCACATCGTATATAGTTGTAGTCGTTGTTGTTCTTGTTATTGTGGTTGTTGTAGTTGTTGTTGTTGTTGCTGTTGTGTTACCAGTAGCAGTTGTTGTAGTAATTAAACGGATAATACAACCTTATATAGAGAATCAGACGAATTACATTTGCAAATTATTGAAAAAATCTCAATTTCTTACTTAATTTAAGGTAAATGATTTATAGATGGGCGCGTGTTGCAAACAATTCAAATGGGACACGAACACGATTTTTTTTTTATATTTTTCTTTCTTAATATTTACATGTTTATTCGTCATTGTTTTATATATATATATATATGTTTATATATATAGAAAAGGTAACTCGCTTTTAAGTCTGCATAAAATACATTTATTAATTATAATACGTAAAATTATTTTTGTGTATTTTGATTTAGACACATAAACTAAATCTAGATTTGAGCTTTTTTGTATCTTAAAATGGAATATTACAATTTTTTTTTGTCATTTTGTTATTTTCACTTCTTCTAATTTTAATTAAAACAATTTCGAGTGCTTTGAATATATTAAAATGTTTTACGTTTCTTCTCAAGACTGGAAAAAGAGATTTGCATAAATTATAGTTAAAATCTAATTAGAATTAGCTATGGAACCGTAACGTTTTAGTTTTGGAGTGATTAGATTAATATATGATTTTAATTATTATATATTTAGCGTTTTTTAATTTGAATAACATTAAATTTTTAAATATAGAATTTTGTTTTTGGCTAGGTATTTATACAATTATCTGTGGTTAAGTCGTGTCTGATTTGGATTTTACACGCGTCCAACTTTAGCATGAGGGACAAACACAAAAGCGCACACACAACTCACACACACACACACACACACACACACAGTCAGGCACACATGCTCGCACACACATATTACAATCGATTAGGCAAAAAAAAAAGAGAAAAATGATTTTGCCACTCTACATGTAGAAATTGGTGATGTTGAACATTTGCTGTTCTTCAATGTGTAGGACGAACCTTAAATAGTTGTCGTCCAACAAATCAACATAGTCCGCCTGCGTCTCATTCTCCGGCACATACAGATCATACACATAGCCAATATCCGAATCTGCCGGCTGCTGTTGCGCCTCCAATGGCGACTGAGGCTCTGTTTGTTGCGCCTGTTGCGACTCAATGTCCACAATTGTTATTTGTTTCTTCTCAGTCGGTTGTTGGGGGCAGCTGCTGTTGCTCATGTTGCTGCTGCTGCCAGCTGCATTTGCAGCAGCTCCTCCATCTTCTCCTCCAGCTTCCTCCTCGTCCTCGTGGAGCGCTGTTCGCAAACAGTTAACCACACGATACCGTTGCTCGCGCGCCGTTTGTTGCGCCTCCTGTCGCTGTTTGTCGCGCCTCTGCGCTGTGGCAATTGCCGGATCATTCGTTTGCCGCAACAGCTCCTTGGCCGACTCCTTGTTGAGGCGGGCGGCCGCAAACTTTTTAGTCGCACTGTCATCCTATGGAATATTATGATGATGATGATGATGACACATTTCTGGTTTTGTACAAATTCCCTTCCCACTCCCTCGCCCCAACCCCCTTGCACTCACCTGTTTTTCAAGCGTGCCGGCAAATTTGAGGATTACTTGACTCGATTCCTCTTTGTTGTCTGTCGTCGTCGTCGTCGAAGCGGGCGCATTTTCATCGTTAAGCAAACGGCGGCGTTTGCCATTAAGCACGAAGGCCGAGTGGGGCTCCTCGTCAATGCGACGCTTTATGCGCACCACAGCCGGCATATTTATTTATTTATATTTATGGCTTAATTGTGCGATTGCTTTATTTTATTGATTGCTTATCTGTGTTGGAATTTATTGGCAAAAAAGTCGACTCCTTCACTGCGTACCGAAAATGTGCTACTAACACAGTGTGACCGCAGGCAGCAAGCGATGGAATACTAAAAATACCAAAGCGATAACAATGCAGTCTGTACAACTGAGCATGGTGACCATCTTTTTGGTATTGCAATTACAACAAACTTCAAAAGTTGTTAAATTGGGGAATATCTTCAATTTTCATGCAATTTTATTACGAATAAAATGTAAATAAAATATGGTTGCAGCTGCTAATCCAATTTTAATGGCTCAAAGTAAAACAGTTGGGAGAAAAGTAAAGTTCAAGGAAAACATGAAACAAAACAAAGAAATGAAGCACTGAAAATGGCTTTTAAAATGAAATCGCTGACGGCGAAAATGAAATTCAGAACATGCGCGCTTAAAGTCTGCGACAGCACTGTTAGTTAACAGTGGCGCTAGCAATGCTCTCCCCAAAAAGTATGCTAGGCTTATGTGTAAAAGGGACCAATGTTAGGTAGTCGGTTTGTGTACGCCGCGGTCTGCAGTCGTGTGTGTGTATTGCATTCGCGCGCGCGTCTTGGATATTTGTGTGCAAAATGTGCCGTTAGCATTTTGCGGGAATTACGTCGATGCCAAATTGAAACGTGTGTTGAGAGCCAAAGCTGCTCTCTGCTCTGCTCGCTGGTTGTCGTTTTAATCGGCAGTGCAATAATTTAAAGTGCGCCTACAACAAATTTAAAGCACGGCCACCATCATCTGAGTGCGTATTATTTGTTCATGTTGTTGTTGTTCTTGTTGCCATCGTCGCATTGTTTCCCATTTACGCGCGCAATTTTTTGGCTGTAAGCCGTGTAAAAGCTTGCGTGCGTGTGTGTTTATTTGTGTGCGTGCGTGTGTGTGTGTGTGTGTGTGTGTGCTGCAATTTGCGCCCAAATGATTTACCGTCTGATTGCTATCAGCGCATGCCGCAATTATGTTTTAATTGCCGCTAAATGGCTTACACACACCCGGATTAGCTGCAACCCATTGTGACAGCAGGTGAGTGTCCTTTCCCCCTCCCCCTCCCCCCATCCCCCATCCCCTCGCACACCTGTTCGGTGTCTTAAAAGTAGATTGAATCCCGCTGTGTCTGTTTTGGAATGCACAGCACAGCCTACAGACTATAAAAATATTTACGAGTAAATATACGGCTGTGTGTATTACACTGTGCGAAATTGTTAAGTAAAACAAACTAAAAGCGTTTTCTTTGTCTAACTTTTGGCAATGTTATTCAAGATAAAGCCTGTAAACTTCTCTTATTAAATTTATAATTTAGTCTCATTTTTCTTGCGGTGTAAGGAGACCAGCAGCCGAGCTGCGCCAGCTACGCAAACATATGTTTGTTTGGGCGCTCATTTATTTATGGGCGGCGGTGCGGGGCGTCAAAAAATTTGCCAGCGCATGAATCATTCCGCCCCTCATCCCCTACCCCCTCCCCTTGCAACAATGCGTAATTTGAGAAGAGTCTGTGTAGCACGTGTTAGTGCTGGTGGCTGTGGCTGTGGCGGGGGCCGCCTTTTGAGTGACGCACGGTGTGGATACACTGGATGCGTTTGGCATAATAATGAAATAATAATGTCGCCTTTTGTTGCGAGGTGTCTCCTGCCTGCTCTCTCTCTCTCTCTCTGCTGTAAGAGCAATAAATTAATGGGCCTGCCACATAAAAAGCACCACCCGCAGGTCCTTCGTATTTTTTTGTGTGTGTTTTGTTTGATTACAGCCTCGCATGACTTTCGCTACCAGTTGGGAGTTTGTGGAGTGGCTGCTCAAGGAGCAAACATTAGATTGGGTGCAATGTCAGCTGTTCGACAGTTGCTAAAACCCCAAAAGATTAACATCAATATTTCGTGGTTCACGCCGTTGTCTTAACACACAAAATGATGAGCAAAAGATCTGCTGATAAAATGCTAATCATAAGAACAATGTTGCTGCTGCCACGACAACAACAACAGCAGCTACTACAAGGATGTGCTGCCACACGCACCGGCTGCCACCGTTTCCTTATACATTTCTTGATTTTTTTGTTTCGGTGGTGGCAAACTGCTTGAGCAAAACTTTTGCACTTTCCACTTATACAAGTTGGTTTTTACTTCCCCGCTGAGTTCTTCAAGTGGCTATCAGCACTTTGTCCTGCAGTTTGTTCAAAACAATCTATTTATTAGTAGCACAGCTTAAAATAAATCGAATTGATTTGGTAAACTATAAGTAAAAAGATAAGTAAAAAGTTAAAAAGTAGTCAAGTATTTTATTTATGTATTGCTCATCAACTTTTCTTATAAGGTCAAATATTTGCCTATTTTTTAATTAATTTTTTAAAATTAAATATAAAGTAATTACTTTACAGTTTTTTTTCAAGCACAAAAAATAGCCTAACTATTTAGGCTAGTGTATCAAAGATTCGACTTGGCACATCAAAATTTGATGGTATTTTTTTTGGGTTTCTTTTGTAACATTTTTGATTAGCTCAAACTTTGTTCTGGTTTGAGGGGAGGCTGTGTATGTGTGTGTGTGTGTGTGCGTGTGTGTGTGTGCGTGTGTGTGTGTGTGTGTGTGCGTGTCTTTGGGTTGGGGGTGCTTTAATTTTTGTTTAAACTTGACAGAAAACACCTCAGGCATTTGCTGGGGTCGAGTGTCTCTTTGTGGCTTTGACAGCTTTTGTTTTTTGGGGGAACGTTTGGCTACTTAACTGAGAAATTTGGCCAGGCAGCAGCAACAGCATCATATATCCTTGTTAATTTGCCTGGGGGTTGAACTTGTTGGTTGCCCTCTCTTGTTCATAAATCATTATAATGCATTTAGTTCAGACAACTTGTCTCGGCCAGGTTGCTGTGGTCATTTCAATAACAAATTCATCAACATCATTTTCCCCATCATAAGCTCTATAAATGACAGGTCTCAAGAATCATAAATGAGGCACAGCTAAGCCTTTTTAAGGCGACTACCCTGCGAGAGGTATGATTAGAAATGATTATTTCTATGCAATTATTATAGGCTTGTAGCAGAAAATAGCTAAGTCATTTTATAATATATTTAACGAATGTGCCTCTTCATATTTATCTCCTTAATACCCTTAACGAGTGTATTATAATGTTTTCGACTCCATAAAGTATATTTATGCTTGAGCCGATATAGCCATGTGCCCGTTGTATAAAAAACCTTCCCCATATGCGAACTATATTTATCATATAGCTTTCAAAGGAACAAACGTTTGACCGGTTTTAATATTTATAGCAAATTTCGTTAACCAAATTGCGGCCAATTGATTTTCCTTCTTGTTTTTCCTAAATTCCATTCTCCATCGCCAATGTGAATCGAAGCTAATTTAGTTATGACAGAGTCCAAAATCAATAGCCAATTTTCTCCTTTCGTTTGACAGCATTATTTAACAGGATTTCACTGGACAGCCTTGATTATGCAGCTGTTCTAAATGAACAATGCCAATGCATATGACAATTTTTCGGTGTATTTTTCACGTACAACATTTAGGTGTGTGCTCAATTATTCATTAAAGTCAATGACTGGACAGGCAGGGGGGCACGGAGGCAGGCAGGCAGAGAGGGAGGGAGGAGAGAGTGTGTTGGATTTATATCCAGCACCAACACGTCAATTACAAAAGCAAATAGAGCAAATACACACACACACACACACACACATGCACAGCAATATTGATAGAGGCGTTGCACCCTTCGCACAAATCACATTAAATATCCTCATGCTCATTAGGGAGGAAGGGGAGAGACGAGGGGTAGAGAGAGAGAGAGAGTGGTGCTGGTTGTGGTGCTGCTGCCGCCGGGACGCATTTCCACTTTCACTCTGCTCACTCGGGTAGACACAATGCGCCAACCCCCAATTGATAATGGTGAAATGCTGATGATGATGCAGTGCAGCAAATGCGAACCACCCCCGCAATCGCCGCCGTTGCCCTTCTAATATCATTTTGCAATTTGCACTTGGCAAATAAAGGAGTGATGCTGCGGCAGATAAAAACGTTACGTTTCCTTTGTTCTTGCCCCAGGGCCAACAATGTTGCCAGCGCTCCAACTTGAACGTATTTTTGCAACCGCTTACATCTCAATGGCCGGCGACTGCCAAGGGCAACTTGGGCAACTGGGGCTCTCGAGGCGCCAGGCTCATGGCCCACACATTGTTAAATAAATTATCGCCTACATCGAAGCCATCGATAAATCGTATACGCGTTCAGTTTTATACCCTATGCAGATGTCCAATAAGTGGATTTGATGTATTGGCTGAGTATGTGTTGTGTGAGATTTCACAGATTTTAAAGTTTTGCTTGAGAGAACGACAAAGTGTTGCTTGTATCTCAGATCTTGTATCTCCGCTGACCCTCATATATCATTCTTGTCGATCGGAGCAATTATCAATACAGAGTTTCAAATTGAAACATTAAAGATTCACCGAAGTTTACAAACTCCATCATCTAAATTGTACTATAAACTTAAAGACCGACTGATTGTTCCCGTTGAGAATTTTTTCTCACACCGCCCCATTGCTCATACATTAACTATATGGTATTCCGATCTTTGTAAGTTTTGAGGCACATGTGCGGCGAATAGTAATACACATATTGTGTAAGATTGGTTCGGGTATCGTGTTAAACAAAATTGTTTTACATATAAGAACTCATGTTTCGACCGATTGTTTCATTCTGATGATGCTATATGATATAATGATTTAATCAGTAATGCCCATTTACATCAAGTTATATAGATGGTTATTGGATATAAGTTAACTTCAGTTTTACGAATGGTTTGCCAAGCATTTGTTCCACAACATACTCATTTTCAGAAGAAGCCTATCCCCAATATAGGGTAGTCTACCAGTCCATCGAATAATCACCCTTTTGGCAACCCGAAACTTGTTGTTATGTCTGGGAGTCTGGGCACTCTGCCACCACTCAACCCTTGGGCCAAATATGCCGCCTGTGTTGCTGTGGCTTGATTGACATGATCCACACGGGTTCTCATGCCAACTTTTGGTTTTTCCCTGTAGCACTTTTCCACCTTTGGAAGCTGCGCTGTGACAAACAGCTGATTGCGTCTTCAGTCGTCTGCTCGCATGATTTATGTGTGCAATTGAATTTCTTGACTTTTTGCTGGACACGTGTGTGTGTGTGTGTATGTGTGTGTGAGTGGCCGATTGAGTGTGAGTGTTGCCAAGGAGCTGCAGAGTAGATTCGAGTAAATTAGCTAATTTGCTGCTACACTTGGCTCACGTGCTCGTTAGCAGCAGCAACAGCAGCAGCAGCAATAGCAGTGGCTGCCACGGGGAGGTCATTGACACGGGGGCAGTCAATGGTAGCCAAAGGGCAGCAGCTGTTTGCATTTTGCACTACATTTTCGCACAAGTTTTTCCTCTCGGGGAGCTCTTGTCACGTACGCGGCAGCTGATTGCCTCAAATTGTTTTCGGCCATTGTTTTTTTGGCACACAACCCCAAAAACCAAAAAAAAAAAAAAAAAATGAAAAAAAAAATACCGTTAGGGTTGCCGTTTAACAGCAGATTAATAAGAGTGCCAGCTAGACAGCCAAGCAGTCAAACAGTCTGACATTTCGCCAGTCACTGACAGTTATTGGGGAATTGAATGAGAGGCGTTCAGCTTTAAGATGCTGCTTTAAAAATTCGCTTCGCGTCTTTTGCACATGTGTTGCAGCAGGACTTGGACTTGGACTTGGGAGTTGCCTAGCAGTTTATCTTCTTGTTGACAGTCGCCCAAAGGGAATTAGTTATCAAAAGACGCATAAATCCATTGCTACAAAACGCTTTTGCTTAACTCTCGTCTCAAAACCCAACTCGGCATTTGGCTTCGCTCGCCCGAGTTGTTTCCTCTCTTTTCACACATTTGTTTAAATAAAATATGAGCTAAATTGAGAGTTTCAAGTGGCGGCCAGCGGAAGCACTTTAAGCTTTAAGATACTTTAAAATAGCCGTTCTCATTAAGAACACAAGTCTACTTTCTGAGATTTGCGTTAATCTTCAATAGCGTTAATCTGTACTAAAGATATTCTTTGTAGAAAACGAGCTATGATTTTATTGATTCCTGTTTTAGTTTCACTCATCTCTTTAATCACTAACCGAATTTTATTATGAGTTTTTATATTTTTTTGATAGTCAAATAAGCAACTGAAAAATATTTATTTATAATTTTCCCAGAACAGTGAAACCAGAACGTTAGAATTATTATTGTCTATTACATTTCTATTACCCATAAATTATCTACAACTTGATTATTACAAGCTAAATAGCTGATCTATAATAATAGCTAATAACTGAAAATGATTCGTGTTTATTTGTGCAACAATAGTTTTTCCATGTTAGTAGCTTCACCTCTTTCGAGACACCCCAATTATCATTTAGAATATCTTTATTATTTGATTAATAATATAATTCTTCTAGTCCTAGTTTTGCTTACATTTTATTTATTGTAATTAGCTTCACATTAAAACCAGAAAGTATTCCATATTATTATCTACACTTTTCATTACCTTTAAATTATCCACAACCTGCTGATTACATGCTAAATACCTTGCTTAAGGATTCGTGTTTCTTTTTACAATAATAATTTAGCCATTTTTATAACTGAGCCTCGTACTCCAATTCTTAACCGTTAACTGCAAGCCTGCTTACATTTTGGCCGCTTCGTCCTTTTCCGTTCAGAGAGGAAGAAAAAGAATACGGGAATGTCCTTTAGTGCCGTCTGCTCATTAGCACTTTAAATGTTTTTTATTGAGGCCACTAAGCCGAAAGACGTCTTTATGGCTGTTTGTTGATGCAAATGCGCCGAAAAGTCGAATAAAATTATTTCCGCTATTGTTAAGCGGGTTCAGTTTGTCTGCGCTGTGTTGTCTTGTGGCAAATCAAAAAGGCTCGCTTGATTTCTTGACACACGCAACAATGGCAAAGGACTCGACTTGTTTTTCGGCTTGATTTAGCTGCGTTGAGATAAATGCGCTTTGTTTGGTTATCGCTTGAACGAGAAATGATAAACATAAGTTGAACTCGGCCTAGACATTGACAGGCCCCAAATAGTGCTCCGTTCGAATCGAGGACTCTCTCTCTCTCTCTCTCTCTCTCTCTCTCTCTCTGTCTCTCTCTCTCTCTCTCTCGGCTGCTTCCTGCGTCCTGTGTGTGTGTGTGAAGCTATGTGCAGGGCCAGGACCCGTGCCAGCTGTAACGACCTTCTTCTCCTCCTTCTGCTCCTGCCTCGCCGCCCTGCGATGTTCTGTGTTCTGTTTGAATGTTTGCATTTTAAAATCAACCCTCGAAAAACGCTTGCCAACTTCAATTTCAGTCGCTGTCATTTGAAGCGACCCGTTAGCCATCCCCTTTAGCATACTTTCCCCCCAATCTCACGTGGCATGCACAGTGGGTTGAAAGCATAGGTTTTACATGCAGGTACGGGAAATTATTGGGTAATTTCATTTACGTTAATAGATAGGTTTGTAGGAATGAATATGAGTAACAATAAACTATGTTAAGAATGGATGCGATTTATCATTTTATTTTTCTTAAATTAGATATAGTGTGTATTTCGAATTTTGTATTGATTTTGATATCATTGAGTATTACTCACTGATATTACCCCATGATAATCATCAATATTCTATTAACTTTCACAAATATTAATGAATTTTCATTTTTAAAACCCGTATTTCTGCTTTTTAAATCTCCTCGCATCTTCTGTCTGCACAAGCAATTCGCATTGCTCGAATTAAATTGTTCTAATTGATGAATTCCAACTAAGCAGGATACTTTATTGGAATAATTTTTATGTACACAATCTTTGATCAAATATTATCAATTATTTACATTTGTTCTTCAACTTTCTCTTTTTTTTTCAAATAAGTTCAGTGATCTGTGTCACTGTGCAACTCATTGTATTGTCCATTGGGAATTGGCGGCGCTATTTGGTAACCCCATTTGGCCTGCATTTTGCGCGCTTTTTCGATTTTGGTCCTCTGTGCCTAGCAATTCGTGGACAGACTGGGGGTGTCCTGTGTCGCCTGTGTGTTCAGGTACAAAACGTTGCAAGTGGCCAGATACATTGGAATATATGTATATTTATGTGTATTTGTGTGTGTGTGTGTGTGTGGCTCTGTGTTCAGTTTTTGGCTGCGTTCTGTTTTGGGTTTGTTAATTTTTTATTAGATGTGTTGCAGCGTCTGCCCTGTGCCCATAATTTGTGTATATGTGTGTGGCAAATTGTTGCTTCTCAGCCAGGTCAACCCGCCACTCCCCACTCCCACTTTACCCTCGCTTTACTCACTCGATTCGATGGAGCCGAAAAATTCAATCAAAAAACTACAAGCGTAAACAAGTGGGTAACATGGCCAACTTTTGTGTACCGCATCCACTTCAATTTTCAAGTGTTTTCCTTTTGTGCTCAAGCCGCATACTTGTTTAGGGTGTTGTGCTTTTACCGTTATGGCCATGTTTGTTTTCCTTTCGAATTGAAAATCGCAGCTGCCAAAGTTTGCGTTGTCTTCGGGTTTAAACTGCCTAGCTGGCAGCAACATCCGCTTAATACGGCTAACAGCCGTGCTAAGATCTGGCGGGGCTTAGGCCCCAAAAACGCCGCTCAAGAAGTATTTGCACGCATTTTGTGGCCTACAAGTATTCAACGCTTAAATTACTTGCCACACACCGCTGCAGCTGATATCTGCTGATTTTACTTCTATTTGCCTGTGTGTGTTTTCTGTATACTCTTTAATATGCAGGATATTATGATTTTGTGTCAGAATGGTTTCTCAGCTGCATCTCTTGTTTTAAAAAAATGTTATCAGAATTTTAATTACGTTTAGCAAATTGTTTAAAATAATAAGCAAATCAATTGAATTAACTTTTTAATATTGTTAGCATTTAATTTTACAGTAAAGCATTAAGCCATATGCTATGCTAACTATATTTATATGTTCCCTGTATTTCTAACTTAATTAATTACCTTTGGATCTCGTAAATTTTGCTATCTAGCAAATTGTATTGTGGAATATTTGAGGAATTACTGTATATACTCTATATAGAGCATTTCAACTTCAGCATTGCCCAACGCATTTTGCTATTTTGTTTTTATTGCTGATTGTTTCACTTGTTTTTTGAGGATAACAATAAATTTTTATTGTTGTTGCGCTCGCCTTTCGCTTTTTCTCTGTTGTTTATATTTCGGTTACAGTTCGCTTTTTTTTTTTTTGGTTTTTTGGTTTTGGGTTTATTTTTGGGGGGGATTTCGTTTTCGCGTTGAGCTCTGTCAAAAGTGCCCGTCTAATTTATTGATTTCTGGCTGTTTTTTTCCTTTTTTTTATTTATGCTGGCATTTTTGGCAAAGTTTTTAGCGGCTGCGGTGATGATTGCGGCTGACAAATGGCTTGAACTTTGTCAAAAGTCGCCCGTCTGCTGTTGTTGCTCAAAACTTAATTTAATCTAATTAAATTGCTGCACAGTAACTGTGAACTTCATTAAGTTTTTTGCACAGCTTCTATCCATCTGTTGTTGCCAACAATGAGCCAAGTTAATGTCCCTGAACATTGGCAAGCTGCTGGCCCAGAGATGCGATAAGGGGATGATGGGAGAGGTGAGGCAGAGCAAGGGGTAGCTTCATTGTGTAAATTGTCATAGCTATGGCAATGTTTGAAATTGTTAGTTGCTGCAATTAGCTGCGAGTTGTCTGCGAAAGTCGGCAGATGGTTTTTCTTGCCATTAACCTGTTGGGCATTTAGCTACAATTTCAACTTTGGGCCACAAAGTTTTTGGCTCAAGTCTGCTGCATAGTTTTTCATAAAGTTCCTTGACAAGTTGTTGTTGCGTTGTGACTTGACTATAAAGTTACTGTCTCTCTCTCTCTCTCTCTCTCTCTCTCTCTCTCTCTCTCTCTCTCTCTCTCTCTCTTGCCTTATGCCAACAACTAGAATAGAAACATTTGACTACAACATTTGACTAAAATGTCTTTCAAGTACTATGGGCGGCAAAGTTTTGGGTTTTTTTATCCGGTTTTCCTTTTATATTTAACAAATGTGGTTTAACACTTATGTGGCATAATTAAAACCAATTGCCAGTCTCTATTTTTAATCAAATTTAAATGTATGATGTAATCGGATTAGCTCTTATTAATATGCCATGGAACATAAGAGGATTATGATCAACTCGCATAAAAAAAATGAAAGTGGCACAAATCGGATTAAAGAGGATTACAAGTTTGTGATTTGATTGCTTAAAAATTATATTGTTGTGTGCATCAGATTAATTATGTTGATTTAAATATTTGTGCACTAATCTTTTACAAATATCGTTGTTTAAATTTTCAAATAAAATGTCGAGAATTGTTATTAAACCTACTTTAAGCATAAGTTTGTCCCCATATTTAACTTGAGCTTAATATAAATATTCAAAAAAATTAGTCAAGTACTTCCATTATTATTATTTATTTATTAATATTTATTTATTATTGTTGTTAAGAAGCGTCCAAAATGGATTACATCTTCAATATGACTCTTTGGCGTTCTTAAGATTTTAGTTTTAATTTCATATTTCGTGCCTTGTCTTACAGCAAGTTAAGTTCTTAGATTGTTTTTTTTTTTATTTTTGCTATATTTCTCGTATAGTTATATTTCTTGCGACTGCATTGTATTAAATTACTGTGCATATTTTGCTAGTGCAACGTGCATTGTTCATTTTCCTATTGTGCAGTAGCCCACAAGTTTTCTGGTTGTGTGTAGAGTTTGTCATAATTTGCAACTGCTGCACCGCATTGCAGCGACGACTATGTTGTGCCCCTCCCGCACTTGTTCTTATTAACTGCTGAGCCATTTCGAGTATTGTATGGAGTTGATATAGAGTTGTGGTGAGGCGGGGGGTGATGGGTTAAGGGCGGGGTTAAGGGATTGCAGGGCAATGGCTTGGCATGTCCTTGTTGCTTGTTGCTTGTTGCTGTCGTTGGTTGGTTGCTGTTGTCCTTTGACTATGTTGCCTGCATAATTTATGACTGCTTAGTTGTTAGCTGCTACTACTGCTGTTGCAGTTGGCTTTTTTAGTCACATGCCGCTTACCGTTTGCCGCTTGCCACTTGCTACTTGCCGGTAGCCACTTGCCACTTGACAGCAGTTGTGCGGTGCATTGCCAAGTGCTGACCTCAACCTCTGCAACGTGAGACGTCTGTCTGCTGCATTGGTGCGTGGCAGGACTCTTAAATCAAGTCCATTTCGATTCGATTCAATGCCCTATTTGCATTTGCATATGTTGCAATCAGCTCTAAGCGCCGCGGGTCAGCAGAAATGTTGCCTCGAGTAGCATTAACTCAATTATTAAACCATTTAACCATGTCTTGTATATATCCAGTGGACCTTATGTGATTTCAGATTAACATCTGCCATACAAATACACACTTTTACATGCATACATACACATCCACATCCACATATAAGCAGCTAATAAATTTAGGTCCTGCAGCATATGGAGCACCATAAGGAGCTCTCTTCCTGGGATGAAAATCAACTTGACTGCTGCTTACTTCCCGCAGGGCACAAAATGAGCTGCTGTTGTTTTTAGTGGCATGTAGTTGTTGCAAGCTTTCCTCTTTTTGTTGTTGCACTTAATTAGTGTAATGGCGGCAGGCGGCCAACAACTCATCTGGAAATTTATTAAAGCTGGCAGCACATTTCAGTGCCGCCGCCGCCGCCAATGAAATGCGTCATTAATTTTAACCCAAGTAAACAACATAACGATAAAAAGGCCATAACAAAAGCAAATTTGTTACAAGTTTTTACGGTCTGGCATCCTTTTGTGCAACACTATGGCAACACTTGAGTTGATATATATGAAAATACGCCAAAGATCGAGCTAAGGATTATGGCTGATGGCTGACCTACAATAGAGTTTATTCTGTATTTACTAAAAAAAATAAGGAAGTTTGCAGCCACACTATGATTAAATAATCCCTCCTCATTTGAAAAGACTTCTTTCGGCAGCGTTTTATATTTCACAGTGAAATCACAGCTCAGAGTGTGGGGTGTCTGTATTTTAAGACACGACTATGAGTTTGATGATAATGTAATACATAATATCAACTATGAGGGCTGTTTTCGTAATTCTCCTGTTATCCTCAAATTTATTATTCAGTTGGGCCGAAATCCCGGCGGTACTGCAATACCGGGCCGACCCGTGACAGAGGTGGAGCAAGCCCCTAGCACTCCGTCTGATTCCAAAAATCAGTTTAACATTTGTTGTTCTCCAATGGAGAAACTATCAGATGTTAAGCTGATAAGAACAGATACTACACTTTGATCTTAGCCATAAGGCCGAGAAGCGATAACTTTAACTTCAAATAGATCCAGTACTCTATAATTTGTCTACTTAAACCAGTTACGAATTGTAAGCGATGCACCTACAACACTACCTCATGCACATTAACTTAAGGGTGGTAATTGTTGTCAAAGACTGTCGAAATTCCTGTCTCTCCATAGTCCATAATTTAGGTGCTGTAGCCTACCTTAGGGGTTGTCCAGATGTAACTGGAAAATTCTTACAATTCGCAATCAGTTTATGTATTTCTCCGGGTAGAAGCTGTGTGTTTGGTGGTGTTAATTCACTCTGGCTTCTCTTCAGTTGTCGAATAAATCTTTCGCCTTTTACTAAAGATTTCCGTGGAGAGGAGCACTCTAATGAGTCTAAACTCAATTTTTTAAGCGCCTGGCGGCATTTGCAAGCCGGGCCAATTTTTAAATACATAATATTAAACTTTGCTCATCTAATAGTAATTGACATGTATCAGTTTAAGTTAAGGGTTGAGTGGTGCTTGTCGGGTCAATTAAAAATACATTATATATAAAATATTTTTATTGTATTCACTCTCGTTAAGCAACAAAAGTCGGATGTTCTATAAGAACCTAGAGTCACAAAATTTCTTTATTAGATAGAGAGAGTTACTCGCAAATTATTGTCGAAGGACAACCACCCAGTGACGACAGTTAATGAGAGATGAACTTTATGTACTCCTCACTCTCTCGAAGTTTGCATATATTTAACGATCATTTCTTATAGTTCTTGTTGGGATGTTGCTGGTCGGTCGGTGGTGTATATATATAAAATTTAATAAGCGCATGAAATTGCTGCCTCGCTTTTGGCAGCTGTTGCGCTTTTCTTTCAACGGTTGACGGTTCTTTTGCCATACTGTGGCTGCTTTTTATGAGTGTCAACATTTATGACGGGCTACAAAAGTCAATTAGCCTTGTCAAAACACCACTACCAGTGAAAGCCCCAGCCAGCTCTCAAATAGGAAGTTTCAGTCAGCTTTTATTGGCAGGGGAAGTTGATTTCCACAGTCGGGCGACTGCCGCCTCTTTAATCTCCTCAGCCTCCTCAGTCTCTGCAAATCAAGACATGCAAGTCGCATCGCTCGAATTAAACTGTTGTGCTAATTAGTTAGTTGAAGCGACTAACACATGACGATGAATGCCTAAACAGTTGGCACGTGCACATATATTGTGCACAGCCAGCGGGGAGAGGGGCTTGAATAGTGGCAATTCAGAAATGACTATCAGCCTACTTAGGCTACTTTATTGGGTAACTTTGTGTGCTTTTCTTCGGAGGGAAATCAATAATCAATCTTCGATACATCTTTTGTCTTTCCTTTTGATGAAGTTCGATTTTGTTGTCAAATTCGATTGCAGTATTAAATCAGAAGTCTTACCAGTTATGTGTTGTTTTACGCAAATCGGTTCGGCTTGGGCCAGAATGCTAACAAATGCCTCTCATTTAAATTGATTTCTTCATGTACATATTTGATCCTACTCCATATGCATTATAGAAAGTTTTGCTAAGCAAATAATATGTCCGCACAACAACAGGATGTATTCATTAATGTTAGATTCGTAATGAAACAGCACGAGTCATGGCACTATATCCAACTGCTTCTCGTTTAAAATCGCTATTTGAATAACGAAAAGTATTTAAAGTTAAAAATCAATTTATATATATACATATATTTGTCTATATATATATATATATATATATATATATAAATGTAAGCATAAGCCAAAACTTTTTAAAGCCTGCTCAGATATTTGCAGTCTTTTCTTAATACTTCTAATCAACTGTGCCGCATTGTGCATCAAAACTGCCAGACTTTCTTGGCTTTCTTGGAATATTGCCTTTTTGTGTGTGTATGCATGTGTGTGTGTGTGTGTGTGTGGATTGGGCTTATAAATTTAGTCCAGGCACGTAGCGTAAACTTGGCAATAAATCCGGCAAACCCAACCGCCCGTGCCATATCCCCCTCTCACTCTCACTCCCACTCTCTCTCTCTCTCTCTCTCTCTCTCTCTCTCTCTCTCTCTCTCCCTCTCTCCCTCTCTCTGTCTCTCTGCAGCACACATATTGCCTGTTGGGTTACACGTGGCGTATTAACAATATCGCAATGGGTAAACAAGCCCAGAGGGTAGCTTTTTTTTTTTGTTGGGCTGGTAGAGAAAGTAATTTACACTTTTTTCAACTTGAACTTTAGCTCGAATTCATTTTGATATTTACTTTTTTGCTTTGCCACTCCTTCCCTCTTTTGCAGTCAAATTAAACCATTTGAAGCGTGGGCAACAACAAAAATTAACACAAATGTATAATAAAGTGACATATCTGGATGTAGAGCAAGTACTACCCCAAAGACACCAGCCGAGACAGAGCCCGGAGCAAGCAACCCCCATAGCCGAAGACAGGAAGGACAAGGACACGTGTTCAACATCCTTATCGCATAGTCATTATCAGTGAGGCCAGCACGGCACGGCAAGTCAGTATGCCGAACCTCCATCATGTCGATTATAATCGGAAATATTCCGCCACGGAAACGATACAGGTAAGTGATTGCCAAGTGTATACCTACCTATCGGAAGAAGCCCGAACCGCTTCAAGTGTCGGCATTTAAAATTCAACTTGAGTGCGGTAATTAAAAATAAGACATTTATTTACGAGCTTCTGCCTCCGCCTCTGCAACAGTGGCACGCGACCAAAACTGCTGCCCCACTTGCCACAGACACTCTTTCAACTTGCGTCCATTTGTCGATTTTTCACACCCGCGGACAATGGTTCATTCCTGGTGCTCCTCCTTTGACTGGGTCTTGATTGATGCGCTCGTTTTGTTGTCTGAGCAGCTCAACAAATTAATTGAAGACTTTTGTTTTTGGGCTTTCTATCTTTTTTTATGTTTACTGGATTCGTGTGTAAGTCCCGCCCCGCCCCGAACCGCCCCGCCCACTAATTGTTGTCATAAATTTCAACTCTAGTTGGAGCGAAACATTCTTGGGGCCGCATACGAAAATTTCGGTTGAATTAATAGCTTAATGGGGTCTATTAGACGTGTGAAAAGATATGCAACTGGCTAAAGATAGAGTTGCTAATGTTGGCATAATTATAGGTTAAATAAGTTGCATGTTTTCTAAGTTTATAGTTTAATTGACTACAACTTTATTTGGTTCTTTATAAAACTGTATTCGTTCTCGTGAAAAGAAACAAAAATTAACTAAAAAGTTGCGATTATATGTATTTAGTACAATATTTAATAACTATTTCAACAATCGATACATTTCGAAAGTTAGTTTGTTTTTAATACAACCACCAGACTAAATATAAGCAGTTAGTTTTATATATATATATATTATATATTCTATTATAACGTTAAGCTAAACTGGAGCTTGATTCTTATTATTAAATTCTTAGCCTAACCTGGCGCTTGAACCCTTAACCTTGTTCAGTTTGCTGCTTCTCTGTTTGAACTTTTTGTCATTCATCCAAAGCAGAGCAACTGCAATTCGCTTATGTCGAGCATCGTTTATGTTGTCTCAGCTTTTGGCGTTCCCATGTTAATTTCTTTTTGTTGTATTTGTTGTCTTTGCTCTTATAATCATATAAAAAAAAGCGTCGGCAAAGTTTGCTGTTAGCCGGGTTTCGTTTTTGCTTTCTGTTGCATACAAAACGACGCTGCCTCTTTGCCGGATGCCATGGTCTAGAACTCTCTCTCTTTGTCTGTGTGTATATATATATATATATATATATATATAGGGGCCTGGGCTGCGAATGGAAGTTGATTAAGTAGTTTCCGCGTGTTTTTATTTGCACAATAAAAGCATAAAATTGTTGCGCGCTGTTGTTGTTGCCTCTTTATTAAAGCCCGGCAAAAAGTGCCAGTGCAAAAAGTGTGAAGTGGACGCTTTTTGCAGCCACGTGAATGAAGCGACGTCTCGACATTCCTTTCCCAGGGTGTTCCCAGGACGAAGGGGCGAGCAGCGGCAAAATGCTAGACATGTTGTTGCTATTTAAGCCGCTATTTTTATGGCTTTTGTCGGAATGATGGCGTTATGACTCTATTGTGACACGACGCCGACGTGGCATAGTTAAAAGTCCATTTATATTTCGGCATACAAGCAAAAAAGTAAATACTAGCAGATAAAAAGAGTCCGATTCTGAAGCACTATTGAAATGCACTGTAAATGCTCTATCTAAACTATAATAAATAAATAAATAATAAATACACGTCCATACGAATTTTTAGACCTTACCCAATTTAGAATAATATAATTGCAATTTTCTTATTTCTTGTATTCTCCGATATATTTTGGGTCCCGTCGACGAATCTGTAAAGACGAATCCAAAGGGGAGTAAAACTAAAAAACATTTATATTCCAAAATGTATAGTAAATGTTTTTTATAGATTTATCAAGCATTCAGAATTTTATCAAATCTGAAGCGATTTTTATAGGAAATAATATTTTGTTAACTATACAGGTCTTGACAAATAATATATTGCTTAGATTCTAATTAAAAATAAAATAAAA